>JAQJVK010000003.1:2955027-3705027 GCA_035578135.1 Flexamia atlantica | reverse complement strand
TAACCATCCTTCTTTTGTTTACGAAATGGATTTTTTTGGAAAATGTGATTTTCCCTATTTTGTGTCAGGCAAAAATATATTTTTAATAAGTTTATGAAACCGTTTTAATAAAATGTGAAAATAAAAATAAAAACTAAATGACGTACATTTAATTTATACGTGTATTTGTTATTTATTTTTGTCATTATTTAAATTTATCATATGGTATTAAACTTTAGTATATATATTGAGCACCTGAGTTTGTATTTTTCAGGTAATATTTGAAATAAACAAAACAGCTTAATCCCTTATCTATTCAGCAATTTTACCATAACTCACGGTTTGGAAAAGAAGGCAACATCAAACAAGATGCCAAACTCTTTAAAATACATCACTTACTCTTTTGACGACCTTTTCAACACATCTAACGTGTAAAGCAAGCAATTCGTGAAAATAAAACAGCCAGATTACTCCAACATCAGCAATGCAAGTATATGTTGACCGAGCGATGTAGTACAGGCCCTGCCAGTGTTGGTAGATCAAAGATCGATAAACAATCGGGTCGATAACCATTCGATCGATACTAATTAGTCGAATGCTCAAAGAGGTTTCGATCCGAAGTGTTTTTTCACAGCGGGCCCGTGTGAAGATGGAGTTCAATGTTTGTTTTGATATCTTTACCTGAAGCCCAAACTCCTGGACCAATCGTAGTCGTCTGGATAGAGAAGGGAGTACAAAGGGGCGAAGACAGGTTTGAACTCCAAGACGATCAAAGAGTTGTGTACGACATTAGAGGTCTGGGTAGTATCTGTATCAGTGATCAAGTGGCGACTAACGATTAGACCTAGTCTACCGATTCGGTAATGGAACATTTTCGAAACGTAATGAAAACACAAGGGTAAGAAGAGGGGGTAGTAATTGTTTTTTCAATAGAAAATACGCAATTAAGGAACAATATATGATAGAATATGATTAGTTGTATCCTATACTCTTATACGAGCATTGATGTCTTGCGTGCGTGCGTGCTTGCTTGTATGTTTGCACAACGATCTCAAAAACGGCTCCGAGGATTTTCTTCAAAGTCTGGGAACAAGTAATTTATGACTCAAAAACGTCATTTATGCAGATTACTTCGCCAGAGAAAATCTAATAAGAAAATAAATCGAATTTTAAAGTTGAAAAATTTTAACATTCGCCTTATGGGTTGCCGTAATAGCAACGAAAATAAACAAGGAAAGTGTAAACAAATGAAGTAATCATAACAGATGTTTGGAATCTACAGCTATCAAGGGAAAATACAGCAGGTGGGATAAAGAGTCCAAGGAGCAATAAAAAAGGTTTCTATCTATCAATTTTATGACATTGAAATATTTTATAGTTACTGGATGAACTGGTAAACATGAATTAACACCGAGAAAGGCTCGGTCCACCAGGTACTGTTAATTAGACTCGCTGCAAAAAATAACAATAATAACAATAATGAAAAGTAAAATTGCTACATATCTTTTTAATTTAGGCCTACATGGTCACTATTTTAGAAAATAATAAAAGGAATAAACACGACTTTTTGAGAAGATTGTATGTTAAGAAGTTATTTTAACATTCCACCAGAATCTGACTATTTGTCTTCTAAAACTTATTGTTATAAAAGAACTAAAATAGCAATTTATTTATTTACAAAATTTATATTCTCAATATTAACTTAGTTTGATGGGGTTATTTTTAACGATTCTCTCCGGTAATATTAATTTTATTAAATCTTTTTCATTTATTTAACGTTGTTTATAATGGTCATAATGAAATCAATTAATTGAATTTTAGGTGTTTTTTTAGAGTGACCTTTTCATATCTATGTTTTTATTCTGTAGAAATGGCTTAGTACATTCAAAACTAATATTTAATTTTCAAAAACCATACTTAGCTACTAACGAAATAATCTAGCCTCTGTCTCAAAACTCATTTACGATAAAAAATAATTGTTATCCCCTCTTTGGGTGTTTTTTTCAGAAACCCCCTGAAAGTAAATTCTGGGTACGCCACTGTGGCCATGAGCTCTGAAATTATTGTCAACAAAAGCGATGACATATCACATTTTGTATTTGTTATTGACAGAAAGAATTTCATTTCGTCTTGATTGAAATATGAAAATGTATTACATAAAATTTTACAATAATAACTAAACCTACTCTTTCCTTTTGAAAATATATTCACAAATTCAGAACAAGACGGCTGGGGAAGAGGGGGGGGGGCACCTCTCGGCGTCTCGGTATAGGAAGCATAAATGCCAAAGTAATAAATAATTTAAGCGCCGCGTCCGCGTCCTCACCATGGGTGGCAAAGACATCCTGTGTGGATATTGTCGTTGATATGGCCGTGGATATTGCAGTAGATATGGCCGTGGATATTGTAGTAGATATGGCCGTGGATATTGTAGTAGATATGGCCGTGGATATTGTAGTAGATATGGCCGTGGATATTGTAGTAGATATGGCCTATAGCCGTGGATATTGTCGTGGAATGTCGCAGGAACTATCCAGATCTTTCTAGATCATAACTTCTATCCAACTCTTCAACGCCATGTCAAGTACGCCTGACAAGGTCGCCGTTGTGGTAATTGTTGACATTTTTATTGTATGACTGAATTTTGTTGGATATTTATTTATTCATTCATAACATTTGTATTGCTACGAAAAATATAGTACAATTAAATATCCAATTATATTGTATTCCTAAATTACCATCCTACATAACAAGCAAGATTATTAATAAATATTTAACAACCGATAACAACAAAGCGAATAATAAATGCATATATAAAGTAAATAATAACTATAGACAACATGCAAATAAGTAATAACTATTTTAATACTTTCATCATTCCACAAAGTGCAATTTATCATATATCCAGAAACTGAAGAGTATTTAATAAACAACAACTAGACAAATCCAACCATATTCAAGACAACAGCGGAATTTTTATTTAAGCATTGAAACATAACTGTGAAGATAAATAAATGCATACGTTTATAATAGAAACAAAAAATAAACTGAAGTGAAAAAAAAGAAAATAAGTGTGATTTATTGCTTAATGATTACACCAGGATATTGTGGAGCATAAATTTGTATTTGTATTTGTAATTTATCTTATAGTTTTCTTGGTGTGTTTTTTATTGGATATTAAAGAAATTTGTGCTGTGTCTTTCTATTGGTATTTGTTTGAGGTGTTTGATGCACAGTTGTGATCAGTTAGAATTCCTGTGACTCGTTGATATTTAAAATGAATTTTGAGTTAGTATTGTTCCTGAAATACACAGAGATGAAAGTCGTAGAATTTTTCGCCTTTTAAAGAATGGTTTATATGAATTTCAAGTTTTTATGCAAATTAATTGTCGTATAGAGCTTTATTGTATTATGAAGAGATTTTTGATTTGTTATTTTGCCCCAGACTGGTAATGAATTTTAATGCCAGTATAATAAAGAATAATGTTGATTTAACTTCATTTATTTAATTGGGTAAATATATGCAGTCATGGATACATGGAGGATAAAAATATGTAATAAATAATAATAAGTACTATTGATTAAGACCCTGAATTTGAATAAATTAAGTAATAAATAACGACCTTATCCTGGCTAAAGCTGCAACGGACAAGGTAATTGATTAAAATAAATACTTAAACTAGAGCTTGTTTTTGAAAAACTTTATTGGTTAATAATGCTTAGCTACGTTCATATATATCTATATACTTAATACAATAAGGTTTTTTCTGTTAGATCCCTTTTTCAGCCGTCCTACTTAACCGATTTTGACGATTGAGGTGTCATTTTAAATCTTATAATGTAGCGCACCGGCGACTGATAATTAAAATTGGCATTTCTTTTACGGCTTCGACCCCCGAGCCTTTGATTTATTTCTAGAGGGCGCTTTCAACGCTCTAGTGCTGAGCAACTTGCGTCAACATTTTTTAAAATGTGATTGTAACTTAACAGCTGATTACCTTTAGATCGATTTTTAACCTAAGTCAGATTGTAAACAAAAATAGAAAGTCTACAAGATTTGATTCATTTGATGAAAACTAATTCTTAAATGAGACACTCTTTTGGCAATTGTAGACTAATTGAGGTAGGAAAATCATTCTTAATGGTGCAGAAAGAAGTGGAAGGCAAGAGAAAACCGAGTCGATGAGATTAGCGAAAAACATACGTAACCTTTGTCAAGAATAGAGAACTGCCTAGAGACAAAGACTGATAGAACATCAGAGGGACACTGCACCACCTATCTACTTGAAGCAACTTAAAGAAGATGTTAGGGCATGAATACGCGAACAAAAACTTCCAGTGCCAGAAGACAAATTAAAATACCTAATGCTAAGGTGATGAACAATGTGTGTGTGTTTTTCAGCTAAGCTTTTATTTGTTTATGTCAGACCTTTAAATTACACTTGAAAGGTTAACTTGAGTAATAACGGCGTCAGTATTTTCTTTAATATACCTTTTGGACAGTACCTAACTAATTTTATGGGTAGGTCAAACCTTTCAATAATCATTGACAACAATGTTCATTGATAAGTGTGGATTTGTAAAGTCGTTTTGACACTTTAGATGGTGTATACACTCAAATTTCCCTTTATTCGTGATAGTGAAAAATTGTATGTTATGTGAAGTAATTCGAAATTATACGCACTAATAATGGTTAAGACTGCTTTAATGATTAAGGTTATTGTCAAACGTTAAGCTTACCAAACGTTCTTCTACGTATATTGTAATGAGATGTAAACTGAAAAACATAGAAAATAAAATATAGTTACAACAAATTTAGTTTGTGTTAAAAATTAGATTTTGTGTACATATAATTTAAGGAAATAAACCATCGTTTCACTCTAAAGCATGCCAAAATAAATAATCTTATGTGATATCTGACAATATATGTATTTTAACTGTGGCCTATTTTAGATTTTTATATTCTTTCAACACTCTCCCGGTCTTAATGCACCAATTTAGTTCTGTAGCCGACCACTTGCATTCAATTAGTAATCGAGGAATTTACTGAGCCGACAGAACCTAGGCCTAGTCTTAATTAAATTTCATGAACTATGGACAAAATATTACGTTCAGAAAGGCTTAACTATGTGTCAACGTTTTGAATAAGTTGGATTAAAATGGGGACATTGGCACATGTAGCCTAACATTAAAAACTCCCTTTCGTCCATTGATTTAGTTGAATCTGATAAAATAAATGAATATACTAATGGAATGTGTTTCTCCATCACACTGTAATTCGGTGGGTCTAACGTGTAATTCAGTTTTAATCAATGTATAAAAATACTAGGGAGTCCACGCGCAAATTATGCATTTAAAATATATCTATATTTTTTTTAATTTCAGCAAATCTTTGCCGCTCGGCAGTTATCTGTTCTTGCCGAAGGTTACACACATTTTCCCTAATCTCGTCGACTCGTTTTCCTCTATTTCTTCTTCTTCTTTATGTTTCAGGGTTCAATTTACAATATATTTAGAATCTATCGATTGTGGATCTTTATGTTAAAGAATGATTTACCTAACAATTTACAATTTCAATTGAAGGGGTCCCCCGTAAAACGTTCTAAACGACAAAAACCTAGTTTTGAGTAATCAAGGGTTGAAAGTTGAATTCTAAAATTTATGGTTTTTTAAGGTTAAAACTTATAATCATGTATAATCTCTTAACGCCCTATTTATAACATCATAATGTAGCATTACATTGAATTTGTATCTGCCATCAAGCATTTTAAAACATTTTACGTGTTTTTTTAGGGGTTATAACGTTCTAAATGACTGGCGCTTGGAACGTTTTCTGTCGGACTACTCTTCTACTTTGGAAGAAAACATGAGGGAGAGTAGGAATACCAACAGAAACAAAAATAAAACTGAATATAAAACAATTTTATTGATGTAAAAGTTTTAAAACGTAATGGTGTTAATAAAACGTAAATATGGTGAGTGATACGTCATTTTGCTAAAAGTTATCCACATGTGGTGCTTAAAAAGTTATTATACCCACCTCTTTTGGGGGCAATTTCCAGGCCTCTTCTTCTTATTTTTTTAAATAAAGGGTAATCCAACTTTTCTATATTTAATCCTGGTCTTATCCTTCCACTTTAAACGTTTTACGGGGGACCCCTTCAATTACCAATAAAAGTAGCCCAAATATTTTTATGAGCTGTATCGGATCTTATTTACAGTTGCAGACAATCCGTTTTTGTTTACAATGTTACCGGTTAGAAATCTGGTTTAAGATAATCAGACAATCACATTTTAAAACCGTCATAACGCAAGTTGTTGAAGCGTTGAAAGCGCCCTCTAGTCATAAATCAAAGGCTCCGGGATCGAAGCCGTAAAAAAATGCCCACTTTAATTATCAGTCGCCGGTGGGCTAAATTAAATTGAGGCTTTAAATGACAACTCAATCATAAAATCGGTCAAGTGAGACGGCTGAAAAAGGGATGTAACAGAGAAAACTCTTATTGTATCAAGTAGTCTATATAGACGTTTTCTCATGGAGAAATTAATATTATGATCTAGTCCAGAACTATCTTGTGTAATGGTTTATGAGCACATAAACGAATGATTATTTACACCATTATAATCAATTGCTAAGCATAACACCATTGCCAAATATTAGGCAACTTCAATGTTATTGTGAATTATATTTATATTGCATCAGCTACTTGCAGCTATTGCATTCATTATTTATTATGATCTATGGAGTAAATTAAACCTTTGCATGTTAGAATATAATATCACCCATCGTATACATGCATGTTCATAATAATGTCTCCTTTTATCTATGTATTTATTTCCATCGTATTCTCATTGTAAATTTAATATCAGCTTATGGTTGCTATTAGAATTTTGTTTCATGTTGGAATTAATCGCATAGCCATTCTTGAAAAATTTTGTACTCAACTCTACATTGTAAAATGACTGTTGACATGAAGAATGCAGTAAATAAATATTTGTATTCTTATTATTTATGACCCTAGGACAGAAAGTCAGCTAACCGTTTATTTGCCTGAAACAAAGTGAGAACACTACATAACATGAACGGCATTCAGTCAGTTCAGCCAGGTTAGTGTTGACCATGTGATTTTCATTGCTGTCGTCGCTTGCAAACATGTCAAATAGGCCTAAGTTGTATCATCGATCATAAGCTCAAAGTTCAGTTTTCAGAGTGTCACAGAAAATATTTAAATTTTAAATTTCATACAGGGTTTACTTCATTGTGTATGTGGTGAAAAAATATTCCCACTTAGGGTTTTGCAGCTCTCGATCTTTTCAAATTCTCGACTTCGTCTCGAATTTGAATCATGATCTGGAGAGTGGAGCCCGCAAAACCTGATTTTCAGCCTTAAGTGCTGCGAAATATATTACCTTTTAGTAGTCAGAAGGTGTTTTGCAATGTAGCGATAATGTAGGCAATGTTTAGTTTTCCGAAAGTGCATGCACTTGTGTCGGCTCGTCAATAGTATATTAAATGTTAAAGGACTTCGCTTTTTTGTGCTCGTATTTAACTGAAATTCTGACAAACACTAGTAGTTGAGATGTTTTAACCTGCATCGACCGCGATAGAAGATGAATCGTGAATGATACGAAACGCGTCTCACTATTATCTACAAGACACCTTCTGGCTACTAATAAAAAAGTAATGTTAAAAGTATTGTTTCTCCTCTCGAAATTATCCAGAAACCTGTAATCAAAGCTGTTCTTGGCAAACCTCGTCGCTATCCATCTGAACAACTCTTTGATGATTTTAAAGTTTTTAGTATCTCCCAGTTATACAGTAGAACTCTTCTTTTGTATATTTTCAAAAACAAACAAACTATATTCAGCCAGCCCAATCATAATTATTTAACCAGATCTGCTGTGAGTACAAGGATTCAATTTCCAAAAATAAATCGAACAATTAGTAAAACGTCTTCTTATTATTTGGCAGGAGTAATTTTTTCAAAGCTTCCAGAATTTTGAAAACACCCAAATCAATGTAGCATAGCTACTTATAAGAAACTTGTAAATAACTGGTTATTGATAATTGGTAGAGATCAAATTGAAAGATATCTCTGCTCACTGTATTCATAGTCTGTGAATATGTTGCAAGTGAGCAAGTGTGCATGTGTGTGCATGTGTCTGTGTGGATGCTTTAGTGTGTGTGTGAGTATGTGTATGTGTATGAGTATGTGTGTTCGGGTGAGTGAGGGGTTTGAATTGTGTGAGCGTGGGGGGAGGGCTAAGAATGGATGTGTGCTCATGTATGTCTGTGCGATCCAGGTTTCTTGCAGAAATAAACAACCATGATACATATTTTTATCAATAACATTACCGCCTGCTGTAACTTCTGCCTTCTCTATGTTTAAGATTTTTTTTGTCAAAATAAGTAAGCTTATTTTATTTCCATCCATGTTTCTTAACATCTTCAAATAAGTAGTTTTGTTAAGTGCTGCAGTGTCTGTTTGGTGTCGGACTGTTCTGTGCGGACTCATTCCTCACACACAGGCAAGATATGCCTATGTGAGGTGTTTCCAGATAATGTAATATAATGTTTTGTACTGCTGTAATTTTGGAAATAAATTGATTTGATTTGATATGATTTGATAAGGTTAAATAATTAGAATTTGAGTATAAGGTCCCTGGTTATTAAACAAGAACTAACTCTACCTGCAGGACTCGCCAGTATTCGGTTGTAGGTATCAGACTTATCGTTTTCTCAAAAGTTACGGGTAGTTTGAGCCTTAGATAAATAACTGCGTATAGGCGAATCCGTCTCCACCGTTAATATCGATGATTAAAATCGAGGTTTTCGATAGTGTCACGTTAGGTGACAATAGTACGAATTTTTTCCTCAATTTTAATTTTCGTTGTAATATTTTTATTTATTTTTTAATAAATTCAGACTTGTTAGAGAAGGCAAGCAGGGGCAGACTTGATAGGCTCGAGTCGGTCAGGTATGCACGTCTTTCTGGGGGTTGATGACGTGGTCATTGTTTCCTACAAGGGCGAAGGTCATAAATACGGGTGCCGCGCTGCCGATTGCCCTCATTTCATTTGGTTTGAAGCTGGAGAACGAGCAGCAGTTCTACACTTGTTTCCCTCGGTTAAGAGGGTTCGAGTCTGGAGTATTGTGACATCTGATCTTCGAAATTGGCATCTGGGGAAACACCTCCTCCACTGGGTCCATCGCCCTTCGGCGAGTCGCTACAACGGCCAACCACTGCTGGAGGCCTTCTTGTCAGTCGTCTTCGGCCAGCCGATAACTGGAGCTGGGTGTCTGTTCCTGGAGGCGCGAGGGAGTCTGCGCCGAACCCTGGACCAGCGTGGCGGGAGGACGTCTACAGGAGACATCAGTCGACTAGTGATGAATACACTACACCATCTTGTTGTAGGGACAATATAGCATGCCATTATTTTTCAACTAAAAGGGGACTTATTCCGGAGCGAACAACTGGAGTGATTTTGGGGTTGCAAACTGAATAGGACAATACGAGTTGTGGAAAGGGGAGTATTCAAAGGACTTAATGAGAATTGCACTGATTTTAGGTTTAAGGATATTTTGTTAGTTTTAAGTTGATTCATGTAATACACCTTTCTGGAGTAATGGCTGACTTATTATTTCATCGCCCACATGTTCCTTCCTTCGGAGCATTCCAACTTGATTTTTCAAAATTAGTATACGGGGACCTGTCAGCTACTCCTAGTAACTGGAGAACAGTCTAGGAGTGGTTTGGGAACCACGTATCAATAGTTACAATCGCGATTACGTTAATCATGAAAAAGTTTCGATATCGTCATCGAAACATCAATACTACTTTTTTGACTACAACAAAATGAAAAACTGACAGTCACACTATATGAATAAACCTTGTTAAGTTATATTCTAACGTTATCGCAAAATCATAACCCAGCTTAACTTGTAACTAACATGATTATTGATTAATTAACTGAAAACGAATTAATTTCACATCGTTCGCCACCTTGCATTAGATTCATTGTCAGTCGTCAGTGTCTTTCTTTACTGAAAGTAATCGTGCTACCTGCAATTGTGCCATGGCTCCACAATCAACAATATCATTGTACTCAATGATATTTTGGAATCTTCGAACCATGTACCTTTTCTGTCATTGCCGTTTAACTGGATAAGTTGCAAACCAAATTTTCCGAATCAATAGAATAGAAAAAATTCTCGAATCGACTTTTTTAAATAGTGAACTGCATTGTTTATCCATACTGTTATAAGGAAGAGGTGGTTTCTGTATGTATATATGTGGCAAGTGAAGGCGAAAAATACTGCACCGACTGGGTTGAAATTTCACACAGAGTTAGATCTTGAGCCTGGGAAACACATAGGCCTATTCACTTCCTTAAAATCTCCCCTGGCTACGCCCCGTGAACGTCCTACCTGGAGTAGGGGTGTAAAAGTAAGCAACCAGTTAATAAACTAAATACAACTTTTTACTCAGTTTCAATGTTTACATTTTATGTGGATGTATACAATTAAACACATAAATGTATAACTGGCGCCAATTCTTAGGGCTCACGCCGTCCATAAGGCCAATGCTAAAATTAACATTAGTCTTATGGACGGCGTGGGCGTCAAGAATTGGCGCCAGTTATGAACAGCTGTGGGTACTAATTTGACATTTCTAAGAGCAGTGGCAAGATCAGCTGTTACAAGCTATCTATCGTGAGCGAAGCCACGGGCAACTGCTAGTTTAGAATTAGTTATACTTCATTCAGTGAGTGTGTAAAGTAAAGCCCCTCCCTTTAAATAACATTTGTATAATGAAGAACCAATCAGAGAAGAGGCAGTCCATATGTTCTCAGGGATGGTTCACAGCCATTCCACTTAGCAATTTCAATGAAAAAATTCAAGAGTAATAGTTAAAGCATTTATCAATGCATTTATTTGTCTTTATGAACTATTCATTTACTTTTTGTAAAGCTCACGTGCATTTTAAGTTCACTGCAAACAAACATAACCATAACTGGCTTGGTAAACAGTCAACCAATTCCACCTCCAGTTTATTCTTAAGCTCTTCGGGGTTCTGTAGCAGTAACAACAGGTGCTCGTGTGACACAGCCTGTCAACATTACAGCTGGTGCAGAAAGCGGGGCTTTACTTTACACACTCACTGAATGAAGTATTATAAAGAGTAAAACGTATATTTTTTTAATAAATCGATGAATTATATCAAATTGAAAAACATCGATTTTAATCATCAATTATACCGGTGGAGACGGAATCTAAAGTTTAGCCTGTAGTAGCTGTACCTGCAGGACTGGCCGCCTCGGAGAACCTCCTGGGGGCGATGTCGTCGGAGAGTATCCTGTCGACGCCGAACTTGAGGTTCCGGGAGCTGCAGGGCTGAGGGCTGTTGTCCATGTCCAGGCGTTCCGTCACCTTGTCCAGGAAACTCCGCCGGTCCTCTGAACCCACCCCTTCGTCCCCTTCTAACCGGTCCATTTCGAACACCAATTTATAAAATTACACAGGTTATTCTTTGCCTTGTTACGCGATATAGCTCAAGTTTGTTTCGAAAAAGATTTCAAGAGTGCTCATTTTGTCTCTTGTTTATCAAAAAATTGAATGTTATTTGATTGTGGTGATTGTTGTAGCCTTTCATTTTTTAAATCGATCTCTAAATATTAAAATGGTATCATACTGGTGCAGGCTGGTTTAGTAGGAACTATATTTTTGAAAACATTAAAAAACTAGATAAATTATTTCAATTATTGGGGTTAAAACACTAGCAGTTTCCAAGCAGAGATTTCAATCAGTAGGTAAACTTAAAAGTGTATAAAAATACGTATAAACATAGGTGTACAATAGGGGTGTAAAAGTAAGCAACCAGTTGATAAACTAAACACACTATTTTACACAGAAAACACTCGTAAAAAACTAACAAACGATCACTAAACTGACGCACTGGGCGAGAAATCCGATGATACTGCAGTCTTCGATAAGGTTCGAGGCGCACTGTCAGGGTGCCCCCGTGCGAGGGGGGTGAGGGGGGGCGTGACCAATCCGGCCAATCACAGACGGTTTGGCTCGGCAATAATTGAAATAGGCGGGGCTTAGCCAGTCGCCGCCTTCATTATTGCGTCTAATAACAATTAAACTGAAACATAACTCATATTGCGGTTTTGAAATATTTACGAGAGAATGGAATAGGAAGCCAGCCAGGTCGCTGTGTGCCCAGGAGGTTTATAGCGAGAGGGAATGACGTGTATTTCATATCGGACATAAAGTCTGAGGTATAAACGTTGCTGTGAAAGCTTTACTCGATGTTTATTGTGGGTTGATAATGGCAATATTCGTATACCGTATATGGTAAACGTGTATGAGAGTGGTAAATTAGGGGCCAGGAGAGTAACTAAAGCTGGGGGGCCCGAATGGAAACTTGAGGTCTGTAATATACTGATAATTGATACGATTTTTGCAGTGATTTTGGGTATAAAGTGACTCCGTACTTGCTTGAAAGCAAGCAACTTGCACCATGAATGTAATATATGGGTATGTAATCCTATCATTCTATACTGTTATATGAGCAGTGCTATCTTGTATGCCTGGTTGCTTGCTTTTATGCACTCAAAAACGGCTCTGAAGACTTCTTTCAAAGCCTTGAAAAAAGTATTTATTACTTAAAAAAGAGTGTTCTATGCAGGTTACTTTGGCCAGAGGAAATCTAACAACGTAATAAAATTAATTTTTCCTACCACCGCATGGAAATAATCACATTGCCACACCTTTAAACAGTACGCAAAACGTTTCATTTCCGCTTTCATGTCATTCTCGCTCGCTAAATCATTGGGTTACTTATTAGGTTAAAGTGGCGCACAAGAGAGATAGCTATGAACAAACACCAAAGACCAGTTTCTATTGGTCAGAAATCCCATGACACTCACCGCATTCTAAATTGTAGTTGCCTGGCTCTAAATCAGCTGATTTCACAGTCGGCGTTTCTATCTCAACTTCCGGTTCGTTCCAATAGAATAAGGAAACATAACCTCAATGAACTTTTGTGTACAGGTTAGTTAATAAGTTAAACTGTTTAAATAATGGTGGTAGGAAAAATATTGTGTGTATTACGAGCACAAATAGTCACTGCCGCTCTCGAAATGTTTGGCCGCACTCCCAGCTAAAGCTTCGTGCCGTCATCTACAATTCTCGAGCGGCATTGACGTACTTTGCGCTCTTAATACACAAATAGCTATTAAAGCTGTTACATTTTAACATTGGCCTTATGAGTTGCCACGATAGCAACGAAATAAACAAGGAAAGTGTAAACAAATAAAGTAATCATAACAGCTGATTGCAATCTACAGTCATCAAAGAAAATACAGCGGTGAGATGAAGATTGCATGAAATAATAAAAAAGTTGTTATATCTATCAAATTTATGACAATGAAATATTTTAAAGTATACGTAACCAAAACTGGTAAACATGAAATAATACCGAACAAGGCTTGGTCGACCAGGTACTTATTTTTTATTTTGAAAATGACGTTTTTATTGAATAATCAATTTAGCCTTAAAACCACTAATAACAATAATTAATAGCAATTATTAATAGAAATAATAGCATATAATAGTAATAAAAATAAACAATAATTAATAGCATAAAAGCAATAAATTGCTATTATTAATTATTATAGCAATAATTTACTTTAATAATTGATTTAGCTTGCCTCGGCTATTGTTTTTTTACACGATTTGTCTTAGTTTATTTCAAAATAAATAAAACTTGCTAATTGTATAACTTAAAGATAATTAGAAAAATCACAAATTGAACTATAATGAAACTACAGCGATTATACACTATCGTGATGGTGGTGTTGTTACAGTACCTTGACTTCCCAAAGTTTTTTTTAAGAAATTCCCCATTTTGAGCTGTTGAAAATAAAACTTAAAGTGAACTGTGGGTGGTTTTAAAGACGAATTTCGCACAGAAAGCAACAGCTCAAGTCTTGGCCGGGTCAAAATCTTGTATATGGTCATCATGTATATGAATGCATATTTTTTCGACAAAAATATGGTAGGGCCTATAACATATTTTTTTGAATATGTGAAACTGAATTTGTTAACAAAGCAAATTTTTGCAATCCATGTTACTGACTCTAGGTTTGACAGTTTTCTCGTAATTTGGTGGTAAAAGAGCTAACTGCAGTAGAAATTTTAATAAATGGATAAAACAGTGACCTAAATTGTTTATTTCAAATAGATTTCAAATTATAATAACAATAAAATGAAAAATATCGATTGCTACTTGGATTTTAGAACCCAAGTTCGACAGAGTCGACAGAGTGTGGAATAAGTCGGATATTGATGCAGATTTGTCACTGATGACCTGTTTGCCCATTTGAAAACGTATTTGCAAGAACCATAAAATATTAAATAAACACTTAATAAATTAGCATCATAATTATGGCAAGGAAAGCCGTAGAAGTAAAGTAATTGATTGTTGAATTAAGCAATCAATTCAAAATCAGCATTAATAAAGAAACTTTTTTACATATCATTCATTATTCGTGAGACATTTATTACGGTCAGCTAACAAAAATAAAATGACTATATCACTATGAAATAGACCACTCACATAGGCTTTTCTGCCCGCGCTTGAGAGTGCTGCTATTTTGTAAATTTAATTTTCACTGAACTGCAAAAGGAAATTTGAACACAATTTAAAAATGCAAAAAAGGAAATTATATAAAGAGGTATTTTTTATTAGGGAATTTCAAATACAAAACAACATATTTCAATCCGACATAGCGAAATACGTCATGTTTTTGTAAGCTCCATAAGAATAACACGGGGATTAAGTATGCAGGTTTGCTGCTACAGGTATATGAAAACTGGGTGGTTTCAATTCAACATTTAGTAGATCTTAACAAGAAGAAGCCATTTACCAAGTTTTAACAATATATGTTGAGAAATAACCGAGATATAGAATTTTTCTTATTTCCCATAAGGTTAACATTGGGACAACGTACTGTGTTTACCACTTTCAATATCTCGGTAACCAATGGACATAGAGCAGTGATTCAAAATACCAAATTGTTTGTTTTTTTGAGCTGAATTCAATGGTGCCAACACAAATTCGATAAATTTTATTTTTCTATGTGAAAAACCCAAAAAACCCATTTTTGGGGGGGTTTATCCCTCTTTACCCCCCCTTCCGGTGGTCCGATCGGGTTGGTTCACGAACTCATCCAATTGATTACCACTTTACACGTCTGTACCAAATTTCATAAAGATCGGACCATTTTGCGGCCGCTATCGTGCTAACAGACACACACACACACATATATATATATATATATATATATATATATATAAATTCGAACGAATAGTGTTTTTTGCTTCTGGGGGCCCCAAAACGAAAAGTTATAGTGGTCCCGAGCTTAGGTCTTACCATGAGACCTACGGTAATAGCTTCTTCCCTATAGGGGAAGTTCGCTAATAGACCACTCACATAGGCTTTTCTGCCCGCGCTTGAGAGTGCTGTTATCTTGTAAATTTAATTTTCACTGAGCTGCAAAAGGAAATTTGATCACAATTTAAAAATGCAGAAAAGGAAATTATATAAAGACGTATTTTTTATTAGCGAATTTCCCCTAGAGAAAAGAAGTCCTGCATACTCACCGAATTTCAAATGCAAATCAACATATTTCAATCCGACATAGCGAGATTTGACATGTTTTTGTAAGCTCCATAAGAATAACACGGAGATTAAGTGTGCAGGTTTGGTGCTATGGGTATATTAAATCTGGGTGGTTTCAATTCAACATTTAGTAGATCTTAACAAGAAGAGGCCATTTACCAAGTTTTATCAAGATTTGTTGAGAAATAACCGAGATATATAATTTTACTTATTTCCCATAAGGTTAACATTGAGGACAACGTACTGTGTTTACCACTTTCAATATCCTCGGTAACCAATGGACATAGAGCAGTGATTCAAAATACTAAATTGTTTGTTTTTAAGCTGAATTCAATGGTGCTAACAAAAATTGGTTTAGTTTTATTTTTCTATATAAAAAACCATAAAAAAATTTTGGGGGGTTACCGCGCTTTACCCCTCCTTCGGATCGTTTGATCGGGCTGGTTTACGAACTCGTCCGAATAAATACTACTTTACACGCCAAATTTCATTAAGATCGAGTGTTTTGTAGTTCTAGTGCAGAAAAGAGAGAAGAAGGGGATTGAAAGCCCGAATATTCGAATATCTTACTTCCACCAAAAGTGCTCAAAATCAGCAAGTGTTGCTTAGGTGAACACACCCGCGCCCCCTCCTCCCCCCCCCCCCCCCCCGAGAAGACCTCAAGGGAATTTTTCTCCGCACCGCGCTTGAGTGCGCTTGAATCTTCAGAAAAAAATTATTTTTTCCCAATTTTAGTGAATTTCCCCTATAGGGAAGAAGCTGTTACCGTAGTACTCATGGTAAGACACAAGCCCGAGACCATGATAACTCTTCGTTTTGGGGTCCCTAAAAGTAAAAAAACACCATTCGTTCAAATTTATATATCTATATAGGCCTATATATATATATATATGTCTGTTAACACGATACCGGCCGTAAATATGGTCCGATCTTAATGAAATTTGGTACAGACGTGTAAAATGGCAATCACTTGGACGAGTTCGTGAACCAGCCCGATCGGACCACCGGAAGGGAGGGTAAAGGGGGATAAACCCCCCCAAAAAATGGGTTTTTTAAGTTTTTCACATAGAAAAATAAAATTTATCAAATTTTTGTTGGCACCGTTAAATTCAGTTAAAAAAACAAACAATTTAGTACTTTGAATCATTGCTCTATATTCATTGGTTACCGAGATATTGAAAGTGGTAAACACAGTACGTTGTCTCAATGTTAACCTTATGTGAAATAAGTAAAATTCTATATCTCGGTTATTTCTCAACATATCGTGATAAAACTTGGCAAATAGCTTCTTCTAGTTCAGATCTACTAAATATTGAATTAAAACCAACCAGTTTTAACATACCTGTAGCAGCAAACCTGCATACTCAATCCACATGTTTTTCTTAGGGAGCTTATCAAAACATATCATATCTCGCTATGTCGGATCGAAATATGTTGTTTTGCATTTGAAATTCGCTGAGTATGCAGGTCTGCTGCGACGGGGGTATTTTTCCGCGCCATCGCCCCCGCAGCCGCGGGCGGTGTGGCAGCGGTAGCGGCGGCTGGGACGTGTCCGTGGTGTGTATACACAGTGGCGGGCGGCGTAAACAGCGACGGCGCGGTGGTCCGCCACCTACCGGTACTCTTGCGGGGGAACGAATAACGAATAACGAATAACGAATAACGAATAGTCGATAAAATAGCGTGAATGAAATACTTGTTTTATGGTAAAAGTGACTGGGGTACGAGTTTCATATCTGATCTTCTAGGTTATGTTTACCATTGATTGTTATCTCTAATGCTTAGGTTTGATAACTGAACTTCTCAATATGATTTAACATGGGAGAAGATCACTTTCGTTTCCGCAGAAGTGTACTCTGCTTAGGATTCGGTAATTCGATATCAACTATCAACCTGATCGACGTACTGTTCCGACAACTGCGAGTAATGAAGAAACATCTATAATAACCGATAACCGAAACCATTGCCTAATATATTGTTCGATTCTCTCACGACCACAGAATCATACCTTACTTAAATATAGTAATAAAAATGTATAAAACTAAATTAAACATGATAAAGCTAGCCAAAAACTAGACGAAAACGTTACCAACATCGACTAACCAATAAACTCACATTATTTATCATCATCAGCCATCATACAAATATACTAAAAGATACCTACTATGATTAATATACTTTCATTGGGTAACAAAGCATTCGATAATAAACAAATGGAATCGGACGTCAAGGTCTGCCAACAAACTTTGTATCGAAGTTTGACTATCGATTAGGGCCTATGTCGAATAATCGACATTTTTGCAGATGTCGAATCGTCTGCTTTAGAAACGACCGAGAGAAGATCAGGTATGAAACTCGTACCAGTGACTGGTTACTTTTATCATAAAACAAGTCCTTTGTTTTTATTAGGGGTGCGAACACTCGAGAATCGAGCTTTTTTTTCCAGCCGAGTATGCACTACTCGACTCGACTTATTGGAAAATACTCGAAAGTCCTCGTAGAGTAGTTACCCCCGCCCGAAAACCAGCCCGATCGGACCTTCGGAAGGGGGGTAAGGGTGGATAAACCCCTCGAAAAACGGGTTTTTGAAAATTGTCACATATTATATAAAAAAAAAATTATTAAATCTGGTTTGACCCGCCAAATTCAGCTCGAAAAGTATTTTTAATCATTGCTCTCAGTCCATTGACTTCCGAGATATCGCTAGTGGTAAACACAATACGTTGTCTCAATGTTAATCTTATGGGCAATAATTCAAATTCTATGTATCGCTTATTTCTCAACATATCTGAATGAAACTTGGCTTCATCTAGTTGAGAGCTAATGGAATATAGCAAAAAATCTCTCAGTTTCAAATTTTCATGGCAGCAAACCTTCATACTAATTTCTCATGTTATTGTTATGGAGAAAATTGTTATATGCTCATTTTAGAATTTAAGTCGATTTTACTTAATTTGAGGCTCCTCCTCAATGAATTATCTAAGCATTTGAAATTCGCTGAGTATGCAGGTCAGCTGCAACGGAGGTATTTCGGTTAGTACTATTTGATGAGATATGCCTTATCATAGGTTTATCGTATGTTTGCCTCCTAAATATACGTCTGGTTGGTCATTAGATTTGACATATTCGATCATTACAACTGATTAATGACGTTCAGGGCTCAGGAATTTGATCCTGTTTTCCTGAAAACTTTTTCGAATAAAACATTAGTAATCATAAACATTCTTACATTCTAAACTTCAACAGATAACTTCAATAAACTGGTGATCGCGGTTTTCAGTTACTCGGTTATTGCAATGAATACTTGTTCCACCTTGGGACAGTTAATTATAGGTGCCGAATTCTGTATCTTCGTCTTTGTTTTACTAATCTGCAATGGCAAATGCAGAGGAAAATCTCATATATGTCAGAAATTATAAAATATACAACTAAAATGTCGTCACGTCACAGTAAACAGTTTTAATTAACATTTTTTACATTCCACATTAAAATTTGTAACTTACTGCCTCATGCGTTCAAAACAAATTGTCAGTGTTAACAAATAAAAATTCGAATTGTAAAAAAAAAAAAAATCAGTCATAAAAATCAGTCTGTTTATTTCTACCAAATCTAACTCAATTCTTTCTCAGCAGTACAATGAGGCCTATAAGTAGCATAGTTGAAAGAGAGAGAAATACTCATGAAAAACAATGGAGGGAAAGTGATTTTAATCAACAAATCTTGTTTGTGTATGATGGTTTTATCACGATTGTTCAGACAGTGGCTTGTTTCAAGTGATTGCTAAATAATTAGATAATGAATAAGGCTTACTGTTGCACAATGGCAGTAGAAAGACAAAAATAGATTATTCTGTTTCAAGATATTTTAGGATTGCTCTTTATTTTGTTGACAAATTTCCTATTAATATTCTTTTAGCAATTTCTATCCCTTAAAAAAGTGTGTTGTAAATAAAAAATACCCCCGTTGCAGCAGACCTGCAAAATCCAAAACAACATATTTCAATCCAACATAGCGAGATTTGACATGTTTTTGTGAGCTCCATAAGAATAACATAGGGAATGAGTATGCAGGTTTGCTGCTACAGGTATATTAAAACTGGGTGGTTTCAATTCATTATTTAGTAGATCTGAACTAGAAGAAGCTATTTACCAAGTTTTATCTATATATGTTGAGAAATAACCGAGATATAGAATTTTACTTATTTCCCATAAGGTTAACATTGAGACAACGTACTGTGTTTACCACTTTCAATATCTCGGTAACCAATGGACATAGAGCAGTGATTCAACATACTAAATTGTTTGTTTTTTTTTGAGCTGAATTCAGTGGTGCCAACAAAAATTCGGTAGATTTTATTTTTCTATGTAAAAAACTCAAAATACCCATTTTTGGGGGGGTTCATCCCCCTTTACCCCCCTTCCGGTAGTCCAATCGGGCTGGTTTACGAACTCGTCCGAGGGATTACCACTTTACATGTCTGTACCAAATTTCATTAAGATCGGACCATTTTTACGGCCGCTATCGTGCTCACAGACACATATATATATATAGATATATATATAAAATTTCGAACGAATGGTGTTTTTTGCTTCTGGGGGCCCTAAAAAGAAAAGTTATCATGGTCTGGGGCTTAGGTCTTACCATGAGACCTACGGTAATAGCTTCTTCCCTATAGGGGAAATTCGCTAAAATCCATAAGGATTTTAAGGACCATTTTGCTTATTGGTTGATTCGTTGAGGTAATATTTAATGTCCTTTACATCATAATAATAATAGTTTTTATGCAACGATTGTATTATGAATGTCTTCGCTCGTGTTCTAAATACCTCACACGTGGCTTAAAGGCATAATACAATCGTTGCATATACTACTTTATCTACGACCATTGCAATAAGCACCAATTATGGTATTACAATAAACATTATAATGATATACATTAAAACACCAAAAACCAAGCAGTACTCTAATGACGACTTTAGAGTACTGGAGTCACTTTAGAGTACTGGTTCTAGACCAATGAGAGCTCGGCATTTGACGGAAGTAGTGTCATAATAACAATTACGCAATTCGCACATCAGCTGATTGTTGCATTACGATTCATGTTTGAGTTTACTTATCCCATCAGCTGATTGTTCCACAACGATTCATGGTTCAGTCTGCTTATTTGCCTAACCTCAAATTTTAGTTGACCTATTCCAAGATTATTAAAAGTCATGAGTTTTGTTTAATTTCGGGGAAATTTTGTTGTATATTGTTGGTCGTAGATAAAATAGTGTATGCAACGATTGTATTATGCCTTTAAGCCACTCGTGAGATATTTAGAACACTCGCTTCGCTCGTGTTCTAACTTACATCTCACTCGTGGCTTAAAGACATTCATTATACAATCGTTGCATAAACTACTATTATCTACGACCAACATTATACGACAAAATTTTCCCCGAAGTTAAACAAAACTCATGACTTTTACTAATGATGGAATAGGTCACCTCAAATTTGTCACATAAGCAGTCACAAAAGCAGACGTAACCATGAATCGTTGTGGAACAATCAGCTGATGGGATAAGTCAACTCAAACATTAATCGTAATGCAACAATCAGTTGATGTGCGAATTGCGTAATTGTCATTACGTCACTACTTTCGTCAAATGCCACGCTCCCAGTGGTCTAAAACCTGTAACATAAAGTGACACCAGTTGCATAATATTAACTTTATGCAACTGGTTTGTATTTAGTTTAATAATAGACCTCATTATGACATTAGTTGTAATATCGTTATTGGTGATTATTGCAATGGTCGTAGATAAATATAGTATCGACCTAAACAGCTATTGTAAAACAAAAATCTTTAAAGTAGTTGTTATTAATCATTTTAAAAATGTTCCCATGAATAAAACAACTGATAAACCAATTTCAAGCTTGGTTTTTACCATTCAAATATCGCACAGAGGCTTTCAAATATAATATTTCAGTAGCATCAGCTCCATTACAATGAGCGATGTGCGGTGAAAAACTGAGCGATAACACAGGAGATAATCAAGTGACGGGGTCTGATCTCCAAGTCAAATTAAGACCAAAGACGAATGTCGAGGGGGGCCAATGAATTCCACCGGTCCCCAAATCAGCTACGCTTTTCACAATCTGACAGCCACTGTTGATATTAGAACGCCTAATAAATGGACAGGGTCATCGAAAAATAATGTCGACATTAAAAAAAGCACAGCTCGAAGTCGAATAAACGTACACTTATTTGCACACTTTCTTTCTACAAGCACTGATATATTTTCCCTTATGAGGTGGCCATATAATTTCCAACATACGTAGGTCATAATGGGTCGTTTAAACCATTCCAGTTTAAACCAGGTTTAAGGCTAAGTGTATGTAAAAGTTAAATCAGCTGATTGAGTTAATTGTTATGATTTGGTTTAAACTGCACCTGCATAACTAATTTTTGGTTTAAACTGGAGATTAAGAAAAAATAGTTTAAACCAGAATGGTGCAACGGCCCTTAATGTTTAGGTTACCATCACAGTTTCATAAGCTTCCCTATAGTTTAACATTGAATCTTTGATGAACCGATGTACCATAGGACATAGCCCTGAGGGAATTTTTAAAAATACATTCTTAGTGGATGCCTACGCCCTGAGAGGAACGTCAATGTAAAGTTTCAAGGTTCTAGGTCAAGTAGTTTTGGCAGTGCGATTATAGGTGAGTGGTATTTGACAAGTATATAGTAGATTTAAAAAGTAAATAAATAAATTTAAAGTTTTTTCATAGCGCGTGCCCGCTAGTATAATTAATTATGAATGAGTTAGTTTCTCGTAAATTTTATGACCTTATTTCCATTACTAATTCCTGGATACTTATTAGGTGTAATTTTATCCCAAATCCACAAAGCTTTACTGTACGAATTCCAAGGGTCAGCTGGAGACTTCAACGCCGCTTGGACGGGTTGACCCCCCTTTTATAACTCCCATAAACCCTTCGTCTCCGCGTTATATCCAATCCGAGCCTATAAAAACTTTTATGAGGTAGAAAGTGCTTATTTACACACGTTTCATGCCATTTTGTGACTAATTTACCACCCTGTTGATGTTCGAGTCCGAATTAATAAGTTTGCCTACATATTCACATCAAATTTAAAATTGACTTTGATTGCCTATAAGACGCAAGAAAAAAACACAATTTTACTAAGGATATTTTGGTGGTTTCTTGGGTATTTTGTACTGGTATGAACAGCTGAGAAGGAAAATGAAGTGTCAATTTTATAACACTATAAAGTTTTTCATATTGAGGTTGCACCTTTCAAATTGATTTACGAAAATTTTGTACATGAAACACGTAATATATGGCTTGTAAACATTCAACATGAATACCAAACGAATATAAATTTTTCCGAGGTGTAGATCGTAATATCTCACATGTCAACTTACATGCAAGATGTCGACAGGCTTCTATTCTGTTATACTTACTCTACGTAATGCCATCATTAATAACTTTCACTGTTTTTTTGTTTACATTGGCATGCTTTATTTCAGAAAATTATAGAACATTTTTCTTGGAGGAAAACCGTTATTGATGGAAAACATTTTTAGATAATGAAAAACCCCAACAATAAATCGGGGCTGCTCATATTATGTTTCCTCTTAACTCCATCTAGTGAATGATGGTGAATTATTATTTAAGGACAAGCTCTACCTGCTCTTAAAGTTTCATACTTTTCCAGAAGATTTAAAATTAGAGCAGAAATTTCAAGGAACAACTGATTTTAATAAACATTTATCATCAGACTATAAACAATATCTGGAAAGCTGCTGAGCAGCGCGTGACCACTAGGTACTGTAGTACTTTAAACTGCAATGCAAGCATTTTATTGTAAACCTTAAAACCTAAAAACAATGCCCTTAATCAAGTTCTAAAGCCTTTTCAAGGAGAAAATTTGTATACGTTTAAAAAACTATGTTTGGCTAAACTAACAAACAATAAGAATTTTTGGATCGTTGATCTTTGTTGTTAAGGGACAATGTACCTCTCAGCGAAGGTTTGTATTTGGATGTAGTTTAAATTTCTAAGTACACACAAACAATTACATTTCTAGTTTCAAACAGTTAACAAAAATGATGGAAGTTAGAAATTCGATATTGCTATGTTGGATTGCTAGGTTGGTTATGAAATTAAAAGGCAAATGCAACTTAAATAACATGGTATGTTCAAAAATAAGTTTCATAATCCAAATTCCCCAATCGGCAAAATATCAAAAACTATGCCTGGAATCATATGTCGTCGTTACTCACAAGAAATAAGCACAGTTCAAATTCTATTCCAAGAATATTTACAAACCCCTAATACCCCCAATCCAAAAGCAAAGACAACCGATATTCCCCACATTAGCAATAACCGTGGCGGGCACACCGCCAGCCAGGGTGTCCGCAGGGGAGTGTTATGGGACCACTGCTGTTTCTGTTTCTGGCCACCACGCAAGCGCGATCGCGGTAATGGCTACATAAACCTCGCGATCGTCGCGTCGCAGCGCGGTCGTTAATATGACGCGGCTACCGACCGCGACGACGCGGCGCGGTTATAATTAATACGATGTTTATCGGTGACATGGCGGCGTACCCGGTGTTTATGTGGAACCGCGGCTGTAAGTAACGGTTCCGTCGATGTAATCCACACCGCGAACGGCTCCCGTGTACCTGTTATCTGGCCTGTCAAGGAGTCACAGGCCTTGGATGCATTGGTGAGTATTGGATCGGGGGCTGGGATGAAGGGTGTTTGATGGATGCTTACAGTGGATCTAATGGAACTGTGAAGCGGGAGAGGGAGGGAAATTTGACTTACCGTTCGCCAACGTCGGGCATGTCGTCGCGAAAATAACGAACCAATTTAGAACGAAATAACGAACGAAAAAATGAACGAATTTAGTTTGTAAGATCCTTTCAAGTATTCTTCAGGGGTGTGGTTTTGGTCGGGTGTCGTTTTAGCCGGTAACCTTTCGGTTCATGCCAAAGTTCATTATTCCACTGGAAATTCCCTAAATACTTGTTTCTCAATTACCTGGAGTATTTTGGTTTTTTGTTACGATCTCGTTTCCTACTGGATGAATAATTTTCTTTGTTGTTGTTTTATCTTGGAAATCTAAAAAATCGGTCGATTACGGTATATTTTATAATTTATCTCGAAATGGTGACCTACTCAGGTAGGTATTTTAAGCCAAGTAGTATGAATGAGAGTGTTTGATAGTGATACTTGGACTTCAAAATTAACGGAGACTTCGGGGTTCTTTGTGTATTTTCGTCTGCTTTCGTGGGGTCGACCCGCCACTGGCGAATGATAGGTATATAAATTACCCTCCCTCTACCGCTTCATAGCAAAGAATACATAACACTATGCGTCACCTTCAAAAGCACTACGGTTTCGCTTCTTATAGTGTTATGTATTCATAGTTCATATTTAAATAAATTATACTGTAAAGGAGTCACGGTTGAAATCCGTACTTATTGGATGTTGGGAGCCGAGGTGGTATAAATAAAGGGATAAAATTCAATCAAGAATCGACAAAGAATTCGGAACATCAACGTAACATTGAGTCTTGTTAATATAAAAACATGTACATACTGTCGAATAGGAAGACCAAAACGACAATTGGCTCGTGCAAAACAATTGGACAATTGGACAAACTGCAAGTGTAAAAAACTCTGATGAGCTCCTCAAATTCAGGGCACAATAAGCAACAATAAGGGTACAAGTAAAGGTTTTAGGGCAAAACTCAGGTTTTTGTATGGCATGAAAATGATACTTAACGTGCATCACATTACCGATAAGGCACTTAAAGTAATGAAGAACTCGGGAGAGAATCTTTAGTACACGCCCTTTAGAAGCTTCTCAAAATTATTTGGCTTCATAATTAAACTTAGTTTAATTCCAAGGACGGTAGGTTTTGAACAAACGCCAAGGCGAAAGATACTGCTTGATATTTACTTATTACCAATATAGCATGGGTAGCTTACCTCATAGTCAGGTATAAACGATTGACTACTTGATCACTTGATAATTTCCAAAGGTGCAAATCATCAAAGATGAAGATGACGGACATTCCATCTCCGTCAATCTATTTGATACTTCTCAGAAAACAATGGACTAACGAGATAATGTCATTGTTTAAACATGTTTCTTGTTTAACACCTAGCATTCTGTTTTATAGCCAGGTAAATAGACAGTTGCTCATAAATGGTAGTTAGGTTGATACGTCTTTCATCATTCTTGATGGTTCTGGTAAAGAACAAAGAGATTTTTAATACTTGGTAATTTAGGGTTAGAATGCCGTATTACTTCAATATAACAACAGTACTGGTTCAATCAATGATTTTATTTTCATTAGTACAATCTTGATAGCGTGTACATCGGTATAGTTAGGCAGAAATATATACACAATGATTTTTATAATGACTACCCAGGTTTTTCAAGGAGACAGTTTAAAAATTTAGTTTTTGAGTACGATTAAGCGTTTTTTTAACCAGAGCAGTGCAAGTGAGGAGCTTAAGCTATACAATCCCTAAATTAATGTTTTCGTGTGCATATTTAATGAACAATCGGCATTTGATATTCTGGGCCAAAAAAAGAGTTGACGAATAATGAGTTGAATAGTTTTGTCATACGTTACCTTTTGGAGTCTTGAACTAATCCTTGGATGAAACAAAATGCCAGCGACTCATTAGATCAATTCAGCGTTCTAGATAAAAAATTTTAGTATACATATATTTGAGTAAGAAATAGTTTGCCTAATTTAATTCTACGTTTGACAATATTTTTACTAACTCTTATCAGCAATGTTAGTACAAGATAATTGTTTATCACATGTACTTATGTACATAAAACAATCACCTAATAAATTAATTAATAGGCTACAGACCTTTTTCGTCGTCAATCCAAAGTTTTGTTACGCTGGATAACTAGTTTCGGGTCTCAATGACCCATGTTCAAATCCTTTGTCAAACTTGGAGTAATTATGGAACAGTCGTCGTCGACAGTTCTCGCGAAGATGGCCGGCCTCGCGAGATTTTAAATTGTATTTAATGTTTTTGTGTCCGTTTCTCCGTCTGTGTATGTGTATGTGTGAGAAAACCGTTTTACGAGAACTGACGACGACGAGTGTTCCATAATTACTCCAAGTTTGACAAAGGATTTGAAAATGGGTCATCGGGGCCCGAAACTAGTCCAGCATAACAAAACTTTGGATTGACGACGAAAAAGGTCTGTAGCCTATTAATTAATTAATTTATTAGTCGATTTTCGATCCAGGAGGCAAACTATGAATAAAACAATCAATTAATTGGCACGTGTCAAAGTAGAATCTCTTCCTTAAAGAACCAAAACCAAAACAACTTCCACATCCTCAGCTACAAATTTCCCCCACAACAAGCCCCCAGCCCGGCCCCGGGTCCCAATAATCCCCGAGTTTTCGGTTTTTGGCGTCCGTTAATCCCATATCCCCTCGAGAGGTTTACGAGCTTTGGCCAAAATATTACGCCGTTACCCGCCGTAAGTACCTGGACATTAGCGCCCATGCGGCGTGTACGGCGTTAGTCAATCCCGGGGCCCGTGGGGGGCCCCGTGGGACCGTGGGGGGCCCCCAGCTGCCTCTATCGCATTTTAATGCCCGTGTTAATTTATGTCCAGTTACGTTATTGATTTATTAATTGGCTCCTTATAAACAGAATCGGTTACAACAGGCAGGATCAAAATTGAATTCGTCGCAGCGGCGGGTCCGGTATATTGGATGTTAAAGAGGGATTTGAATTTTTAAGTAGGTGTGGCGTAACGATTGGGGATTTAGTACAAAGTAGCTGGTGGACCGAGCCTTGCTCGGGGTTATTTTGTGTTACCAGTTCATCCAGTTGCTATAAAACATTTTACTGTTGTAATTTTTGTAGGTACACTTTTTTGTTTCTCATGCAATCTTTGTCCCACACAGTGTATTTTTCTTAGATGGCTGTAGTTTGGAAACTGGTGTTATGATTTCTTTATTTATTTACATTTCGTTGTTTATTTCGTTGCTAGCATGGCAACTCACAATGCCAAATATTAGATTTTTCTGGGCAGTACAAAGATCCTCTGAGCCGCGTCACATTGGTCGAGTAGGAGAGAGAGTTAGACGGGCGAGTTAGACTCGACCGTCAAATCGACCAATGTCTCTACCTTTTTTAAATGGGTGAGCCGAGTTGACAATTTTAAACCATAAGAATCAGCCTTGCTATAGCGACCCAGCCGCTTCTGCACAATACTGTAGCTCACTCTCAATGAGGTATAAGTGTGAGCACTACGCCTGCTACCAGTAGACAGTAGACACACCGGCCAGTAGTCACCGGACACAGACAGTCTGCAGCGGATGGACGAGGTGAAACCCCGCTACTGCACCACACCTCACACTCCGACTGCTACCAGTAGACAGTAGACACACTGGCCTCTACCAGTAGTCACCGGACACAGACAGTCTGCAGCGGATGGACGAGGTGGAACCCCGCTACTGCACCACACCTCACACCCCGACTGCTACCAGTTGTAGTCACCGGACACAGACAGTCTGCAGCGGATGGACGAGGTGGAACCCCGCTACTGCACCACACCTCACACTCCGACTGCTACCAGTTGTAGTCACCGGACACAGACAGTCTGCAGCGGATGGACGAGGTGGAACCCCGCTACTGTACCACACCTCACACTCCGACTGCTACCAATAGACAGTAGACAGTAGACACACCGGCCTCTACCTGTAGTCACCGGACACAGACAGTCTGCAGCGGATGGACGAGGTGGAACCCCGCTACTGCACCATACCTCACACCCCGACTGCTACCAGTAGACAGTAGACAGTAGACACACCGGCCTCTACCTGTAGTCACCGGACACAGACAGTCTGCAGCGGATGGACGAGGTGGAACCCCGCTACTGCACCAAACCTCACACCCCGACTGCTACCAGTAGACAGTAGACAGTAGACACACCGGCCTCTACCTGTAGTCACCGGACACAGACAGTCTGCAGCGGATGGACGAGGTGGAACCCCGCTACTGCACCACACCTCACACTCCGACTGGTACCAGTAGACAGTAGACAGTAGACACACCGGTCTCTACCTGTAGTCACCGGACACAGACAGTCTGCAGCGGATGGACGAGGTGGAACCCCGCTACTGCACCACACCTCACACTCCGACTGGTACCAGTAGACAGTAGACAGTAGACACACCGGCCTTGACCTGTAGTCACCGGACACAGACAGTCTGCAGCGGATGGACGAGGTGGAACCTCGCTACTGCACCACACCTCACACTCCGACTGGTACCAGTAGACAGTAGACAGTAGACACACCGGCCTTGACCTGTAGTCACCGGACACAGACAGTCTGCAGCGGATGGACGAGGTGGAACCCCGCTACTGCACCACACCTCACACCCCGACTGGTACCAGTAGACAGTAGACAGTAGACACACCGGCCTCTACCAGTAGTCACCGGACACAGACAGCCTGCAGCGGATGGACGAGGTGGAACCCCGCTACTGCACCACACCTCACACCCGACTGGTACCAATAGACAGTAGACAGTAGACACACCGGCCTTGACCTGTAGTCACCGGACACAGACAGTCTGCAGCGGATGGACGAGGTGGAACCCCGCTACTGCACCACACCTCACACCCGACTGGTACCAGTAGACAGTAGACAGTAGACACACCGGTCTCTACCTGTAGTCACCGGACACAGACAGTCTGCAGCGGATGGACGAGGTGGAACCCCGCTACTGCACCACACCTCACACTCCGACTGGTACCAGTAGACAGTAGACAGTAGACACACCGGCCTTGACCTGTAGTCACCGGACACAGACAGTCTGCAGCGGATGGACGAGGTGGAACCCCGCTACTGCACCACACCTCACACTCCGACTGGTACCAGTAGACAGTAGACAGTAGACACACCGGCCTCTACCTGTAGTCACCGGACACAGACAGTCTGCAGCGGATGGACGAGGTGGAACCCCGCTACTGCACCACACCTCACACTCCGACTGGTACCAGTAGACAGTAGACAGTAGACACACCGGCCTTGACCTGTAGTCACCGGACACAGACAGTCTGCAGCGGATGGACGTGGTGGAACCCCGCTACTGCACCACACCTCACACTCCGACTGGTACCAGTAGACAGTAGACAGTAGACACACTGGCCTCTACCAGTAGTCACCGGACACAGACAGTCTGCAGCGGATGGACGAGGTGGAACCCCGCTACTGCACCACACCTCACACTCCGACAGGTACCAGTAGACAGTAGACAGTAGACACACCGGCCTCTACCAGTAGTCACCGGACACAGACAGTCTGCAGCGGATGAACGAGGTGGAACCTCGCTACTGCACCACACCTCACACTCCGACTGGTACCAGTAGACAGTAGACAGTAGACACACCGGCCTCTACCAGTAGTCACCGGACACAGACAGTCTGCAGCGGATGGACGAGGTGGAACCTCGCTACTGCACCACACCTCACACTCCGACTGGTACCAGTAGACAGTAGACAGTAGACACACCGGCCTCTACCAGTAGTCACCGGACACAGACAGTCTGCAGCGGATGGACGAGGTGGAACCCCGCTACTGCACCACACCTCACACCCCGACTGGTACCAGTAGACAGTAGACAGTAGACACACCGGCCTCTACCAGTAGTCACCAGACACAGACAGTCTGCAGCGGATGGACGAGGTGGAACCCCGCTACTGCACCACACCTCACACTCCGACTGGTACCAGTAGACAGTAGACAGTAGACACACCGGCCTCTACCTGTAGTCACCGGACACAGACAGTCTGCAGCGGATGGACGAGGTGGAACCCCGCTACTGCACCACACCTCACACTCCGACTGGTACCAGTAGACAGTAGACAGTAGACACACCGGCCTCTACCTGTAGTCACCGGACACAGACAGTCTGCAGCGGATGGACGAGGTGGAACCTCGCTACTGCACCACACCTCACACTCCGACTGCTACCAGTAGACAGTAGACAGTAGACACACCGGCCTTGACCTGTAGTCACCGGACACAGACAGTCTGCAGCGGATGGACGAGGTGGAACCCCGCTACTGCACCACACCTCACACTCCGACTGGTACCAGTAGACAGTAGACAGTAGACACACCGGCCTTGACCTGTAGTCACCGGACACAGACAGTCTGCAGCGGATGGACGAGGTGGAACCCCGCTACTGCACCACACCTCACACTCCGACTGGTACCAGTAGACAGTAGACAGTAGACACACTGGCCTTGACCTGTAGTCACCGGACACAGACAGTCTGCAGCGGATGGACGAGGTGGAACCCCGCTACTGCACCACACCTCACACCCGACTGGTACCAGTATACAGTAGACAGTAGACACACCGGCCTTGACCTGTAGTCACCGGACACAGACAGTCTGCAGCGGATGGACGAGGTGGAACCTCGCTACTGCACCACACCTCACACCCGACTGCTACCAGTAGACAGTAGACAGTAGACACACTGGCCTCTACCAGTAGTCACCGGACACAGACAGTCTGCAGCGGATGGACGAGGTGGAACCCCGCTACTGCACCACACCTCACACCCCGACTGCTACCAGTAGACAGTAGACAGTAGACACACCCGCCTCTACCAGTAGTCACCGGACACAGACAGTCTGCAGCGGATGGACGAGGTGGAACCCCGCTACTGCACCACACCTCACACCCGACTGCTACCAGTAGACAGTAGACAGTAGACACACCGGCCTCTACCAGTAGTCACCGGACACAGACAGTCTGCAGCGGATGGACGAGGTGGAACCCCGCTACTGCACCACACCTCACACCCCGACTGCTACCAGTAGACAGTAGACAGTAGACACACCGGCCTCTACCAGTAGTCACCGGACACAGACAGTCTGCAGCGGATGGACGAGGTGGAACCCCGCTACTGCACCACACCTCACACCCCGACTGCTACCAGTAGACAGTAGACAGTAGACACACCGGCCTCTACCAGTAGTCACCGGACACAGACAGTCTGCAGCGGATGGACGAGGTGGAACCCCGCTACTGCACCACACCTCACACCCCGACTGCTACCAGTAGACAGTAGACAGTAGACACACCGGCCTCTACCAGTAGTCACCGGACACAGACAGTCTGCAGCGGATGGACGAGGTGGAACCCCGCTACTGCACCACACCTCACACCCCGACTGGTACCAGTAGACAGTAGACAGTAGACACACCAGCCTCTACCTGTAGTCACCGGACACAGACAGTCTGCAGCGGATGGACGAGGTGGAACCCCGCTACTGCACCACACCTCACACCCCGACTGCTACCAGTAGACAGTAGACAGTAGACACACCGGCCTCTACCAGTAGTCACCGGACACAGACAGTCTGCAGCGGATGGACGAGGTGGAACCCCGCTACTGCACCACACCTCACACCCGACTGCTACCAGTAGACAGTAGACAGTAGACACACCGGCCTCTACCAGTAGTCACCGGACACAGACAGTCTGCAGCGGATGGACGAGGTGGAACCCCGCTACTGCACCACACCTCACACTCCGACTGGTACCAGTAGACAATAGACAGTAGACACACCGGCCTCTACCAGTAGTCACCGGACACAGACAGTCTGCAGCGGATGGACGAGGTGGAACCCCGCTACTGCACCACACCTCACACTCCGACTGCTACCAGTAGACAGTAGACAGTAGCCACACCGGCCGTGACCTGTAGTCACCGGACACAGACAGTCTGCAGCGGATGGACGAGGTGGAACCTCGCTACTGCACCACACCTCACACCCGACTGCTACCAGTAGACAGTAGACAGTAGACACACTGGCCTCTACCAGTAGTCACCGGACACAGACAGTCTGCAGCGGATGGACGAGGTGGAACCCCGCTACTGCACCACACCTCACACTCCGACTGGTACCAGTATACAGTAGACAGTAGACACACCGGCCTTGACCTGTAGACACCGGACACAGACAGTCTGCAGCGGATGGACGAGGTGGAACCCCGCTACTGCACCACACCTCACACTCCGACTGCTACCAGTAGACAGTAGACAGTAGACACACCGGCCTTGACCTGTAGTCACCGGACACAGACAGTCTGCAGCGGATGGACGAGGTGGAACCTCGCTACTGCACCACACCTCACACCCGACTGCTACCAGTAGACAGTAGACAGTAGACACACCGGCCTCTACCTGTAGTCACCGGACACAGACAGTCTGCAGCGGATGGACGAGGTGGAACCCCGCTACTGCACCACACCTCACACTCCGACTGGTACCAGTAGACAGTAGACAGTAGACACACTGGCCTCTACCAGTAGTCACCGGACACAGACAGTCTGCAGCGGATGGACGAGGTGGAACCCCACTACTGCACCACACCTCACACTCCGACTGGTACCAGTAGACAGTAGACAGTAGACACACTGGCCTCTACCAGTAGTCACCGGACACAGACAGTCTGCAGCGGATGGACGAGGTGGAACCCCGCTACTGCACCACACCTCACACTCCGACTGGTACCAGTAGACAGTAGACAGTAGACACACCGGCCTCTACCAGTAGTCACCGGACACAGACAGTCTGCAGCGGATGGACGAGGTGGAACCTCGCTACTGCACCACACCTCACACTCCGACTGGTACCAGTAGACAGTAGACAGTAGACACACCGGCCTCTACCAGTAGTCACCGGACACAGACAGTCTGCAGCGGATGGACGAGGTGGAACCTCGCTACTGCACCACACCTCACACTCCGACTGGTACCAGTAGACAGTAGACAGTAGACACACTGGCCTTGACCTGTAGTCACCGGACACAGACAGTCTGCAGCGGATGGACGAGGTGGAACCCCGCTACTGCACCACACCTCACACTCCGACTGGTACCAGTAGACAGTAGACAGTAGACACACCGGCCTCTACCAGTAGTCACCGGACACAGACAGTCTGCAGCGGATGGACGAGGTGGAACCTCGCTACTGCACCACACCTCACACTCCGACTGGTACCAGTAGACAGTAGACAGTAGACACACTGGCCTTGACCTGTAGTCACCGGACACAGACAGTCTGCAGCGGATGGACGAGGTGGAACCCCGCTACTGCACCACACCTCACACCCGACTGGTACCAGTAGACAGTAGACAGTAGACACACCGGTCTCTACCTGTAGTCACCGGACACAGACAGTCTGCAGCGGATGGACGAGGTGGAACCCCGCTACTGCACCACACCTCACACTCCGACTGGTACCAGGAGACAGTAGACAGTAGACACACCGGCCTCTACCTGTAGTCACCGGACACAGACAGTCTGCAGCGGATGGACGAGGTGGAACCCCGCTACTGCACCACACCTCACACTCCGACTGGTACCAGTAGACAGTAGACAGTAGACACACTGGCCTTGACCTGTAGTCACCGGACACAGACAGTCTGCAGCGGATGGACGAGGTGGAACCCCGCTACTGCACCACACCTCACACTCCGACTGGTACCAGTAGACAGTAGACAGTAGACACACCGGCCTTGACCTGTAGTCACCGGACACAGACAGTCTGCAGCGGATGGACGAGGTGGAACCCCGCTACTGCACCACACCTCACACTCCGACTGGTACCAGTAGACAGTAGACAGTAGACACACTGGCCTTGACCTGTAGTCACCGGACACAGACAGTCTGCAGCGGATGGACGTGGTGGAACCCCGCTACTGCACCACACCTCACACTCCGACTGGTACCAGTAGACAGTAGACAGTAGACACACCGGCCTCTACCTGTAGTCACCGGACACAGACAGTCTGCAGCGGATGGACGAGGTGGAACCCCGCTACTGCACCACACCTCACACTCCGACTGGTACCAGTAGACAGTAGACAGTAGACACACCGGCCTCTACCTGTAGTCACCGGACACAGACAGTCTGCAGCGGATGGACGTGGTGGAACCCCGCTACTGCACCACACCTCACACTCCGACTGCTACCAGTAGACAGTAGACAGTAGACACACCGGCCTCTACCTGTAGTCACCGGACACAGACAGTCTGCAGCGGATGGACGTGGTGGAACCCCGCTACTGCACCACACCTCACACTCCGACTGCTACCAGTAGACAGTAGACAGTAGACACACCGGCCTCTACCAGTAGTCACCGGACACAGACAGTCTGCAGCGGATGGACGAGGTGGAACCCCGCTACTGCACCACACCTCACACTCCGACTGGTACCAGTAGACAGTAGACAGTAGACACACCGGCCTCTACCTGTAGTCACCGGACACAGACAGTCTGCAGCGGATGGACGAGGTGGAACCTCGCTACTGCACCACACCTCACACTCCGACTGCTACCAGTAGACAGTAGACAGTAGACACACCGGCCTCTACCTGTAGTCACCGGACACAGACAGTCTGCAGCGGATGGACGTGGTGGAACCCCGCTACTGCACCACACCTCACACTCCGACTGGTACCAGTAGACAGTAGACAGTAGACACACAGGCCTCTACCTGTAGTCACCGGACACAGACAGTCTGCAGCGGATGGACGAGGTGGAACCCCGCTACTGCACCACACCTCACACTCCGACTGGTACCAGTAGACAGTAGACAGTAGACACACCGGCCTTGACCTGTAGTCACCGGACACAGACAGTCTGCAGCGGATGGACGAGGTGGAACCTCGCTACTGCACCACACCTCACACTCCGACTGGTACCAGTAGACAGTAGACAGTAGACACACTGGCCTTGACCTGTAGTCACCGGACACAGACAGTCTGCAGCGGATGGACGAGGTGGAACCCCGCTACTGCACCACACCTCACACTCCGACTGGTACCAGTAGACAGTAGACAGTAGACACACAGGCCTCTACCTGTAGTCACCGGACACAGACAGTCTGCAGCGGATGGACGAGGTGGAACCCCGCTACTGCACCACACCTCACACTCCGACTGGTACCAGTAGACAGTAGACAGTAGACACACCGGCCTTGACCTGTAGTAACCGGACACAGACAGTCTGCAGCGGATGGACGAGGTGGAACCCCGCTACTGCACCACACCTCACACTCCGACTGGTACCAGTAGACAGTAGACAGTAGACACACTGGCCTTGACCTGTAGTCACCGGACACAGACAGTCTGCAGCGGATGGACGTGGTGGAACCCCGCTACTGCACCACACCTCACACTCCGACTGGTACCAGTAGACAGTAGACAGTAGACACACAGGCCTCTACCTGTAGTCACCGGACACAGACAGTCTGCAGCGGATGGACGAGGTGGAACCCCGCTACTGCACCACACCTCACACTCCGACTGGTACCAGTAGACAGTAGACAGTAGACACACCGGCCTCTACCAGTAGTCACCGGACACAGACAGTCTGCAGCGGATGGACGAGGTGGAACCCCGCTACTGCACCACACCTCACACTCCGACTGGTACCAGTAGACAGTAGACAGTAGACACACCGGCCTTGACCTGTAGTCACCGGACACAGACAGTCTGCAGCGGATGGACGAGGTGGAACCTCGCTACTGCACCACACCTCACACTCCGACTGGTACCAGTAGACAGTAGACAGTAGACACACTGGCCTTGACCTGTAGTCACCGGACACAGACAGTCTGCAGCGGATGGACGAGGTGGAACCCCGCTACTGCACCACACCTCACACTCCGACTGCTACCAGTAGACAGTAGACAGTAGACACACCGGCCTCTACCTGTAGTCACCGGACACAGACAGTCTGCAGCGGATGGACGAGGTGGAACCCCGCTACTGCACCACACCTCACACTCCGACTGGTACCAGTAGACAGTAGACAGTAGACACACCGGTCTCTACCAGTAGTCACCGGACACAGACAGTCTGCAGCGGATGGACGAGGTGGAACCCCGCTACTGCACCACACCCCACACTCCGACTGGTACCAGTACACAGTAGACAGTAGACACACCGGCCTTGACCTGTAGTCACCGGACACAGACAGTCTGCAGTGGATGGACGAGGTGGAACCCCGCTACTGCACCACACCTCACACTCCGACTGCTACCAGTAGACAGTAGACAGTAGACACACCGGCCTCTACCAGTAGTCACCGGACACAGACAGTCTGCAGCGGATGGACGAGGTGGAACCCCGCTACTGCACCACACCTCACACCCCGACTGGTACCAGTAGACAGTAGACAGTAGACACACCGGCCTCTACCAGTAGTCACCGGACACAGACAGTCTGCAGCGGATGGACGAGGTGGAACCCCGCTACTGCACCACATCTCACACTCCGACTGGTACCAGTAGACAGTAGACAGTAGACACACCGGCCTCTACCTGTAGTCACCGGACACAGACAGTCTGCAGTGGATGGACGAGGTGAAACCCCGCTACTGCACCACACCTCACACTCCGACTGCTACCAGTAGACAGTAGACAGTAGACACACCGGCCTTGACCTGTAGTCACCGGACACAGACAGTCTGCAGTGGATGGACGAGGTGGAACCCCGCTACTGCACCACACCTCACACTCCGACTGGTACCAGTAGACAGTAGACAGTAGACAGTAGACACACCGGCCTCTACCTGTAGTCACCGGACACAGGCAGTCTGCAGCGGATGGACGAGGTGGAACCCCGCTACTGCACCACACCTCACACTCCGACTGGTACCAGTAGACAGTAGACAGTAGACACACCGGCCTCTACCTGTAGTCACCGGACACAGACAGTCTGCAGCGGATGGACGAGGTGGAACCCCGCTACTGCACCACACCTCACACTCCGACTGGTACCAGTAGACAGTAGACAGTAGACACACCGGCCTCTACCTGTAGTCACCGGACACAGACAGTCTGCAGCGGATGGACGAGGTGGAACCCCGCTACTGCACCACACCTCACACTCCGACTGGTACCAGTAGACAGTAGACAGTAGACACACCGGCCTCTACCTGTAGTCACCGGACACAGACAGTCTGCAGCGGATGGACGAGGTGGAACCCCGCTACTGCACCACACCTCACACCCCGACTGCTACCAGTAGACAGTAGACAGTGGACACACCGGCCTCTACCAGTAGTCACCGGACACAGACAGTCTGCAGCGGATGGACGAGGTGGTACCCCGCTACTGCACGCATACCTCACACTCCGACTGCTACCAGTAGACAGTAGACAGTAGACAGTAGACACATCGGCCACTACCAGTAGTCACCGGACACAGACAGTCTGCAGCGGATGGACGAGGTGGAACCCCGCTACTGCACCACACCTCACACTCCGACTGGTACTAGTAGACAGTAGACAGTAGACACACCGGCCTCTACCTGTAGTCACCGGACACAGACAGTCTGCAGCGGATGGACGAGGTGGAACCCCGCTACTGCACCACACCTCACACTCCGACTGGTACCAGTACACAGTAGACAGTAGACACACCGGCCTCTACCAGTAGTCACCGGACACAGACAGTCTGCAGCGGATGGACGAGGTGGAACCCCGCTACTGCACCACACCTCACACTCCGACTGGTACCAGTAGACAGTAGACAGTAGACACACCGGCCTCTACCTGTAGTCACCGGACACAGACAGTCTGCAGCGGATGGACGAGGTGGAACCCCGCTACTGCACCACACCTCACACTCCGACTGGTACCAGTAGACAGTAGACAGTAGACACACCGGCCTCTACCTGTAGTCACCGGACACAGACAGTCTGCAGCGGATGGACGAGGTGGAACCCCGCTACTGCACCACACCTCACACCCCGACTGCTACCAGTAGACAGTAGACAGTGGACACACCGGCCTCTACCAGTAGTCACCGGACACAGACAGTCTGCAGCGGATGGACGAGGTGGTACCCCGCTACTGCACGCATACCTCACACTCCGACTGCTACCAGTAGACAGTAGACAGTAGACAGTAGACACATCGGCCACTACCAGTAGTCACCGGACACAGACAGTCTGCAGCGGATGGACGAGGTGGAACCCCGCTACTGCACCACACCTCACACTCCGACTGGTACCAGTAGACAGTAGACAGTAGACAGTAGACACACCGGCCTCTACCAGTAGTCACCGGACACAGACAGTCTGCAGCGGATGGACGAGGTGGAACCCCGCTACTGCACCACACCTCACACTCCGACTGGTACCAGTAGACAGTAGACAGTAGACACACCGGCCTCTACCTGTAGTCACCGGACACAGACAGTCTGCAGCGGATGGACGAGGTGGAACCCCGCTACTGCACCACATCTCACACTCCGACTGCTACCAGTAGACAGTAGACAGTAGACACACCGGCCTCTACCTGTAGTCACCGGACACAGACAGTCTGCAGCGGATGGACGAGGTGGAACCCCGCTACTGCACCACACCTCACACTCCGACTGGTACCAGTAGACAGTAGACAGTAGACACACCGGCCTCTACCTGTAGTCACCGGACACAGACAGTCTGCAGCGGATGGACGAGGTGGAACCCCGCTACTGCACCACACCTCACACCCCGACTGCTACCAGTAGACAGTAGACAGTGGACACACCGGCCTCTACCAGTAGTCACCGGACACAGACAGTCTGCAGCGGATGGACGAGGTGGAACCCCGCTACTGCACCACACCTCACACTCCGACTGGTACCAGTAGACAGTAGACAGTAGACACACCGGCCTCTACCAGTAGTCACCGGACACAGACAGTCTGCAGCGGATGGGCGAGGTGGAACCCCGCTACTGCACTACACCTCACACTCCAACTGCTACCAGTAGACAGTAGACAGTAGACACACCGGCCTCTACCAGTAGTCACCGGACACAGACAGTCTGCAGCGGATGAACGAGGTGGAACCCCGCTACTGCACCACACCTCACACTCCGACTGCTACCAGTAGACAGTAGACAGTAGACACACCGGCCTCTACCAGTAGTCACCGGACACAGACAGTCTGCAGCGGATGGACGAGGTGGAACCCCGCTACTGCACCACACCTCACACCCCGACTGGTACCAGTAGACAGTAGACAGTAGACACACCGGCCTCTACCTGTAGTCACCGGACACAGACAGTCTGCAGCGGATGGACAAGGTGGAACCCCGCTACTGCACCACACCTCACACTCCGACTGGTACCAGTAGACAGTAGACAGTAGACACACCGGCCTCTACCTGTAGTCACCGGACACAGACAGTCTGCAGCGGATGGACGAGGTGGAACCCCGCTACTGCACCACACCTCACACCCCGACTGGTACCAGTAGACAGTAGACAGTAGACACACCGGCCTCTACCTGTAGTCACCGGACACAGACAGTCTGCAGCGGATGGACGAGGTGGAACCCCGCTACTGCACCACACCTCACACTCCGACTGGTACCAGTAGACAGTAGACAGTAGACACACCGGCCTCTACCTGTAGTCACCGGACACAGACAGTCTGCAGCGGATGGACGAGGTGGAACCCCGCTACTGCACCACACCTCACACTCCGACTGGTACCAGTAGACAGTAGACAGTAGACACACCGGCCTCTACCTGTAGTCACCGGACACAGACAGTCTGCAGCGGATGGACGAGGTGGAACCCCGCTACTGCACCACACCTCACACTCCGACTGGTACCAGTAGACAGTAGACAGTAGACACACCGGCCTCTACCTGTAGTCACCGGACACAGACAGTCTGCAGCGGATGGACGAGGTGGAACCCCGCTACTGCACCACACCTCACACTCCGACTGGTACCAGTAGACAGTAGACAGTAGACACACCGGCCTCTACCTGTAGTCACCGGACACAGACAGTCTGCAGCGGATGGACGAGGTGGAACCCCGCTACTGCACCACACCTCACACTCCGACTGGTACCAGTAGACAGTAGACAGTAGACACACCGGCCTCTACCTGTAGTCACCGGACACAGACAGTCTGCAGCGGATGGACGAGGTGGAACCCCGCTACTGCACCACACCTCACACCCCGACTGCTACCAGTAGACAGTAGACAGTAGACACACCGGCCTCTACCTGTAGTCACCGGACACAGACAGTCTGCAGCGGATGGACGAGGTGGAACCCCGCTACTGCACCACACCTCACACTCCGACTGGTACCAGTAGACAGTAGACAGTAGACACACCGGCCTTGACCTGTAGTCACCGGACACAGACAGTCTGCAGCGGATGGACGAGGTGGAACCCCGCTACTGCACGCATACCTCACACTCCGACTGCTACCAGTACACAGTAGACAGTAGACACACCGGCCTCTACCAGTAGTCACCGGACACAGACAGTCTGCAGCGGATGGACGAGGTGGAACCCCGCTACTGCACCACACCTCACACTCCGACTGCTACCAGTACACAGTAGACAGTAGACACACCGGCCTCTACCTGTAGTCACCGGACACAGACAGTCTGCAGCGGATGGACGAGGTGGAACCCCGCTACTGCACGCATACCTCACACTCCGACTGCTACCAGTACACAGTAGACAGTAGACACACCGGCCTCTACCAGTAGTCACCGGACACAGACAGTCTGCAGCGGATGGACGAGGTGGAACCCCGCTACTGCACCACACCTCACACTCCGACTGCTACAGTAGACAGTAGACAGTAGACACACCGGCCTCTACCAGTAGTCACCGGACACAGACAGTCTGCAGCGGATGAACGAGGTGGAACCCCGCTACTGCACCACACCTCACACTCCGACTGGTACCAGTAGACAGTAGACAGTAGACACACCGGCCTCTACCAGTAGTCACCGGACACAGACAGTCTGCAGCGGATGGACGAGGTGGAACCCCGCTACTGCACCACACCTCACACTCCGACTGCTACCAGTAGACAGTAGACAGTAGACACACCGGCCTCTACCTGTAGTCACCGGACACAGACAGTCTGCAGCGGATGGACGAGGTGGAACCCCGGTACTGCACCACACCTCACACTCCGACTGCTACCAGTAGACAGTAGACAGTAGACACACCGACCTCTACCAGTAGTCACCGGACACAGAATGTCTGCAGCGGATGGACGAGGTGGAACCCCGGTACTGCACCACACCTCACACTCCGACTGGTACCAGTAGACAGTAGACAGTAGACACACCGGCCTCTACCAGTAGTCACCGGACACAGAATGTCTGCAGCGGATGGACGAGGTGGAACCCCGGTACTGCACCACACCTCACACCCCGACTGCTACCAGTAGACAGTAGACAGTAGACACACCGGCCTCTACCTGTAGTCACCGGACACAGACAGTCTGCAGCGGATGGACGAGGTGGAACCCCGCTACTGCACCACACCTCACACCCCGACTGGTACCAGTAGACAGTAGACAGTAGACACACCGGCCTCTACCTGTAGTCACCGGACACAGACAGTCTGCAGCGGATGGACGAGGTGGAACCCCGCTACTGCACCACACCTCACACTCCGACTGCTACCAGTAGACAGTAGACAGTAGACACACCGGCCTCTACCTGTAGTCACCGGACACAGACAGTCTGCAGCGGATGGACGAGGTGGAACCCCGGTACTGCACCACACCTCACACTCCGACTGCTACCAGTAGACAGTAGACAGTAGACACACCGGCCTCTACCAGTAGTCACCGGACACAGACAGTCTGCAGCGGATGGACGAGGTGGAACCCCGCTACTGCACCACACCTCACACTCCGACTGGTACCAGTAGACAGTAGACAGTAGACACACCGGCCTCTACCTGTAGTCACCGGACACAGACAGTCTGCAGCGGATGGACGAGGTGGAACCCCGCTACTGCACCACACCTCACACCCCGACTGGTACCAGTAGACAGTAGACAGTAGACAGTAGACACACCGGCCTCTACCTGTAGTCACCGGACACAGACAGTCTGCAGCGGATGGACGAGGTGGAACCCCGCTACTGCACCACACCTCACACCCCGACTGCTACCAGTAGACAGTAGACAGTAGACACACCGGCCTCTACCAGTAGTCACCGGACACAGACAGTCTGCAGCGGATGGACGAGGTGGAACCCCGCTACTGCACCACACCTCACACTCCGACTGGTACCAGTAGACAGTAGACAGTAGACACACCGGCCTCTACCAGTAGTCACCGGACACAGACAGTCTGCAGCGGATGGACGAGGTGGAACCCCGGTACTGCACCACACCTCACACTCCGACTGCTACCAGTAGACAGTAGACAGTAGACACACCGGCCTCTACCAGTAGTCACCGGACACAGACAGTCTGCAGCGGATGGACGAGGTGGAACCCCGCTACTGCACCACACCTCACACTCCGACTGGTACCAGTAGACAGTAGACAGTAGACACACTGGCCTTGACCTGTAGTCACCGGACACAGACAGTCTGCAGCGGATGGACGAGGTGGAACCCCGCTACTGCACCACACCTCACACTCCGACTGGTACCAGTAGACAGTAGACAGTAGACACACCGGCCTTGACCTGTAGTCACCGGACACAGACAGTCTGCAGCGGATGGACGAGGTGGAACCCCGCTACTGCACCACACCTCACACTCCGACTGGTACCAGTAGACAGTAGACAGTAGACACACTGGCCTTGACCTGTAGTCACCGGACACAGACAGTCTGCAGCGGATGGACGTGGTGGAACCCCGCTACTGCACCACACCTCACACTCCGACTGGTACCAGTAGACAGTAGACAGTAGACACACCGGCCTCTACCTGTAGTCACCGGACACAGACAGTCTGCAGCGGATGGACGAGGTGGAACCCCGCTACTGCACCACACCTCACACTCCGACTGGTACCAGTAGACAGTAGACAGTAGACACACCGGCCTCTACCTGTAGTCACCGGACACAGACAGTCTGCAGCGGATGGACGTGGTGGAACCCCGCTACTGCACCACACCTCACACTCCGACTGCTACCAGTAGACAGTAGACAGTAGACACACCGGCCTCTACCTGTAGTCACCGGACACAGACAGTCTGCAGCGGATGGACGTGGTGGAACCCCGCTACTGCACCACACCTCACACTCCGACTGCTACCAGTAGACAGTAGACAGTAGACACACCGGCCTCTACCAGTAGTCACCGGACACAGACAGTCTGCAGCGGATGGACGAGGTGGAACCCCGCTACTGCACCACACCTCACACTCCGACTGGTACCAGTAGACAGTAGACAGTAGACACACCGGCCTCTACCTGTAGTCACCGGACACAGACAGTCTGCAGCGGATGGACGAGGTGGAACCTCGCTACTGCACCACACCTCACACTCCGACTGCTACCAGTAGACAGTAGACAGTAGACACACCGGCCTCTACCTGTAGTCACCGGACACAGACAGTCTGCAGCGGATGGACGTGGTGGAACCCCGCTACTGCACCACACCTCACACTCCGACTGGTACCAGTAGACAGTAGACAGTAGACACACAGGCCTCTACCTGTAGTCACCGGACACAGACAGTCTGCAGCGGATGGACGAGGTGGAACCCCGCTACTGCACCACACCTCACACTCCGACTGGTACCAGTAGACAGTAGACAGTAGACACACCGGCCTTGACCTGTAGTCACCGGACACAGACAGTCTGCAGCGGATGGACGAGGTGGAACCTCGCTACTGCACCACACCTCACACTCCGACTGGTACCAGTAGACAGTAGACAGTAGACACACTGGCCTTGACCTGTAGTCACCGGACACAGACAGTCTGCAGCGGATGGACGAGGTGGAACCCCGCTACTGCACCACACCTCACACTCCGACTGGTACCAGTAGACAGTAGACAGTAGACACACAGGCCTCTACCTGTAGTCACCGGACACAGACAGTCTGCAGCGGATGGACGAGGTGGAACCCCGCTACTGCACCACACCTCACACTCCGACTGGTACCAGTAGACAGTAGACAGTAGACACACCGGCCTTGACCTGTAGTAACCGGACACAGACAGTCTGCAGCGGATGGACGAGGTGGAACCCCGCTACTGCACCACACCTCACACTCCGACTGGTACCAGTAGACAGTAGACAGTAGACACACTGGCCTTGACCTGTAGTCACCGGACACAGACAGTCTGCAGCGGATGGACGTGGTGGAACCCCGCTACTGCACCACACCTCACACTCCGACTGGTACCAGTAGACAGTAGACAGTAGACACACAGGCCTCTACCTGTAGTCACCGGACACAGACAGTCTGCAGCGGATGGACGAGGTGGAACCCCGCTACTGCACCACACCTCACACTCCGACTGGTACCAGTAGACAGTAGACAGTAGACACACCGGCCTCTACCAGTAGTCACCGGACACAGACAGTCTGCAGCGGATGGACGAGGTGGAACCCCGCTACTGCACCACACCTCACACTCCGACTGGTACCAGTAGACAGTAGACAGTAGACACACCGGCCTTGACCTGTAGTCACCGGACACAGACAGTCTGCAGCGGATGGACGAGGTGGAACCTCGCTACTGCACCACACCTCACACTCCGACTGGTACCAGTAGACAGTAGACAGTAGACACACTGGCCTTGACCTGTAGTCACCGGACACAGACAGTCTGCAGCGGATGGACGAGGTGGAACCCCGCTACTGCACCACACCTCACACTCCGACTGCTACCAGTAGACAGTAGACAGTAGACACACCGGCCTCTACCTGTAGTCACCGGACACAGACAGTCTGCAGCGGATGGACGAGGTGGAACCCCGCTACTGCACCACACCTCACACTCCGACTGGTACCAGTAGACAGTAGACAGTAGACACACCGGTCTCTACCAGTAGTCACCGGACACAGACAGTCTGCAGCGGATGGACGAGGTGGAACCCCGCTACTGCACCACACCCCACACTCCGACTGGTACCAGTACACAGTAGACAGTAGACACACCGGCCTCTACCTGTAGTCACCGGACACAGACAGTCTGCAGCGGATGGACGAGGTGGAACCCCGCTACAGCACCACACCTCACACTCCGACTGGTACCAGTACACAGTAGACAGTAGACACACCGGCCACTACCAGTAGTCACCGGACACAGACAGTCTGCAGCGGATGGACGAGGTGGAACCCCGCTACTGCACCACACCTCACACCCCGACTGCTACAGTAGACAGTAGACAGTAGACACACCGGCCTCTACCTGTAGTCATCGGTAACAGACAGTCTGCAGCGGATGGACGAGGTGGAACCCCGCTACTGCACCACACCTCACACTCCGACTGCTACAGTAGACAGTAGACAGTAGACACACCGGCCTCTACCTGTAGTCATCGGTAACAGACAGTCTGCAGCGGATGGACGAGGTGGAACCCCGCTACTGCACCACACCTCACACCCCGACTGCTACAGTAGACAGTAGACAGTAGACACACCGACCTCTACCTGTAGTCATCGGTAACAGACAGTCTGCAGCGGATGGACGAGGTGGAACCCCGCTACTGCACCACACCTCACACCCCGACTGCTACAGTAGACAGTAGACAGTAGACACACCGACCTCTACCTGTAGTCACCGGACACAGACAGTCTGCAGCGGATGGACGAGGTGGAACCCCGCTACAGCACCACACCTCACACTCCGACTGGTACCAGTACACAGTAGACAGTAGACACACCGGCCACTACCAGTAGTCACCGGACACAGACAGTCTGCAGCGGATGGACGAGGTGGAACCCCGCTACTGCACCACACCTCACACTCCGACTGGTACCAGTACACAGTAGACAGTAGACACACCGGTCTCTACCTGTAGTCATCGGTAACAGACAGTCTGCAGCGGATGGACGAGGTGGAACCCCGCTACTGCACCACACCTCACACCCCGACTGCTACAGTAGACAGTAGACAGTAGACACACCGGTCTCTACCTGTAGTCATCGGTAACAGACAGTCTGCAGCGGATGGACGAGGTGGAACCCCGCTACTGCACCACACCTCACACTCCGACTGCTACCAGTAGACAGTAGACAGTAGACACACCGGCCTCTACCTGTAGTCATCGGTAACAGACAGTCTGCAGCGGATGGACGAGGTGGAACCCCGCTACTGCACCACACCTCACACCCCGACTGGTACCAGTACACAGTAGACAGTAGACACACCGGCCTTGACCTGTAGTCACCGGACACAGACAGTCTGCAGCGGATGGACGAGGTGGAACCCCGCTACTGCACCACACCTCACACCCCGACTGGTACCAGTACACAGTAGACAGTAGACACACCGGCCTCTACCTGTAGTCATCGGTAACAGACAGTCTGCAGCGGATGGACGAGGTGGAACCCCGCTACTGCACCACACCTCACACCCCGACTGGTACCAGTACACAGTAGACAGTAGACACACCGGCCTCTACCTGTAGTCACCGGACACAGACAGTCTGCAGCGGATGGACGAGGTGGAACCCCGCTACTGCACCAAACCTCACACTCCGACTGGTACCAGTACACAGTAGACACACCGGCCTCTACCAGTAGTCACCGGACACAGACAGTCTGCAGCGGATGGACGAGGTGGAACCCCGCTACTGCACCACACCTCACACTCCGACTGGTACCAGTACACAGTAGACAGTAGACACACCGGCCTCTACCAGTAGTCACCGGACACAGACAGTCTGCAGCGGATGGACGAGGTGGAACCCCGCTACTGCACCACACCTCACACTCCGACTGGTACCAGTAGACAGTAGACAGTAGACACACCGGCCTCTACCAGTAGTCACCGGACACAGACAGTCTGCAGCGGATGGACGAGGTGGAACCCCGCTACTGCACCACACCTCACACTCCGACTGGTACCAGTACACAGTAGACAGTAGACACACCGGCCTCTACCAGTAGTCACCGGACACAGACAGTCTGCAGCGGATGGACGAGGTGGAACCCCGCTACTGCACCACACCTCACACTCCGACTGGTACCAGTACACAGTAGACACACCGGCCTCTACCTGTAGTCACCGGACACAGACAGTCTGCAGCGGATGGACGAGGTGGAACCCCGCTACTGCACCACACCTCACACTCCGACTGGTACCAGTACACAGTAGACAGTAGACACACCGGCCTCTACCAGTAGTCACCGGACACAGTCTGCAGCGGATGGACGAGGTGGAACCCCGCTACTGCACCACACCTCACACTCCGACTGGTACCAGTACACAGTAGACAGTAGACACACCGGCCTCTACCTGTAGTCACCGGACACAGACAGTCTGCAGCGGATGGACGAGGTGGAACCCCACTACTGCACCACACCTCACACCCCGACTGGTACCAGTACACAGTAGACAGTAGACACACCGGCCTCTACCAGTAGTCACCGGACACAGACAGTCTGCAGCGGATGGACGAGGTGGAACCCCGCTACTGCACCAAACCTCACACTCCGACTGGTACCAGTAGACAGTAGACAGTAGACACACCGACCTCTACCTGTAGTCACCGGACACGGACAGTCTGCAGCGGATGGACGAGGTGGAACCCCGCTACTGCACCACACCTCACACTCCCGACTGGTACCAGTAGACACTAGACAGTAGACAGTAGACACACCGGCCTCTACCAGTAGTCACCGGACACAGACAATCTGCAGCGGATGGACGAGGTGGAACCCCGCTACTGCACCACACCTCACACTCCCGACTGGTACCAGTAGACACTAGACAGTAGACAGTAGACACACCGGCCTCTACCTGTAGTCACCGGACACAGACAGTCTGCAGCGGATGGACGAGGTGGAACCCCGCTACTGCACCACACCTCACACTCCCGACTGGTACCAGTAGACACTAGACAGTAGACAGTAGACACACCGGCCTCTACCTGTAGTCACCGGACACAGACAGTCTGCAGCGGATGGACGAGGTGGAACCCCGCTACTGCACCACACCTCACACTCCGACTGCTACCAGTAGACAGTAGACAGTAGACACACCGACCTCTACCTGTAGTCACCGGACACGGACAGTCTGCAGCGGATGGACGAGGTGGAACCCCGCTACTGCACCACACCTCAAACTCCCGACTGGTACCAGTAGACAGTAGACAGTAGACAGTAGACACACCGGCCTCTACCAGTAGTCACCGGACACAGACAGTCTGCAGCGGATGGACGAGGTGGAACCCCGCTACTGCACCACACCTCACACTCCCGACTGGTACCAGTAGACACTAGACAGTAGACAGTAGACACACCGGCCTCTACCAGTAGTCACCGGACACAGACAGTCTGCAGCGGATGGACGAGGTGGAACCCCGCTACTGCACCACACCTCACACTCCGACTGGTACCAGTAGACAGTAGACAGTAGACACACCGGCCTCTACCAGTAGTCACCGGACACAGACAGTCTGCAGCGGATGGACGAGGTGGAACCCCGCTACTGCACCACACCTCACACTCCGACTGGTACCAGTAGACAGTAGTCAGTAGACACACCGGCCTCTACCAGTAGTCACCGGACACAGACAGTCTGCAGCGGATGGACGAGGTGGAACCCCGCTACTGCACCACACCTCACACCCCGACTGGTACCAGTAGACAGTAGACAGTAGACACACCGGCCTCTACCTGTAGTCACCGGACACAGACAGTCTGCAGCGGATGGACGAGGTGGAACCCCGCTACTGCACCACACCTCACACCCCGACTGGTACCAGTAGACAGTAGACAGTAGACACACCGGCCTCTACCTGTAGTCACCGGACACAGACAGTCTGCAGCGGATGGACGAGGTGGAACCCCGCTACTGCACCACACCTCACACTCCGACTGGTACCAGTAGACAGTAGACAGTAGACACACCGGCCTCTACCGGTAGTCACCGGACACAGACAGTCTGCAGCGGATGGACGAGGTGGAACCCCGCTACTGCACCACACCTCACACTCCGACTGGTACCAGTAGACAGTAGACACACCGGCCTCTACCAGTAGTCACCGGACACAGACAGTCTGCAGCGGATGGACGAGGTGGAACCCCGCTACTGCACCACACCTCACACTCCGACTGGTACCAGTAGACAGTAGACACACCGGCCTCTACCAGTAGTCACCGGACACAGACAGTCTGCAGCGGATGGACGAGGTGGAACCCCGCTACTGCACCACACCTCACACTCCGACTGGTACCAGTAGACAGTAGACACACCGGCCTCTACCAGTAGTCACCGGACACAGACAGTCTGCAGCGGATGGACGAGGTGGAACCCCGCTACTGCACCACACCTCACACTCCGACTGGTACCAGTAGACAGTAGACACACCGGCCTCTACCAGTAGTCACCGGACACAGACAGTCTGCAGCGGATGGACGAGGTGGAACCCCGCTACTGCACCACACCTCACACTCCGACTGGTACCAGTAGACAGTAGACACACCGGCCTCTACCAGTAGTCACCGGACACAGACAGTCTGCAGCGGATGGACGAGGTAGAACCCCGCTACTGCACCACACCTCACACTCCGACTGGTACCAGTAGACAGTAGACACACCGGCCTCTACCAGTAGTCACCGGACACAGACAGTCTGCAGCGGATGGACGAGGTGGAACTCCGCTACTGCACCACACCTCACACTCCGACTGCTACCAGTAGACAGTAGACAGTAGACACACCGGCCTCTACCTGTAGTCACCGGACACAGACAGTCTGCAGCGGATTGACGAGGTGGAACCCCGCTACTGCACCACACCTCACACTCCGACTGGTACCAGTAGACAGTAGACAGTAGACACACCGGCCTCTACCAGTAGTCACCGGACACAGACAGTCTGCAGCGGATGGACGAGGTGGAACCCCGCTACTGCACCACACCTCACACTCCGACTGGTACCAGTAGACAGTAGACAGTAGACACACCGGCCTCTACCAGTAGTCACCGGACACAGACAGTCTGCAGCGGATGGACGAGGTGGAACCCTGCTACTGCACCACACCTCACACTCCGACTGCTACCAGTAGACAGTAGACAGTAGACACACCGGCCTCTACCAGTAGTCACCGGACACAGACAGTCTGCAGCGGATGGACGAGGTGGAACCCCGCTACTGCACCACACCTCACACTCCGACTGCTACCAGTAGACAGTAGACAGTAGACACACCGGCCTCTACCTGTAGTCACCGGACACAGACAGTCTGCAGCGGATGGACGAGGTGGAACCCCGCTACTGCACGCATACCTCACACTCCGACTGGTACCAGTAGACAGTAGACAGTAGACACACCGGCCTCTACCTGTAGTCACCGGACACAGACAGTCTGCAGCGGATGGACGAGGTGGAACCCCGCTACTGCACCACACCTCACACTCCGACTGCTACCAGTAGACAGTAGACAGTAGACACACCGGCCTCTACCAGTAGTCACCGGACACAGACAGTCTGCAGCGGATGGACGAGGTGGAACCCCGCTACTGCACCACACCTCACACTCCGACTGGTACCAGTAGACAGTAGACAGTAGACACACCGGCCTCTACCAGTAGTCACCGGACACAGACAGTCTGCAGCGGATGGACGAGGTGGAACCCCGCTACTGCACCACACCTCACACTCCGACTGGTACCAGTAGACAGTAGACAGTAGACACACCGGCCTCTACCTGTAGTCACCGGACACAGACAGTCTGCAGCGGATGGACGAGGTGGAACCCCGCTACTGCACGCATGCCTCACACTCAGACTGCTTTATAGCATTCCATTAAACGTAATTCCAACGGGCTGAACAAACATTTCTCACGACACATAACTCCCTCGGATTAGGACCCCCGCTGGCCGCTCTTTATTAGTATTGTGGACCGATTATGCGGACAAATTTCCAGCGCCGGTAAAGCTGAGTTACAGCGCCGTGAGTGGATATGTCTGCCACTGCCTACTACAAACTATTACCCCCGGGATTGTGTTGCGGATATTGGAACCAGTTAGTGGCGATTTAAACACCTCCCGACGCGTATGTCGCGGTATGAGTTCCAACTCGCGGTGAGTTGTTTTATTGTAGGACTGTGGGACGGTGTCGCGTCGGGTACGATGTCGTGGTTTCTCACCTGAGGCCTGGGGCCCTATTTTTGAAACGGTTGAGAGTTGAGTAGTGAGTCACTCGTCAAGTCACCTCTCAGCTGAGCATTGCTTAAAACAAAGTGGGATTTACGCGTTGGTTTCGTGGCTTTAACTAAACAACCTCGGTTTATTTAAAGGCGAATTTAGTTGCAAGGCATTTTAGATCAAAGGCTACTCAAACTCATTTAAATATGTAGTATGAAAAAGTATAACCTTATTGGAAAGGATTTCTATGATTTCTAAATTATTACTTCCTCCAAAAGAGAAGAAAAAGAAACTTGCATTCTGTCAACTGACACGTTTTTACCCAATAGCCTATTGCTTGGTGAGTAAAAGTGGTTGGATTGGTGGAATGCTCAATTTATATGATATCTATATTAAAAAATTATGAATTTTTAAGAATAAATGCCTATTCAAATGATATACACAGATATTGTGGGGCTTAATTCATCAAGTTAGTTTGGAGTATTTTTATTTTTATCTGAGAATTCATTTTATAATTAGAAACAAATAACTTGAGGGATGAGGGACACTCGCTCGCCAACTCACCCATTTCAAAAATAGGGTACCTGGCGTACCTCGTGATTTCTTTTTCATTTAATATTTTTACAGTTTTGCAATATTTGTATTTGTTATAGTATCTCTGATGGCAACTTCTATTCCTAGCTTCTAGAGTCTACAAACCAGGCGAGACCTAAAGCAGTTTGTGAACCGCCAATAATGAGGCTTCTGATCTTTCCTATAATAATTTTTGTGGTAAACTAAAGGTCAAAGCAAAAAATCAAATCCATTTCTAGAGCACATTTAAGTTTTTATTTTCTACATTTTGATAATTTCCAAAAATATCCGAAGGTGAGCTTCCGCGCGCACTTAAATCACTCCCGAGATCTTCTGGGTTCCCCTACTTAGAGATTTTATTTCGCTGTAAAGCTGACGTTTCGGACTCGTTACAGAAGTCCACCATCAGGGCGAGCACAATGCCACAAGTTCACAGTTCTTCAGTGTAGTAGTGGAATTGTGCTCGCCCTGAAGATGGACTTCTGTAACTAGTCCGAAACGTCGGCTTTGCAGCGAAATAACATCTTTACGCGGGGGAACCCAGAAGATCTCGGGGGTGATTCCCAAAAATGTGAACACTTTAAACCCTTTAATTTATTACGAAGACCCCCACATTTTCTTCAGTCGTGCACACACCCCTGGTCGTACTTGGCGTAGGCCTCAGACAGTGCGCGGAGGGTGGTGTAGAGCCGCTCGACCCTGTCTAGTTGCAGGGCCCGCCGCCGCCGCGTCGCCGGCGCCACCGTCGTCAGCAGCGTCATCTCCAGGGCCGCCTCCTTCTGTTTCAGCGCGTTCAGGACCAGACACAGGAGGTACCCGCCGAACGCCAGGAACGCCAGGACCGTCACTGTGCCCTGCAATTTGGAGTTTACGGTACTTTGGTATTACGGAGGCCACCCTCATACAGCGCGCTGCGGCGGTTATGTTGAGTTGGTTATCATAAATATGTTAGTAGCAGTTTCCTCATTTCGTTACGAATCGAATGATACCAAATGAGTATACTTTCGCCCGCCAAAACCCGTTGACAGGTGATGCGCGCAACCCGGTCAACGACCAGACCTGTGCCTACTTGGTGGGTGAAAGTATGACTCATCTGGTATCGTTTGGTTCGTAACATTAACGAGGGAAGTCCTACTAACATATTTATGATAACCCAACCTAACATAACCGCTGCAGCGCGCTGTGTAAGGGTGGCGATCGGGTGTGGACGATAGCGGCGGTGACGACGTGAACACTCAATCCTCGCTGACATCGCTGCCTTCTGGGAGGCAGAACACAAATACCGTTCATCATAATTAAGTCGAATTTGGACAGTAAGACGTATAAAGTGCGTTCTTCCCACTAATGTAGTTATATTTGGTGTCCACCAAAACAATCTCTCTAAAAACAGTGGCCTCCGTTTAATACCAAAGTTTACTCTCTTAGAATCAAACTAAAAAATGTAAACATCTATATACTTTCTGTTACATCCTTTTTCAGCCGTCCTACTGAAACGATTTTTATGATTTAGGTGTCATTTTAAAGCTTTTAATATAGCGCACCGGCAACTGATAATTATTACATTATTATACAAGATTTATCCCACATAATTACAACTTATAACGTTACACTACAATTTATACCGAGTCAGTGTAGTTTATACCACCACTACAAATTATACTGCGTCATTACTTTTTATACCTCGCCATTATAGTTTATACCACATCACTACAGTTTATACAGTATAAACTTTGGCCATAAATAACTATAAACTTCAGATTCAAAGTCAACGGTATAACTCTATCTTTAATCTACTCTAAAGTCAATCCTTGGAAAACCTTGCAGGGTTATTATTAAAATTTCTATTTCATTTATGCTTCTTTAAATTTAAACATGCAATGCAGTGATAAGAAATACTAACAAACGAATGAAATAAACTTTGGTTTGGATGTTTAAGCAAATCATATAAAAACCAATAGTGTTAAAAATTGTCTGCAAAATTTTATTCCTCAATAAACACGAATTACACCACCATCCCGTTTTAATTGAGTTTCAAAATAAAATCACAGACATCTTTCTCAAATATCCAGTACTTTATGATGATTATTTCACTCTCTCACCTGAAATATCCCCTGGAGCGCTCCTTTGCCTTTGCCACCGCCGCCCTTCCACCCTCCGCCTTCAGCCTTCCACCCGCCGCCGCCGCCGCCGCCCTGCCAGACGTCGACCTCCTCCACCCACACCTGGGGGCCGCCCCGCCGCGGGGGCGGAGTCCCCCTGGTCCCCGGGTCCCCGCGGAGAGCCTGGGCGACGGTCCCGCTGGAGTTGGCCGGGGACTCCGGAGGGTCTATGTCCTCTGTGGCGATAGTATTGCGTTACAAAATTGAACATCTTAACTTTCAAATTCAAATTCAAATTCCTTTATTTACATGTTGATTTGCATACAATAAAATTGTTACAAATATTATGTGTCGTCAAGTAATACTAAATATATCTTAAGTTATGTTTACAATAATATAGTAGAATAAACAAAAGAAAATAAGGGGTCATTATATAACAATATGATAACAAAATATATATACAACTGCGTAAGAATTTAAAATGGATCTCATGTGGTCAACTCAAGGTATTTTCTAACAGAATAAAATGCGTTACCTTCTATAAAGATTTTTTAACAAAAGCAGTTTTTCGGCCCAAGTCTCTCTTTGTGATTCCTTATGTTTTGACAGTAGATGAAGGTTATTGAAAGCAATTACTATAACAGAATATAAAAGGTGTCCGGAAATTATGGTAAAATATTTTAGTATATGATAGTACAGGTAAAAATTAGAAAAATAGTTCATATAAACATAGGTCCAAAAGTGCTTCCGTTGACTGGCCGTCTATGTGTCTGTTTGTGATTTTCACATATTTAATCATATCTCACAAACCTCTTAGCATATAAACTTCAAACTTGGCATATGGATTACCACTGTTAATACCTATTTTTGTATGAAGCATTAAATTTCTATTTTGTACCATTTCAAAATGGCGACCGTTTTTCGTTTTCAAAGCTAAATATCTTAAAAACCGTAAATTTTAGAAAAATTATACAAGAGACAAAAAAGCTGTGAAATTTAATCCAATAAACATTGATATTAAGATTATGATGATCGGACTACTAATAATGGAGAAATTTTAACTTTTCCGAATAAAAACATGGCTATTTAGAACATTCTGTCAGAAATTTGCATGTTTTTATTCGGAAAAGTTAAAATTTCTCCGTTATTAGTAGTCCGATCATCATAATCTTATTATCAGCGTTAATTGGATTAAATTTCACAACTTTTTTGTCTCTTGTAAAATTTTTCCAAAATGTACGGTTTTTATGATATTTAGCTTTGAAAACAAAAAATAATCGCCATTTTGAAATGGTACAAAGTAGAAACTTGATACTTCATAAAAAATAGGTCTTAACAGTGGTAATCCATATGCCAAGTTTGAAGTTTATACGTTAAGAGGTTCGTGAGATATGATTAAATATGTAAAAATCACAAACAGACAGATGGAAAACGAAGCACTTCTGGACCTATGTTTATATGAACTTTTTTTCTTACTTTTACCTGTACTATCAAATACTAAAATATTTTACCATAATTTCCGGACACCCTGTATATAAAGAGAAGGTAAAGTGAGGATTTTGTGGTGAAGAAAGATTTCCCTACAAGGATGTGACCACCGCAAACCAAAGATTCTTCTCAAAATATTTTTTTGGGATTATAACAAAGAGGATTATACAATATTTTTGGTTAAATTATAGTAGTACACACTTAAATTAAATATAATATGTATTGTAGTTATAACGACAAAGGCGTCAAACAAAGTTGTCTTTGCGCTTTAAAATATTTTCCTGTTTTTTTTGCCTTTAACTTATTAACTAATGTAAAATCTCAACTCTACACTATGCTAAGAGCATGTTGGAATATCATAAAGAAAAACATATTCTTTATGCATATTGAGTGGCGTATATGTTGTAATATATAAATACATCGCCATCAACATAACCACAAGATGTGGGTCATTTACAACACAAATTACGCTTAAATCATAATTCCTCATTACCTGGTCGGGGTTTATGTCATTGTTTATTTATCACCGATGGCCTCAGTTATTTACTGCTTACGGTGTTTATAACTCCGCTAATGGGTTTCCACGTTATGACATATGCAGTTGATTGCCTGTTTCAATATTTCAGATTTATGGTTACTTAACATATTGACATATTTTATTGGCCGTTTGTTTTGTCCATGACGAGTTTTTGTAAATAACCGTCAGACTGTTTTATTAGTTCTATCGACGGTTTTCGTGTGGTCGTTGAAGGATACATTTTCTCATAAAGCACTGTTGTAAGCTGTGTGGTTTCGCAATGCATCTTGTCGGTTTCTTCACCTTTATGAAACCATAAAAGTGTTGTTGACACAGACCATGATTATATTACCACTGCGAATCGAAATCAGTATGACGTGGATAACTCACCAATTGCAAGCTAACAATACGGAAAATAATCGCAACTGTATTTTTCCGCCATCAGATTTGTTAAGAATAATACCCCCGTTGCAGCAGACCTGCATACTCAGCGAATTTCAAATGCAAAACAATATATTTTAATCTAACATAGCGAGATTAGACATGTTTTTGTAAGCTCCACAAGATTAACATGGGGAATGAGTATGCGGGTTTGCTGCTACAGGTATGTTTAAACTGGTTGGTTTTAATTCAATATTTAGTAGATCTGAACTAGAAGAAGCCATTTACCAAATATGTTGAGAAATATGTTGAGAAGATATGTTGAGAAATAAGCGAAATATAGAATTTTACTTATTTCCCATAATGTTAACGTTGGGACAACGTGCTGTGTTTACCACTTTCAATATCTCAGTAACCAATGGACATAGAATAGTGATTCAGAATACTAAATTGTTTGTTTTTTTGAGCTGAATTCAATGGTGCCAAGAAAAATTTGATAAATTTTATTTTCCTATTTAAAAAGCTCAAAACCCCATTTTTGAGGGGGTTTATCCCCCTTAACCCCCCTTCCGGTGGTCCGATAGTGCTGGTTCACGAACTCGTCCAATCAATTACCACTTTACATGTCTGCACCAAATTTCATCAAGATCGGACCATTTTTACGGCCGCTATCGTGCTAACAGACAAATATATAGAGATATATATATATAGATATTTAGATATATATCTAAAAATTCGAACGAATGGTGTTTTTTGCTTCTGGGGGTTGCAAAACGAAAAGTTATCATGGTCTGGGACTTAAGTCTTACCATGAGACCTACGGTAATAGCTTCTTCCCTATAGAGGAAATTCGCTAAAACACTATTACATCAATACTTTGAATCAAAAACATTAGGCCATATAAAACACCAGTGTGAACCCTTTCAGTCTGGCGCAGCCTATTAATATACACTAATCATTACTTCATGAACAGTATGTTTTCTCGTTTATCAGCTACCTTGAGTTGAAGTTTGCGAGCTTTAACACCAATCTACCGAAAGCTTTTAATAAAAATTGAAACTATCGAGTTTTCTTTTGAAATGCTAATAGACCGGGAGCTGGGAGGTCAAAAATTACGTCATAAGGTGCACATGTCAAAGCTATAACATTTTGAAGAGGCATCCTGGGGGTGTCAAAAATGGGTTTTTGAGCCCTCAATCTGGGGGCTTTCTCCAAGGTGGACAAACATGAAAATGACCCATAAAAAAGGGTTTTTTGCAATTTTCATGTAGAACGATTTGAAAGATCACTTTTTAGTTCACACCATTGAATTCAGCTTAAAAAAACAAACAATTTGGTATGTTGAATCATCGCTTTATGTTCATTGGTTACTGAGATACTGCTGGTGATGAACTCAAAACGTCGTCCTATGTTAACCTTATGGGAAAAAAATAAAATCGTATAACTCGCTTATGTCTCAACATATAATGAAACTTGATCTGTGGCTTCATTTAGTTAAGACCTATTGTATATAAGCCTTAAATCCTCCATTTTTGCATTTCCGTGGCAGTAAACTTGCACACATTTTTCCCATGTTATTCTTATGGGGAGAAAATAAAAGTCTATATCATGCTTATTTTTTAACATATAATGATAAAACTTGTCATGAGGTTTCTTCTAGTCGAGGTTTATTGGATATTGACTTAAAACCACCCAATTTGCACATACCTGTTGCAACAAACCAGTAAAATTAATCCCCATGTTATTCTTATGGAGAATACAAAAAAGTCACATTCAAATTTGTCCACCTTAGAGATAGCCCCCAGATTGAGGGCTCACAAACCCATTTTTGAAGCCCCCCAGGATGTCCCTTCAAAATGGCACAGCTTTTACATGTGCACCTTAAGACGTAATTTTTGACTTCCCAGCTCCCGGTCTATAATAAGCTTACTAGTTTAATTTTCGTAATTCTTGCTAAAGTTTGCCACCTGCCGAGTGCTAAGAATGGTCGCGTAAGACACAGTTCTCCTAAATAAAGTCAAGGAAATAAACTCATCCCATCCCATCTCTCATACCTTCCGCTGTTTTGAAAAAATAGTTGGTTGATACAGTGATTCTGCTCCCCCACTCCAACCCCAAACTTAGCCTACACAGTTAATCTACAATTACTTACGATAGCCAAAGAGTAATTTTTCAATGCAGTTTTGCTTAGATAGTTTTACTTTTTAACTCGACTCTAAAACCATCGTACAATGCAGTAATTCTTTCCGTCATACTGATATTAACCGGTAAAACCACTAACCATTTAATTTTCATGATTTAAAACAGCATAGTTACTGTCATTTCAATGTTATAAGTTTGCAAATGGTATCGTTTTTCTTGTAAGAACACTTGGATATCAGGTTTCAATATATCGGATATATCGTTATTTATTATATATCGATTCTTTTCTTTCGATAAATCGAAGCCCCGATATATCGATATGTTGCGGGAAATTTTACCATTCCTATATGTTCAAAGGGTGGGGAAGAAAAGATTATCGGGTATTATATTTTATTTAAATCGATTCCAACTTTTATACCTCAGGGTGAGTTCTTCGCCGTAGCACAATCCACATATAGGCTATCAATGATGCCCTACCTTGTGAGTATGTAAGTACTGAATGTAAGTATGTAATTTGTGTGTTTAGTTCGGTCACAACAGCATTTAAGATGTAACAGCGATCCGAAAGCGTATGTCACAAAGGACGCAGCATCAATTAAGATGCAACAGCGTAAGCTTTTATTTAAAAGTGTTAAGAGGGTTTCCTACCTACCCCAAAATATGCCTGAAACACGCTCCGCGCGGTGTCATTTAGCGCCTACAGTTTTCAAAATAAAATTTAATTTAACATAGCATTTCAAAGACAAAGAGTTGTAGAATGTTAATTGCTAATCCAAAATCGTTTATGTTAACGTATTCTGAAGATAAATTCCGTTGAAGTTGACCAACTTTAACGCCATGTATCTTTTTAATGAGGGAGCATAAACGAATTTGGAGAAGCAATAAACACTCTGCAACTCGTTATCTTTACAATGCTGTTTCCGAATAACTTTTATTTTAAAAATTGGAGACGCTAAATGACACCGCGTTTACCCCTGCAACGGCTTGCGCAGCGAAAAGTGCACAAATTTAACATGGGCTCTTATGGAGCCGCAGTTCCAAAAGTCGCCGCTAGTGTCGCAGAAAAACGAAAACTGCCGTAGGTAGGGAACCCTTTTAAGTTTATAAAGGACGCAGCATCAGTTAAGATACAACTTAGACTAGGCCTGGTCCTGAAACATTGCACTAGACTTGGCCTGTAGGTAGGGAACATTCTTATACTTACTGTAAGACAGGGCCCTCCTCACCGCCAACAACCTGTCTATAGGCAGCAGACTGAGATCTCGGAGGTCGGCGTCGTGCAGGGATGTTGGAGGGTCGTCCCTAGTGGCCGCAAGGACCGTGGTCAGTAGCAGATTCAATAGAACGTGTAACATTCTTGATCCTGTGGGAAAAATTATGTTTAGTGGCTTTGGATTATGTCGTTGATAGGTCCTATTTCGTTACATTCTACTTTTAATGTTTTTTCTTAACGTTAGTTGATGAATTCATAGTCTTGATAATTTTGACATAAACTGATCACTTGCAATAATTGCTTGTCGTTAATTGATCAGTTACACGCGTGCGCTATGACAATCTTGAAGCCTGGTGTTGAATACAAATACTTAACCAACATCGATTGCTCTGCAAATCAAAATTAAAGAATAGGTTAAGGGGGTTAAATTATTATATCAAAAGAAAAAAGATACTCGATTTATACGCAACCTAGTTTTAAATTATCATTGTAATCAAAGAAGCCCATAGTCAGAATAAAAAGTTACACTGATGTTGATGGAACATTTCCGCAAAAAAGTCTAAAAAATAGTCATTCAAATTACAAATAAATATCTGAAACCCGTTTAGGATTACATTAAACTCGAATTTATGTATTGTTCAAAAGTTTATGGGATGAATAACCGTTAAGGATTAACAATGAGTTAATACTCACACACAAGCGAAAAATGAAAGCCAATGACAAATTACTGCACCTTCATCGGTTAGTATAAAAGAAAGTGTGTAGCTTTTAGTAGGCCATTATATTAACAGCCATAGTTTAACAGTTAATGAATGTGTTGATATTTCTGACGTGGTACATAACCTCTATGATAACTATTAAATAAATAGATCTATTCTTAAGATTATTAAAGATTTGGACGCTTAATCGGACATGAAGCTTAGAATATTCAAAATAGTAAATTCATAACTAGTTGTCATTCCAACTTCCCCCCAAGCCTAACCCATCACATAACACTTGGTATTTCTCTTGTCTTGTTAATGATATTCTAAGTGAAATATCCTTTATTGCCTATAAAAACCTGTTTCTATTACATCAGGCTCAATAATATTAAGTTTATATCTCTTTTGATGTTATTGACAAAGGTAAGCTTTCGCATTGGACCTTGTTTATCTGAGTATACCTCGTTTGGAGAAATTGTGAGATATAACAAATGAATGTTATATTTTTCACTATGAATGTTATATTTTCCACGTTATGAATGTTATATAATCACTAGAAAAAAAATATACATGCGCTATCTTAAATTTAAAGTGATGTAAGGAATTGCAATAAAAGGAAAAATATGGAGGTGCTTGTTTAAGTATTAAAATCCAAGTTGTGAAGTGGTGGTCATACATAAATTAACAAGTAATACAGGATAAAAAATTACATTCAAATTTATATTTAAAAGTGAAATACAGCATAGTTTCGAGATCACAGCATAGGTTTAAACTTAGTGTATCTGAAATTAATGCTCTGAAGCAAACAATTGAAATTTATTTCCTCTGTTTATATTGGCAATGCATTGCGTTGATCTGATACCCAGGACGTACTAAAATGTCCATAATGCTAAGATACTCCTCTCTCTTCGTATATTGACTATAGGTTCTGTGCAACCTTAATGTTAATCAAAGATTATGTACAACATCTAAATATTAATACGATTAGAGACAAAATTCAAGCTAGCAGGGGTGTGTGCGGGAGAGCAGCTAAAAAGCTGAACCTCTGTCCCAAAAATGTATGAGAAACATTCACGGAAATTCGCTAGAACATTCCGTAAAATTTAATCAAATAAACGCTCTCAACTAGTCATCATTGCAGCTGAAGAGGAATTAATTGTACGACGTTAAAAAAACATCAGGGGTCTAGGAGTCTGAGTCCTTTACGGTAGAGATTTGATAAGAAGACTCTCAAAGGGATTTAGAAAACGATCAACAATAGTGTTTCGCTCAATATCCATTGGTTACCGAAATATTGAAAGTGGTAAACACAGTACGTTGTCCTAATCTAACCTTATGGGAAATAAGTAAAATTCTATATCTCGCTTATTTCTCAACATATCTTCATAAAACTGTGTTTGTGGCTTTATCTAGGTGAGATCTTATGTATATAAGTCTTAATTCCCGGTGTTTCACTTTTCATAGCAGCAAACCTGCATATTCGTTCCCATGTTATCATTATGAGAAATAAAAAAAGTTTATCAACCTTATTTGTAAACATATAGTATCTTGATAAAACTTGGTATGGCTTCTTCTAGTTTAAATCTACTAAATATTGAATTAAAACCACCCAGTTTGAACATACCTGTTGCAGCAAACCTGCACACTCATTTCCCATGTTATGCCCATAGAGCTTACAAAAACATACCATATCTCGCTGGATTGAAATATGTTTTTCTTGCTTTTGAAATTCGCTGAGTTTGCAGGTCTGCTGCAACGGGGTGCGCCTTGTTATGACTGATGAGTGAACATAGATTTTGCCGTAACTTATATAATCCTGAAAATCCCGGGACTGAGCCTGAGAACCCCGTGATTGAAGCCCTAAAATCACTCGGGATCCCGGGATTAGATTCCCTAGAAAAAAAATTCCAGTATACCTAAACCTCACTCACCTGACTCCCGTGTCGTTCGTGTCGTCATCTCGGCGTGTCGTGCCCGTGTTCGTGTTCGTGTCGTAGTGAAGAGGCGCCGTGCCGGTCGCTGCCTCAGCACCGGTCTCGTTTTTTGTCATAATTAAGTAGGCTGTGCTTTAATTATTTGCAACTGACGATTGAATTAATGGGGAGACTAGCTGACTGAAATGTTAGTAATATTGTGACTTTGATATTCATACAACGTGTCCCAAAAAACGTAGCAAATTTGTGTAGGTCTTCTGTAAATACTCCAGTGGCAAATGCAAACAAAATCAATTCAAAAAAAAATTCTCAAGTATTTTAAGGTATGAAGGTTTTTTACTGGTTTTATGGTTGTTTGGGGAAAATAGAAAATTATATTATTATGGTCTTTGACGCTTATCATTGGTATTAAAAAAGGTTGACGGCCGGTATTCAAAGTGTTAAATTTGGCCATGTGTGTCTCAACAAATTATACAAGTCTCTGAAGTTGGTCAGTTTTATTTGGATGTGCTGTTCTATGTATTTACTTTTATTAGGTAGTAATAGATATTTTTAGATATTTTATCTATCTATACTCAAATATTTAATCGTGGTGTTGAATTTCTCCACCTTCTCAAAACGCGAGGAATACAATGTAATTTATTTTTAGCCCACAAAAGAGGCTATCGGTAACGAAATTTTCTAAAATCAAATTGAATTCATCAGTTCAACCGATGAATCAATCGAATTGAATAAAATAGGTCCAATAATGGTATAACATCAAGGTCATAGAGACGGCTATATGATTCCTATGACTAAATTGTCAATCCGTCATAGAAATTGTTCTTAAATACAAAATATGTTGCCTAAATTTTTTCTAAAATATCTTAAACACGTCATACGTCTCTCCATTTGTACTAAAGTTGTGACAAGACTAAACCACTTCAGCGATGGTAACTAAATCAAACCGACCTTTCCCAAATGTATTAGATACATTAGTTGAAATGGCGACATACCCAGGTAGGTATTTCAAGCCAAGCATGAATGACAGATCAGTGAAGGATGATTGTGGCGCGATCTTGTAGTCTTGTTAGGCCGACATATTCCTTGGTCTAAGGCCGACATATTCCTTAGACAGGACTGTTAATTAATAACCCAACAGCCAATGGCAACTAAGGGACCTACAATTTAACGTTGGATCCGAACCACGATTTCGCCTCGGTTAACAATTTACGAACTGGTCTAATTATGAGGATGGTCCCATGAACGAGTACTCAATAGTGAGGATGTTAATCCCCACTAAGGAACACCGCGTACACAAGCCATCGCTCATAACTATCCACAATTCGTGACCTCCAAGTAGCTGGATTACAGGACACGCCACCGTCCCAGTCTTATTATCTATTACTAGTAAACATGTTGCTCGAAATCGAGCAATTGTTATGTATATTGATTTCAAAATAAAAATAATTATGGTTCGGTATTCTAGAACTATTTTATTAATTATATATGGTTGAACTTCCTGTTATACTGAAATTTTTCACAAAAGCTTTTTAAAACTAAATTTTTTGTGAATACTCAGTCATCTTTAAGGAGATGTCCATGTTTCGCGGCCCTAAGTAGCGTATGACCGGTCTTAATCTCAAACCGAACTAAAATGGTTCAATAAATCTACTTATAATCAATGTTAAGTCTGTTTCTTTTTTCTTTTACTTATATTTATAGAATTTATACATAAGAATTTATTTCTCCTGTTAGTATTTTTCTTTGGAATATAAACATATGTAAATATTAAGATCTTCACACATGTGATTGAAAATAAATGTTTTTAAAACTGAATTCTGACCTAAGTATGTATTAGGATAAGTACCTGGTGGACCGAGCCTTGCTCGGTGTTATTTCATGTTTACCAGTTCATCCAGTTACTATAAAATATTTCAATGTCATAAAATTGATAAATAGAAACCTTTTTTATTGCTCTATGGTCTCTTCATCCCACTTGCTGTATTTTCCCTTAATGGCTGTAGATTCCAAACAGCTGTTACGATTACTTCATTTGTTTACACTTTCCTTGTTTATTTTCGTTGCTATCACGGCAACCCATAAGGCCAATGTTAAAATTTTACAACTTTAAAATTCGATTTATTACGTTATTAGATTTTCTCTGGCCAAGTAATCTGCATAAAAGACGTTTTTGAGTCATTAATTACTTATTTCCAGACTTTGAAGGAAGTCCTCGGAGCCGTTTTTGAGATCGTTGTGCAAGCAAGCAAGCAAGCAAGCATACATACATACAAGATAACATTGCTCATATAAGAGTATAGGATAGTTTATTTATTTACATCTTCCATCAACTGAAATGCTTCCAGCCATAACCATCTCTAGCTCTACATGCAATGGTTTCAATTCCATTAACAACATGTGGCTTTGCTGAAAAAATTGTTTCCTCCAGTCAGCTGCTTTATTTGAAATTTCTATGTCCATGTTAAATCTTATGGACTAATACGAAACTTTAAGGGCGTCTAGGGCTCTTCCCTTTAGACAAACCTTATTAAATTTTATTTCCTGCAAAACTTCACGCCAAGCTCTTTCCAATGACACCAAAAACATGAAAATCGGTTCAGTAGTTTAGGAGGAGTCTTTGTAACAAAAAAACTGCTCGTGTATTAAATAAGTAATATAGATATAGATTATCCAAATTATTGAATCCTCTAATGTCTCGTCAATCTATCTGCAACCTCCCCCGGCCTAATTACGGCCAGATTGACACCTCCTCCGTCCTACGCTCTGACGCGTGCGTTTACCGCGCCAACTAGAGCGTCGTCGACGTAGTCGTCGGTTCCCAGGGCGACAACCAGCGCTAACGGATCGTTCCGGAGACGAGTTCCGGAGTCTCTGGGGCTGAGACGCACATGGACCGCCCGCGGGGAGCCATGCCCACTGCCACTTCTGGTAAGCGATTAATTGTTAAATTTAGGGACGTGCCATATTAGATGTTTTGTGAAATTAGTTACTTCCATATTAGTTACAACGAAATATTGGTTGAAAACCCCTAATAATCTGTGTTAGGTTTCATATTAGGTTTACATTTACTGTTTTGAGAAGCTTTGGCTATATGTTGAGCCTTAAAATGATAAAAAACCTGTTAAAAATTGATTTATGTCAATTGAAAAAATATTAAAATTGAAAATCATCGAGATTTAATAAATTTTACGAAATTATTTGTTTATTTATTGCTGAAAAATACTACTGTTCTTAAAACAATCACGATGATACTGAATATACCTATTTTAAATAACGTATGACAATTATTTTTATATTGTTACAAATAATGATATTTATATAATATTAAATAATCGTAATATATAATATGCAGAATGTGATATCTTATTTCCGGTGACTGCCTTGTATTATTTAGGAATTGTATTACATGATATAACTCTCACATTAGTATTTAATCATAGAGTATTAGGAAAATTTAACAAATTTATTTTGTTAAAGAAAGCGATGAAAGAGACAGAAGTCGGATTAATTATATCGGTGTAAAGTGTAGAATGAATAAGGCAAAGATGTATTAGTATCAGTCATAATCACATATTAGTTACTTTGGAAATCAGTTACTTTTACATATCTAATATGAAAAACCTGACACTAATATATTCGGCCATCCCTAGTTACATTGTTTAGTTAACTTTATAAAGTTTATTTTCACCACTCTACGACGTATCAACTGTTTTACAAAAGTCATTTGTTGGCCGGAACCAGCTCTTTGCCGCCAGAGGGCCGAAAGTCAGCTGATCGTTTATTTGCTTGAAACAACGTGAGAATGTATTACATAATTATACGGCATTCAGTAGGTTCCAAAGACAGGATAGTTACGATCATATGATTTTCATTACGGTGTTTGTTTGAACCATGACAAAGAATTTGTATAGTCGCTCATAACCTCAAAGGTTTTTTTTTATAAATTATCAGATTTTAATGTTATATAGGGTATACTTCATTGTGTAGTGTGGTAAAAATAGCGTTCGCACCTCGGCCGAAAGTGTTTTCGGCCCTAGTTGCGAAATATACTATTTCGTTATACGGCTACGAAAAACGGCAGTTTTTAAGACACGTTTTGCTGGGCTAAAGAAGTTCTTTTTTCACTAGGAAGCAAAAGAATCAGCTGAAGTCGAGGACATCAGTTGTTCGTTTTTTACTGTATTAAAACAAAGGTCTGTAGAAAAGAGAACAATAACATAAGGTTATCAAACTTCTATAAGGCCTGTGGAGCCAAAGCTTGTGACGTCAATGCCGGACGTTAATGTTTATTGGGTAAAAATATAGCATCAATCATGTGTCAGTAACATGTACCCTCTGGTTGATCAAGATGAAAATCGATATTGCAAAAATCGTTGAATTCATCCAATTGATTGATTCACCAATCAATAATTCAATGAGTTGGATAACATATCTCGTTGGTTACTGTTAGTCTAACCGTGAGAAACCTTTTTAGTTACAGCGGAATATATTGAGCGGTATAACGAAAAATGTAGTTCATATCACACGGGATTAAAGTTGCTTTTTGTTACTCGGTCATTTTTCGACCTCAGCTCAAGAGCCCTGGCCGGAAAAGTTTACTTCTTACGAAAAGCGCCACTGTATAGTCCCTAATAATTAAATATACTAATTTACGGTTAACATCGAACGTTTTTCTATAAGCTTATTTATTTATAGTTTTTGTGTTAATACACTTTCATGAATAAGAGGAATAACGGATAAGGTCAATAAGATCATATATCATAGTAGTCATCCAGTCAGTTCATCATGGTTAAAGTTTTAGATACTTTCAGTCGAAATTTTTAATAGTGTGAGTGTTTTAGCCGTATTGGTTTTTTTCTTATGAAAGAATGATTAACTTTTGTTACTACTTGTCATCAACCCAAAGTCGTGAGAAAATAATTAAGGAGAAGCTATTTTGAAATTTTACTTCCATAAAAGGAGTTAATAATTAATGACCCATTTTCCGTTATTCACGTGAACATTTGATACATTTTGATATGTGCTCTCATAGGGAACGCAAAAGGTCTGCAGAAAAGAAGATTTTATAGGCAGGAAACTTATAACCTACAGTTAGGATCGTTACGTCTTTTATGGATCTGAAAGCTAAAACCGCTTGGTTCCACAGGCCTTATGGGATTTAGGCAACGTGACAGTATATTAGTATTATTATTCTCTACAGACATTGGGGAACACACACTATACAATGTATACAGAACCCCCTAAGTAGGTACTTTTAGGGGAAAATTAGTAGTTCCTGCCGCCAAAAAAGAGATGGTGCCAATTTCATTTTTCAGTCCGATTGGAATTTTAGGAGTTTATGGATCAAGCTGACTTAAGTCAAGCAGCAGGTTGTAATATTTTGGCAGTGGTATGTTATAGTTTTGTATTGTCGTATATTTTACTATAATAATTTATCTGTTTTTGTTTAGTAATATTCTCATTTTGACATTTTTCATGGATAGGGAGTAGAAGCGCGGACTACTATTCTATACATCCGCGATAATTTCTCCTCTGCTTTTCGGCGGGAACTAAAAAAATTAACATTAGATGTCCCACTGACATGGTGTAAAGAAAAAAGAAAGGTGTGTGCACAGTCAACTGGTATGACGTAGTTGGGCTCGAGAAACTAGCGGACTTAGCGGTTCGACTGCAGAACTTAGACCGTATAAAAAATATTTTGATCGAGTTGTTGTGACTGGTTTGTATTGTAGTCGTCGTAAGCGCTAGTAGCGTGAGCCCAACTACGTCACATATCAGCTGACTCTGCACACACCTTTCTTTTTTCCTAATAGAGGGTTAGTATACATAATGTATGGATCCTTTCTCTGTGCATTAATAGCTCTCCTGCCGTACATACTCCAAATGTGATTGTTGACTAAGTTGTTCTCGTTGCTGGTCCGCAGGCCTCGCTGTGGCGGCGGTCTTGCTGGTACACGCGGTTCGGGCCACTGAGGAACCTGAGCCTCGCTTCTTTTCAACTGACGGTAAGTCTATTTAAATTTAGATCGCTGATATCGCTGATAATAGCGAAATTTTAAAGGGATTGACTGAGCTAATTATTTGTCCTTGATGTAAAAATGTTAGAATTGACGTAACAATTTTTCAACTTTTACAAAACAATGTTGGAGTTTAATTTCTGTGATGACTTTTTCTGACAAAAAGGCTCTTTGTGGGATGTCTCTGGAGGGATTTAAAAAACAATCAACGGATTAAAAATAATGTTTTATCAAAGGGCTCTTCTTATTGAGGTTTAAGTTGTCAAGACATTAAATAAATGTTTTAATTAATTTGGAGAGTGCACTTATGATCAAGGTTTTGTGTTATCGAGTGTCCACTATCGTGGCTGAAAAGGTTTTTGTTGACAACATTTTAACTTTTAAAAGAAAAATTTAAGCACTTATTAATATGGTATGTATTTTTATATCCGTACTTAAAATACAGTTAATTCTCCCTAACAATAAATTTATATGACTAACATTATTTTTCGAGTTACGTACACTCCTGCTTAGAGATGTAATAAAAATTCTAACTGAGGTCAAGATTCAGAGGTAACCAAATCTAGAAGCAGGCCAAAATAAATCTAATACTGGATCGGATATAATTCATTGACATGTTGCAACGACTTCCAGTGAGAATACCATGAGGTATAGGCTACAGCAAATTTTGACTGTTGTAAGAAGAGTAGAGTGCATATTAAATTCGCCATATTTTCTTTGAGTAAGCCGTTAAATATAACCTTAAAATTATTTCTATTTAGAACTATTTTTTCGAATTTTAACAGATTTTTCCTCGGGTGTTGAAATCAATTTGAGACATCGAAGATTCCGACTTATAGAAGTACGAAATAGTGAGAACCAAATGAATTAGTTATGATTATTTATTTTTAGTGCAGTGACCTCATACATCATTATTTCCTCTCTGCAGATGTGCTGGGGGAAATCCGCGAGGGCTGGGAGGCAGCGGGGCGGCTGGTGGGACTGGACACCTCGCAGGGACTGGGGGCTCTGGTGTCCTCCTCCCTCACACCCGGCGCCACCGACAAGCAGGACACTGGCGTCCCCGGTAGGTAACACCCTACACAGACGTGCTGTGGTGGGACAGGACACTGGCATCCCCGGTAGGTAACACACTACACAGACGTGCTGTGGTGGGACTGGACACTGGCGTCCCCTGTAGGTAACACACTACACAGACGTGCTGTGGTGGGACTGGACACTGGCGTCCCCTGTAGGTAACACACTACACAGACGTGCTGTGGTGGGACAGGACACTGGCATCCCCGGTAGGTAACACACTACACAGACGTGCTGTGGTGGGACAGGACACTGGTATCCCCGGTAGGTAACACACTACACAGACGTGCTGTGGTGGGACTGGACACTGGCGTCCCCGGTAGGTAACACACTACACAGACGTGCTGTGGTGGGACTGGACACTGGCGTCCCCGGTAGGTAACACACTACACAGACGTGCTGTGGTGGGACTGGACACTGGCGTCCCCTGTAGGTGACACACTACACAGACGTGCTGTGGTGGGACTGGACACTGGCGTCCCCTGTAGGTGACACACTACACAGACGTGCTGTGGTGGGACAGGACACTGGCATCCCCGGTAGGTAACACACTACACAGACGTGCTGTGGTGGGACAGGACACTGGCATCCCCGGTAGGTAACACACTACACAGACGTGCTGTGGTGGGACTGGACACTGGCGTCCCCGGTAGGTAACACACTACACATACGTGCTGTGGTGGGACAGGACACTGGCATCCCCGGTAGGTAACACACTACACAGACGTGCTGTGGTGGGACAGGACACTGGCATCCCCGGTAGGTAACACACTACACAGACTTGCTGTGGTGGGACTGGACACTGGCGTCCCCTGTAGGTAACACACTACACAGACGTGCTGTGGTGGGACTGGACACTGGCGTCCCCTGTAGGTAACACACTACACAGACGTGCTGTAGTGGGACTGGACACTGGCGTCCCCTGTAGGTAACACACTACACAGACGTGCTGTGGTGGGACTGGACACTGGCGTCCCCTGTAGGTAACACACTACACAGACGTGCTGTGGTGGGACAGGACACTGGCATCCCCGGTAGGTAACACACTACACAGACGTGCTGTGGTGGGACAGGACACTGGCATCCCCGGTAGGTAACACACTACACAGACGTGCTGTGGTGGGACAGGACACTGGCATCCCCGGTAGGTAACACACTACACAGACGTGCTGTGGTGGGACTGGACACTGGCGTCCCCTGTAGGTAACACACTACACAGACGTGCTGTGGTGGGACTGGACACTGGCGTCCCCTGTAGGTAACACACTACACAGACGTGCTCTGGTGGGACTGGACACTGGCGTCCACTGTAGGTAACACACTACACAGACGTGCTGTGGTGGGACTGGACACTGGCGTCCCCTGTAGGTAACACACTACACAGACGTGCTCTGGTGGGACTGGACACTGGCGTCCCCTGTAGGTAACACACTACACAGACGTGCTCTGGTGGAACTGGACACTGGCGCCCCCGGTAGGTAACACACTACACAGACGTGCTCTGGTGGGACTGGATGGACACTGGCGTCCCCGGTAGGTAACACACTACACAGACGTGCTGTGGTGGGGCCGCGGCTCTGATGACCACCTTCCTCACACCCACCTTCCTTGCGCCATATAGTATAACTTTTTATTTTTCTAAGTTATTTAGATCAGATTTTATTTGGTTTTTTGTTTTTATCCAAGTTCTTTGTTTCAACTTATTTACTTGTTGAAGTTTGATCTAAAATCCTTAGTCCTTAGTTTGTTTTCCCTTCCTTAGTTCTTTTCTAACCAAAACAATTCAAAACACCTTTTAAAGAGGTTTTCAAGCAATATTTTTTGAAAGCAAATATTAAATATTACAGATACACAAAATGTTCAATAGCATAAGGCTTATCCTATTCGTTTTGTTATAATATTGTCAATGAAATGGTACTTTCCATTATTCGAATGAGTTCTAAAGGAAAAAAGGTACAAAGAGGCTGTTGTTGCTTAATGAAAGAAATATCTTCTTAAAATAAGTTTTAAAACGGGCGATTTTTAAATAAGGGTCACTTTTTTGAGTTAAGTCAACTGGCATCACCAAAGATTATGGCCTAAATTCGCCCATGGGTGAGATCTATTATTTGCAATAAGGCAAACAACAACAACAGTTGTTTGGCTTCAGCAATTAACAACCGTTTGTCCCCGCAGCCCCCGGCCAGCAGTCAGTGTTCCACGGGTTCTTCCGCCTGCTGGGGTTCGACGCCGCGCGCCTCAACGCCATCGCCGTCAACGCCGTCGTCTTCATCGCCAAGATGGTAACGTGTTGCTCTCCAGAACGTTATAGGTCGAGTTGATTGACATAGCGCAAAATGTCAAATAACGTCAAAATCATGCAAAAAAAGTAAAAATGATGTCAAAATAAAGTAAAAATGATGTCAAAATAACGTCAAAATGATGTCAAAATAACATCAAAATTATGTCAAAATTACATCATTGACGTCATTTTGACATAAATTTGACGTCGTTTTGACATTTTGTGCAATATGTTTTATGGTCCAGTCCGCGCGTGAGACTGATGTTAACTTTAGCATTAGGCCTGCGGACGCAGGACGGACTGGTCACGTTATTTGGTGCGGCCTATAATGTATATAGGAATGTAAAATATTTTAGTCTACAATACGTCTTAGTAAATCTTATAAGTTTAATTTGAACTTTTTGAAGAGAACGTTGTTGTAAGAGGTAAAGTTAATTTGGGGAATTTCCTCTTATCCTATGAGAACGTATGTGTAGATAAAAATTCTAATAAGAAGAAAAAGAGTGTAAAGTAGTGTAGGGTAGCATTTGTAGGGCAGATTTCTGGGGGCCTGGCCACCCCATGATATTTGGTGAATCTGTTGGCAGTGAAAGGGGAAAAGGTTTTCAACATATATTTTATTGAGATACTTGCATAAATTACAAATGATTATTGTTAAATGAAGTAAGTAAATTTTTGGAAAATGCTTTAAAACGCACCATTTAAATAGGAGTTTGATGTTTGAATTTGAGCTTACAATACTTCGAACGTTGGGCACCCCCGAATATTATGACGTAAATCCGCCCATGTAGGACAGGACATCTTTAACACTTTCACTTTAACTATACCATGTGAAAGAAATCCTAGAAGCCGTGTTTGAAATAATCATTCAAAAATACAAATATACATACTAACAATTCTAAAGTAAGAATATAATATAGTATAAGGTAACTTTAAAAAAGTATTTGTTCCTCAGATCGGGTCGTCTCTGATCAGAAGCTGGGCTAGCGGCGGCGGCGGCACCGGGGGCGGCACCGGGGGCGGCACTGGGAGCGGCACCGGGGGCGGCACCGGGGGCAGATCCCTCGACGGCGAGGGGACACTGGTAGGGACGCCGCTGGACTGGGTGCTGGAGGGAGTGAAGGAGAGGGTATGTAACCAACGTGGAAAAGGACGGTAGTCGGGCTAAACGTTAAATGTTAATTGTACTTTGAACAAATTTATATTATATTCCTAAATTAAAATATCCTCTGGTTCATTTTGCGTTGCTCTGTTGCTCTAAGGCTAAATTTTGTTTTATGTTTTAATGATGCTCTATGGCTAGACCTCAATGACTGATGTTAGCAGAGTGATGCGGGAGCATTTGTTACAACTTGAGACCTATGAGGCGAAAGTATGATGTGAAATCGTTTTACTCCCTAATACCTATTCCGAAATCTCTTACTCCCTAATACTAATTCCATGGAGCCTTTTTTGAAATAATTGAGCAAGTAACATTGCTTGTATGTGAGTACTAGAGTACCTGCTGGATCGAGCGTTGATCGGTATTATTTCTGTTTACCGGTTGATCAAATATCTATAAAATATTTCAGTTTTATAATTGTTATAAATCATTTTGTTATTACTCCATGCAATCTTTATCCCACACGCTGAATTTGTCCTCGATGGCTGTACTTTGTAAACAGCTGATATGATTGATTCATTTGTTTACGTTTTATTGTCTATTTAGTTGCAAGCATGTCAACACATAAGGTACAATGTTAAATTTCTTATCAAAATTCATTTTATAACGTTATTAGATTTTTTCTGGCCAAGTAACCTATGACGAAAAGAAAATATAATTTTTTTTCTTTACACCATGAAGTAACCTACATAAAACTTTTATGAATCAGCTATTTCTAGACCTTCAAGGAAATACTTGGAACAGTTTTTGAGACGATTATGCAATTGAGCCAGCAAGCAAACAAACAAACATAACTCAGATAAGAGTATAAGAAATAATAGTATTCATAACTAAAACAATATTAATTCCATTACAAAAACCTCTAAGATTTGTAAATATTGTGGTGTTTGTGTGTTCCGTTCTAACAATAATGCAGAACCACGTGCATAACAGTGTTGGAGTTGCTTCTCTCTACTGGCAGGAGCAGCTAAACGGCGCATCAAATCTACAATCTAATAGAACCAAAAAAATTACATCCTCTAATAGGCATCTAATTGAGATTTTTATTACAGTATTAAAAGACTAATTTACATTTCATTTTCTCGTGTTCAACGTGATAGTAAGTTCTAAATAGATTTTTTAAATAATAGATAATTAATTAAATAAATTACTGTAATAGATAAATGGCAGTTTACACTCAACATTTTGTAAGCCTATACACACTTATATTGTGTTTCAGTAGTATCAGTGTTCAAGAATTAGAGCTGACTCAGCGGCGTAGCAAAAAAAAAACTCTAGGGGAGGACACCTGACTTTCTTAACTGTAGACTTTGAATTTCCCAAAAGAAATCATTAAAAATAATCGAAAAAAAATTTTGATCACACATCCTTAAAGACCTTAGAAGTTGGGAAATTTCGTATTACAAAATTGCTACGCTTAAATTACTGGGTGCTTTAAGTGTCATGAGGCGTGCGTCTGTGCGTGATGTTCATACTTTGGAATTGAACCTTAACCAAAAATTATTAGTGAAACACAATATCACAGAACTTGAATGTCGTTTATGCTACAGTTCTATTAACTTTGACCAGTTGTACTGTAGGTTGATTTACTAAAACGATAGTTGGGAATTAAATACCTAAGAGTAAGATTAGAGTATTGTAGTAACTTAAATTTGGTTGTAAAATTACTACAAAATATACAACTAAAGTTTTATTTTAAACTGAGTTAATTGTGCAATTTACATTCAATTTTTTTTCAACTAGCTGGCTGGAAATTCTCCACTTTTTGATTTCCAAAGTCTAAGGGGGGGGGGGGGGGGGCTCCCCCTCACACCTCCCAGAGCACGCCCCTGAGCTGACTTGCATGTTAATAGCAACGTAATATAACTTGAAAATATTTTCAGCTAAAACTAAAGGTATAAGCGACATAATGCCCTATAACCTCTTGAAAAACACTACACCCCATGGTACAAAAAATTTAGCTTATAATTAATATCCACCGCTGTGTTTCCCTGAACTGAAAATAATGTATGAACGAACTAAAAGTTGGCACTACTCATCAGCAGTGCACTGTTTAAGAGACGTCTCGTAGACTCCCACCTCTACGATCTCAACCTCCCGCAGACCCGCAGATTCCTGGCTCCGCCCTCCAGACCCTCTGTGTAGGACCTCGCCCCGCTGTCTGTCACTCCTGACCTCTCACCTCCCGCAGGCCACGGACTCCTGGCGCGGGCGCAGTCCGAGGACCTGGGTCCCCAGCTGATCTCCGCCCTGCAGGCCCTGCCCGGGGACACCGACTGTGTCCAGCTGCTGGTGTGTAGGGCCTCGCCCCGCTGTCTGTCACTCCTGACCTCTCACCCTCCCGCAGGCCCACGGACTCCTGGCCCGGGCGCAGTCCGAGGACCTGGGTCCCCAGCTAAACTCCGCCCTGCAGGCCCTGCCCGGAGACACCGACTGTGTGCAGCTGCTGGTGTGTAGGGCCTCGCCCCGCTGTCTGTCACTCCTGACCTCTCACCTCCCGCAGGCCCACGGACTCCTGGCCCGGGCGCAGTCCGAGGACCTGGGACCCCAGCTGATCTCCGCCCTGCAGGCCCTGCCCGGGGACACCGTCTGTGTCCAGCTGCTGGTGTGTAGGGCCTCGCCCCGCTGTCTGTCACTCCTGACCTCTCACCTCCCGCAGGCCCACGGACTCCTGGCCCGGGCGCAGTCCGAGGACCTGGGTCCCCAGCTGATCTCCGCCCTGCAGGCCCTGCCCGGGGACACGGACTGTGTCCAGCTGCTGGTGTGTAGGGCCTCGCCCCGCTGTCTGTCACTCCTGACCTCTCACCCTCCCGCAGGCCCACGGACTCCTGGCCCGGGCGCAGTCTGAGGACCTGGGTCCCCAGCTGATCTCCGCCCTGCAGGCCCTGCCCGGGGACACCGACTGTGTGCAGCTGCTGGTGTGTAGGGCCTCGCCCCGCTGTCTGTCACTCCTGACCTCTCACCTTCCGCAGGCCCACGGACTCCTGGCCCGGGCGCAGTCCGAGGACCTGGGTCCCCAGCTGATCTCCGCCCTGCAGGCCCTGCCCGGGGACACCGGCTGTGTGCAGCTGCTGGTGTGTAGGGCCTCGCCCCGCTGTCTGTCACTCCTGACCTCTCACCTCCCGCAGGCCCACGGACTCCTGGCCCGGGCGCAGTCCGAGGACCTGGGTCCCCAGCTGATCTCCGCCCTGCAGGCCCTACCCGGGGACACGGACCGTGTCCAGCTGCTGGTGTGTAGGGCCTCGCCCCGCTGTCTGTCACTCCTGACCTCTCACCTCCCGCAGGCCCACGGACTCCTGGCCCGGGCGCAGTCCGAGGACCTGGGTCCCCAGCTGATCTCCGCCCTGCAGGCCCTACCCGGGGACACGGACCGTGTCCAGCTGCTGGTGTGTAGGGCCTCGCCCCGCTGTCTGTCACTCCTGACCTCTCACCTCCCGCAGGCCCACGGACTCCTGGCCCTGGCGCAGTCCGAGGACCTGGGTCCCCAGCTGATCTCCGCCCTGCAGGCCCTGCCCGGGGACACCGGCTGTGTGCAGCTGCTGGTGTGTAGGGCCTCGCCCCGCTGTCTGTCACTGCTGACCTCTCACCTCCCGCAGGCCCACGGACTCCTGGCCCGGGCGCAGTCCGAGGACCTGGGTCCCCAGCTGATCTCCGCCCTGCAGGCCCTACCCGGGGACACGGACCGTGTCCAGCTGCTGGTGTGTAGGGCCTCGCCCCGCTGTAGACTGTCACTCCTGACCTCTCACCTCCCGCAGGCCCACGGACTCCTGGCCCGGGCGCAGTCCGAGGACCTGGGTCCCCAGCTGATCTCCGCCCTGCAGGCCCTGCCCGGGGACACGGACTGTGTCCAGCTGCTGGTGTGTAGGGCCTCGCCCCGCTGTCTGTCACTCCTGACCTCTCACCTCCCGCAGGCCCACGGACTCCTGGCCCGGGCGCAGTCCGAGGACCTGGGTCCCCAGCTGATCTCCGCCCTGCAGGCCCTGCCCGGGGACACGGACTGTGTCCAGCTGCTGGTGTGTAGGGCCTCGCCCCGCTGTCTGTCACTCCTGACCTCTCACCTCCCGCAGGCCCACGGACTCCTGGCCCGGGCGCAGTCCGAGGACCTGGGACCCCAGCTGATCTCCGCCCTGCAGGCCCTGCCCGGGGACACGGACTGTGTCCAGCTGCTGGTGTGTAGGGCCTCGCCCCGCTGTCTGTCACTCCTGACCTCTCACCTCCCGCAGGCCCACGGACTCCTGGCCCGGGCGCAGTCCGAGGACCTGGGTCCCCAGCTGATCTCCGCCCTGCAGGCCCTGCCCGGGGACACGGACTGTGTCCAGCTGCTGGTGTGTAGGGCCTCGCCCCGCTGTCTGTCACTCCTGACCTCTCACCTCCCGCAGGCCCACGGACTCCTGGCCCGGGCGCAGTCCGAGGACCTGGGTCCCCAGCTGATCTCCGCCCTGCAGGCCCTGCCCGGGGACACCGACTGTGTCCAGCTGCTGGTGTGTAGGGCCTCGCCCCGCTGTCTGTCACTCCTGACCGCTCACCTCCCGCAGGCCCACGGACTCCTGGCCCGGGCGCAGTCCGAGGACCTGGGTCCCCAGCTGATCTCCGCCCTGCAGGCCCTGCCCGGGGACACGGACTGTGTCCAGCTGCTGGTGTGTAGGGCCTCGCCCCGCTGTCTGTCACTCCTGACCGCTCACCTCCCGCAGGCCCACGGACACCTGGCCCTGGCGCAGTCCGAGGACCTGGGTCCCCAGCTGATCTCCGCCCTGCAGGCCCTGCCCGGGGACACCGGCTGTGTCCAGCTGCTGGTGTGTAGGGCCTCGCCCCCGCTGTCTGTCACTCCTGACCTGACCCTCCCGCAGGCCCACGGACTCCTGGCCCGGGCGCAGTCCGAGGACCTGGGTCCCCAGCTGATCTCCGCCCTGCAGGCCCTGCCCGGGGACACCGACTGTGTCCAGCTGCTGGTGTGTAGGGCCTCGCCCCCGCTGTCTGTCACTCCTGACCTGACCCTCCCGCAGGCCCACGGACTCCTGGCCCGGGCGCAGTCCGAGGACCTGGGACCCCAGCTGATCTCCGCCCTGCAGGCCCTGCCCGGGGACACCGACTGTGTCCAGCTGCTGGTGTGTAGGGCCTCGCCCCGCTGTCTGTCACTCCTGACCGCTCACCCTCCCGCAGGCCCACGGACTCCTGGCGCGGGCGCAGTCCGAGGACCTGGGTCCCCAGCTGATCTCCGCCCTGCAGGCCCTGCCCGGGGACACGGACTGTGTCCAGCTGCTGGTGTGTAGGGCCTCGCCCCTGCTGGCCGCCATGCGCCGCTCCCTGCGCTCGCTCCTGGGCGCCGACCCCCTGCCCGCCCGCTGGGCCGCCCTGTCGCCGCTGGAGAGGATGCTGTACCACCTGCCCGCCCGGCGGGAGCTGGTGGCGGCCGCTGAGGAGTGTCGGGAGAGACTTCCCTCGTGCGGCGAATTGTTTGACGGCCTGTAGAGAATTTTGGGGAATGGAAGCCCCCATTTTGCGTCTTTTGATGGGGAATGAGTTTTGGGTTCGTTTCAAAACGTCCAAGTACGTTATAACAAATGTCTAACTTGCACTTAACTAACTTGAACCACTTATTAGAATTGATACAACTATGAAGCGTGAAGAAGGAGGGAAATTTCACTTATCTCTTGCCAGCAACAAGCATGTCCCTCACAACGAAAACCACCGAGTTTAGTTCGCAAGGACCCGCCAATTATATCATTGGCTGGAGCATTTTAGTTTTTCTGTCACGGCGTTGTTTTCCATTGGATGAATTAATTGTTTTTGAACAGCCTCCCCCCCTTGTTCTAAAAGTTTGCTAATTGTCCGCTAAATAGTACTGAGATTAATGAATTTTCTGAGATATCGGAATTCCTCGTTTGCTTCCGTCTGCCTTCTTCATATCGGCCTATTGCTGGCGAATGATAAGTATATACATATAAATTACCCTCCCTCTCGCACTTCATAGATGTACTAATTCTAGTATAATTAACCTAACTCAACTCGGCCAAAACTAACCTAACTTGAACCAACCCAACCTGGACGCTCTGCACCTGGACATTTTGAAAAGTACCTTATTTTTAGGGATGGCATGAAAACATTAAATTGTGCTCCAAATAAATATAATAACCATTTTTATAGGCTTTCAAAAGGACCTCCCATTTAAATAGCCAATCTAAGCTCATATTTCTTGAAAAAGCTGAATTTTAAATGGGAGGGTCCGTTAAAGTTCCGGCCACAGCATTAGGCGGGTGAGTGAGTGGGCTGCTGGCATGGCGTTTAAAATATGTTATTTGGTTATCATTCACCCATCTGACGTTATGGATAGTTATGTTTGTGTTCTCCAAATATCCGCTCATCATTGAAATATATATGTGACTACTAATTTTGTTTTCTATTTCTATTTCTACTTGAACTCGGTTAATTCATACCCAAGAGAATTTGCTTCCATCTGATAGAAATATGTCAAACTACTTAAATGTGTAGAGGAGCGGAGGTGTCTTTAACATCAAGTCACTGACTCAGCTGGAGTTTCCATTTTTCGCCACCCGCTTAATGCTGTGGCCGGTACTGTAAGCCATTATCAAAGTGTTTTCTGTAATCAATTTTGTTTTTATTTAAGTTAACTTATGATTAATCTGCCCCCCTCAATTAGAGTTGTATGCTTCGGAAACTAGATGACCTCCTGAGAACATAAATAATATTTAAAAAAAGTACACTTAGTTGTGGAACTCACTCTCCGCCCTTTTACAATTTTGCTTTGCACAAGAATAGCCGCACACTTCACAAAGACAATGAAAAATCTACTCTGGTATCTGGTATCTGATAAATGATATTGCTGTTTGTTTATTTATTTATTATGTTTAACAATATATTTGTAAACTATTATTATTATTTGTAAATGCGCTGAATCGGAAAAGAAATAATATCAAAGTTAAACTTCAGTATTTTTGATTAGTCATTGTACTTATGTACGACTTTCATAAGTATCGCACATCGAAATCCCTGGAAGTTTGTAAATCCGACATAGAAAGAATGAATTGATTAAACAAAGAAATATAAAACTTTGTTGCTTTCCCATTTTTTATAATCGTGTACTTATATTGTAAAAATGTAGACTTGATAAATAACCACACGTACAACTAGTATGTGTTGAGTTATCATGGTAAACTAAATTCTTGCAATAAGAGTCCTGTCTCTACTTGATAACAACTGGACACGCTGGAGATAAACGCCTCCTGGAGAGTTTGTGCTTGTAAAAATATTTCCAAGTACAATTCAACTTATTCCAAGATATATTCAAATGTAGATGTGTTCATATTGAATTGTTTGGACTTCTACATTCGCTTCTAGTGTTTAAAACTACACTAGAAGCGATCCATTGTAAATGAGATTGCCTGGCCTGACTCATGGTGTGCATGCATGCATAAATGATTGTTATTTTATATTTATTATTGTAGTAGATTTTTTATTTTTTTGCTGTATATTGTCGAGTGAACAAGTGAAAAATCTTTGAAGTAAGATATTATTTAGACTGAACTGAAGGAACCCGTTCCCCACCAACAAGCTTAAGCTCATGTGGGGAACATTTCATGTTTTATTTACTTATACGTGTCAATATTTTGTTTTCCTAAAATAAACAAAATCTTCATTTCAATTCAACGGTTATGTTTGAAATTTGAATGTAGATTGCTGATTGAATCCCCGCCAAAACTCAGTAATCAAGAGCTCGAGAATAGGTATCCAAAAAAGTCTCATGCCTCACAATAGTCACAATAGGTGGTCAGTGAATGACAGCAAGGACAGTGGACAGTACTGGCGGTTCCCCTCACGTACCAGTCCATATACAACGCTGGCCGTGAGGGCATCCGTACGGACAACGGTACACAACCAAGACTCGCTGGCACCTGGTTCACCAGATCCACATAGTAGTCCGTATCGGTCTTACGAGGGCTTATATTTATACTATCTTTGATTTACTGTATTTGTTATTACTAAAAATTTCTCGATATTCTTGAAGCTTGGTCTTGGTAGTTAATTATTTTTCAAAGTTTTCCTTTTTTTTATAATTCTTATCCTTTTTTCTGTTATAATATACGTTATAATGAACAACTTTAGTTTCATTTATGTTTATGTGTACATTTTTTGTTGCAACCTCTACTACCCCATGTTGAAATTTTACTAGTTTTCAATAAAATTTTCTGAGTAATTAGATTTGTACTAGTACTGACCACATTACCTGAAGCACGTTCTTGACCCAAAATAACATATTTTCAAAATTTGAATGATATCGTTTTTGAAATAATTGTACAAGCAAGCAATCGAAGATACATAGCTTACAGAAAAGAATAGGTTCCATTTAATTGTTATGTGACCTAATCAATAAGGTATATCCCATATCCCTGTATTTAGAATATTGAGACAGTTTGTGGACTGTTGATACGAGCAGTTGCCTTTTGCCGTGTCGCCTATAGCTGTGTTGCCTTTGTAGTAGTACCGCCGAGTCGAGTAGCTGTGTCATGGCCCCCACAAGGGTGGGGCTGGTATACCCCTATTTTAATTGCTTTCATATTTATTGCAGAATATTTTACAGCAGATCATGACTAAACATTCAAATATATACATTTTTAAAAAGTTAGAAAAATATTATTAATACTTGATTTGAGGTTAGTTACTATTTAATTAGGTGCATACGTGACAGTTACTGTTGTTTGCATATTTATAGTAGGCCTATACAACAGCGTAATCGGGCGCCATACAATTGCAGCTCTAGACTCGGGCCCCAATTGAATTTTAATCTTGGTCAGTAAGGGTAATCAATCTTAAAATGGAAATGTCCTTTGGTAAAATAATGTTTGTTTATTTTAATTTTGCCAATAAAGTTTGGTTTTTAGATTGAACTAGTAGCTTTAATTATTCATTATTATCAATAATTATCAGTTCATATCAAATTTGTGAAGGGTTAAAAATTACCACGTAATTTTTGAGACATACAATAGCCATGAACATAGGGGGCCCAAGGCTGATCCTGGTTACAGGGCCCCCGATCGAATGTGGGAGCCAGGAGCTGTGTCGCCGTGTAGCCATATTGCAAGTCGTCAGTAATCGTGTAGCCATAGAGCCATATAGCCGTGTAGCCGTGTTGCCTTAGCCGTGTCGCCGTGTCGTTTGCAGTAGTATCGCCGTGTAGCCGTGTCGTCTGCAGTAGTATCGCCGTGTCGTCTGCAGTAGTATAGCCGTGTCGTTTGCAGTAGTATCGCCGTGTAGCCGTGTCGTCTGCAGTAGTATCGCCGTGTCGTCTGCAGTAGTATAGCCGTGTCGTCTGCAGTAGTATAGCCGTGTCGTCAGCAGTAGTATCGCCGTGTAGTCTGCAGTAGTATCGCCGTGTCGTCTGCAGTAGCATCGCCGTGTCGTCTGCAGTAGTATCGCCGTGTCGTCTGCAGTAGTATCGCCGTGTCGTCAGCAGTAGTATCACCATGTCGTCTGCAGTAGTATAGCCGTGTCGTCTGCAGTAGTATAGCCGTGTCGTCTGCAGTAGTATAGCCGTGTCGTCTGCAGTAGTATCACCATGTCGTCTGCAGTAGTATAGCCGTGTCGTCTGCAGTAGTATAGCCGTGTCGTCTGCAGTAGTATAGCCGTGTCGTCAGCAGTAGTATCGCCGTGTAGTCTGCAGTAGTATCGCCGTGTCGTCTGCAGTAGCATCGCCGTGTCGTCTGCAGTAGTATAGCCGTGTCGCCGTGTCATCTGCAGTAGTATCGCCGTGTCGTCTGCAGTAGTATTGCCGTGTGGCCGTGTATCGCCGTGTCGCGCGGCGAGGTGAGCGTACCGTTAGCTCAGCCTACATCCGCGCCGACCTTCAGCAGCCTTCGACTCCGACTCCGACACTGACACTGACCGCCACCACGGCTCCGGAGTCCAGGGAAGGACTCCACATTTGTCTTACAACTCCACTGTTAGTCTTACAACTCTCAATAAAATTGGAACAACCCCCTGCTTCATAGGTAACAGAAAAATAAAGAGTGTAGTAACCACTGTTTGATTGGTGATCTAAATGACTCGTAGGAATGTTGGAGTAACTGGCTGAATATGTCATGTTTCTTCCCACAGAGAAGCAACTTCTTCCACGATGTTAATGTAATTTAAGTTTAGCCCCAATGGAAAAGTTCAATTTGGTGAAGCAAAAAATAAATTTGATTTAATATTATGTTATTTTTATAGTTTTAGCTGTTTTACGCTTTTTTTATATAACTTGTTATTTATATTGTTCTTTGTGAATACCCGTTGCTATATAGTAGCAATAACCTAGCGTCACCTTGTTACCGTTGTAGGTTATCATTAAATTGCTGAGATTTTTAGTTCCTATATTCCTGGTAGCCTTTAAAGCAACCAAATTCAACAAATAATGCACATTACTTGGCAAAAAAAAATAACCAGAAATTACAATCAATGATGCCCACGATACCAACAATGCTCAACGATAAAATAATTTGGCAAGTTTGAGTTTGCCAATTGGTGATAGTTATCAAACAAATATTTCAGAACAAAAAGTTAAAACGTAATCATACAAAGTTCAATATTATTATCCATGGTTTAGCCCCTGAGCTGTGCGAACAAATAATGTAAGACTATATTACTTATTGGGGACGTCAGACAGCTCAAAATTGACATAGTTCTGTTCAGAACATGTTTCGGTGTAATAACACCATCATCAACTGAGTACAGATGTGAGATCGGAAATAATTATCCATCGGTGGATGGCTTCGTCATAGTTGATTAAAAAACAGATAAAACATAACATTGAATCACGAGACGGACACGATTTTCGATTCTCAATTTAATTTAATTTAATCGTGTCCGTCTCGTGATTCAATGTTATGTTTTATCTGGTTTTTAATCAACTATGACGAAGCCATCCACCGATGGATAATTATTTCCGATCTCACATCTGTACTCAGCTGATGATGGTGTTATTACACCGAAACATGTTCTGAACAGAACTATGTCAATTTTGAGCTGTCTGACGTCCCCAGTACGTAATATAGTCTTACATTATTTTACAAAGTTCAACTATCCGTACAAAATAACAATGAAAACGTGACCAAAAGAACAAGTAAAGGAAAAGTAATAATGCATTGTTATTGAAGATAATTACAGTGACAAAATACACTGTTATGTCAATTTGCCATATATATTGCCCATCTTCAGCAGAGGTTACAAGAGCAAACGAGAAAAATATAAAATAAAGCGTATATAACAAGAACAGTGAAACAACTGACAGCTAATAATATTTCAACAGCGTTATAATTTGTGGGTTTTATGACGAGTAGGACCGTAAACAGATCATTTACGGCTATCGACTTGAAGTGTCCAGTTTGTTCCCCACCCTGGAACCGGGGCTGAAAAATTGTTTCGGAAAACTTGGTAAACGGTAAAATAATCCCCTTTTGGACCTCCCTACCTTTCATTTAAAGTTATCATTGTTTATCGTTATATTTAGCTCAACATATCTCAATTGATTTCTCTCAACAGAAATTTTATCGTTATGATACTATACACATACATTTCATCTAGTCTAACATCGAATTGGAAAAATACTTAATTGTAATTCAATGTGTTTATTTACACTGCTTGAAACCCCAAACCAGGTAAATTTTCAATAATTGGAAACTTGTGCCAACTGAGTATAGGTAGTGAGGGACATGATGAAGATTAAGTGTTTATAATCAAAACCGGATGAATTTGCATTGTCAGAGGAAGGGAAAGAATTTATAACAGATGATCAATTAATCGATTTATATTGTTACCCAAATTTTGTTTTGGTTTAGTATTTTTTTAGCTACTAGACTAGTAGCAAAATCAGATGGCTCAGTTTATTTCCACGTCATCGATGATTTCCTCCCCCCTCTGCAAAAACTTCAAACCCAAGCGTCAACATGTTGCTCACCACCTATAGTTATTGCTGAATGAAGATTTTATTTCTAAATTACCTCAAGAGAAAACTCTTCTACATCCTTAATTTTGGTGGTGGGACCTTTGTATTTAATGTAATTTGCATCAATGCATAGTGAATGGGATTAGGAAATTAATTTTGCATCAGAGTGTTTTTTCTTCAAAAATATTGAAAAGGAAACGTATGTTCTGTTTGGTGTTGTTAGCTACAAAACGTGTTATTCTAAAAAAACAGAAACTCGAACGTCACGACTTTTATATTAAAAATATTCCTTTATTGCTGTTGGACAGTACAAATATTGTATAGCATGCGTCAAAAACTTCATTTTCAAAATAATTTTACGATACAAATTATATTAAACAATCAAAACACGAAGTTGAAAGTAATCTTTAAAAGGAATAGCTACAAAAATAAAAAAGGATCAGCCATAGCTTGGTTATTTAGTTAACACGAATGATTAATTTTGTGCGGAACCAAAAATGGATTAGTACATTTGTTAGTGTTGGAGAAATACACAATTAATTCACCCAAATAAAATGATTGTGTGAGTTTCGTTTTCACTGAGGCAAACGGCAATGTCGGCGTGCGTCACTAGAGCGTGGAGCCACTGTGGTGAAAGGGAATACGCCTAATTGCTGCAACGCATCCACCGCTTTACCCAGCCAATGCCACTGCCACTGCCAATGCCGCCACTGCCACTGCCGCCACTGCTAATGCCGAAGTTGCTGCCATTGCCACTGCCAACGCCACTGTCACTGCCAATGTCGAAGTTACTGCCACTGCCTCTGCCAATGCCGTCACTGCCAATGCCGAAGTTACTGCTACTGCCGCTGGCTCTGCCGAAGTTACTGCCACTGCCACTGCCAATGCCGTCACTGCCAATGCCAAAGTTATTGCTACTGCCGCTGCCACTGCCGAAGTTACTGCCGCTGCCACCAGGGGCGTCGCTCTGGCAGGGGTGAGGGAGAGAGCCCACCCCCTTGAATTTGAAAATAAAAAAATTAAGAATTTCAAGCCAGCAAAAATAGTTGAACAAATTTTAATGAAATTTATTGAACGTAAGTTACGAGAACTTGATCAGTTGAAACAAAAACTTTCTTTGTATACTTTCAATAATTTTATAACCAAATTTAAATAACTGTAATACTCTAATCCTACCTCAAATATAATCGTATTTTTCTACTCTTAGCTCTTGAATTCCTAACTATCTTTTTGGTAAATCAACCAACAGTAAAACTGGTCAAAGTAAGTATAATTTCAGCGTTAAAAACATTTAAGTACTGTAATATTGTGTACTATTTTTTGGTTAAGCTTCAATCCCAACTAAGTATGAAGATGACGCAAACAAGCACGGCTCTTGACACTTTATATATCCAGAAATTACGCGTGGCAATTTCGGAACACCACATTTCCCAACTCTTGAGGTCTTTAAAGTGAGTGATCAAAATAATTTTGCCGATTAATTTGCGTGATTGAATTGAATGATTTCAGTTGGGAGATTCAGATTCAATAGTTGGAAAATTCAAGGTCAATAGTTGGGAAAATCTTATGACGACCCCCCTAAGAACTTTTGGTGCGACGTCCCTGAGTACCACTGCCGCTGCCAATGCAGTCCTAGTCAGTGCTTCACGGGCCAGCAAAAGCACAAATCCCCCAGGTTCTGTATGAAACTGGTAGGCTTTCATACAGACTACAACCACAAGGAATGTATTATTTTTCTATGCTGCAGCTATTAACTTTTTTCGGAAGATTAAAAACCTTCATTGATTCACTGTCATTGATTTCAATGTCAGATTATCCTGTTCGTTAGAATTTCCTCACAGACTAATCAATGCAATGGTGAATTCACTCACATCGTTTCAGCTTCAACGAATACCGCTTTAGTATTCAAATAATAGACGAATAGTATAAGGCCTAAATAAAATACAACTTTCATAGTTTGGAAAACTTTGATAGCCTTATTTATTTGTTGCCCCTTTTAGAATGTGAGAGATTTGATCAAACACTATTAATTTACAGTTTATCAAAAAATGGGTATTCATTATAAAATGTCTCACATCAGTAATTAAAAAGTTGTAAGTTAGATTAATCTTTGTTGTACTTGCCTGATCAACAAGGGATATATTCGCCCACCAATCTTTGTCATATCCTTCAGACATTTCTAAAATTTTTAAAGTTCTTTATACCCAATTAAGCATTTATTTAATTTAGCTTACTCATTTTCATATTGTGTTTATATTTATGAAACGTTTACTTAAATTTGTTTGAAAAAGTCTAATATTTGTAGAAAAGGGTTATTGACAAAATAAAACACACTTGTAGAAATAAGTAGAAACTTTTATTAAATATAAAGTTTCATAACAATACAAAATGAATAAGACATAAGACATTTATTGGTCATATTTTACATTATTACATGCATTGACAAGTCATGTAGGTAGGCTAATACATTACGTATTCTGTCTTTTATCAAATATTAAAATATTTAACTTATAATAGGTTAAAATATAAGTAGGCCTAGACAAATTCCAAAATTGAATTTATACATGCAAATTGTAATCAAACTAATAAAATTAACATTCCATTCTCAATAATTTATCTTAAATCTACATCACATGCCAATAAATAATTATACAAAATAATTTAATCATCGAGTTGTCAAATATGCTACAAGATTTAAATAGTTTGCCATAAATTTTCTGTCATGCTAAAAAAATCATCTTTCTGGTAGAACGGGTTTTTGAGTAGAAAAGTAAACAATCGTTTTTTGAAAGCCCTAAATTCTAAGTTTATCACAGCCATGGATAACTTATTAAAAAGCCGAATGCCCATAACAACATGCCCTGCTCTTGTTTTTCCCAAACGAACCTGAGGCAAATCAATTCCTTCACAATTTCTCGTACTTATGCTATGAACCTCATTCCTACTCTTATATCTAAAACTATTCTTATATGTAAACAACAGAAGATGGTATATATACAAATTTACAATGGTCAAAATTTCTAAATCAACGAAAAGGGGTTTACAATGAGCTAGTCTTCCGGCTTTAGATATTATTCTAATAATTTTTTTCTGCAACAATAAAACATCATGTATTTTTGGTGAACTTCCATAGTAAATTAGACCATAAGCAGCTATTGACTGAAATAATGCAAAATAAGCGGACTTTACATAAGTTGAAGGAACATAGTGTACTAATCGAGAAAACAAGAAAACAACTCTTGAAAATCTGTTTGTTAACTGTTCAATATGAGGGGTCCATGTTAGCTGTTTATCAATCAGAATGCCAAAAACTTAACATATTCACTGATTCTAGGCCATCAGGTACGTTCTTGAGACTAAATATGGCTGATTTTGTTTTGTCATTGTTTGAAAGGAATGAGTTGGCTGCAAACTAGGGGTGTGCGAGTAGTGATTTTTGAAGTCGAGTCGAGTCGAGTCGAGTTTTGAAAAATACCCGCGAGTTTCGAGCTTTTTCGAGTCGAGTTTTTTTAAGTTTATAATATAATAGTCATCATGTTTCTACACAATCGTCAAAAATTATCATCATAACGCAAATAAAAATTACAATTTTGAGGTGATTAAACTGAAAATAGTTACTGAACTTAGAGCAGATATGCAAATAAATGAAACAAAAAAAGAAAACCTTTTACTTAAACTCACAGTAATTCTTGATTTGATATATTTTTCAAGACTAACTTGTGTTTAAGGCTTACCTGGGTTTTGAAATGAAATGAAAATACTGATTATAAGCCATGACCAATGACCTGACTCAAAACATGACTCAATTCATGATTAAAATATTTCCTTTGTGTTATTATTCACACAGGTATAATTTCTATTTATGTAACTGTCTACAAAAAACTAAGTTTTTATTTATTTGGAATGGTTTCTAAAATATATCAAAAATCCTTTTTAAGAGATGAAACAATAAATAAAATCAAGCTATAGAAAAGATAGAGTGATATAACAATTAATGTGTCTTTAATAACTAAAAAAAAAACTTTTTACTTTAAGTATAACAAACGAGGTTTCAGTTATGTTCGTTAAAGATGGATTGAAATTATGAAAATTAGTCGTAATATTCTTTCGCTTGTACTGATTTTGGGTAACGGCGGGAGTAACTGTTCGACTCGAACTTTCGAGTATTTAGCAATAAGTCGAGTCGAGTCGAGCAGTGCATACTCGGCTCGAAAAAAAATCGATTCTCGAGTACTCGCACAACCATACTGCAAACCAATCTGAGACGCTCTTAACCATATCGTCAACATGCTAACTTAATATATCTATGTCGGAGCCATGCATAAGAAAAGTTGAGTCATCGGCATATAAGTAGGTATCACAGTCAACATTGCTAGGCCGAATCATCAACTACTTCTGAATTAGAACTTTGAAAGGCAGGTTATTATAACTTTACTAACAAAAATACAATATGCTCCTTATGCGACATGAGTAACAAGAGGATTAGTGGTTTTTTGTAGGAAGCGGAAGGAGAGAAATGAGATATGAAAAGGAAAATAAAAATAAATTAAATACACGTATTATTTTACAATTGGATATACGAGTAACCTTGTTTGATTTTCGAGGTTGGTTTTGGATTAGTAAATTTTTTAATTGCTGATAGAAGCTTTAACTACCTTCCGACAAAGTACCAAAAATCTTTAGAAGCGGATGAATTAGTTTTTTTTTTTACTTTCTGTCGTAGGAAAGTACCATAAACCTAAGCCTCTACAGTTCGAGATTTGATATACAAATCAAAATAACTCAGGTGTAAATATGTCAATTATCAATTAACGTCAGACTTAATTGGATTGTAATACTAGTATATGCTTAATTCGTCAAGGCTATTCATTTCAAAAGGCTTTAGTGGGTGAGAATGTATTACCTTTGCTACTTCTTTTCCAAGTATTTCAACTGAATGTTTTTTTAACTGAAAGTTACTGAACACCATTTAAAAGGAATAGTTTTTAAATTGCTGATTGATATTTAAATCAAGATGCTGTGATTATTCAAGGAGATATTATTAATTTTGTACGGATAAAAAAAATATATATATTTTTAATAACTTTTTCCATTTTCAATGTTTATATTTCTGCAAAACCAGGGTTCGAATCATCAGAAGTCATTCTTATATGGTTCGGATTTCCGGGTGTTTGCTCTGATATTTTACTGTGTTTGCTCTTTTCATGGGTCCCGACGTTCCGACTGACCCAACTCCTACTTCCCCATACCATATACATCTATACCAATGTACACTATTCTAACCCAACATTGATCTATACTACTTGTCAAGAAATTGCGGCTCTCATAACTAAAACAGTTGGGCATTTTTCCATATGATTATATTGGAAAAAGCCAGCTGTTTTGAAGTTTTGAACATCGCATTTTCGTGACTTTTAGTATACAATCAACGCCATATAATTGCAAGCTTCGACACTACTTAAACAGCTGATCACTACCACCTATAATACACAGAAGAGACCAGCTGATTGAGAATGTTGAAGACCTCAATGACACGACGCCGAGTACACACTACGCGGCTTCAGACGACGTAGACTCGATCTATGAACGAAAGGAAAGCGACTCCACTTTCTTTCCCGGAACCTGCCGCTACGACGGTCGCTGAGCAATCATAACCGCTGATGTATTGACAAACCTCTTGTTCAAGCCGAGCAGTCTAGGCATTGAATGCTCAAAAAGACGTATAGACGGAATTGCATAGATCACAATTTTTGACTTTGTAACTTTGTTTGGACTAGTTAGGAGTAAAACATATCAAAAGTCCCCGCCCTTAACCCTTGAGCCGGCTGGGCTGGAAGGGCCTTAAAGGTACAATTTTATGGTTTTTCCTAAATATCTTGAAAACTATCAACTTTTAGTATTCCCTATTAAATTTGAAAATTAAAGAAAATTAAATTTTCTGTAAGAAAAATATATAATATGTCTACTTTGGTCCAACAGTTTACAAGGCAAACACTAATTTTGTTAATATTAAAAAAAAATATCCCTTCCATAAGAAATACATGTAAAATTGTGGGTAATATAGATGCCCAATTGGGCAGCGTTTTTTCACCTAAAGGAAAATGAACAGCATTCTGGAAATATTGACAACATTTCCAGTAATTTGACACCTCAATCATAAAAATTGGTCTAAAATTAAGGCGTTGGCGAGCTCACAAAATACGTTATTATTCAAGGAATTATAACAAATTGTAACAACAAAATTATAACTACAAAAGACAACAGGACGGTTCTCTTCGTTTATGAATGGTTTGATTTCTACGTAAAGATCTTCTATGAAAGTTAGTATCAAGGTTTTTGGAGGCTACACGTGTAGCGTTTGGTTGGGGGGTGATATGATGGTGCAGCCAAAGATGGGTTGTGACTAGGATGTGTGGAGTTTCACAGGCCGGTAACAGTTATTTTAATTTGGATTTGGTGCTGGAAATAAAGAATATGCAAACTGAAAATTGTGGTGAAAGAGAAATCTGTACTGATGTGGAACCGGGATTACTATTGAACTGAAACTAAACTGGAGGATCTAGCATAGGCTATTGTTTTAGGATTAGAAGCGATTTGATATACCCAAAGGAAGGATCTGTCTGCCAGATTGACCTTGCCTTAAGCCAGCTTTGATGGACCCTAAACTACTTAAATTCTAAAGATTGCAACAATTTACCCAAACTGACATCATGTACTGACAAGTTACCTAAGTCATTAAATTCATGATTCTAACTCGAATTCCCTACCTAAACTATTGGCTATCAAGCCAAGCCTAAACTGATAATTTATTGAAGTGAATAGTTAATTTCTGAAACTGAGCCATTTACTGATTTTACAATGAAATATTACTAAGATGTGACCAGAACATTGGCGTGGGCAGAAAGCCCACGCCGCAATAATATTTTATATCGGCTACATTAATTGAATTTACCGAAATCACCCTAGCCTTGCTTCCCCTTGCTAACCCCCCTAATATTAACAATACTTAACCACTCATGGTGAGCCACGGACGGTCAGTAGAATAAAGTTGGCCCTCTGGACGATGTTGCACTGCATGTCACTCGAACGGCGTCCAGGTTCACAAGATCGAGAGTTCGAGAGGGCACCGGAAAAGAGAGGGTAACGGTCAACAAAAGTACCGACAAGGACTGCGGTTTTGGATCACGGTGGCTAATGACTTTGGGTGACAGATATATATATAGATATATATATATATATATATATATATATATATATATATATATATATATATATATATATATATATACATATTGGAAGTCGTGGCGTTGCACGGCACAATCACGCTCCCTTGACCCAAAAAAATTGCGCCTGCGCTAGTGAAGAAGGATAGGATAGGGTAGGTGAGAGTGTGTCTTGCGAATCAATACTCTGCTAAGGCAGCGCCTGCCACTGTTGAATGCCAAGGAATTTCCGGATGAAGCGATAGTCTCCTGGAATCGACTTGCGGTTGGTTTGGCATACAGTGGTTTCGGCTCATCTCACACCAGTGGAACTGAGGAACTTACAAGGCTCCCTAAGGTTGGCATCTCCGGAAGTCTTTTTGAATGGCCGTTGAGGTATCGTCAGAGATCGGACTCCTCCCCCCCCTTAAAAGAAAGAAAGATTGAGGCCTCTCGGATTCCTATCTGGCTATTTTCATGCAACCAAAGTGGTTGGTAAAACTGCTTGTTTGGGTGTTGTACTTGCACGCACAATAGACTTTTTCTTTATTTTTTTACTTTTTTGTTTTTTTGTTTTGTTTTGTGTTGTTGCATTTTATTGGCTTTGGGAGTTGAAGGTTGAGCATCCAAGAATCTGCTTCTGGAGACCATAATGGTGAAGTGGCCGGCTTCAGTTTGATTGTTGTGCTGTTTGATGAAGATCGGATGATGATGATGTGACAATCCTTCGCTGAATGGATCCCAATGAGCCCATCTGCAAGATACTGGTAGTTGTAAGGTAGGGCAGTTTCTTGTAGACCGGCCTATTGCAGGTTGGCGGTTGATGGCAGGATAATGATGTTGTTGACTTGAAGAACTGGTCTATGACGGTTGTTGTGGTTCACTGTAGGTAGGTGCTCAAGTTGACTAGCGGAGAAACTTTCTGGTAGGTTGTTCTATTGAAGATTTCATTGTTGGTAGCGTGATATATGCAGTGTGCACTGAGTAGACTGAATTGTGCGGTGTGAATGAGTAGACTGGTGTTGCAGGTTTCTTGGCAATTGGCAGTAATGGTGTCACTTGGCGGAACATATATCTCTCCCATTGCAACTAAATGTGACTTGCAAATTCCCTTTTTTTTTATTATTGATTGTGCAAGTACGTATTGGTTTGGTCTTTGGGGCTTTGAATTCTGAAGTGTAGCCATGATAGTAGTCCGAAATTGATTTGCAGTTTCTTTATTTGGTCCCAAAATGAGTATGGCCGATAGCTGACGATACCGAAATTTTGGTTGGTTTCACCCGGCGGGGTGAACCAGTACAACGGTTTGACGGTATGCACTAGATGCCATGGAACCCGACTCAGTTGCAAGGTGGAGGATTCTATTGTGAGGCATAATGGTGTGAAGATGCGAGTTCAACAAGTGTTCTAATGGTTGTGAGAGGTTAGGTAGTTAGGTAATGCTTGTTGGGTCCTTTTTTACGCATGCAAAATTCGCTTCGTGAAATGTCAGAATTGAAACAAAATAAACGAAACTATTGTTTTTCCGTGGCATCTTCTAATAATACGCCCGAAAAAACTGGGGACGAAACCCCTGATATACAGATACTTAAGACTAAATAAATAATGCTCATTCCCCACTGATAAATAATTCTTCCAGTTGACAGCTGTATCACATCTGTTCGGGTCTTGAAATCTAAGTCTTTGGCATTTTAACTGACACCATAAATTTACTAAGTGGTTGATGCTTGGCTACGAAAGTCTACCTAAATTAACTTAATGCTAGTGACTAGATTGGTAATATCTTAAGCAAGAGTAAAGAGGGGGAGATAGGAAAGAAAATTTAAGCTATTAACAGAGTTGCCATTCGGTACTCAATAAATCACAGTCTGTTCACTACTGTAATTCATCGACATGATTTGGTGCATTCCCAGATGCCCCTCGACTTGGATAAAAAAAAAAAAAATAAAAGGATAGTATCCAAGGCGGGGTATTTGAGATACTTTATATTTTTGACAAAAGAAAAGACAACGAGAGAATACTCCATTCCGTGCCGCTGGCAAGAAAAGGGGGGGGGGGTAAACCCGATTACATACGGATAGTTTCTGTGTAGGTATACCCATCAGGACGAAGGTAATACCTTAGACTCACAATCTGCGCATGTAATTAGGCTAAAAAATGAAGAAGGAAAGACTTAATCTAGTATCACCGACAAGGTCACTTTCTGGCAGACGATCGTTTGGGTTTAGTTACTTACTTTAAATTTGAGGTTGAAAAAATCTTTTTAGCTGTGAAACATGGGCTTTTCTAACAAACTTCCCATTGGAAGGGTTTACTAGTCTGACCGTGACAGGGGAAGTAAAGGTTTCAATCACGCAGGGGTCTGACCACATTGGGAGTAATTTCTGGTTCAAATGGTCGAGCTTTTTGCTGATAGGATTTAACCTGTACATAACCCAGTCACCGGGTTGAAAAGGGGTGGGCAGCCTATTTTGATTGTAGCGTTTCTCCCTCGCCTCCCGAGCCTTGCGGAGACTGTCAATGGCCTTGGACCATTCAGTTTGCAAGGAAGGGGTTGGTCCCTGGCCATCGACAAGGATATCTAGGTTCCAACGTAGTTCAAGTGGGTGATATAGAGTTCTACCCAAGAAAAGGCGTGAAGGAGAGTTCTGAGTGCTTTCGTGGGTAGCTGAATTGAAGGCTATCTGGAACCAATGAAGGTTTTGGTCCCAGAACTGCTGGAATTGGTTGTGGAAAATTCGGATGGCTATTTTGCTCTGTTTGTTAACTCGTTCAGCATGGGATGGGTTTGGGTAATATGGGCTAGTGAATGTGTTGAATACCAAGATCCATGCACATTACCTGAATGGCTATGGAGCGGAAATTGGAGACATTGTCGGATACAAGATACTTTGGTGGACCAAAGATTGAGAAAACCCGCTTGGTGAGGAGAACTGTTGTTTGGGCCTGGGTATTTCTGGTTGGGAGGAGTATGCAAAATTTGGAAAAGGCGTCTACAATGGTCAGTAAATACTTGTTTCCCTTGGTTGATCTGGGAAGAGGGCCGATGTGGTCGATATACCACATCGGATAGGGTTTGCTGGTCAAATCCGATGATAAATGGCCAATGTTGGAATTTTGGGTTTGTTTGCAACGCTGGCATTTGACACAGGCCCTTACACGTTTAGTAATTTCCTGTTTTAGGTCCTTTGCCCAGAAAAAGGACTCAATCCGATCTAGGGTCTTGCGAATGCCAAGATGTGCCGAAGTTGGAGATTCATGATAGTATTGGAACAGAAGATCAAGGAGCTTTTGGGTAACGACGACCCTTGGTTTGGTTTGGTTGGGCAATTTGTGCATGAGAATACCCTGCTGAACTGAGACATTTGGGGGTTTATTGGTAGAACGGATAATCTTGGAAATGGAGGGATTTTCAGATTGGTGGACGGCAATGTCTTTGAATACCTCAAGGATTCCAAAAAGAGTCATGACGGGCTTGGTTTCGGGTTTGGGGGCTTCAGTGGGTTCAGTCATAGCCGCCTCTAACGAAGGCCGCGGCATTCGAAGTGGCAACGCCGCGCTGCCGCTGGAGCGGTTGACTACTCTACGCTTGCCCCGGGCGACGTAATGCTGACAACCTCGAGGTTTTCAATTTGTTAAAGTGATTAAATACTTAATTATAGCTCTGGACAGCCTTACTGGCGGGTGAGTGAGTGCACTGCTGTCGTTGTTATCGTTTCATATCTGCAATGTTTTGGTAATAAATCACATGGTCGTTTGTTTATGTAAAGGTACTTTACACAAGAAAATATTTTGCTGCAACCGCAAGTGCAACTAATGTTAAATGCTTGCAAGCTCAACACAATTCATGAAGTACGACGACAAAAGTGTGGAAACACATTCTTAAATGTAAACAAAACATTTAAGATGAAAGGTCGCCAAAAAAGACCAGCTGATGCATTGCGCAAATATTTTCCAGAAATTTCAATTGCGTAAGAAATTTCTCGGTGAAATATTACAGGGCATTCTTTCGTAGTGTAAATGAGCTGAAACGTAAACAAAGTTTTGACAATTCTACCAAAACATGTGTTTATTTAGCAGACATTTTGGGAGATTACAATTTTCGCCACCCGCCAGTAAGGCTGTCCAGAACTATAGTTATTTTATTGGGCACATTTCATTTGATTTTCTAAAGATGGAAGCGAGGGAATCAATATTAACGCATTTTATAATTCCTTTAAGCCATTTAGTATAGTGACCAAATAGTAAACAATTTTCGTTCGTAAAATCAGTTAAACCAACTATATCAAATCTAAGTAGGAATGACAATATTTCTACAATTATTATGAAAGCTCATTTTCTCGTTTCTCACTTTTGTGTCAATTATTTAATAAAATGTATGCAATTGTAAGGACAATATTCGAAACAAAGTCCTTAACTTTTACTTAACTTTTTATTAACATCAGAAGAAATCCTCAAGAAGCTTAATTTCCGGACAAAATTTTTTGTCTGTACCATCAAAAAAAATTTCATATTCATGCGAAACTAAAATCTGGACAATCCCAACAACATGTTTAGGCCTACACATTGAAAAAAAATCAGAAGGTACTGAAAGACCTTCAAGACCTTCAGGTAAGATGTTCAAGACCTGTTAATTTCATAAATCATTGGGATTTTCATTTTTCTTATTACGTTTAAGCTTTCGTCGATTTTTTTCGGCAATGCTTAAATGCAATATACCCAGGAGCATAGATTAAACCTGATTCATCAAACTGGATTTCTCAACATACTCTTTTCTAGGATATCATAAAATTAATGTATCCTCAAGAATAACGAAACTTTGGTTTAAAATTTCCCCTGAAGAAAGGCTATCTTTGCCATAATCAATAGAGGATACCATCACTTCTTTATAAAACCTAATTTCCCCGTACCTAGTGGAATGGACGAAGCTCACTTTCTAAGCGTATTTTCTTCTCGGCTTCCATCACTTGTGTAGCTGATATATTATAATTCCCCCTGTTTACTGTCGGTAATGACCAAATCTGTATTCTAACTGATCCGTCTGAAATTTAACAGTTAATATATATGAAGGTTTGGTGTAGTTTCCAAACCTAAACTTGATTAATGCCTACAATTTTAATTAATTATAATCTCCCGTAAAACGTAAGTCAAGTACTGTAGTTTCATAGAGTGATTGAGTGCACCGTATGGCTTATGAGTTAAGAATTTTTTTTCTGGATTTGGTTTATCTTTTTTTCCAAATTGATAGCCACATAAGGAAAACTTGCAAAGATGCAAACTTTTTAACCACTAAACTTGTGAAAGGGTTTGAAGATGAATACGTTTAAAAACATAAGTTAGAGGCTGTTTATCATTAATAATTGAGCTTGACATTTAAAATTTGGAACAACAAAGTTTTCGGCATCGCCGTCTGTCACTGTAGTGGTCATAAACTAAATAACAAACGAATTGTTCGCACAAAAAAAGCGTATAAACAAGAGCAAGCTCACTAATCCCCATGCAAATACAGTGGAGTGGCGGGAAATGCTAGGCACCCAGCGCGGCGTTGCCAGTTCTCCCTCGCCACGGCCTTCGTTAGAGGCGGCTATGGTTCAGTACCCTCAAAAAGTCGAGATAAACAATCAGCAATTACGTTGTCCTTTCCCCTTATGTGTTGAATCTGGAACTTGAAAGAGTTTATGAATGAGATCCATCTTGCTATCTTTCCCATTTGGCGAGGGTGATTGAGCAACCAAGTGAGTGCAGAACAATCAGTATGAAGATGAAATTCCCTATGCTCAAGATATTGCTGGTACCTTTGGAGTGCAAATACAATGGCTAGACATTCCAATTGAAGTGTGGAATAGTTAAGCTCATGTTTGTTGAGAGCTCTGGAAGCATAAGAGACCGGGAATAAATTCCCTTCGTGCTCCTGATAAAGAACAGCACCAATAGCTGTACCGGAAGCATCTGTGTGCACCACGAAGGGTTTGGAGAAATCAGGCATGCGAAGAATTGGGGAAGAAACCAAGGCGGCCTTTAGGGTCTCGAATGCTTTCTGCTGTTCAGGACCAAAAACAAAATCAGCTCCTTTTCTCTTAAGCTGATTTAGGGGTTGAGCGATAGCTGCATAGTTCTTGATGAAGCGAGCGTAGAAAGCTGTCGTGCCCAGAAATCTAGAAACCTGCTTTATGTTCTTTGGAGGTGGGAAATCATCTACTGGCTTAGTTCTTTCAGGGTGAATGAAATTGATTGGTTGGAAAAATGTGACCCAAAAACTGAATATGATTGGAAGCTATGGTGATCTTTTCTGGGTTGACTGTAAGACCAGCCTTTTAAATTTACATTATTTGACCTTGACACTTAGATTTTTTTAGCTTGCATTATTTGACCTTGACACTTAGATTTCTTTTTAAACTTACATTGGATGATCTTGATACTTAGGGGTTTTGAAATATAAGAAATTTAACTGTTGTTTACACTTTTTGTGTTTAATACAGAAAAAGGTGGTGGGGGTAATGTTATAAATAGGGGTAGTTTTAGAGTGGTTTTCATTATAACGGCAACTCTTGTGTAGAGCACACCTACATCATGTATTACTGCATCAGTTGCGAAGAATCTTTTGAAGATGAAATTTTACTAAAAATACACCAAGAAGTTTACCATAACATCGAAACAAACCAAAATGCAGAAAAAGAAGAAGAAGATTTGGAAGATTTAGATCAAATGCTGGCTACCTATCAACAACAACTAAATTCAAGACCAATTTAGTTGTTGTTAAACGAACAATAATAAGTAATTCTTTTGGAATTACAAAGTGGTCTTTTCCCCCGCTCATTTTTTTTGTTTTAACGAAAATTTCTAAGTCTGAAAGTAGGTCAAGGTCACCAAAAAATACCCTATGAGCGGGAGAATAGACCGCTAAGTAATTCTTTTGGAATTACGAAGTGGTCTATTGATAAATGGTAAATTAATTTATTTCCCACAGCAATAAACATATACATACAGTCATCATATTTTTTTAGAAATTGACTGGCCACTTTAACAAGTTGTGTGTCCAGTTGACAAACAGAAAAAATTACAACTAAAAAACTACCGAGTCTAGCATCATTCTAATAACATTAAATCTGCCTGCTGTAACATCTGAGGTTTCAATTTTTGATGTTATTAAAAAATTAATCCTTAACTATGTTACAATTTTAAAAAGTATATTTTTTTAAACAGCATACTTTAAAAATTTAATAAAATATTGTTATACCAAAAAGTCATTTAAATATCTTACATCCTGTTGAGAAAAAAGCCAAGCGATTGTTCCTATACAAAAAATTTAAGATTATTTGTATTCTTGATTTGAAGCGGAAGCTTATTGAAGTACTTGGGACTCAGATATTGGAAAGAATGTCGGAAAATCGTTTTATTTACTTTGGGTAGTTTGAGAGATTAATTTTCAAAACTTCTTGTACTATACAAATGGTTTGGGATAATTTCTCTATTTCCGCTCCGAATAAAAAACAATCTCAAGACTTTAAATATAAAAATATATTGAATAGGGAGGAATGTTGATATAACGGAAAAGAAATCGCTAATTTGGACTTTTTTAGAATAATACGCAAGAAATAGCTTTGAGTCGTTCTTATCTTATCTATTAATGTTTTGAAAGTACCTCCCCAGCAGGGTAAGGCATATTGTAATCTTGAGTTAATTAATTATTCCCCCGCTCCTATTTTTTGACTTTTTTCACATGTGTTTACTTTAACCACTTAATTTTAGCAGATGGAGATGTTCTTACTAAATAATGAGTATTACCGATATTTGGAATATTTAGATCTACTGGCAATTTGAGAATGAAATGTTTGTTACAACAGCTAACAACAACATCCCTATTACTGATGTTTTTTACGAAAAAATATTTATGATTTAATTTTAATCTGGTTATTCTAATTCTCGTATAATCTACAGTTTTTTCAGACAGTTTCAGTTCTGACAGTTTCAGTTCTAGAGTGTTTTCAGACAGACTTTCTATTTGACGTTTGTTATGCAGACTGCACAATGTTTGATTTACACTACACAATTTTGATGATGATGAAGAGGAGGAGGATTTAGAGCTGGATGGCGAAGAAAACCATGCCATGTCACTTGCCATGTCGCTGGATCCTAAGAAAGTAAAAATTATTCTGTTATCCCTGCTCTTATAACATAATAGCATTAATAGCAATTAATACGGCTTTGCAATAATCATTCCTACTACACAAATAGTCGAGTAAACAACTCTAGTCATGTCTCTCAACATTCGAGGGATCCACTACACACTATCAATCTTACAGCCTACAAGGATTTGGAAATTTTTAGTGAAGAACTAAAACAACTTTATAGCCACTGGGTTCGGCTTATCTTTGGAACTTTATGCAACAAACAATCAAAACGAAAAATGTGTTTTGCCAACTTACATGAAGAAGAATGAAAATAAGCAAGAAACTTCAGCATCGACAGCAAACTACTTTTCAAATTTGGGAATAAACTTTTCAAACTTAATGTAAAATAATAATTTTGTAAAAAAATAAATAAAAAATCTTGCATTTTCGGATTTCCCAAAAATGCAAGAACTTTTTTTAAAAACATCCCAAGCCGACCTTGACCCACCTCCGGACATTTAAACTTTAAATACCCACCACAACCGGGCATTTAAGCTTTAAATGCCCACAGCCCAGCTACGTCACAGCTGATGACGTCACTTCTGGCAGCTGTCATTATGCTAATTTATGCAAAGGGGCCAGCAGCCCTACTTTTACACTATGCACGGTGTATAGTCTGTCGAATAATTTGGCCTCGCTCACCCTCAAGGCCAATAATGATTTTAATACTTGGCTTACGCATGGTGTGGACCACGTTGTTTGACTCGGGTTATACATGAAACACACTCGAGAATTTTGTCACTTATCATAGTTTTGTTTCCGATAGTCATCGCGTTGTTTTTGGGGTACTAGAACAATGAAGTGTGACAAAAATTGTCACGCCTTTGTTGGAATAGTCCACAACATGAGAAGCTAGAAACATGCTACCGACCTTACTGTTCTCTTTTTACTCTCTGTTACCTAACTGTTCTCTTTGTCACTTCTCTGTTTCTCTGTTCCTTCTGTTGTCTTTGTTGTTGGTGGTTAGTCATTTTGAGCTATCAACAAAGATGATCTGCTAGTGCTTTATTTCATAGCGTGTTATATAATTACTTACCAAGCTCCCCAGCAACGGCCTGAAACAAAAAGTTCATTTATTGTATGAGTGGTCATTCACCTAAAATGTTCTAAACGATGAATAGCTGACCTTACTTTTCTCAGAGCTCAGAGAGAAAATTCTACATGTATAACATTATTTTTAAAGTAATTACTTCCAGACAAAAAAATCGGCTGTGCGGCAACCATAATCCCAACCAAACCTATGCTCAAGTTTGTTTCATGCAAGTTGTTCTGGAGTTGTTGCAGTTCAGAAATATTTCTCGGTGCATTAAGAAATATTTTTACAATTTACATGAACATAAAAAAATAGACTACTGAAGAATTTATGATTAGGAACTCGGAAAACCATAAAAGTACTCTAATTTTCACTTCAAAACGACTCAAGGATGGAGTTCGTTTAATTCTAGTTGTGTATTCAAGGAGGTATTTTTAAGCAATATATTACATCTCACACGAGAAAGTTTAACTTGTTTTTTTTTAAACGTATCAAATAGTCAAACATGTCTGTTGGTTTTTTCCTGTAAAAAAGTAATGCCAAAGGCATTTAGGAAACTTCGAACAGTTCTCTTGAAGTCCGCACTGTTAGCTTGGTATAGTAGGTGGAAATACTGCATATATACTTAGTCGATATTTGTTTCATCGAAATTTTAAATTTTTCAATATTAAACTTAACGTTGTATAATCTCCATTGTTAATTTTGCGGCTTCTTACTCCTCGTCGGGTTACCACTTAATATGTGTTGATGTGACGTTAAACTGAAGGTGCCATAGTTTTCTAATCATTAACTTACTCATTTTCTCTAATTATAGCGCCTTGAGTTTACACTAAAATTGAGCATTTTCAGTTGTATCACTGACCATCTCAAACTAAAACTAACTAAAAGACAACCAGCCGCTTTTATTTAACACTCGATTCAATCAGATTTTTATGGTAATGGAGAAAATACATGGTCTCCAAATCAAAATAATTCTCATTGGCAGCCTTCTTCATTTTACATCGAAGGAAAAACCTTGTTACCATATTATTCAGAAGTATTTTCATTTTAATAATAAGTTGTCTAAATTAAACCAATGCCCTTAGTGCTTCTACTCTTTTAGAATGGTTTATATATGAGGTTTTATTTTGGTGTAGACAATGTATTAAACCACTGTAGTTAATTTATAATAGGAAAACTACCACAATTCAATTGCGTCCAACACTTTAGTTCTCGTTTCAAGCTACAAGTAGGGCCTACGTGGTGCTCGGTATTATTTCATGTTTACCAGTTTATCCAATAACTATACAATATTTCAGCGTAATAAAATTGATACATTAACACGTTTTTATTACTTCACGCAATCTCCATCCCACACGCTGTATTTTTCCTAGTTGGCTGCAGTTTGCTAACAGCTGTTATGATTACTTTTTTGTTTACACTTTCCTTGTTTATTTCGTTACTATCGTGGCAACTCATAAGGCTAAGGTTAACATTTTACAATTTTATATTAAATTTTATTACGTTCTTAGATTTCCTCTGGCCAAGTAGTCTGCATAGAACACGTTTTTAGTAATAAATTACTTATTTCAAGACTTTGATGGAAATCCTCGGAGCCGTTTTTGAGATCGTTGTGCAAACAAGCAAGCACGCACGCACACAAGATAACACTGCTCATACAGGGTGTCTTTTATAAACGCAACCCATTTTTAAGATTGAATAATGCACGTAGAAATATGAAATGAGAAGTGATCTTTACATTTTATACAACCTATTATTTAAGTTTTATCACATTTAGTTTACTTTATGTGTTCAAACAATCCGCCTTTGGCATTTGTATAAAGCTGTGCTCTCTCCATCAAATTCCCGAACACGTGTTGAAAGGTACCTCTTTAAATTTTTTGCATTAAATTTGCAATGTTTTTTGAGGTGCTGAATATCCAGTGAATTGTTTTCGTAGGCCTTACTTTTAATGTATCCCCAAAGAAAATAATACAGACGGGTCAAATATGGGGATCTTGGGGGAAATAATCCTTCCCTGATAAAATAAAAGTTTTGAGTTGCGTTAAAAAAACACCCGGTATAAGAGTATAGGATTTACATTACAGCAAAACAAACCTCCCCGAATCCAAAAAATCGCCTCAGACACTCAACCCCCCTCCCCGACCACTTCCTTCTTCCCACCCGAGGAATCGCCATTAACACTGCTCATATAAGAGTAGAGGATTTACATTACAGCCAAACAAACCTCCCCGAATCCAAAAAATCGCCTCAGACACTCAACCCCCCTCCCCGTCCACTTCATTCTTCCCACCCGAGGAATCGCCATTAACACTGCTCATATAAGAGTAGAGGATTTACATTACAGCCAAACAAACTTCCCAGAATCCAAAAAATCGTCTCAGACACTCAACCTCCCTGCCCGTCCACTTCCTTCTTCCCACCCGAGGAATCGCCATTAACACTGCTTATATAAGAGCAGAGGATTTACATTACAGCCAAACAAACATCCCTGAATCCAAAAGATCGTCTCAAACACTCAACCTCCCTGCCCGTCCACTTCCTTCTTCCCACCCGAGGAATCGCCATTAACACTGCTCATATAAGAGTAGAGGATTTACGTTACAGCCAAACAAACCTCCCCGAATCCAAAAAATCGTCTCAGACATTCAACCCCCTGCCCGTCCACTTCCTTCTTCCCACCCGAGGAATCGCCATTAACACTGCTCATATAAGAGTAGAGGATTTACGTTACAGCCAAACAAACCTCCCCGAATCCAAAAAATCGTCTCAGACATTCAACCCCCTGCCCGTCCACTTCCTTCTTCCCACCCGAGGAATCGCCATTAACACTGCTTATATAAGAGCAGAGGATTTACATTACAGCCAAACAAACTTCCCAGAATCCAAAAAATCGTCTCAGACACTCAACCTCCCTGCCCGTCCACTTCCTTCTTCCCACCCGAGGAATCGCCATTAACACTGCTCATATAAGAGTAGAGGATTTACGTTACAGCCAAACAAACCTCCCCGAATCCAAAAAATCGTCTCAGACATTCAACCCCCTGCCCGTCCACTTCCTTCTTCCCACCCGAGGAATCGCCATTAACACTGCTCATATAAGAGTAGAGGATTTACGTTACAGCCAAACAAACCTCCCCGAATCCAAAAAATCGTCTCAGACATTCAACCCCCTGCCCGTCCACTTCCTTCTTCCCACCCGAGGAATCGCCATTAACACTGCTCATATAAGAGTAGAGGATTTACTTTACAGCCTAAAAAAATCCCTAAATCCAAAAAATCGCCTCAGACACTCAACCTCCCTGCCCGTCCACTTCCACTTCCTTCTTCCCACCCGAGGATTCGCCATTTTGCCATTTCGTTTTGCCAGAGTTTTATTTAGGTATAGGCAATGTATTAAAAAAGTGTTGTTAATTTATAAAAGGAAAACTACCACAGTTCATTGCGTCTAACATTTTCGTTCTCGTTTTAAGCTACAATTTACAACAAACCTCCCTGAATCCAAAAAAATCGTCTAAAACACTCATCCTCCCCTGCCCGCCCACTTCCTACTTCCCTGAGGATTCGCCATTGATAAGCCCTCGGCTCGGACATTCCTCTGTGGAGCGAGGGAGAGGAGAGGAGTAGACGCCAGAAGTGGGTCAATGTATAAAAGCCGGGTTCACGGCCACTGCCCGACCATACGCCTGACGTCTTCGCGCCACTGCAGGACCACGTAGCGCACAGGTGAGTCCGACTCATTATTTATTTAATTTAAAATAATAATAAATATTTAGATAAATAAAGTAGCAGTGCAATTTGTCTGCACAAACGAAATCCTGGAAAAAATATAGTAAAAATAGTGCAATTTGTTTTGACGAACGAAATCGTGGAAAAAAGGGCAAGTAATTATACAGAGAATGAGGTAAATTTTCACCCAAGTAAAATACATTTTTCACCTGTTTATGCTAGAAAAGAATTCAAAATTAAGAAGTATTCAAAATTTATGTAACGTACGTTTGTTTTGAAAGATTACCGGAAAATTTGTATAATTTGATGAAATAATGAATTGTTAATTATCGACCGATATCTATACTTCTAAAAATTCAAAATATAAAAAACCGTTTTAAATATAACTTGAACTAGTATGTGGGTATACAAGTAACGTAAATAAGCACCTAAAAAAGGGCACGTAATTAATGAGATTGAGGCGAATTTTCGCCCGGGTAAGATTTATTTTTACGTTAATAATTTACTAGTAAATAATAAAACAAATGGAAAGTACGAAAACTTTATATAGTGCACCATTTATTTAGGACGATTACCGGGAAAAGAAAATAATATTATAAGATAATTGATAGTTATCGACCAATATCTATACTTCTAAAAAATTCTAAATATAAAATTTTTTTTCAAAATATGACTTGTACTGGTAAGTGGGTAATACAGGTAAAGTAAAAAATGTACCTGCTGAAACAAGGTAATAAATCGTTAGTTGATTTAATCTAAATAAGTTACCTTAGGACAATTTCAATTTTTATATTAAATTCCAAATATTTACCTTTTAAAAGTAAACCGTTGAACTAGTTACGAATAAACGTTAAAGAAGCACATTAATACATGTATGATTAATTAAAATAAATATTCCAAGTAATTTGAAGCTTTAAAGAGATTTGAAAATGAAACAGAACATTTGTTACAATCCCACTGAGGTTTAACAATCTGGATTAAAAATTATTTTCCACTCGTTGAGTCTAATTTCTCCCGAGTGTGGAGTCAGTCACGGCTGGTTCACCCATGGTCCACTTTTATCCAAGATTATCACTAATTACAACTGTAAACGCTGTGTACGACCCACACATTCATGAAATAAATAATTTATTGCGAAGTAGTTGGATTTGCACGTAACGTTCGTAGTATGATTTTATATAGTTAAATATGGTTAGGATTATTAGTTTCGCTTTTCGCGGCTCATTAGTTTTTCATCCGAAAAACGTGAAAGTTAGTAATGTAATTTACTGGTCATTACGATTTAGTTGACTCTGGGTTCTCAGGTATACAGGTGACGCATCAATAGAATATCATCCACGTTTATTTGTCAGGTTATTAATTAATTATGCCGTGCAAAAAATATTACATCAGCAAAGAAAGTTATTTTGTAAACCTAATAATAGATGAGAGACAAATTGAGTTACTTCTGAAATTGTAATACATTGTAGCATTAGCAGCTGCACAGAATACACATTTGAAGTTTTAAAGACGATATCCAGTCGGCTCTGAAGTAAATTGGGCAGTAGGGGCGTTACTATGTTTATATAAATCTTCCAAAAGCATCTTACCCCTTGTGCAGCGAGAAAAGAGCAAATAAATTACCATAGTGGTTTGCAGCCAAAAACTAATTTAGCTCGATAATGAGATGTTTAATGGGTCCGAGTCGGTTTCTCGAGAAACTCAATAAAAATTTAAAATAACCCATCCAATCGTTAAAAAACCACGTTGTAAATATAAAATTACGATGTAAAACTTTTAAACTTGTCTCGGGTCATTGTTAACTTTTAAATATTACATTGAAAGATTGGAAACAAGTTACAATTTATCAGAATGTGTGAAATCAGCGGGTCATCGTCAACGGCATCTCATCTTACTTTAAGACGCCACAGTCAATTATAATTAACTTTTTCCATCGGAGGTTTCCTCGACAACCTCATCCGAAATATTTGGAAGAAATCACCCGGAATCTTCTGGTAGCATCCCGAAGACGACCCTCCGGGGCGCCTCCGCCGCGCCGCCATCTTGAAACCGGATGAAAGTCCCCTCCAAGCCGCTAGCGTTCGCGGCTAGAAACGCCGTCCGCTTTTGGCGAAAACTCATAAAACCTTTTCCGGACAAGAACCGCATTCAGATCACCGTCCGCCACTTGTGCTTTTCTTTCCTGTGAAGACAGTTGTTAGAAAACCTCGACCGCACAGAGAACAATCTTGGGGGAAGAACTTTTACAGCTGATATTTACAATACTGCGCAGCTTGAGATGCCTACCAGCTGATTTCAGTGCTCCTCCCCAATTTAATACAAAGATTTTATTCGTTTTAAAAAGGTTTAAGTATCGCTGACGTAACCAATAATGCTTCTAAGAACGACTTTGGAAGAAATCTTAATATAACAATTTGTTCAAACAACTATATCTCACTGTGAATAGGGTACGAAATTTCTCTATTATTTGCTTTACATAGTATACGAATGCTTCAATTTTTGATTTATATAGTGCATATTTTGTGGATATTTTTTATCTTAATGATAGTTTCCTTAGTAAAGAATCAAATTTTGTAGGTAGCTTTTAACCCATAGGTTTTCATTATTTAGACCCATATAACTAGTGTCTTCAGCTAAGGGATTACACCGTTAAGGGATTTCTAGATACAACTCATCTAGTTCTGGAAATGACCTAGACGGTATATTTGCCCCAAGACATATTTAAATAACACTACTTCCCGAGTTAGAAAGTTAAACGATACCTTTGTGTGGTCTAATTGCGTACTAGCCCTTGGGCAAACTGTGATAATTTTAACTTCTTACAGTTTCAATTTCGGTTTGATTTTGTTTGATGACACAACAGGTGTATAAATATTACCTGGCGATTTCCTTCTGTGTGTCATAAAGTGATACTTGTCGAAGACTTTAACGGTCGGCAGGTCGTAAACGGTGACTTAAACCAGTGAAAGTTCGATTACACCATTACAGTTGTGATGCTGCTTTTAGCATCTATTAATTTGATTGATTATTAGCAAACTTATTAGTTTTAATTTCAACTCTTGAAAATCGTTTCAAGAGATGATAATTTTTAAAACTTACGAACTTGTAACTTGTGAAGTAAACTGATATCGACATCATCTATTATGTAGTGATAAGCTTTAGAAAATAATTAATAGTTATATAGCCTAGCCATTGAAATAATTATTGTTAAGCTGTCGAAATTCACAAAATCAATCAATAATATTAGAATAAGCATAGATCCTTAATGTTTCTCTTAACTCTGCTTGTTTTAGTACCAATAGCAAGAAAAAATAATGCTTTGTTGATACAATAGTATATGCCCTCATGACTTGCTGCACTTTCTGAGTTCACGTAATATCTATTTAAAATTTAAACTGTATGTAAGTGTAATTTGAAATCTTTGAGACAAATATTTTAAAACTGCTCTACATTTGCATAAGTATACCAACAGCTGCTTAATAGCTGATGATAACACTGCTGCACGTAAGTAATCGAAATTAAGTTGTGTTTGTTGTTTATGTCTGACGTTTGGATATTACCGTATTTCATCGTGTCAAAAGCATTCCTAACTATTGCATTTCCAAGGAAACCCCCTGATATTTATCAGAACCATTACATTTTTATCGTATCGTTAAAAATCTAAACTGAATCACTAAATACTCGTAAAATAAGGAGGACTGAACAATTACATTTTGCCTTATTGTTTATTTTTTCTATTTTTTAAATAGATGTTACCCGTGACATCATCCCGTGATCAACATTCAAAATGATAGTAAGATATTTTCACAATAAGATTCTATTTACATTGATTATATGTGCATGTAAAATATTCCTAATATTCTGGATAAAGAAATAATTTAGGATTGTTAAAATCAAGCAGCTGGTAGTTAGCTTAACACATGGATACGTTGTACATATGACTTAAATTATATGGCAAGCAAACAAACTCACGAACTTTCACACTTATGATATTAGTAAGGTTGTATGAGTTGGTAGGCCTACTAGGGAAGTGGCTTAGTGTTTCCACGGTTGTGAGCTTGGGTGTAAATTACTCTCAGTGGTACCAACGAAAAATAGAAATCAGAGAGACATTCGCGTTTGCAAGGTTTATCTTACATTTTGTTCCAATTCCTCTGCTAGCAGCGCAGTGTTGCGGATGAAAGAGCGACTTTGGGCAGATAGCGGTTTCGGCAACCCACTTGACCGCCGAGCCTACTTTCTGTTTTACATAACCGCCGAGGTTCACTGGTTCTAATCCCGTTTATAGACAAAAATGTTTATGGATTAATAGAAGGATCGGCTAAAAAATGTTTTTATAAGGTAACGTTAGTGTTAAAAAAACAAAGGTGTTGTTCCCTTTTGAAAATTATTACTGTAAATTAAATAATTAAATTGCCAGTAATAGTATACCATACAATAAACCACGTGCCATATCACATATCCATTTTGTACAGTATATTTCCTTGGAGAAGGAATATCTGAAGAAAATTTTCAGAATAAATTAATGGCTTGTAGAGGCTGACGGCCCCTAATCGTAATAGGGGAAATTTTAAATTAAATAATCCTTCTTTATCATGGGAAAAAGATCCACCACATATTAATCTAGCCCATCGTTTTGTTTCAAGCACCACACGTTTTAATGAAAAAAAGCTGAGGTTTTTGATCCCAATGCTTTTAAGATGTTTCGGTATTACTTCGTTTTCAGGTGAATTTCAAAGAATGCCTGCATTTATTCCGAGTCCCTGGCATCAAGAACATAATTCGAGCCCTCTCCCATCATCCTTTGAGTTTCCTAGATAAACACCCACAATATCTACTCAACAATTTTTCTTACGTAATTATATATAAAAAATAAATAATTGTTTTAAGGTGGGTATGTTTGGAGACGCTGTATCTAGAAATTAAGCAAGTCAACTACCAAACTACTCTATTAATTCTTGTAGCCTATAGTATTTATTTATTTACCATGCAAGCAAACGTCATGAGGATCAAGCGATCTTTTAAATATACAAATAAGTAGGCTGATCAATTAAGAAAAAAGTACCTGGTGGACCGAGCCTTGCTCGGTATTACTTTATATTTACCAGTTTATCCAATTACGATAAAACAATTCAAAAATATTGATGTGAGTATACTTTTTTGTTCCTCCATACAATCTTCATCCCACACGCTGTATTTTCCTGTAAATGGCTGTAGTTTGCAAACAGCCGTTATGATTACCTGATTTGTTTACAGTTTCCTTGTTTATTTTGTTGCTATCAGCAACTCATAAGGCAAATGTTAAAATTTTACAACTTTAAATTTCATTTTATTAAGTTTAAGATTTTCTCTGGCCCAGTAATCTGTAAAGAACACCTTTTTAGTAATAAAATACTTATTTCGAGACTTTGAAGGAAACCCTCGGAGCTGTTTTTGAGATAGTTTTGCAAACGAGCAAACAAACATACAAGCAAGCACGCACGCACGATAACATTACTCATATAAGAGAATAGGATAGGATAGGATATCAAAAATAAGCTTTAGCAAAAATAGTAGTTGTTTCACGATAGTTTTGCCTTCCTCAACAACTTCAAATATTCCAAGTAGGTTATGGCCTAAACCCCAGCGGACGGTAAGACCCCACATTTCCACAGAGTTACTCCTTGTGCCGGAACTCCTGAGCACTTTCTTCTCATATCCGCCTGTGACTCATTGCCTCTGTCTTGCTCACGGCCACGGATGCGCCTATCTCTCTCTCTCTCTCTCTCTCTCTCACGGTGGTAATGGGTCTGTCACGGACCTGTCACCCACAAGCTGCGGTCTTTACCTACTTAACCCCGGCTTTCGGTTTGTAGTTCTCAGTAGACAAGTGTTGCCGTAGCCCGTGAACGATGGTTAAAAAAGAATATCCGAAGCGTAGCCATTTTTCACAAGTCATGTTATTTAAAAAGAATTCACTTAAAATATTTATTTAAGACGAATGAGTGAAATAGTTAACAATTCATTTCAAAAGTTTTTGAGGGCTGAAATACAATATCAATATGTTAATTAAGAATCATAAAATTACTTCAACGTAACTTGTATGAGTGGTTTATTTATTTATTTTTTATATTAAAGCCATAGGCATCCAAAAGACGTGATTGAAATTTCTAAAATATATGAGTTGTACCCTTGATATTTTTAGAGAGTTCAAGACGCTGACCAAAACTAGCACATTGACAATAGAAAAACATAAAAACCCCCGTTCAGCAGACCTGCATACTCAGCGAATTTCAAATTCTTAAATAAATCATTTAGATGGAGCCTCAAATCAAGTAAAATCAACTCAAATCCTGAAATGAGCATAAAACAATTTTCTCCATAAGAATAGCATGGGAAATGAGTATGCAGGTTTGCTACCATGGAAGTGAGAAATTTAAGTATTTCTGCAATAATCAAGTAGATATATATAAACTATATGAAGCCATATACCAAGTTTCTTTCGTATATGTGGTAAAATTAGCAAGATATAGAATTTTATTTATTTTACATACGCTTAGCATTGGGACAACGTGCTTTGTTTACCACTAGCGATATCTCGGTAACCAATGGACATAGAGCAACAATTCAAAATACTAAAAAATTTGTTAGGTAACTAACAAAAACAGCTGATTACAGACTATTTAAAATGTTAAGTCTTTATGCGTACAAAAAACGACTCTATAAGATAATTCCAATGCTGAGGAAGTACTGGAATCTTATACATCACCCTTTATAATCCAGAAACACTATCGAGTACAGCCATTAAAACAATACTTTCGGTTACTACAACCATGTTTTCAAGGACAGCATCCGACCTGAAAGTCCATCAACTCAGCTTTAGACCTCCCAGACCGAGGAGAGAGACCGAGAGACCACAGAAAATCGATCGGAAGAATGCAAATCGCTCTGGTTTATAAGTTTTTCCTTATAGAGAAAGCCCCCGATGGTCGGGCAGGACAGGGCCGGCGCGGGGAAAGTAGTGGAGGTATGCGGCCGGCCCGTTACTGTGTTACTGCAGCGCCGTCGTTCGTCGCTGTTTACATACCAACACAACGGGCAGAATCTTTATCCTCTTCATGCATGACGGCATCATTTGTGGACGTTGATTTCATTTCACATGATTGTTCCTTGGCCGGTACCTGAGCTTTTGCCTTACCCGACCCCAGCCAGGCTTGAGACCATCGCCCCTGGCTGTCGGGATGGCTTAAGACCATCACACTCGTCAGCGGCAAAGCCGAGCCCGTCGAGGAGGGGGTTGTCCCCGAGCCTCTAACCAGGGCTAACTGACTACTCATGACCACCAACTAGTGCTTAAAGGGACACTTGCCACGGATGACAAGCGCCCTTACCACACCAGCGGGGTGGAGGTCTACGTGAGCTTCGCACGAGGCCTACCTTACCTCTGACAGTTTTCCGCCATTTTGAGCCAGAACAGGGCACACCGGACTCATGGGAGTGACCCCATAAGCCCGGGGGGACATGCCCTGCCCATTTCGTAACCACATACCACCACGAGACCAATCCAAAACGCACCTCGTCGGAAACCCACAAAAGTCGAGAAACTATGAACAAGTCTCAAAATAACGCTGTATGCTACTTCTGAATTAAAATATTTATAATGAACAAAAGTTCCAGCCACAGAATTAGGCGGGTGAGTTAGTGCGCTGCTGGCGTTTAAAATATGTTATTTGGTTATCATTTGTTTGTGTTCTCCAAAATCAGCTGATCATTGAAGTATGTGATTACTAATTTTGTTTCCTATTTAGTATTTCATCTGTTGACATTTCATCTATAGAACCTAACCTTAGTAGTTTAAAACGTATAAAAGTCGTATTTAGTCGTTATTTTCGTCTTGGTTTCGTTTTACATTTTTTCTCGTTAAGTAGTTCATTCTCATTGATCCCCTTAATTGAACTCGGTTAATTCATACCCAAGTGAATGTGCTTCAATCTGATGGAAATATATTTTAAACCGCTTAAACGTGTAGAGTGGAGCGTCTCTAACATCAAGTCATTGACTCAGCTGGAGTTTCCATTTTTCGCCACCCGCCTAATGCTGTGGCCGGAACTATAAGGAAATCTTCGCAATGTACGGGGGGCCGGAACAGTGACTAGGTGTTTGGGGAAAGTGATCGCGAGTTATGCGGCCGGCCCGTTACTGCTTGCCGCAGCTCCGCACGTCGCTGCCACTCATCATTGTTTACATACAACCAACGTTACCGGTAAAAAACGCGTGGAAAGTAAACTAGGCCACTCGGTCGAAAATAAGGTCTTGGGTTTGTAGCGAGAACGGGGAAATAAAACTTGAAATGTCTATCAGGAGCAAAATAGTAATTTGTGTGTTAAGTGAGTAAAGTACAACATTGTCTCACGAGGGAAATTGTTGGCGCATGAGCTTGCAAGGGCGACAATTTTCACGAGATACAATGTGCTTTACTCTCGAAATACGGGTACACATAACATTTTCCTCCACCTGGAATAATAAAGACCCACTCTTTTAACATCTATGTCATTAACTAAGTGATTAACAATTTGAAAGGGTTCGTTTTTTAATTATTTATTTCAATGTTATCCTTGTGAGTTTACTTCGTCTCTTTCACTTTACTCACTTTACTCCCGCTGGGAGACAAATTATTATTTTACTCCCCCATTGCAAGGAGTAAAAAGCGTCGAAACATAACAGGTCAGGGAAAACGTTATTAAAAAAAGTACCAAATGTATCGTTGTGGATTTTTTGGTCATCATTATAAGCGTGCTGTTAAAACATGATGTCAATATGATACATAAGGAATGAAATTCGTTAGTACTTAACGCATTGTTAGTAACTGATTACCGTTAAGTAAATCGCAGATCACAGTACAACCTTGATAAAAAGACACCTAATAACACAAAAACCTCGAAAACAAGTGCACTTTTAAAGCTCTTTCAATTACTTTAATACTTAATGTTTTATAACACAACCCTCAATAATGAGAGTCCGTGTATATTCCGATGAATTATTTAATTCATCTATATATTCAAAGCGAGTAAATAATAATAATAATATAATAATAATAATAATATTTTTATTCCAATCAGTACAAATCATTACAATTTTACTATAGTGTGCTAGGAATTTCTAGCCATCTACATAGTTATGATGGCTAGCACAAGAGAAACAAATAAAGAAATAATCTTTTGTGTCAGTCATTAATTAATTGTAGAGATAACTGCGGCGGGTCGCTGCAGCGTGTGCCGGCTGTGGTGCGTCTTATCAGGATCTTGATAATAACTGGCTTGAACATAACTTTTATAACTCTGAGTGTCTAATTACTAATATTATAAAAGTATTTTTTCTAAACAATAATATTTACTACAGTAATAATTAAATAATTAATATTACAAAAATGTACTTTATTTTCCTGTAAACGACAATCCATTTGAGAACTATGCTTTATTCAAGTACTTCAAACAGGTCATCGATTTGATTTCTTTGTATGAGCCAAAGCTTGAGCTTAGTTTGAAACTGAGACAAATTATTGCATTTTTTAATAGCTTTAGGTAACATATTAAACATCTTTGGTCCTAGGTAAACAAAACATTTTCTAAAAACAATTTTACTTACTCTAGGTCTTAAAAACGTGCCATGGGCGGCTCCTTTTACAAATCTTTTACTGAAAACTTTATCTCCTTCCTTACTTTACAACCACAGTGTAATCCACTGCATAGTTCAAAATATTACACCAAATAAATTAAATTTAGCATCAAATTCTTAAAAACTTTCAGTTCTAATCTAAATACGTTAAATAAAGAATCCCTTTTTAACAGTAATCGTCGGAACCAGTACAGGTAATAGAAGTATGCAGATATTCCAGTGTAAATACACCCTTACATAAATATATCGGGAGGCAAACCCATAACAAACGCAAGAGCGTGAATATTATACAAACAGTCCGGTGTAAAAACATGCAAAACAAACTGCAAACGATCAACCAATTGCTAAAACCCGCAAAATCCAGTTTCTAAATTAAAGTGACTTAACCTTTACGTCCATCTGCCAGTGACGGATAACGGATAACAGTCGAGGATTAAAATAGTACCGGTTAATCGTTGTTTTACTCTTCTACATTTTTCAGTCGCATGTAAACAGCGCAAATTCGGCAAACGCCGTTGGCATTGAGTCGAATGCGGTTTATCGTTAGCGTGCAGCCGCTAACGAGCCAACGGGACCGATCGTTAACGAGATAACTGTCCGGGGGCCAACACTGCGGCGACTGACTGTGATTAGCGATCTCAAACTGTAAGCAGTCTGTGTTTCAAACTTTATTAGACTTGCGAATGCGTTCATAAAATACCAAGATGTGATTTTTTCAAATTATAAAGACCAACCAGCCAATCGTGCACCAGCTGGTGCCCTGATCTGGTTACTGTCGTTTATTCATAATTCGCGCATGAAAATCCCGACCATTTTAAAGAACGTGTACGAGAGAGAAGGACAATGAATGTTTAGAGAGGGATAGACGATTCCTAAATATGCGTATGTCATTGGCTGCAGCAATGTGGTTTTTTGTATCTATTTTGTTTCCTATTGGAAGACAATTTCTTTTTTTATTGTTCTTGAAGTGTTTTTATAATCCACTACATAGTGACTCTGAAACCTGAACCGAGTTGACAGCTGTCATCGATCAAAGAAAGTAAACAGTATTTGTTTACTTTTGGGAAAATTATTTACTAATTAAAACTTAAGAAAACATAACTGAGTTTAAGCTCTTACTTAATAACAAATAAATACAAATACGAGGAATAAAATGTAGCTTTTCAATTTTATAACTGAAATTACAAATATAAAACTTACATAAACAAAACCTTAAACCATAAACTTAAATATATTTTGACAAGTAAATTTTACTTTTGTTTTGAAACTTAGTTCCCTTATTAACAGCTACGTAGTCGGAGTAAAGGGCGGGGCTTGAGTTGGGGAGTAGACTGTTCTCCTCCCCTACACCCCGATGTCAAAATTCTTTCACTGGTCAGGATTTTAGTGCAAGAACTGTTTATAGTTTCGCATTTATAGGTAATATTATTATCAAACTAAAATTTTGAAATCACGAAGAGGTTAAGAAGAGTTCACTAAAGAAAAATCCATTCATTTTCAAATTTAATTTCATTAAAGAAAAATTCACTACACAAATTAAGTGGCGTTACAATACGATATACGGAGCCATCGGTAAAACCAATCGTTGAAGTCGCCAGACTCTAGCCCCCAGCGGGCGCGGCGTCGAAGGAGACAATAATTGAACGAATCATTATTGTTTCCAACGGTTGGTTTATGTGATTATAACATCTTAAACTTATAGTATGTAACACAATGGACACAAACTACAGAAATCGAAGAAAACTTTGTAAATAATTTGTATTTTGATTAAACGCAGATTTATTTGGACATCGGCACTTGAACCTTGGTTGGATTTTTAAAAATCTAATATTACAATTTTTTATGACTAGATAAGTAAGTGCGAAAATATACCGCTGTAAATATTTAGACGTGGTCGTAAAACAACTTAACTTTCGTAGATTAATCTTGAATAAACAGGATAACAATTATATATCAAGTGTCTAATAATTCGTGTTGTAAACAGCAAACACACGATTACCATCCAGATTATTTTAACTATCAGAATTATTTATGGCTTATAAAATATAATTTATAGACAAGTGAAATTATTACAGTCCCTTCAAGGATTAACCCGACCAATAACCATCATTTTGCTGCGAAATTTATAAGTTTCCTTACCTCAACTAAACCATAATTATCTCTTTATAGTTTATTACCCTCCGCACTTTGGTACTTTGACACATTAATAACTCCAAGACTATAGTATAATACAACTATGAAGCGCGAGAGGGAGGGTAATTTCACTTATCGTTCGCCAGCGCCAGGCATGTCCCTCAGTAAACAAACGAAAACCAGCGAGTATTATTCGCAAGATCCCGCTAAGTAAATAATTGGCTGGAGCATTTTTTTTTTTGTAGTGACGTCGTTTCTTATTCGCTGAATTAGTTGCTTTGAAGTTGTTTATATTTTGCCCTATAAGTTTATTGATTGCCCGCTAGAAAGTAAAACTTAGGACTTTGGAATTTTCGGATATTTCGGAACTCCTCGTGTGTTTTCATCTTCCTTCGAGGGGTTGGCCTGTCGCTGGTGAATCATAAGTATATAAATTTCCCTCCCTCTCGCGTTTGCTAGTTGTGTTAATTCAAATGTAAATTGATTCGTCAGCTCCCTCGGTGGGACCCAGCACTCCCAGCCCAACACTCTTTAGTTTCCTTCTCTTTAATCAACATCGGGGTCGTAGCCAAACTAAAACAACGCGACAAAGCGTCAACAATCAGCATCAGCAGGGCGGAATAAGTGTTTCCCAGTGTTTTGTACTCGGCACCTCAACAATGTGGGGCCCCGCCAATGAGGAGCCTGTATTCATCACCCCGACCAATGAGAAGCCTGTATTCATCGTTCCGACCAATGAGGAGCCTGCATTCATGCCCCTACTGACCTACAGCCTCCCTGTCTAACGACGCAGCGTAACGGACCCGTCGTTAGATGCAGTCATTGTTGATGGGTGATGATCAACTCAAGTCCCGACCTCGCTTCAACCTTGTTCCTGTAAATGGATGCTTCTTGTAGGCACTTCGGCGACGAAGGAGATGAATTAGTTATACACAAAAGACCAGAGACAAACTTTAAAGCTGAGACAGAAAAATATCTTTAACTGTCGAATTCGGGACGAGGGTATGCCAGATAAGATAGCGTGCGTGCAGTTTTACCAGAAAGACCATGTGTAGGTCTAATGAGCTCAATATAAAACACAAATTAACAAAACACACGTTTTCGTGGCAAAAAAACTATGGAAGGATTTTCAGTGGGTGCTGGTACGCAGCGTCTAAAAAATATGATACTGCAATATCACCTTACAAGTTGGGTCTCGTCCGACGCCGCGTCGGTTTTGTAAAACGTGCTGGGTCTGAAAAGGTCGGCGAGAAAAACTAACCATTTAATAACTCTTTCTAAAACGCCATTGGACTAAACAAAAATCTTGAACTAATCGCTAAATCTTGACTAATTGGATTTTTAATCAGGGGTCACTGAAAAAAGAAAATCTTCTGTCGTTAAAACAGCTTTGCATAAAATAACAGATATACAAATAATAGAGATTGTTGTAAGGGTATATATTTCACAATATATTTATCACACTGCGTCTTTAGGCAAACCATGTATGCATGGTGAGTAACAGTTTCTGTTATCCCCCATTCATGTTATAAAAGTACAGATGGAGTGGCACTGCTGAGTTGAGTTCCTTGCTTTTTTTGGCAGTTTAAAGTTACTGCTTAGGTTGGTTTTGATACTCTTGTGCCACTGTATACTCGGTAAAATTAGTCCCGTTAAAAATTGCAAAATCCTTGATTTTTTATCCTCGAAATTTTAATGAAAGCTTAGAGAAATGGGCTACCTAGTCAACTAAAAGGGGGAAAAACAAAAAGTCGGCGATCAACGGAATTTGCTTCATTCCGACCTTATCTTTCGCCTTCCCTGTCCGAAAAGAGATAAATCTCCTAAACACTTTCCCAAACAGCTCTCCGACACTCCCCACAACAAAGTGCAGTTCCTGGTCCACTTCTTAGCTTATCTCAGACCCGCTACTCTGGTTAGTTTGAGAGCACTAGAGCACGAACCAAACAATATCCTCATATCCTTTCCCTTCTGTTTGTCCTTTTTACAACAAAACATTACAGTAGTTACATTCACTGGTAGAAGAGAATGTAAAATCGGTTTCTTGTCGATTTAGAGTATAAAACGATTGACTTTGGATAACTTAAAATGAATTACATAAAACTTGTGTTAGACAACGGCTGGAGATTAAGTTATCAAGTGAGTTAGGAGTCGAAATAACTTAGAGAAATCGCTCAAATTCATTTGTACGATTATGTAAAATTGTCTTTTTGAGAGTCGAGGTCGTCAACTTCTTTCTTAAAGATAAAGCCACTATTGTATTAGGCAGCTGACCGACGCCACTGAATCTTCTGGGCTTGCAATTTAAGAATTTTTCCCGCCATCACGGAATAGAGACCTTTAATTTGAGTCATGTCCATCTTTCTGTAACTCGCTCGTCGTCTAAAATTATGACGCGACGAATCGCCTGACGAAATTAAATATATGATGATAACAGATAGATAACAAGGCCGACTCGGGAAACTTAAACATATTTCCCGAATCGACCGAATGATCAGAAGAAGCAACGAGCATGTTACCCCACAGCCGATTCTAATCAACCCTTATTATAAAACCCAACTAAACAATAGACCTTATCCGTTGACCATAACGCTCACGAGGAAACCCCACAACACCCGGAAGTCGAGTATGAGGAAGAAGAGTCTCCAAACAATACAGCGACGCTCTCGCGACCACCGGTACAGAGTACAGAGTACATGACGACTCCGACAATAGCCTGACAAGCCATTGTCTCTCGGTAGAAAGTGACAAAACACCATCCAGCATCCAGGTCGGCGAACAATTCACTTTCATTCGGGTCTAACGGTAAACCGGGCGGCCGGTAGCGGTAAACCGGGAATTAGCGGTAAACGGTAAACCCGACCGTCTACCGGGGCTGACGGACCGGCCGAACACCTGCTGTTCGGCAGCGGTTCAGGGTTTGGGGTTACAAGTCCCTGACACACCGTCGGGGTGAGAATATGGATATATGAGCGGTAGCTTGTGGACGCGGTGTTCCTTAGTGGGGATGAACTTCTGCACTATTAAATACTACGTTCACAGGACCGTCCAAATAATTAGACCACTTCGTAAAACTATTAACCGAGGAAATTGTGGTTCGGATTCCGCGTTAAAATGTAGGTCCCTTTGATGCCATTGGCTGTTGGGATAGTAATCAACAGTCCTGTCTAAGGAACATGTCGGCCTTAGTTAGGAACAAGACGACAAGATCGCACCACAATCATCCCTCACTCATCTGTTATTCATACTTGGCTTAAAATACCTACCTGGGTGAGTCGCCATTTCAAGTAATGTATCGAATGCTTGATATTAGATACTTGGTCCAATCCATCCATAAGACCCACTGTTGCAAAAAGCCAGGTATTTACCTGGTTTTCGGGTATTTTGCAGGCCGTGCGGGGATTTGGCGGGGGTTAAGAAAAACATACCAGGTAAAACCGAGCATTTTAGACTTGGGTTGCGGGGATTTACCCAACGAGCTGGATATTAAAAAAACGGGTAAACCGGGCATTTTGGATGAGTATAAAGATTTTTTAATTCGGTAATATGTATTCGGTATGGTCTCATTTTACGACCATTCGGGGATTTTGAGAGGATTAAGGAAAATCGGGTAAAACCGGGGATTTAGACTTGAGATGCGGGGATCTAACCGGCATCCTAAATACATAATAAACAGTAAAAGCTGGGAATTGTTGAACCATGATTTGCTTTGAAAATTTATCCAATATTCATGTAAGATGAGAAAAATAATTTGTTTTCATGTTTTTGAGAACAATACTCTAAGTATAGACATATTTTGGTATACAGTGTGTAGTTTATTGATGTAAGATTCCACTCCTTACCCACTAATTTTAGGAAACAACCTGGTTTTGGGTGTTTTGAAAGTCATTTGATCTTTTTCGGGTAATCACCCGGTTTTCGGAAGTTGCGGGGATTATTGCAGAAAAACCGGGTAAAAGCGTGGACTTTTACCGGAGTTGGGGGGTAAAATGCCAAATCCTCTCTAGCAGCACACGTAAGACCATCGGACTTACGGAGGGCCACGAGGGTGATGCAACGGCGGCGGCGGCTTACTGAGACCGAGGCCGCAAGTGGCCCACCGCCGCCTGGGAAAAGAAAGCGACACGACGACGGTACTCTCCCTCGAGGAACCGGGACACTCCGACTGTAGAAGCCGCCGCGAGACCGTCAATCTGAGGAGGAAACTTAAATTAAAAAAGAATACCCCCGTTGCAGCAGACCTGCATACTCAGCGAATTTCAAATGCAAAACAACATATTTAAATCCAACTTAGCGAGATTTGACATGTTTTGGTTAGCTCCATAAGAATAACATGGGAAATGAGTATGCAGGTTTGCTGCTACAGGTATGTTTAAACTGGTTGGTTTTAATTCAGTATTTAGTAGATCTGACCTAGAAGAAGCTATTTACCAAGTTTTATCAAGATTTGTTGAGAAATAACCGAGATATGGAAATTTACTTATTTCCCATAAGGTTAACATTGGGACAACGTACTGTGTTTACCACTTTCAATATCACGGTAACCAATGGACATAGAGGGGTGATTCAAGATACTAAATTGTTTGTTTTTTTCAGCTGAATTCAATGGTGCCAATAAAAATTCGATAAATTTTATTTTTCTATGTAAAAAACTCATAAAACCCATTTTTGGGGGGTTTATCCCCCTTTACCCCCCCCTCCCAGTAGTCCGATCGGGCTGGTTCACGAACTCGTCCGAGGGATTACCACTTTACATGTCTGTACCAAATTTCATTAAGATCGGACCATATTTACGGCCGCTATCGTGCTGACAGACACACACACACACACACACACACACACACACACACACATATATATATATATATATATATATATATATATATATATATTCGAACGAATGGTGTTTTTTGCTTCTGGTGGCCCCAAAACGAAAAGTTATCATGGTCTTGGGCTTAGGTCTTACCATGAGACCTACGGTAATAGCTTCTTCCCTATAGGGGAAATTCGCTAAAAGAAAATTTAAAGTGGTATCGAAGTTCTGACACTCAAATCGCTAGGTATATTTTATCCTTTCAAATGAGTCATGAATCAACGACCTTACAAGGTTGGTTTTCGCTGTATGAAATGGCTCCTCTTTAATATTACCTGAAGTGTAAGCTGCCATGGGAAATGCAGCTGTCTAGACACTGATAAAAAATTCTTCTTAAAGTTGGGTCCTGACTTTCCTCACTACTCACACAAAAAATCCAGAATTTAGTCGTGTGTATGCAGATATTTTAGCACCACCCGCGCAAACGTCTATCACCGGTATTAGTGGGTTTTTTTGCGTTTTACAAAGACCGGAGCTGGTCCATGGATCCATGAGTAAGCTCTCATTCTCACATCTATTCTAACATTAGTTCTAGACATTTCACTCCAACTTCAGTCTCTGAGACGAATACACTCTATCTGCTGTAATGGGCCTAACTACAGCTTGGCCCCCGCTACTGCACTATGAGACTTGTTGCAAGACCCCCACTACTACACTACGAGACTTGTTGCAAGACCCCCGCTACAGCACTACGAGACTTGCTGCAAGACCCCCGCTACTGCACTACGAGACTTGCTGCAAGACCCCCGCTACTGCACTACGAGACTGGCTGCAAGACCCCCGCTACTGCACTACGAGACTTGCTGCAAGACCCCCGCTACTGCACTACGAGACTGGCTGCAAGACCCCCTACTGCACTACGAGACTTGCTGCAAGACCCCCGCTACTGCACTACGAGACTGGCTGCAAGACCCCCGCTACTGCACAACGAGACTTGCTGCAAGACCCCCGCTACTGCACTACGAGACTTGCTGCAAGACCCCCGCTACTGCACTACGAGACTTGCTGCAAGACCCCCGCTACTGCACTACGAGACTGGCTGCAAGACCCCCGCTACTGCACTACGAGACTGGCTGCAAGGCCCCCGCTACTGCACTTCGAGACTTGCTGCAAGACCCCCGCTACTGCACTACGAGACTTGCTGCAAGACCCCCGCTACTGCACTACGAGACTTGCTGCAAGACCCCCGCTACTGCACTACGAGACTTGCTGCAAGGCCCCCGCTACTGCACTGCGAGTCTACGAGACTTGCTGCAAGACCCCCGCTACTTCACTACGAGACTTGCTGCAAGACCCCCGCTACTGCACTACGAGACCTGCTGCAAGACCCCCGCTACTGCACTACGAGACTTGCTGCAAGACCCCCGCTACTTCACTACGAGACTTGCTGCAAGACCCCCGCTACTGCTCTACGAGACTTGCTGCAAGACCCCCGCTACTGCACTACGAGACTTGCTGCAAGACCCCCGCTACTTCACTACGAGACTTGCTGCAAGACCCACGCTACTGCTCTACGAGACTTGCTGCAAGACCCCCGCTACTGCTCTACGAGACTGGCTGCAAGACCCCCACTGCTGCACTACGAGACTTGCTGCAAGGCCCCCGCTACTGCACTGCGAGTCTACGAGACTTGCTGCAAGACCCCCGCTACTGCACTGCGAGTCTACGAGACTTGCTGCAAGACCCCCGCTACTGCACTACGAGACTTGCTGCAAGGCCCCCGCTACTGCACTGCGAGTCTACGAGACTTGCTGCAAGACCCCCGCTACTGCACTACGAGACTTGCTGCAAGACCCCCGCTACTGCACTGCGAGTCTACGAGACTTGCTGCAAGGCCCCCGCTACTGCACTGCGAGTCTATGAGACTTGCTGCAAGACCCCCGCTACTGCACTACGAGACTTGCTGCAAGACTCCCGCTTATCCGAACGTGGCGGGCGCGAGGCACGTGTCCCCCCATTCTCACACTTTCCCCTCTGACCCTTGCCCTTGCAGCCGGCGTCTCCAGGTTACAGGACCACTTTCGTTCATCCGACCGCGACCACCTGTGCGAATGCCAGACTCGAAATATATTTAGTACTAAGCAATGACATATTATTCTACCTTTATTGGTTTTCGGGATAAAAATCTTAAAAACTACTTGACGACCATATACAAGAAGTTATTAGAGTACAAATAGTAGTTTTTGTCTTTAACTTTTTTATATCAACAATTATCTTTAAGTTGGAGCTAAAATATTCTTTGCTTTCGCGCCCTCGATGTTTAGAACGAGCCAAAAACATTATTATGAGTAACGTCGAATCGAACTTATGAAATCATATAATCTCACATGTCTGTTACGGACAAAAAAGTTGCTTTAAGCAGGGAGGTTTTTTATTAATCGGCCATCGGTACCTAAAGCATCAGCTATTCACTCATCAAGCATTAGGGAATTATGAAAATCATGATCAAATATGATTTGGTCTTTAGGTGAAGGAGATAAAACGCCTGTATCATTGCACAGAAACATTTTGTATTAAAATCATAATCGTATTCAAGAAAATTCCAAAGATTTGTCACTAGTGAAGAATCAACCAGTTTGCTAAATCAGCTCAGTTCAGTTCAGTCGCAGCTCATTTCCGGTCGACCCATATCCTTTCCCCCTCAACGAGCAGATACAGCATCTCATCAAGTCTGATGTCTCCGTAGTCTGATGAGTCTTGGACTAATCCAAATACGTCATTCAATGCGATCTCCACCGAAGAATGTGCCGACCAAATCTGCAAAACGTCTCCAACAACCAGAGTTTCAAACACCCTTTACCCGCAACATTCACATATCTTCTGATGGGTTCGTAGTGAACACGACTGCAAGCAGATGCAATCCAAATTCGGTCTTCAGCTCCCAAAGCTGGGTTTTCTCTACCATCGAACAAGAATCGACCGTCGAACTCGCAACAATAGCAGCCACCACATAATTTCGACCTTCATCCTCCCGTGCGACATGGCATCATGTCGCGTCAGGTTTGACGGGTAATCCCGCAGTTACGTCTTTTGCGACTAAACTCCTCTAATACATCAAAGAGCTAAGTATTTTGGTTGAAATACTTATCAATTAGAAAGTCCACAAAAGTTTTCCGCTAAGTACTGGGACGGTGGCGAGTCCTGTAATCCAGCTACTTGGAGGTCACGAATTGTGGATAGTTGTGAGCGATGTTTGCGGACGCGGTGTTCCCTAGTGGGGATTAACGTCTGCACTATTGAATACTACGTTCATAGGACCGTCCTCATAATTAGACCAGTTCGTAATTTGTAAACCAGGCAAAATTGTGGTTCGGATCCCACGTTAAAATGCAGGTCCCTTAGTTGTCATTGGATGTTGGGCTATTAATTAACAGTCCTGTCTAAGGAAAATGTCGGCCTTAGTAAGTAACAGGACTACAAGATCACGCCACAATCATCCTTCACTCATCTGTCATTCATACTTGGCTTGAAATACCTACCTAGTGTTCCGGTCAAATCATTAGGCGGGTGAATGAGTGCGCTGCTGGCGTTCAAAATATGTTTTTGGCCAATCATTTACCCACCTGAAGTTATAAACAGTTATGCTCTTTGTTTATGTTCTCCAAATCAGCTGAGTAAGTTCTTCAAACATAGCCCAGTTTCAATGTATACAGAACCCTCCGTGCTTCTATCTGTTGGAAATATGTTCAACTACTTAACTGTGTAGAGGAGCGGAGGTGTCTTTAACATCAAGTCATTTATACAGCTGGAGTTTCCATTTTTCGCCACCCGCCTAATGATTTGGCCGGAACTTTAGGTAGGTCGCCAATTCAAGAAAAGTATAGACGTATAAAGTATCTCTTCCCCAAATCCGAACCATAAAAGCCCAAAACCCAACCGAGAACCGACCGAATCGTTTTTAGAATCAGCAGACAACGGCGTTTCCACCCCCCCCCCCCCCCCACCTGCCGGAGATATCGAGATATCGCGTCAAGTCTGACGGGTCCGTAGTTGAGACGTCTGCCGCCGGCCGCGCCACCTGCGCCGGTCTCTAGGTCAGGTCGTTGACCCTGGTGAAATCGCGACCGCCTCTCTTCGTCTGTCTCACTCTCTGTCTCTGGTCTCTGGGGAATGCCCTTGACCTCCGTCGCGACGCCCGCCACTCGACGACGCCGCCGCCGAGATCCGCGCATTGCTCCGAAAGTCATAGCTCCGAAAGTCATAACTCCGAAAGTCATAACTCCGAAAGTCATAACTCCGAAAGTCACAACTCCGAAAGGCACAACTCCGAAAGGCACAACTCCGACAAAAAATACGCTTTTGTGAAGGCATAATTCCGTAATGCAATGTTCCGAAAGTCATTCCGAATGGAACTGCTAACTGCTCCGACAGACATGACTCCGAAAGGCACTGTTCCGACAGGCATATCTCCGACAGTTTCGGAACAGTGAATTTCGGAGTTATCCTTGTCGGAGCAATGTCATTCGGAATTCTGACTGTCGGAGTTCGGAGTTGTGCCGTACGACATTATAAGTCTCTCGAGACAGAAATTTGCTTCAGATTTTTTTAATTATCACAATTTAAGACGAAATTAAGATATAACTTCGAAAGGCACTGTTCCGAAAGTCATAGCTTCGAATGACACTGCTCCGACAGGCATAACTCCGAAATTCACTGTTCCGAAAAATGTTTCGGAGCAGTGCCATTCGGAGTTATGACTTTCGGAGCAGTGCCATTCGGAGTTATGACTTTCGGAGGAGCAATGCCGGCGCCCGGCCGCCGTCACCGCCGACGCTACTGCTAGATCAAAAACGTCTTGAAAATCAAAGTGATTCTAACAGTTTACTCTACTTTGTTGTTAAATGTGTTAAATCGAACAAATATATTTGCGTATATTTGCACTCCTTAGGAGAATTAACCGACAAAAATGTAGAAAAGTAGAGAGAGGGTACTAATTACATAAACTATAATATGAAACTCTGGTAAACTAAAATCCGCAGATAACCGGATGTATAAAAAACGATAGAAATATGTATTGAAACATAAGTTAAAGGAAGTCGTATGCAAAATATGAATATATTTATTTAGTTACTTGACAAACAATATCGGGACTAGAAGTTAAACCTTGCTTGGAAAAGGAGGAAGTAAAATAATAGAACTAAAATAAAAGTTTTTAAAAATAATCATGAGTTTTGTAATGAAACTCAGTAACAATTGCACCATATCAAAAATAATGTCTCGTTGTAAATTTTTTAAACGTTTGTAAATATGAACTGAAAATCCCTTTCAGAGATAAGTAAGGCGGCAAAGAACTCATCAAACCATGATAACTTGATCAACAACGACATACAACTAGTTTTCCATAGTTTGAACTTTGTTATCCTACTATCCCACTATAATATTATAAATGTGAAAGTATGGATGTTTGTGTGAAAATCTGTCTTTCAACCACGTGAAAAATACTGGACCAACTGAGCTGAAATTTTGCAGGAATTGAGCCACTTTATTAGTAAAGGACATAGGCCTATTCACTTCCTTAAAATCCCCTCGGGCTACGCCCCGTGAACGTCCTTAGCTTCAATATTTACATTCTATAAGGATGTAAACATTCAAATGGTGAATTTTAAACAGCTGTGAATACTGAAATTTGACAGTTCAAAGAGCAGAAGTAAGACCAGCTGTAATTTTTATCGTGAGCAAAGCCACGGACAACAGCTAGTAACTGATATAAAATTATAGTAAACATCCATTTTACTCGTAAACTTCATAATCCCGAAAATCTCGGGTTTGAGCCTAAGAATCCCGGAACTGAATATACCCTAGAATCATGCGGGATCCCCAGACTGGATTCCCTACTCGCACTACAACGACCTCCGTTTCCCCGAGCCACCTGCTACAGCGCTGAGCGTCTCTCCCGCTGTTTATTATGGTTTTCGTGCCGTTGCATCTTTGAACTTTCCCGAGAATGTTTGCGGTGAAAGTGCCGCTGCCGCTGCCGCCGCCGCGTTGCCGAGCGACCGGGCGACTGGCCGCTCGGACCCTGTTAGAAATTTGTAATCACACGTCACCGGTTTGTCTGTAGTCCAGGCTACAAAAGCGTATAAAGGGAATTTTTTGGAACAATTTTTGACCTTGCAGCTTTGGTTGTAGGCAGGAAGTGAACATATCAAAGTCCCAATCCGTAGCCCTTGAGCGGAGGGAGGGAGGAGGGTCTGAAGGTACAATTTTTTTCTTTTTCCTGAATATCTTCAAAACGATCAACTTTTAGTGTTCCCTATTAAATTGGAAAATTAAAGAAAATTGAATTTCCTGTAAGAAAAGTATATAATATGTATATTTTGGTACAACCATTTACCGAGGTAAACACTAATTGTTTTAATATTAAAACAACTATCCCTTCCATAAGAAATACATGTAAATTTCTGTGTAACATACATGCCAAATGGGGCAACGCTTTTACACCTGAAGGAAAATTAACAACGTTCAGGAAATATTGATAAAATTTCCAGTGATTTGACACCTCTATCATAAAAATTGGTCTAAAATTAATGTGTGGGTGAGCTCACAAAAAGTTGTTGTAACCACATATTTCTAATAATCCCTTGAAAATTAACTTTGTTTATGAGCTCACCAAGAGTCCTAACAAAGCTGCAAAATCTAAAATTGTGTTCCAAGCATTTCCCTCTATACTTTGTTTGAGCATTCGTTGCCTGGACTACACCCCTCTTGAGTTTACCGAGTGATAAAATTACCGAACGTGATTACTTGTTTAGTGTTGATTACGATTACTGTCAGAAGTATTGGAAAACAGGGCGGTTTCACGGTTATGTCTTGGGTGATGAAATAAACAGGGCGAGTTTCAATTTTTGCTAGTGTTCACGCAAAACAATGAAGATACCTCGTATCAAAACGTTTAAGATACTGTACCTCGTGCCTTGAAACAAAATTTCACTTCATTTTTGGCCTGATTAACAGTCCATTCGAATTCGTTGGAAAAATAGTATCGTTGGAAACAGGTTTATTTAACAGTGGAAATGTAAAGCCATATCAAGTAAGTTGTTGTTCTTTGTTTATATTTTTCTTTACTTTTCACTTTTTCTTTTTAGTTGAAATGACGACCTACCGAGGTAGGGATTTTCAGCAAAGTATGAATGAGAAAGTAGGGTGATTGTGACGCGATCTTGACGTCTTGTTATGGACTACAGCAAACACGAAGGGGATATAAGTGATGAAAAATATCCCCAAACTCCAATAACAGAGTCTATTAAATTGCATGATAAAAACAAATAATTAATTAGTGGTCTAAGCAATCAGACTATCTAACAACTCGTATTCTTAACCCGCATTAGTAGTGGATGACACGTGTCAATTGTAACTAATTGCAACAAAGCGTTTATCTTAAAAGACCCACATAATTTACCACTGTCATGATAAACCGATTGAGCCAGAAACGTTTAAAAGGTGATAAGGTAAATGTTTTATCTATAAAGATAACAATTAGTTAAAATAAATGAGAAAATTAAATTTGTATATTACTTGAAGGGTTAAAATTTATCAACGTTACATTGTAAACTTTCTTATTCAAGTTTGAAGTACAAATAACAGAATTTAAAATCAATTACATAAACCTAATACGATTAAATACTTCGCAAAACAGTAGAGAGTGAAAATAACCTCACAGATAAACCTTACAGGAAACGATCTCCCACCTAATAAATTATTACACCGATTCATACTCTGGTCAACGCCTTCGTTTGTCAGGTATGCAAAAATGAAGCGTCCTCATTTTGCCTAGCTTACCCCTTGCGAGCCCAAAGACGGAATATCAGGACGTTCCTTTCTTCAGTTTTAACTGAAAACGGATGGGTCGGGCTGTATTATTACCTACTTTCTATTGTTAGTGCTTTACAATTATGGCAACCATACGGTTCAATTTAAATTTATTATCACTGATGTTAATCTACGCTTTCTGACAACTAATATAATTTTTAATGGGGGATTATGAACAGCAAGAGAATACGTTATACGGTTCTAGTTTTCTCGTGCAGCCTTCACAAAATTTTATTCAAGTTAATCAAATGTTATCAGATTGTCTACAACGTAAATCCATCTGTTTAAATTTTTTTTTCTTCGGTAAAATACCTTATGTCAACATTACATCAAGCGTTTCCTTTCGCCATAACCCACAAGACCTAGCCTTAAATTTAATCTCATCTAGATAAAGCCTCAAACCAAGTTTTATCAAGATAAGCTAGAAGAATTTTACTTATTTCCCATAAGGTTAACATTTGGACAACGTACCGTGTTTACCACTTTCAATATCTCGGTAACTAATGGACACAGAGCAGTGATTCAAATACTAATTTTTTGAGATGAATTCAAAGGTGTCAAAAAATTGGATAATTTTTATTTCTTTATGTAAAAAACTCAAAAACCCCATTTTTTTAGGGGTTTATCCCCCTTTACCCCCTCCCCCCATGGTCCGATTGGGCTGGATTACGAACTCGTCCGAGTGATAACCACTTTACACGTCTGTACCAATTTCATTAGGACCGGACTATACTTACGGCCGCTATCGTGTAACCGATTGTGCATATAAAAATTCGAACGAATGGTGTGTTTTGCTTCTGGGGGTACCAAAACAAAAAATAATCATGGTCTCGGGATTAGGTCTTACCATGAGACCTACGGTAACAGCTTCTTCCCAAAGGGGGAAATTCCCTAAAAGTAAGATCCGCTATTCCAGTCACCGCCACCTGCCCCGGTGTCTCGGCCTACCGGAAGTCCTGGATCCTCCGCCTCCACGGGACCGGGGCTACGACCTCCAGGTGACTCAGACATTACACAAGGCAGGGCCCGGGCGGAGGGCGCCGCGAGAAAGCGCGGGAGATCCCAGATCCGCTTACTGGAGGGAAAGTGACGGCCCTAGAGTGCTGGGGTGGCCGTCCTGTTACTGGTCGGTAACTGTTACATCAACCGTGGATCATCCCTTGTATCCGTGACTGATCGGTAACTGTTACATCAACCGTGGACCATCCCTTGTATCCAGGGCTTAATTTATAAATGAAAAGTGCCGGAGCTATGGCACACCGGGGGGCCGGGAGGTATTGAAAACCCCCCCAGCAGAATTTTTTGTTGAATTGCGAAAAGGTTTGGCGTGTTTTTTAACGTTTATGACCTTTGTGTAATGTTTAGGCCGTGTTCACTTTCGTGATAGCTGGGTCTTGCCCTGCCGCGGCTAGAGTATCTAGTGCCGTAGTAATCGTGAAGGTTGTGGTTTCCAGCGCTACGTGCGTTAGCGCCAATCACGACTCATGGTGGGAATAATTAATTTACCGTCGTCGAACAAGGGCGCATCTGACTTGTCAAAACAATTGACGAACTATGTGCCGCAGGAGGCCTTATAGAGCGAGGTAGAAATAAGCGATGCCGAACGCACCCAGTACACGCTCGTATTGGCCAGGATTGGATCTGCCCTTGATCGACGATAGTAAACTTCCATCATCGCTCGCTAAAGCCAATCTCAAGTTTATTTAGGGATCAGAATCGAGAATAGAGGTTAAAAAAGCTACCATCTATTACCGTGCATGTTGTAAAGTTTACTTATAATTCCCAAATTGGAAAGAGTTGTACACTTTTATAAAAATCGTTTTCTAAACAGTATTAATAAATTACGTGGCCAGAAAAATGGTCCGGAGCCGCACCTGTGAAATGCCGGAGCGCATGCTTCGCTCCGTTGTGCTCCGGCTGAAATTAACCCTGCTTGTATCCGTGACTGGTCGGTAACTGTTACATCAACCGTGGACCATCCCTTGTATCCGTGACTGGCCGGTAACTGTTACATCAACCGTGGACCATCCCTTGTATCCGTGACTGGCCGGTAACTGTTACATCAACCGTGGACCATCCCTTGTATCCGTGACTGGTCGGTAACTGTTACATCAACCGTGGACCATCCCTTGTATCCGTGACTGGTCGGTAACCTTTACATCAACCGTGGACCATCCCTTGTATCCGTGACTGGTCGGTAACTGTTACATCAATCGTGGACCATCCCTTGTATCCATGACTGGTCGATAACTGTTACATGAACCGTGGATCATCCCTTGTATCCGTGACTGGTCGGTAACTGTTACATCAACCGTGGACCATCCCTTGTATCCGTGACTGGTCGGTAACTGTTACATCAACCGTGGATCATCCCTTGTATCCGTGACTGATCGGTAACTGTTACATCAACGTGGACCATCCCTTGTATCCGTGACTGGTCGGTAACCGTTACATCAACCGTGGACCATCCCTTGTATCCGTGACTGGCCGGTAACTGTTACATCAACCGTGGACCATCCCTTGTATCCGTGACTGGCCGGTAACTGTTACATTAACCGTGGATCATCCCTTGTATCCGTGACTGGCCGGTAACTGTTACATCAACCGTGGATCATCCCTTGTATCCGTGACTGATCGGTAACCGTTACATCAACCGTGGATTATCCCTTGTATCCGTGACTGGTCGGTAACTGTTACATCAACCGTGGACCATCCCTTGAATCCGTGACTGGTCGGTAACTGTTACATCAACCGTGGACCATCCCTTGTATCCGTGACTGGTCGGTAACTGTTATATTTACCGTGGATCTCTTGTATCCGTGACTGGTCGGTAACTGTTACATCAACCGTGGATCATCCCTCGTATCCGTGACTGGTCGGTAACTGTTACATCGACCGTGGACCATCCCTTGTATCCGTGACTGATCGGTAACTGTTACATCAACCGTGGACCATCCCTTGTATCTGTGACTGGTCGGTAACTGTTACATCAACCGTGGACCATCCCTTGTATCTGTGACTGGCCGGTAATATTACTATTCATCCGTGGATCATCCTTTGTATCCGTGACAGGTCGGTAACTGTTACATCGACCGGGGACCATCCCTCGTATCCGTGACTGGTCGGTAACCGTTACATCGACCGTGGACCAACCCTTGTAACCGTGACTGGTCGGTAACTGTTATATTTACCGTGGATCATCCCTTGAATCCGTGACTGGTCGGTAACTATTACATCGACCGTGGACCATCCCTTGTATCCGTGACTGATCGGTAACCGTTACATCAACCGTGGATTATCCCTTGTATCCGTGACTGGTCGGTAACTGCTACATCAACCGTGGACCATCCCTTGAATCCGTGAATGGTCGGTAACTGTTACATAAACCGTGGATCATCCCTTGAATCAGTGACTGGTCGGTAACAGTTACATGAACCGTGGATCATCCCTTGAATCCGTGACTGGTCGGTAACTATTACATTAACCGTGACTGTTACAACTGGTACCATCCTTTGTATCCAGGGCTTAATTTATGAATAAAAAGTACCGAAGCTATGGCACACCGGGGGGCCGGGAGGTATTGAAAACCCCCCCAGCAGAATTTTTGTTGAATTGCGAAAAGGTTTGGCGTCTTTTTAACGTTTATGACCTTTGTGTAATGTTTAGGCCGTGTTCACTTTCGTGATAGCTGGGTCTTGCCCTGCCGCGGCTAGAGTATCTAGTGCCATAGTAATCGCGAAGGTTGTGGTTTCCAGCCCTACGTGCGTAAGCGCCAATCACGACTCATGGTGGGAATAATTAATTTACTATCGTCGAACAAGGGCGCATCTGACTGTCAAAACAATTGACGAACTATGTGCCGCAGGAGGCCTTATAGAGCGAGGTAGAAATAAGCGATGCCGAACGCACCCAGTACACGCTCGTATTGGCCAGGATTGGATCTGCCCTTGATCGACGATAGTTAACTTCCATCATCGCTCGCTAAAGCCAATCTCAAGTTTATTTAGGGATCAGAATCGAGAATAGAGGTTAAAAAAGCTACCATCTATTACCGTGCATGTTGTAAAGTTTACTTATAATTCCCAAATTGGAAAGAGTTGTACACTTTTATAAAAATCGTTTTCTAAACAGTATTAATAAATTACGTGGCCAGAAAAATGGTCCGGAGCCGCACCTGTGAAATGCCGGAGCGCATGCTTCGCTCCGGTGTGCTCCGGCTGAAATTAACCCTGCTTGTATCCGTGACTGGTCGGTAACTGTTACATCAATCGTGGATCATCCCGTGTATCCGTGACCGGTCGGTAACCGTTACATCAATCGTGGATCATCCCTTGTATCCGTGACTGGCCGGTAACTGTTACATCGACCGTGGATCATCCCTTGAATCCGTGACTGACCGGTAACTATTACTTCTTCCGTGGATCATCCTTTGTAACCGTGACTCATAGTGAGATTGAAACCGCTACATTAACTGTCACAGGAACATCCTACAACTGCGACTAGAAGTATAAAACATATTGTATCTGAATATCGAGTAAGGATGACAAACCCTTTTTGTTTCCATAACTTTTAGCGCGAATGAAATTAATTCATTAACCGTCATTGTAACCCCCTTTAGCTAAAACTCAGGCAAACAAACCAAAGTTAAACGTTTATTCATTTTTTTAAGGACGAAACCGAAAAATCAACTAACTGTCAATGAGTCATCTCTTGTAATCACCCATTCTATCCAAGACTTCTTGCGTGGTTATGATTTTCTATACTGTGCTGTTAAAAACAGCAATTGGGTTTACAACCGAATCCGACAAGAAACTTACATAGTCTCTGTTCTCACCCAAATTTTATGAGTACCCACATATGTTATCTAAGCAGTTGTAACTGTGACATAACATATTGCGAAGTAAGTTTAGGATATGCGGGTAGGTAATAAAGATGAATAGTTGAGAATGGCAGGAAGGGAAAATCTTACAGGGTAAGAGATTTGAACGATCTAGCGCTGTATGAGTTCGGAGCGAAGTATAAGTATAAATATAGGCCTACCATTAACTTTACCTCATTTTATGTAGGCTAGGATTGGGCGATCTATGTTATCACCTGTTGAAGTCCAACAAGATATGTAACTATTTAAAAGAAGTACTGTGATCTTGCGTTCCAAACTATTTCCTTCTGATGATTCTTAAAAATTATTGATATATTACAATGACGACAAAGAGTGCTTCGTGATGCGTAGGTTGGGTTGCTTCGTGGTTACAGAGCTCGCATTCTAACCCTATCCAAAGGTCACCGTATCAATTCCGATAAATCTGTAGCAATTCTGTTACCCAGAGTTGATTCTGGATTCAGTTTTCATCGATCATTATACTTTATTCCAACGGCCACGGTACCTAAGGGATAAAAAACCGCGCTTGCGAGACCGAGAGGTCACTAATCCTCAGGTGCCACGGCTAATGAAATGAAGTAGTCTTTACTTTCCTGTTCCTGCCAGTATCATTGAATTCGCCACTGCTGCCGTGGCCGTTGGAATAAAGGTCGATGAAAACTGAATCCAGAACCACTCTTGGTAACAGAAATCCTACAGATTTATCGGAATTGATACGGTGACCTTTGGATAGGGTTAGAAGGCGAGCTCTGTAATCACTAAGCAACCTAACCTACGCATCATGAAACACCCTTTGTCGTCAACTTTTTAAGAATCATCAGAAGGAAATAGTTTGGAACGCAAGATGACAGTACTTATTTTAAATAGTTACATCTCTTGTTGGACTTCACCAGGTGATAACATAGATCGCCCAATCCTAGCCTACATATGTGTTGTCGCTTGGAACAATGAAACCGAATCGAAAAAACAATCGAGAGGTCGTTCGGTAGTTTTTTTCAATCGGTTCTTTTCATTCGGGTAAAACCACGAGAGAAAAGTCCCGTCGCCATTAGCGTCCATCGGGGAAAACAATCGAGTATACTTTCAATCGTATCCGGAAAACGGTCAGCGAGTCGAGGTTTTTGCAACAACCGATTGTTCGGTTGTTTTCAATCGGTTGTAGTCTGTCGGCCGTGTCGAGGGTCGGGTGCCGGACGCTCCAGTGACCGCAGTAGGAATGTCAAGACCTACATTCCAAGGTCGGGCGCTACCGTTAGACCGACCAGGCGCTGGCTGGTGCTTCCGTGCATGCCACTCTGGCGCTTCCTTTAATTAAGAATTTGATAAATTATATCGAATCCGAAAACATCGATTTTAACGGTGGAGACGGATTTCAAAGTTAACCCCATGTAGGCCTACTCATTTACATCGTTGGTTAAGCCAATTAACGTCGTTGTGTGGCGGTCCGCCCGTGTGTGGTTTCCACGATTTCCACCATTTCCAAGGCGATTAATTGGATAATGTTCCGCCTTGCGGAACGGCTTTTCGCAATTAATCGGAAACGAAAGATGTTTGATACTTCAGTGCTGTCGAGAAAGTACACTCTGGAAATTCCTAACTATTTCTAATGTGTACAGTAAAAATTAACTCTTCATTTATGAAGAAAAATAATAGTTATTTACTCTGGAAGCATGTGGATACAAAATAAAGCAATATACCAAAAATGTATACAAAATGGAATACAGGTTTGAAAATATATAAATACTAAGATATAAAAATTAAAAATAATTTAAAAGTAAAATAACTTGAACAATATACCAGCAGACGAAATTGATATTCAATGGACAACGTAAAATACGTGTTCGGAACCTACTTTACAACTTCGCTGTTTGTAAAGAGGGTAGAGGAATCCATCTGATTATATTTTTAAAAATACATGCACAGTAATTCTGGTTTATATCATATACTCATATGTACTATCTATCATTCATTGATTCGGAACGAAAATACTGAAAGGTGTGACTGCAAATACACAATAACTTATTGCAATAACTAACTGCAATGGCAGGTATCAATTAATATACCTAATTAATATTTCCCGCACTTGCAAATAGGATACTCCATTTGATTGAAAAGTAAACAAAACTGCCACTCATGATGAGAGATTTTAGTGGGTATAGCACTCTTAGCACAACAGTTTTCCAGAAGCTCGGATGAAGTAACTTAATACCTGTTAATTCCAACGATCACATTTACACTACTAATGAAAGTGTATAGACCGTTGTACAAATTACATCAACGGCATCTCCAAGCTCGCCACAGGATCTTCCCACTTCACGCAGTTATTGCGGCAGTGACACATTTTTCTGACCCACATAATTAATTGTGAAAGAATTCCGAAACACGAGGATTTTTCCGAGTGCCTTTTGCATATTTATATCCGTCAACTTGTACTCGGCTGCGCAAGTACTTAACAAAGAATGTAGCTTTAGAGTGAGCTTTTGACGTTGTAAGAGTAGTTGACTGTCTATGGTTTGATCGGGGAAGTTTGGCAGGTTCATCCATAGTGATTTATAAAGTTTGCGTAATCTATTAGTTTAACATTCCATAAAAACTTAACTATTTTAACGCTAATACCAGACATTTAAAGCAGAAAATGTTCGGTGTGAGGTTGTGCTTTCCACTCGAGACGATGCTTTCGAAGGGTTATAAAGTGCAAATCCAGAAAAATATTTATGGACACAGTGAAGAAATTGGATAACAATTGAAGTTCCACCACTAACTAATTAAATCATTAATCATTCTTAATAAGACAGGTACTTCATATGGAGGACGTTACCCTGAATATGAGTGAAGGATGAGTGTGCATGATGATCGTGATGATAGTGGCGCGATCTTGTAGCCTTGTTACTGACTAAGGTTGGCACGTTCCTTAGACAGGATTGTTAATTAATAGCCCAACAACCAATGGCAGCTGGCTCCAGAAACAACCCTTCAAAAAGCTACTAACTTTTCTCGGGATCGATCCGGCTACCTACAAGTTTGTAGGCGGGCACTATAACCACTACACCAACCAGCCAGTTAGAACTTCAAACATTATAAATCTTACTTCCCGTTTTCGGATACAACAGACTACATAGAAGCTTAAGCATATGTCAAAAATAATTTTTCATTTGAACTGTAGAACAGGAAAACCGCTTTTAACTGTCAACATATTAACCGATCATCGTTCTGTTGCAGAATGAAGAGACAACAGATAACAGGGTATTGTCTGCTCGCGGTGCTGGGCTGTTCTATAGTGAGTCCGGTGCTGGGTTACCCCGGCGTCGTTACGGCTGCCCACCTCCCTGCCACAGGTACGTACTACCTACTACTACGTACTACCTGGTACGTACTAGCTGCGTATTATGTTGTGGACAAAAATGGCATCCAAAATTTGCTTATATATTTTTGGGGCCATTATTTGAGGCTAATTGACTCTAAAACACGTTTCAAAAATGCTTAAAACCAAGCTTTTTGCAAGGGGTGTGCGAGTATTCGATTATCGAGCTTTTTTGAGCCCCACTATCGAGTTTACACTACTAAACTCGACTCGAAGTTTTGAAAAGCACTCGAAAAATCCAAACCGAGTTGGTACTCCCGCCGTCTAACCGGGTTTGATAGGCGCGATCGCATTAAACGACCGTTTTTCACACGGTCAAAACGAGTCATGAACAGCCACCATAAAACGTTAGTTATTTTACTTGAATTAAAGTGGTTTTTGAGTTATAAATAACAAAAAAATTAATTTAGTCTTTTTTTTGTATAATTCGAGATATTTTCTTACTTATACTCTTTGCTGATTTAACTTTAATTTCTAAACCTATAAAAATATGTTTAAAAAATATTTTTAAAGCAAACAAGTGCAGATGTATCTTGGGTTTTTTACCTCCTAAGGCTGAAAGTTTAATAAAATATTGAGTACTGATATAAGTTACATTACAGATTGCCTGAATTGTCGTTTAATTTCATTTTCAAAACAGGTTTGGTTTTAACTCTGGGGAAAAACTTATCTATTTAATAACTAAAAAATATTACATTCTATTTTATCAATAATAAGTATAATAAATATTAACTTCTACTATTCAAAATACTCAACTCGAAAAAAACCCATTAACTCGCGAGTAATTTTTAAAACGCGACTTGACTCCACAAATCACCCCTAGTTTTTGCATCTATGTAAATTTATAAGAGATGGACTCAAATGGAATACAGAGCTACTCATGTTTTCTCTAACTCCTCAGGGCTGTGCTTTTAATTTCCTCAAAAAAGCAATTCCCCAAAGATTCATTTAATCTTGTTTAACTTGAAAGACCATATTTCCGGATCCATAAAAGCTACAGTACAGCAAATTCACTAAAATTAGTAGGTAATTTAATCATTGTTAAAGTTACATTTGAATATTTTCTAAGGGATGTAACTTATAGTTTTTTTATACTTGCGTGAAATTAAAGATAAGAGCAAAAATCATTATGCAATTTTTTGTGAATATCTCAGAAAAGCTTCAGGAAAATTTGTTAATCAAACTTCAGATTTAGATCCCCAAAAAACATAAAGTTACTCCAAAATGTCTTAGACCTAACTCTTGGGTTATTTTGAAGAGACATTGACTGGACTACCATTGAGTTAAAATTTTAAAAATAGTGTTTACACTCGGTGAGATGTAATTTGGTGTTGTTAATGTGAAATTCTCCCTGTTCTTCCCATATTGTGACTTCCAATACACCTATATTTAAGGCCAAAACTACCCGTATTGAGAAAACCATAAGTCTGACACCAATCAACCCTGTACTTGAAAGAAAGGTCCCGGTGAGAAAATATTAGTTTTTTATATAACGTTCCCTGAGAACACAATTCTAAGGGCTGAACAGTTGATACATTTATTTGTTTACTAACATCTGCTGAGCAGCGTTAGGCTCACATTGGGAAATAATGTGACTTTGCTCCCAACACATATTGTGTGTACCATTTTCATGGGTTCTGAAGTTATTCACAGCCTTAACCTAGCTTAACAAAGCTTAACCTAACCTAACCTAACCAAGCCTAACCTAACAATTATCAAAGGTTCTGAAGTTATTCACAAACACTCTTGCCCCCAGACTCCGGGGACTGGAAGCCCTACGCGCCCGCCCCCGTGCCCGCCCCCGCCCCCGCCGCCGCCGCCCCCGAGGCGAGGAAGTTCGCCGAGAAACCCAACGCCAGCAAGAAGGTGGTCACCCTCGAGGACAGGAATGACATCGACGACATACAGACCAACCAGATTTCTGTGAGTCGGAGTGTTGGCACACAATTGGAAAAAATACGATATTCATAATTTAGGGCAATAACTTTGAAATTACTCATTCGAAAAATTTGTATTCTAAATTATAAAATGGATGACAAAAGTTTTGAGTAGAGGTAAAAAAATAATACAGATTGGTAACGCAATGCACTTTTTCATGCCCGGTTTTTTTAATTTCGTCAATAGCATATCTTTAGATCCCAAAGTACAGATAAAGCAGAAAATAACATAAATAAAAGTGCAATTTGGGTGGGCAAACAAACTTGACACCGCTAGAAAAAAAACAGGCACAAAAAATTCATTAGGCTGCTAGTCTGTGTGGTTCTTCATCTGTGGTTTTCAGTAAATGAATTTTTAAAATAGTAAGTCTGAAAATTATTGTTGGATTTATGTATGCTAAATAAGAACATACTATTCATTTATATATTACACTATTTTTATATTAATACTATTCATATTTTAAACACTAAAATCTAGCAATACAATTATTCACTATATGACAACCCCTGTGATGCAACAATAAGTTTGAAACATGATTTTTTAAATATTAGTTTTTCTTCTTCATAAGACAGGCTATAAAAAAGTTGTAACTTTGTTACTAGGCTGAGAATGTCTGGATCAAGACCTATAATATTAACAGTTGCTAACAAGTATTTTAACTTAATCCTCCAGACCAAAAAAGAAGGGGTATTTTAACCAAGTTTGCCTGAGATCTTTTGACATGATTCTTTTGACATGATCAAGCGATAGATATTCAACATGAGTCACAAAAATACTTTTCAACCAATATTGAATATAACCTTGGAAAAATGTTGGCACCGCAGAATACCTGACACCGTTTTTGCAAAAAAGGAATGCTAAAAGTTTCCCTGTAGTTATCGGCAGTAAAAAAAAAAACCAGTAAGAGTACAGTAATAGACACATTTGAAAGTAGATGTTATCACCTATGTGTGTATTGCAGGACGCAGGTTTCTCGTGGAGCAACATGCTGGCTATGGTGATGCAGATGCTGTTCAACCCAATCGGAAACCAACAAGTTGGGCCCAACAAGTCCGATAGCATCGACACTGACCAGGTATACCAAACGACAAACTGTTTTTATTGCTTTAGAAAACTTGTCAACTCAGGGGACTTCAATAATTTAACTTGAATGAACATCAGGATGACACGTAAAATTTATGTCAAGAAAAACTTTGTTTGGACTCTTCAAGTCATAAATATCTAAAAAAAATCTGAAAAGTAATGTAAAGGATTTTAAGATATTGGAACATGTCTTTTCTTTATTGTAACGTTTCCTCAGTAGTGAGTGATGGTCCAAAAAATTGTATAGAGGTAAAAGTTTACTTAAAGTTTAAGAGAAAGTTTTTAGAAGTTTAAAAAAAAAACAATAACGAATGGTTGATCAGTTTCAAAAAATAAAATGTTTAAACAACCAAAATGACAATCCACAAACTAACTAAATACCTCGTATTTTACAGCAGCTAAATACCTTTATAATAAAGGTTGCACAACATGAACAAACAAAAACCAAGTTGGTCAAGCTAGCCTAAGTATTCTAAAAACAGAAATTTAAATAAAGTGTTTTGATTCCATAGAAATTACTGGGTACCTGGATATAGGTTAATTTTTAGGTAAGGGTTCGAATGCTGATTAACCATAAAACAAGAGCCCGTTTACCACTATTTACTTTCGTATGATTCTACAATTCTATCCAAGGAAATGTTGCATTACGCAGCACTACAACCTGTGATTGGACCGTTACCAGGCAAAACGTTTAAAAATGCCACTGGCGCCAACACATGCAATATACAGCCAGTACATGTAGTGTTAGGAAACAGGGAACTTTATAAAAGTAAACCATTAAAAACATAATATAACGCTTTGAATAGAAAAGTTCAAGTGGTCAGTTGAAAACAATACAAAATACAGTATTCTCCCTTCTATCTGGACATGTTTTAACCAGACATTGGTTTAACTGAACTACTCTAGGTGGAGGTAACATTTTTTTTAACCGGACATTTTTTACTAAGAATCTGGTTTGACTGGATGTGATCGGCAGGAAATGGAAGATACTGTATTGAAGATTCTTGTGGAAAAATATTTCAGACTAGTAATGACGTGTCGTATTAGAGGTAGTGAGGTATGAGAAGAAGCTTGAGTTTGAAGTTTCAACAGAGGAGGGGAGGAAATCATTGATGACGTGGAAGTAAACAAAGCCATGTGATTACGCTACTAGTCTGGTAGATAAAAAATACTAAATGAAAACAAAATGTGGGTTGATATTAGAAACAATGTTTTGCTCTTTGAATAACAATCAATAAACAGGTGACATGTTTTTTGTTTAGCATTTAACACATGACTGACGCAAGAAATTCGTAGTTGAATCAATTGATCATATGTAAATAATTATTTCCCCTCCTGGAGAAATCCAAGTTCATCTGGGTTTGTTTGTAAACACCCAAGCTTCTTCTCATACCTCACTACCTCTACCATGCTCTCGTCAATTCAAATAAAATGAGTTAGTTTTTGAGTGGTTGAAGAACGGACATTGACGATTCCCATGGGAATTATATATCAGACAAATTATTGCAAAATATCTGATTTTTATGTTCCGGTTTAATAATTGTTTTTAGGAAACGTTGGTTTAACTGGAAAGCCCGTTACTCGGACAGGCCTTGGTCTAGATGAAAGGGAGTCTAATGTCTGACTTCAAATCAAATTCATTTGTTCCAAAAAAAGGTTACACATAGGCATGACCCAGAAACAATAAGATAAAACATAATATTAGTACAAAGTAGTAACAAAATTAACATTGGAATTTATTGCCCACATAGGAGTGAAATCCTGTGCGTAGGCACGAGCCGCTAAAAACTCAGTCTTGGTCAGAAATTAATTAATTAGCCTGGCAATATGTGTAAATAAAAAAGTAAACATGCAAATTTCTATAAAACATTTTGAAACAAGAAAAATAAATGACGAAGCGTAATTTTAAATTTATTGGGGAACTATTGGAGAATGACCGCACTGCGACAAACTGCTACTCGTTTGGCAACTTAAGTCAAGTCTAATATAGTCTTATCTGTACCCAGATGTGATAACCGCCACAGATGCCTCCCTTCCAATTTCCATTAACCAATTTGACACATGTTTCTTATAGGTTGCTAATTGAACACTATTGAAATTTTGAAGATAAGCAGGAAGATTTCTGAACAGGATTTGAGATATGTAGTGCGAGTTAGTGACTGAAAAAGTTCTATTCAACCTATATACTCTGATTCTTATGGTTTGACAACTTCAGGTGAAATAACTGTGGTCAAAATTTTGAAAAATTTCTTCGACATGATTAAATATGTAAGTCAACTTCCTAATCCTGTTTGTTTCCCAGGGAATCTCGCCTTCCCCGTGGGCGAACCTCCTGACCATGGGTCTGAAGATCCTCACAGCCATCCTGGGCGGAGGCGGCGCGCCCCAGGGCGACGGGATTGACAAGGTCGACAACTCCAGCCCGATGCAGGTAACACCTCACGTCACGTAGCCGAGTAGGACGTACTGCACCCAGGGTGTACATAGCGCTGTATAGTACGGGTCAAATAGTTTGGCCCAGAAGCCCTTGACAACTTCACTGCGGGAGAGTTGTACCCCGATATTTAATCCAGAGCGTCACGAGTAACAGGTTCTTCGTGCCTAGTAATAACCTTTGTGCGTCATGAGTGATAACTCGTGGCAAAGACAATGTTTCCCGTGTGATGTATCAGCTGAGGGGGAAGCTAGAACACTCTAGTTGCCATTACAGAAGTTAAGACGACCTTGTTCATCATTATCAAGCTCAGGATTTGTTTTTTTTGTCATCCCATAAAGAAATCGTGAAAAAAATAATAACCGTATTTGATTTTACACGTTATAAAAGTTTACGAATTCAATAGTAAATGAATTGAGCAATGCTAACAACAAAGTTGTATGAAAAAATATCAATAAAACATATATATTTTGTTTTACAGAATAACGACAAAAAACTAAATTTAACGTTACAATGATAATAACAGTCCGGTACGAGTAACTGTTACTCGTGTAGAGTTTTTAACAAAATTGTATTCTCTGAAAAATCACGAATTAAAGGACATAACATTTATAGCAATCGCATTACAAATAACCAAGATACGCAAAATGCACCCAAGGAATGATCACTGATTTCAGCCGCCGCACTCCAGGCAATGGCTGGCACGAGTAACTGGATCATCCACCCCAAGCCTCATGGCGCCCTCCCCCCAAATTTAGAAAATACCTCCCCCCCAATTTGCCTTCCCGCCCCTGAAATTTGGCTAACCCCATCTTCGTTATCAACAATAAACTGGAACTGAGTATGCAGGTGTGCTGAAACGGTGTTGTTAAATTTTTTTATATATAGTTTTTGCTGCTCTTACTTGAATGAAAATGAATATAATCAATTATAAATTTAATCAATAAAACAATAAATAGTTTCGTTTGCATAACATTAATTATTAGTAAATACCTCACGAAATTAATTTCTCTGAATCTTAATAAGGTATGAATTATATCTTTAAAATTGCAATTAACAGTTAGAAAATTACAAAAAATCAGTTCTATAACATTTGTCAACTGGGTAAGAAACAGTTATTTCTTGATCTTCTTAAACAACTATTTCTTAATTTCATCATACGAAGTATTTCTGCATCTTTTATTATTCAGTTCTGATTATTTTTATTGATGGAATCAATGGTCCAACCGTTTTGCAGCCGACCATCGCGGCCTATATTACGCGTGATTGTTGCTCTTCACGGTGTTCGCAACGTTATTTCCGCTGTTTTTTCGCATACAGTAGATATTCGAGTGCATAGAGTGTAATATTTTGCAAGATATCACAGTTAATGATTGTTTAAATAACTATAAAATTTAAATATATTATTAGTAACATCCTTCTGAACATACTTGAATTTATTATTATTAAGATCACAAAATACCATAATGTTTTATAGTTAAAAAAATCCCCTCCCAAAATTTTATTTGATGGCGCCCTGAGCGCCATATCCCCCCCATTCTGGGCACCCCTGATCGTGACGCAGTGAAGGTGTGAACATACTGACTAATGTTAATTTTGGAATTTTACTAACACAAAGTCTGGGCCACATTATTTGTCTCAGACTATACAATGGGCCATGTTATTTGCTTCAGACTATACACTGGGACATCAGGTAACCAGGGGTGACTATAAAATAAATAGTGGGGTTTCATTCTTGGGGATTAGGAAGTGTTAAGATGTTCTAAACAATTAATGAAAATCAGATGAAAGGGGGTAAGGATAAAAAGTTTTTTCAGTGAGTGCTAACTTTAAAAATTTCTTCCCGGATGAGTGTTAGATTTACGTTGGGAAAATGCTTATATCATGCAAACATGAAAGATGTGTTAAGTCCTGGCATACAGTGCCATAAATAGTTAAGAATCACAGTGAATACACAATAAATGTTTTTAATTCATGGTCTATAATAGTTAGGTTTCAAAGAACAAAGAGGTTTCACTTTTTCATATTTTAACTTTATCGACTATATTCAACTTTGGGATCCATATTCATTAAGGAAACTATTTCTTTTATAGTCAATATGTAATAATAAATTTTATCATTCTTAAATTTCCATCAATTGTAAATAAAGCGCATGAAGGATTGAAAACTTGGGCACAGTAGGTTCAATTATTTCCTGGTTCTTTACATTTGCAAGCCTAATCCTACTTTTTAACTATACTACTTTTATAATTCTCAAATTAATCCAAGTTTGGTTTCATTTAGTCGATGAATAGTAAAAATAGATAATCTTGAGCTGTACAGTTGAAGAAACAAAATAAATTATTGACTAACTTGAAATGTCTGAACTCCTCTGACGGCTAATTTAGTAAACCACAGTAGATAGAAAATAGATTAATTCACTTATGGTATATAAATTAGGTCATATTAGAATTGTTGAAGGACAGAAGGCTTTCCTCAATGAATTATGTTCATGTGGATAGGACATAGAGTGTATCTCAAAAGTGGAATATTTTGTTACCACTGTTGCCATTCTCAACCAGGAAGTAACACAGATTGAGATCGAGTAAAAACCTGTTTGAGAATGGTATTAGAGTACCAAAATACTTCACTATTGTCACGTTCTTCTTTGTCCTATCCAATCAAAATATATACACTTCATTCGCGAAAGCCTACTGTCCTTTAACAATTCTTGATGCTGGATTACCTAGAATTCCTTGCATTTTGATAATCTGAAAGGGATTGATGATTCTTGTATTTCTGTTGAACTTTCCATTATGCTGTTATATATGCTTGTAGACACTATTTAATTGATAATGACATTGCCACACTCCATCTGACTGGGTTGAAAAAGCTTAGAAATCGTCACTCTGGTGATATACATGACTGACTAAGATCATAATTGCAATTTACATTAATATACAACTGATCGCAAATTTTCATTCTTCCCTTGTTGAGAATATAAATACTCTTCCAATCCTGTAATTTACAGTAAATATGCCTTTGTTATCCGTGGCTTCGCACACGTTCAAATAATTAGAAATGGCTAGTATCGTTCCTGCACTGTTATTTTATCTATCTGTAAATACTCCATGTAATCGTTATCCGAGACACTGAATTTTTCCTAGACGGCAGTACAAGTGTTATACTTTGTTTCCAATTCCTTTGTTTGTTTCGTTGCTATCATGGCACCTCATAAGGCCCAATGTAAAATTTTCCGAGTTAAATATTCATTCTATAACATTATTAGATTTTCTCCGGCCAAGTAACCTACATGAAACTGGTTCTCGAGTCAGAAATCAGTTATTTCCAAACTTTCAAGGAAATGCTCGGAGCCGTTTATGAGATTATCGTGCAAAAAAGCAAACACGATAACAATGCTCGTATAAGAGTATAGGGATTCTGGAATACAACGCGGGGAAAAACCGATGTTTGTGACCTCCTATTTGAACCCAATTATCAACACCAACCCAGACTTTTTGGTGCACGAGCTAAAGATGTCAATTCCGGCTCAACAAACGAACGTTGCGCCCAATCATACCATTGCTTTGACCCGGTCAGATGCGGGTGGCAGTAGGGGTAGAGTAGGGTGGTTGTATACGGTTGTGGGTGCTAGGGTATCCTGGCCGCGGTTCTCAGTGCAGTTGTCGGCTCCCGAGACCCAGACCAAGTCGCGACCATGGCCAAGCAAGCGGGCGAGGTAAGTCTCACTGCAACCTCGATAACTTTAAATATTTTCAATTCCTTTGAAACAACTTTTAAGTTTAACTTAAGTTAAAAATTAACCATACATGACTTAAAATCATTTTATGGTTATATTTGACCCCTTTCAGTCGAAGAGACAAAAATTTATTACCTCTAAAACTCAAAGGTCAGTAGAGATAAAACAAAACCAACTGCTCTTAGTGTAGAGTGCACGAAATAAGGCGGGCGGCAAAAACTGTAAACTCATAAAATTTCCTGCTAAACCTCAGCTGAAATGTCTGAATGGAATGTTTTAGTTGAACTGTCAAAGCTTTGTTTACGTTTCTCAGGGTGTTTTATGTGTAAATTTGTGTTTACTTTACCATATGAAGGCATATTTGATTAACTACCCGAACAAATAATAAACTATAATTTCGCTAAGAGCGCACTCACTCGCCCGCCGTTTTTGCTGCCTGCGACTGTAGTCAAAAGTCAAAGTTTACCTCTGTATCTTTAAGATTTCTCGATGGATCTCTGAAGGAACTCGGGCATGAAGGACCCTAACTTAGCAATAAGTAACATCCGGCTCATTTATACAGTATCTCTGTACTCAAATTTTCATGTGAATACCTGTATGTATAAAGTTAAGCTTAAATTACCTCTGTAAGTCAAATTTAATTAACGATTATCTCTATGGCTCTAAACAAGCCTAGGTTGAACCGTAGATAAATCCAAGAAAAATCCTTGTGAAATTTTTGTATCAGTGAGATTCTACTGTATTTCACCTTACAGAAGTATAATTAACTTTAGTGATTTTAAATGTTAAAAAAATTTTGTCAGGTAGACAAAAATATAAATACTAAAGAATAAATATCACCTACTTGCCAAGTTGTTTTATTTTTTCAAACTTGAAAAAAATGTTATTGAAAGTATTTGTAGTTAACAGTTCAAACAAATAAATTCTATGCCCTGTATTAAAACACACAAACTAATTTTAAAGGGTTCAAGCCTTTTTAAACTAGAAGGTATGTAACTAAAGGGAGATATCACTTTGTGAAAATATAAAGTATAAATTGTAAAAAAAATGGTATGTTAGCATAAAATATTAAAATCCAAAAAATATCAGTCGGTGGTTTCTGAATTAAGGTTAAGTGGGAAAACGATCTTTATGATTCCTACAACACGTAAAAAACAGAGAAAAATTAAAATTATTTCCTTTATTAGACAATGATTTATTTTATTTTCACGTTAATGTGAATTGAATTTGAAAAATATAAACTTCCCTTAGTGACATGTCACAGCAATAAATGTAACTGGCAGACCCAATAAAAAGAAACTTACGATAATAACTCTAAGTTCCAAAAACTATGGAGATCCCAAACCAAATTAGTTAACCACATATATATTCTTAGGATTGTGAAGGCAGTTGCGGTAAAAAGTGCATTTCCTGTTTCAGTTCATCAACATCGTAGTGAACCTCCTGGACGCTCTGAAGACCTCCTTCAGCCACCGATCCATCGCCGCGAGATCTATCGGCAAGAAGGATTCCGTCTCCGAGGCCGCTGTCGCTAGCTTGACTCTGCTGAAGGTAAGAGCTTAACTAGCCGTGTTGCCGGACTGGACTTTCCGAATTACCCGATATTCTTGTATGAAGTCCCCGCATTTACCCGGTGTGCAAGCAATAATCCCCGTACAACCTTCAACGTACCAAAACATGGTAATCATTCAAAAGATTCCCGCATGACTTTAAATATACCCAAAAAGCAGGTTTCATATGATAACTTGATAAAAGAGTAAATGTTACATATTATATCTACACAGTAATGTGTTATAGTATAAATGCACAGTATATCAAAAGATTTCTTTTTAATTCAGCTATTGTTCTTGTCATGAAAAAATAAACATTTTTCATATCTTGCGCTTAATTTTTCCAAATACAATAATATGGCAATATGCTATATCAAAATTGTGGCAAAAACCAAATATAGACCTTGAGGATCCTATTTGTTGGATTTCAAAATCAATTTTGAAACCAATGTGAAGAGCATGTTTAAAACTAAATCTAACAGAAAATGCCTTAAAAATGGTACTTCAAAGAAAAAATAAACATTATAAAAATTAATTTGAAAAATAGGTATATAGTAATGATTTTTATAACCATTATAAATAAACCCTTAGAACACCAATGTTAAGAACAGCCATTCTGAAAAAATAACAATTGAAATTTGAAAATTTGTAATCGCTGATGCGGTAAACATGGTTAAGATTACAATCCGTTGCTAGAGCTTGCTGTGGACTTCAATAAATGCTTATTTTCAGTATTTTCTAGTCTACAAAATAATACAAATCTATTTATACCCAGGCTGATGTTAATTGCTTACACCCATAACATAATTTTTTACGTGTACAAGGTTTTGTGTGTAAATACCAATGTTACATCAATCTTACGAACAAAGATTGATATCTCTCGTGATACCAATAAAAATTCTTACTTTGACTTCATTTGGTTTGGACGATGAAAAAGATATTAATGTATTTCCTTAATTATTGAATACATATTGTATCATACTCTTTAAAAACTCATTAAGAGTACAATAACAAGATTTTCAATACTTTAAAAAAATTGAATCAAACAAACATAAATAAACTTTAACAAAAATCGTAAGTTTAAACTAAATTTAAAAACTAATTTGAAGCAAAACTTTTAAAGAATGACATGGAAGCCTGTCATTTACTGCAGGAAGTGTCTTGCAGGTGCATGTTACTTCCTCCGTCTATGTGGGACACGGCCTGAAAATTACTGGAGCATGAACCTCTCATCAGGAATGTGGTCGGAATAGATCTCACGGACACACAGACTTCCTGACCTTGATAGTCATATCACTATTAAAAGAATTTCAGTTGCTTTTCACTTTAACTATTCGTAAAAACAAAAATAAAAAAAAGGGTTTTATATCAAACTTTTTTTTTAAATTATATGTACACTTTAAGAAAAAGGAATAAATAAGCAGTATTGCCAGACAGAATTTGGCATTTAACCCCCCATTTAACTCCATTAAAAATCTCCGCTTTTACCCGGTTTTTCGGCAACAATCCCCGTAAAATCCCTGCAAGTACCAAATACTGTGTAGTTACTTGAAAAACCACCTAATAACTTTCAAAACGCCCAAAACTGGGTATTTTCCTGAAGTTACAAGGTTAAAAGGGAAACCTTACATCAATAAACTGCTCACTATATATACCAAAATATGTCCATTTACTTTTGAGTATAGTTCTCAAAACCATGAAAACAAAATATTTTTCCATCTTACATGAATGGTGAGTAATTGCAAAGCAAATCATAATTCAAAAATCCCCGGCTTTACCTGTTTTTATGTATTTAGGATGCCGGGTAAATCCCCGCAGCTCAAGTCAAAAATCCCTGGTTTTACCTGACCTTTCTTAATCTTCTCAAAATCCTCCAACAACCTTCAAAAAACCAAAAACCAGGCAAATACCCGGTTTCTGGCAACACTGAAACCAATTAAACCATTGCCAACTAAAAACATTCTAGGATTTAAAACATCTTTGTAGCTCGTCCAAAATATCTGGTTTCACTCATATTTTTTAATATTCAGGTTGTTGGGAAATTCCCTGTGGCCCAAGTCTAAAACCCCTCGTTTTACCGTTTTTTCTTAATCCCCGCAGGGCTTAAAAAATACCCGAAAACCGGGTAAATACCCAGTTTTTGATGACACAGTAAACAAGTTTGGTGTGTTGTAGGGATACGTAAGGACCATGAAGACAACCGATGACAACTGCCACGAGAAGTACATCTGTGAGGCAAACAACGAGTGTTCCAACGCCATGAACGGATCCAGCACCATCTACTGCCAACTGTCCACGTAAGTTCCGCGGAAATCATTAACTTGCTTCCATAAATAAATAATCCACACAGCAGCATTTCAATCAAGTACAAAGTTTTTGTATCTATGAAATACCAATGTAACATCAATCTTGCGAACAAAAATTGATAGCTCTCAGGAGACCAATATCAGTTACTCACTTTGATCTCATTGGGTTTACTTAATGAGAAAGATATTATATATTTTCTTTATTATTGAAAATATATTGCATCAGATGCTTTTAGACTCATAAAGATAAAATAAAACAAGGTAGGTTAAGAAAGATAAGATTAGAAGAGATAAATAAGATCAAGATTTAAGATAGGTTGATTTATTTCTTCAACATAAACAAACTTACACTTTGCGCAAAAACAAAACTACTTAAACTGTGAGTTAGGATTGATTTATAAATATTTCTTCAACAGAAATAAACCTACACTGTGTGCAAAAAACAACTTAGCTTAAACCATGGGTTAGGATTGATTTGGTTTATGAGTTACCACACCACAAGAAGTAGTTTACGTTATTGAAAGTAGAGCTAGGTAAGGAAAAACACATAGTTACAAATGTAAATTTAATAAAATCTTTCGCTGACTATTTTAATTCAGAACTTTTTCTGTTGATCTCCTGGGTAGATACAGACAGAAAAAAAAAACACCTAACTTCTTGGGAGACCACTTGAAAATGTTAAGCTCTGTAATATTCAATAAGATGAACAAAATAAAAAGTGCTTTTTCAACTTCTCTCAGAACTGAATACGATAGAAGGAGCAAGCAGTAAGATTTTGAACTAAATGAGTAACCAATATTAAAATGTATACGGTTAGTTGGTGTTTCCCGAAAAAAATTTTTGTTTAATGTATGACCTTCAATACTTCTTTTGTTTTTTATTTGTTTTTCTTTTTTTAAAGAGGGTGGCAGTCTCTTTTTCACCTTGCCTTTGCCCCGCCAACATAGAATATTGATCTGTGCATGGACGTTATCAAGCAAAGGCAAGGATTGAGCCGGTACAGTACAAGGATGAACAGTAGTGCTAAAAGTATGCGATAAGCTCAAGTCTTGAACCTGCGACTCTTCGTAGACACAGTTCCGAGGCTGAGTGCGCTACAAATTGCACCAGCGACTCATTCATTCGCTTCACTTTGCTTCCTATTTAAGAAAATCATCACATAAACAAAAAAAACTTAAAGTAACTTCTAGTAAAAATAACAAAAAACTCGCAGAAATCAGGCAATCCAAAAATAGGGCTTCCGACAACTTTCTATTGGCCCGATTGTTTTCTCTGACGATTTTTCATCGCAACCTCTTGCTCCGCAGGTACGCAGCCAGCTTCCTCCTGCAGAGGACCGGAGACGCGCCGTTCGACAAGTTCTACGAGGCCGGCCGACGGGGGAGGAGTGGCGACGACTGCCGACAGCTCTACCTGAACTGCAACGAAGTCTAACCTCCGATCTCCCCGCCCGCCCTCCTCAGTCACTCTGTTATTTATTAAGTGATGTGTGATTGTAGAGTAGTCTGAATGTTAATGTTATCTTAAGTTAGGGACATCTTCGTTAGTTTTAGACGGACAGAGAAGAAATAAAAGGCGCAAGCCGAATGCTGGAAAGACGCGAGTGTGAGTTCGCTCGCCCGAAGTGGTTAGTTTATAGCTATCTACCAAAGCAGAAAACATTTTCATAGGTGCTAGGTCATCTCTTCATGACACGAAACGCTGTTGCTTCTGAATTCACGAATATTTTGTCGGATTAATTGTATTTATTTATTCGAATGTAATCTATTATTTATTTTCTTTATTTATTTTTCAAAGATTATAGGTTTATTTATTTGAAATTTATTTATTACGTCTATTGTTGTTAACGGTCGATTTACCACAAATTTGATGTTTTCTATTTAGGAACAAGATTATTTAATGCGGTTAAGTTGAATAATATAGTGTCTCTTCTGTGTGAATGTCGTGTGATTATAAATAAATAGAGATTATTTATTTATAATAAAACCAGAGGTTTATTTTTCCCTCTTACCCAGAATAAACTCTTAAATAACATCGATCATTGTAATAATTACTTAACAGGTGAACCTCAGAAAGATTATCACTACAAAATCATGCTGAATTAGAAAAAGACGTAAAACAATCTGATCATAAATTGAAATAAATTAGTAGTGTCACACATTAACTAGCTAAGCCCCTTCCTCTTAAAAAAAATTAATTGTAGATTTCTCCCATAGTTATAAGTTAGGGCTGAATACGAAGTCAACTGATTTACGAGTTTGCAGCTTTGAAGAACCATTAAAATGAAAGAACTCATCCAAAATGAAAACCTATTTTCACTTTACTGCATGGTTATTAGAGAAGATTATACCACTTAAATAAAAGTTCTCCTTAAGACCCTGCACGGGGAGCGGTCCGGTGTAGAGGTAGAATGGGGGACTTTGATTCCGAAAGTTCTGGGGTTTGGAAAGTTCAGGGACCCACCTTCGAATCCCACCTATCACCAATAGCGATTTATATGTGATAATGATGTAACCTTGAGGGTGCACAATAAGCTAATTTAGCTGCAGTGCATGTTCATGAAAACTTCAAAGCCTGGCCGTCGTCTAAAAAAAAAGACCCCACACTTCTTCCATAAAGTTGAACCTCTATATATTTCTATGGTAATAATCAAAACTTAAACAACCACATCACTCTTTTAACCGATTAAATTTATTGTGAATCCCTTGAAATAAGTTCAACCTCAGAGATGTAATTCAAGGCCTGTTGAGAATGCGGGCAATTACATGCAGCAGAGTTATTCATAAACAATATATCAGCTCCGAGATGGTACAGCTTGAAACGTCGATGAAAATAAACCGATCATAACCCACTCCATTAAGGAAGAATGCTGCTGCAAGGAAAGTAAACAACAAATGAGTGGCGTCCGATTGGATTAAACATGCCACACACCGTGCTCGATGTGTTTATCGAGGTTTAATAACTCCACGGTATAACACTTTCGGTCACGATCAAAAAGGGTGGAAAAAATAAAATTGATACAATTACATATAATGATTTTTTTTATTATTCTGTTTCACTTAATAATTTAGTTTTGAGAGGTGTTTCTCTTTTTAGCTTTCTTTGTTGTCAATAAAAAGTACTGACTTCCTAACAAATTAGAAAACATTACTTTGTAAGTAAGATACAAAATTTCACAACTGTAAAAACTTTCTTTTGAATTTGAATACATTTGAAAGAAATATTTAAACTGAAAGAGGGTTAACTGAAAGTATTAATTCTTATATAATCTAACAATTAAATTACTGCAATGTAAATTTTGACATGATTTTAATTTTTCTTGATGGAGCGGACAAAAATTAACTACTTTAAGTTATAAAAAAGACAATGGTTGTAAAGAAAAATTGTGAATTAAAATTATATCTTGAAACAACAAATACAAACTGTATGTTTATCAAAATGTTATTTTCTATAAATTGCTCTATGGTCCAAAATAACTGAATTAGAAAACTTTTTACCAAATTTAAAATTTTATAAAAATTGTAAGAATAATTTAAATTATATAGCTCTTAAAAAACTAATTAAAAAGTTAAATTTTCTCTGCCCCGAACAAAAATATAAAAAAGAGACTCTTACCTGGTTAAATCTTGAGCAGTACGATCAGCCAGCCGATCAAGACGTGTTCTCACTTGAACGGATGAAGATAAAAAAATATACATAAGTCAGAATGTTCACTTCAGGAGTATTCTTTTCATTAAGTACGACCTATCCATTGATTGAAAACTCAACAAAAAAAACACGGTTGCCTTTCTGGCATATTTAATCGGCTAGTATTTTATTGTTGATAACATAAGCATTGTGATAAAAAACCTTAAACAACCGAGTGTAAATGTTGATAAATCTCGTAATATTCTTTCAGTTTGATAAATCGAGAATGTAATGAAGTTAAGCATTCAGCAAAGGTAGTTTGCAGAATAAAACCCATGTAAATCATAGCTGGGATTTCATGGGTATTTTCCAAAACAAATTAACTAAAAAACCCTCAGTTAAATTGCCGGTAACGATTGAAATCAAAATACTAAATTCCCACCAATAATAGATACCAGGTTTAACCCAAAAGGGGTCCACTAAATGTGGAGCTTTTTAAATTATTTTCTACAGCAAGCACTTGGTTCGCCTGAATTTAATCTTTCAATGTCTCTCATAATAAATATTTTCTGCGTGGTTTTTAATACTGAAGCTGAATGTCAACTGAAGTGTAATTTTCAATCTTGGTAGAGTAGACTCCTAGCCATCCAAACACTATAGGGCTGACGCCTATCCGGAAAACGATTTGGCTGGTTTCACCCAAACGCCTACTTAAACTCATTAAATTATGGTGCCTTTTCCATACTATGTATGCTAACGCCACAAAAATTTGTCATTTTTATGATATTTTGGCTTAAACGTTTCTCACGTGAATCACCGATGTAATTCACTTCCTGCCGATCTCAAATGGTAAAAAAGTCAGACTGTAGGCTGGTTAAAGCAGTGCCAATAAAAAGGTGGACGAACAAAAAAGAGTTTTCTGTATGTTATACGGTAAACTCATTTTATCACCAAATTAAGGGAAAATTTTTAATAATTAATTAATTGTTGGTTCTCTTGACTTAGTCGCTGGCACTGGCAATTTTTCTTTGCCAACACCAGATACAAAAAGTTTGTAGAACGAAGAGTTATGCCGCTTAATCATTGTACCAGAAAAGTCAATATTTTATTTACAGGTCAAACATAATACTTTACGATCCATATTGTAATACCATGCGAGCAGAGACTGATTGGTTTGTAATTCTGTCATATCATTGACGAGGGCAGTTGCAATCCTCTGAGCTGAAGGTAAGGTGTCTCTTTCAGCGTGTAGATTATGTTGACAACAAAATTAAACAGATAATGCATCTTTTTAGTGGAGGTATAAATAAAAAGGCTAAAATCCTCGAAATAGTATAAATATCTTTGAAATCTTGGCAGCGTTGAAAAAATCAGGAAAATGAGGATGTTTTTAAAACTTGAGTCATCTTATATGCCCTTTTTAAATAACTAACGCTAAAAAAAATATTTCTACTTGACTACCAAGCATTTAAATTCATTAAATATATTAATTTCCATATTGTAAAAAAATTTAATTTATAATCGTGAAAACATTGCTATAATTAATTCAAAATATTGATATTTATAACCACAAAATGAAAATAATAAAATTTACTTTTCAAGAAATATAGCATAAATTTTTAGTTTTCTTCAGAGCAGTTAATATTTTATGTCATGATAACCATATAAAAGTGAGAACAGTTAAAAAATACTCAGACAGGAACTTGTTATTTTTCCAATTAATTTTTATTGCACTTAAAATGAAAAAGAACATATATGCAATTTTTTAATAATATTGTACTAAGCTGACAGCATTGAATATACAAAACAACTTCATTTTGAAACTCGGTGTTATGTGAATCAATATGATGGATTCCCAACCAATCAAATGTATAACACACACAAAATAAAACATTTCAAATGAAAACAAGTTCCGGTGGCCCTCTAACATTTTATTTTAAGCACAAAATATTTTACATAATAAAGTCACTTTATTATAACATCCGCTTATTTCTATTCTGCAAACCTATTAGCATAAAAATGTTCCTTCATACAATAAAAATAATTTAAGTAGGTATGATTTCTACCTTTTAACGAACAGATAATGAATTGAGAAAATGACGACGGCTCTAAACAATCGTTATATTATGGGTTGGAGGTATGTTGTTATAACTTAATTTTGGTGTCACACGTATAGGAGTGTTTCACAGTAATACTTTTGCATCCAGTCCTGCAATAGTTTTCAGTTAAATCAAATAAAATCTTCAGGGATTCTATATGGATCTTCGGCTTATTCTTGAAAAATACAAATCCAGATATTTAATATTTCTCAATTAAATTAGTACACAACTTTAACAGATCCAATTTTTGAACTACTATTAAACTTTTAAAAACATCATTTATTCATCTCTCGCAAGTAAATTAGAAAAGGTGTTTCATTTGCAGGTTTTTAAGCTGCAAAAATTAAAATTCAAATTTTGTAAATGAGGACATCTGTTGGAAATAAGAAAAAAATTAATCCTGTTTGAAATCATCTTGTGTTGAACAATAAATCATAAAAACCTGAACTTTACTGACGATTTCTGTAAATGTAGATAACAACACAGACCTTATTGAATGAAACAAATTAAAAACGCAAATCGACGGTGCTCCTTCACAACATTTTATAAGCGAAAATAAATCCAATATTAAGGTTAAGCGGATAAAACAGCGATGAGATCTTATTCTAACAAACATTAAAAACGCTGAAATTATTCTTATAAACTACGCTAACTACTTAACTAGTCTATAAAATAATATGTGTGGACTGAATCGTTCAGCCAACAGTTGGAGTAAACAAGTTGACATAGCTGAATCTATGTATAAAGCAGAGAATTGTCATATAACAGGGTTATGCGGGATAAAACAAAAATAAATCTTAAAACTAGTTGACATCAAACACTTATAACCTTTCGTGAAGGTTGGTTCCATAAATACCAATATAGTAGATTAATAGTATCCCCTGCCGCCTCCTCTAGAGAAACGGTTGTACGGGTTCTGGTTTTGGTAGTCGCGGTTTTCCCCATAACCGCCCCCGTAGTTCCCCCTGTATCCGCCGCGACCCTGCCAGGGGCCCCCCCGATTGCCCCCTCGAAATCCGCCCCCGCGACCACCCCTATTTTGGAACTGGTTTTGATTCTGAGGAGACGGTTGTGTTGGTTTCGGTTTTTCCGGTTCCGTCTTATTATCCTTCTCGTCCGGTTTATCCTCCGCCTTCTTATTATCCCCAGCGGCCGGTTTGTCTTCTGGTTTCTTTTCCTGTTCTTCTTTCTTCTTATCTTCTTGCTTCCCTTCTGCAGCTTTTGGAGCCTATAACAACACATTTTGAAGTAAGAGAGATGTCTTTGAGTAATACTAACGGCCTTAAAACAAAACAGTAACACAATTTTGCACTAGGGTTGGGGAGGTAAAACAATAAATAGAAATTTTAAAAATAAAATTTAGAGAGTACCTACCATAACATTTTTTTTTAATGTTAAAAGATTAGTTATAATAAAATGAAACTCAGTTTTTTGTGCTATTAAATGAAGTCTTTTAAATTATAGAGCAATAAATGTATTTTGCATATATCGTCATATTAAACTGAGGTTTCCTTACAAGGATGATATTAAACAGCAAAACCATCACACATAATTTTAAGAAGTAATGTTATAGCACACCTCTGCAGAGTGCGTTACAATGAAATTTAGCACTTAAATAAAAATGAATAAATTCTACACGAGTGAACATTTAATAAGTCCTTTGCTCTTTGGGGCTGTAAGGTTTAGATGCTTTTTAATTATGGCTGACTACAATTTTATTTGCTTTGGGACTATTCAGTATTCTTAGGTATTCAAATGTTTCCAGTACTGTAAATATACAAGCCCCACTATAAAAATGTATACATATCTGATAAAATATCTAAATTTTTAATGTATTGCTGGCTGAGATCAATATTAATTTAAACAACGGCTAACACTGTTAAACTTATTTTCTACAGTAGTAAGTTAACAGTAATTAAGTAAGTAAACTTACTTAAGTATTAAGTAAGTTTAATATTGATCTTAAAGTAATATTCCTCAGTGGTCCCCAATTACGTTGCATGGAGGTCCGCTTTAAATCTCCACGAGGCTGCCACGGGCCGAAACACAGAAGATTTAAGGAGTTGCAAAATCCGGGGTGTATGAAATACTCCCCAGCAGATGGGGGGTCCGGGGTTCCTCCCCCAAGAAATTCGCTGAAATTAGAACTGTAAACTCACAATTTTAGGGGATCTAGAGACATAACAACGTACAGTGAAACCCCAAACATCCTAAATAATTCTGTCCCGGATGGGATTTAAAAACATTTTGACTATCTGAGAAAAGAGTCTAGACACTATTTAATTTGACATGAACTGTGTTTGCGTAGTTATTTTTAACATTATTTTAATCGCAATATTTCAATTTAATAACAATATGGCAAATTTTTTAAAATTTTATTATTATTATTATTATTATTGTTGTTGTTGTTATTATTATTATTATTATTATTATTATTGTTGTTGCAGGGGAAATATTTTTTCTTTAATCTTCGCTTTATTATTATTTTATTTTATCGTACCTCCATGGAAGACTATATTTAAGAGCTGACAAATAAAACCTTGAATTTAACAAAAAAGAGCCATCTAATTTTTAATCTGGAACCAATGAAATTAGGTTGAAATGTTTGTTATATTCAGAATATTGAAGCCCTTGAGGAGGGACGGGGGTCTGAAGGGACCATTTTCAGGTGTTTCCTAAATATCTTGAAAACTATCAACTTAAAGTATTCCCTATTAAATTGGAAAATTAGAGAAAATTGAACTTCCTGTTAAAAAAGTATATAATATGTCTATTTTAGTCCAACCATTTACAAGGAAAGCACAAATTTTGTTAATATTTCAACAACTATCCCTTCTATAAGAAATACATGTAAATTTGTGTGTAACATACATGCCCAACGGGGCAACGATTTTCGTCCAAACGAAAATTAAGAACATAAGGAAATTTTGATTAAATTTCCAGTAATTTGACACCTCAATCATAAAAACTGGCTTAAAATAAAGGTATGGGTGAGCTCACAAAAGAGGTTGTATTAACCCAATATTTGTAAAATTCGTTAAAGATAACTCTTTCTGTGAGCTCACTACGACCTTTACTTCGGACAAATTTTTATGACTGAGGTGTCAAATTTTTGGAAATTTTGTCAATATTTCATGAATGTTGTTTATTTTCTTTTAGGTGAAGAAGTGTTGCCCCATTGGGTAACACAAGTTGCCCATATTACACACAAGTTTACATGTATTTCTTATGGAAGGGAGATTTGTTAATAAAATTAGTGCCTTCCTTGTAAGTGGTTGGACCCAAATAGATATACTTTTCCTACAGGAAATTTAATTTTCCTTAAATTTCCAATTGCATAGGGATACTAAAAATTTATAATTTTCAAGATATTAAGCAAAAGAAAAAAATGTTACCTTCAGACCCCCCTCCTTCCTCCTGCTCAAGGGCTACGGACAGGGACTTTTGATATGTTCACCTCCTAACAAGTCCAAACAAAGCTGCTAAGTCAAAAATTGTGTTCCAAAAATTTACCTCTATACCTTTTGGATGCCCGGACCATTTTGGTTTGTAAGGTTATGTGGACTGGAAAATACCATGTGACAGACTGGATCCAAACCTCAGTCTGCCAAATTGGGGACCACTGCTGGTGCAAATTAAATTTATTTTTCACCAACAATTCATTGTCTTTGATAATTCTATGAACTTCTCAGATTATCAAGAGGCTTTTGTTCTGATTGCCAATGACTAAAGTGACATGGTTAAGTTCTCATTTTGAATAGATTAAGGCAAGTGAAATAAATAATGAAAATACTAATATCTGATTTCCAAAAAATATAGACGCTTTAACTACAATAGATTTTGATTTTGTTTCCATATTTTTTACCAACGTAAATAATTATATTAAGAAATCATTCAACCTACCTTTGAATGAAGAACTCCTCCAATGGTTGAGAGAAAAGTTGCTCACCTTTTCAGTGCCAAAAGATTCTTTGGTTATAAGTACGTTTTTGAAAAAGGCACTGAAAAGGTGGTTTTCATGAATGTATACTAGTTTAATCGGATGATACATTTAGTTCAATTTCATTCATACTAATTCAAATTTACTTTTGAAAAAAATTGCAAATTTTTCTACATATCAATTTTGTATATATTTTGCTGAATAAATCATTGTTTAATTGAAGTTTTTACGGCATTCAGGAATTTAAATAGTTTGACTTTTTTTTATCTTTTAAGATTAAAAAGCTGATTACAGTAAAAATAATTAAATTTCCCTTTACATGCTTTGAATTTTTATATAATTCCTTGTAAATAATTGGAATTAATGTTTTGATCACATACAAAAATACCAAACATGATGGTAAAAAAAACTAGTCCAAATATAAAGTGTTCATCCTAAATAACAGTAAAAATATAATAATTCTTAGAAAAAATCAATTCTCAAATTACATGTTCCTTATTTTAGGAACACATCAGTCTCTTGTATTTTTTTTCAAACTCTTCATGAGAACTCTGTTTAGATGTATTAATGTTTTATTGTCTTGAAAAATAGATACAGGGCCAAATAAAAACTTCGAATGTGGACACCTATCACTAATTTCTTGAGAACACGAATACTAACTACACTTTTTGCAATTTTGCCCTTAGCTCTGCTGCCTTTTGTATAATGCTCCTCGGTCTGATATACAATGGAATCTCACTACGGAGTGAGTTACTTGTGGGACTAATAAAAATAAAAAGGATAGTTTTCAGGTGGTAATAGTAAGCATTTTTCCGCAATCCATGAGTTGATTTCGAGAACGACTTTAAAATCACAACCATAGCACGAAAGACCTTTTACTCCTGTTATACTGAGGTGTTTAATTTTAGGTGACATAGTTTATAAAATTAAAAATTTCCCCTTCAAAATCTCTATTCAAATAAACAAGAAAAACAAACCATATTAAAATTAAGGATCTAATTGTAGTGAACAAAACTAGTAAGCTGCACTACCAAGCTTCTGACAAATTCTATATCATTTTCAGCAACTAAGGCATCAAGACGATAAAAAAAAATAAAATCTCAGCTCGTGATACTCTCCTGAAATAAGTTTCAAAACTTAGTGATTGTTCAGTATTCAAAGAACATCTGGGACATAAAAAATCTATTTGAGCATCCGCTACGAGCACTGACTGAAAAAAGTAGTAGGTCATAAGCGTTGTGTTCACCGGAGCAGAGATGCGGGTGACAACGGGAGGCCACTTAGTTCCGGCAGAGTCATTCTGCTCCGGGTGCGACACTTAGCGCCTGGCACTTGGGGCCATCCCGACACCTGCGTCCACAAGGTGAGTACCGATACCACGTTGTGATTATTAGTAACTGAAGACGGAATTATCTGCTGCCCGATTATTCATAATAATACAACCTATTATAATTTCACTTCATTTATGAGTCTAAATCATAACGTTTACAATATTTAGTAAACGACGGTTTTGGGGCTTTACATAAAGAAAGGGGTTATGAACTTTAAGCAGTGGCGACTTAGGTAACTAAGTAAACGTAACTCTACATGCCTTACACATTTATGATATATTAAAAGCCCTCTTATAACGAAGAGGGAGTATTATAACTGTTGTAATTATTAGCACAGTATTAGAATTGGTATAGGTATTATCACTGTTGTAATGATTGAATTTGATGGCAATCGGAGTGAAGTATATTTTAGAGTTGTACAGGTTCTTAAGTCAAGCTGAACTAAATAATTTATTCTGTGATGACAAGCTGGGGGGGGCTCTAGAAACATATTATAAAAATGCAATGAAGATTCAAAACTTTACGCAAGGGTGACTTAGATAATTATGTAAATATGAATGTACGTGCCTTACACATTTATGATATATTAAAAACCCTCTTGTAATTAAGAGGGAGTATTATCACCATTGCAATTTATAGATTTGACGTTTGGAGTCCAAAAAATTTGTTATTGTGTAGTTGGAATGGGTAAATGTATTATCACTGTTGTAACTGTTGAATTTAAAGGCAATCGGAGAGAAATAAATGTTTTCAAGTGCTGTGTTTGTATCTAGGCGTGTGAACAATTTCATCTCGGTGAGGACCATGATAATAGATACTTAACAACACCAGCTAATGTTTTACCTGAGGATGTATTAATATACAACATGATGGAACACCTGTTGATGTATAACTATATAATTTCACATTAAAAGGTCATTTTAACGTTAGTTTTTTCATTTGATCATAATTAAGACGTAAATCATGAAAATTAGGCACGTAAAAAATTTAGGGGACTTCAGATGAAGAAATATCAATCAATAAACAATTTTTATATGCCATTTTTACCGATGTAACCATAGTTCAATATAGTCTTTGAAATTCAAGTATAATTCCAGTATTTCATGTGTTTCTAGTATCAGTAGTCCTCCAGAATAGTTATCCGGAAAATACACGGACTTTCGATTGAAGACAAAGCAGAAACTGCACACACAAGCTTTCCTCATAAAACCTTCAGTCATGTGTTTAGGAGTTCCATAATTCAATAAAAGACCGGAGCAATTATTTTGCTCAATTTATTAGTCGTGGGGGTGTTGAGAATTGAAATATAATCTTGACAAAGTCCTACAAGAGTCTGTAGGTGATTCGCATTGCTGCCGCTGCGCAAATTACATTTTGGTCCGGGTTAGTTTCGAAAAGTGCAATGCCCCAGCGCTGCAGTCATTTATATCCGGGCTACAGTTTTGTCCAGTTGTTTTGAAGGTTGCCTTAGAAGAAGGACCAATAGCTATACCCCAGAAAACATCTAAAAAATGTTAATAGATAAACGTGACATAAGCATTTCAAAGTTTCACATGTGAATAGCTTCATTAATTTTTAAACTGACTACGTTTTGAGAGAAGGCTAAAGACACTTTGGTATTGCCCTCTTGGGCAAGAGGAACTAGCATTTACTTCGCGATGATACTGAAATAACGTATGGTGCCATATTAAATAAAATGTCATGGAGCTTAATGGTTTTTATGAGCATATTAAAATACTATTTTTGACTTTCACTGCTCAAAATAGAGTTTTATTAGGGTGATCCAGTGTCGTCCACTCGATTCGAGTCCACATTGTGACTATCATTTGCTGAACATACTTTACTAATCATATTTGAGTCCACTAAATGACTATTACTTGCAGTAGGCTATAGTAGACTCTCGCTCGTTTGGACTAATGTGGCGGATATCCGGTCCGGATTAAGGAAAATCCGAACTATCAGGAGAGAGCCAAAATTAATAATTTCCGCTGTTATGGCAGCCGTTTTGCCAATACACGCGCTAATGCCAACATGAGCGTCTTAAACATGTTTAAACTCCATGTAAATTAAAGTAGACTTGAGGCGTTCTACAATCACCAATGGTGCAGACGAAACTGAAACGCCCTCAATGCTTCAACAGGTAGGACCAAGAGAAGAGGCAACGGCGCTGTAGCTTAGTTGGTAGCGTTCTGAGTTCTGCTCTAAGCAATTTTCATACGGAAGCGCTGTGACGAACAGAGGTACCTTCGTCAAGAAGACCTCAAGGTTCGTTAAGGACCTTGGGATTTGACGGAGAGTGAAGCCCTGTTGACTGAGGGTGCACAATAAGCTAATTCTGCTGCGTTGCTACACCATGGCCAAGTGAAGCCATGGCCCTCTTAAAAAAAAAGAGAAAAAAAGAGAAGAGGCCTGACACAGTTGAAACCACAACAACTATCCAGCTGCAAGTTGCAACTGATTATTAGACAACGCCTACAATAGTCGTAACAAAACCGAAACTGAAACACCCTCAGTTTCGAGTAGTTGCGCTCACAATCGCAACGTCTCAAGAACCACACCAAGAACAGTTATATGCCAAGCGTTTCGATACGGATACAAAAACCACTGTCTACGTCAAAATAGTCTGCTACTGCAACCGTTTCATTAAACTATTATATCGTCAAAACCCTTACAGTTGCAACTGTTTTGCACGGACGTTTAATTCCACCACTAGTCAACTGCCTAGCAGGTAGACCCCCCTGGGGTAGGTCAGTGACCCCCCTCCTCTTCCTCAGTGACACGTGCCACTGCCAAGATGATCAATGCTGGATCGATTTTACAAAGAACGCCTGAAGATGCAAAATGCTTATAAGCATGAAAAATACAGGCGGTAAAGTGTAAATTTACGTTTATTTTTTTTATTTCCAAATTTTGCAACTTCTTTTTTTAAAGGTCATTGATTTGTACAAGCAGGAGTCCAGACAAGACTGGTCCGGATGAACGATAGTCTAGGGTACTATAACTTGATATTGATGATGTTTCAGTATCGACCCAACACACGATGACGTTACCAGGTCTACTGCAGCCGAGTTCGCCAGGTTCGCCTAGTCAAGGCCCGATACTGCCGGACATTGACCGCACCGAATGGGCCTGGGGGAAAGGGGGTGGGGGAGGGGGGTGAGTTAACCCTCAGTAAAATCACCATTTTAATGTATTTTTTGTAAATATATGGAACAAATTGTATTACTTATGACGAATAAGTTTATAAACTTTATTTATTAACCAAGCAAAATTTTTTACAACATAAATTTTAGAAAATCTAAAACCAAAAATTGACGTGAAGTCTAAGAGTAGTAAGACGGTAATGTGAAATCATTTTTGTTAAGAATTTTATGAAAATAGTCTTATGTTAAGTGATGAACTATTTAAGTCAATTTTTAATTACTTTAAGAATGTGTTAGTATTTTATGTAATACTAGCATTATAGCAGTATTATTAGCATAGCCATTAATAGTACTACTTAAAAAAATAAAGAAACTTTCCTGAAAACATTTTTAACGTACAAGAAACAACACGTTGGTAGATGATCACATGTGATCTTATTTACAAACGTCTCTCAAAGTCTCTAGGCAATATAGCAAAAATCAACAAAATGTTTAAATGGTGTTTCAACATTCAAATAGTCAGACTAATGAAATTTATTTTATATAATATTGCATTGAACTCAAGTCTCAAATTAGTATAAATAAAATTATAATTCTAGAAATAACTATAATATTTCCTAAATTTTTGAAAATATTTTAAAATGTTTCAGCTGGAAGGGAAACAAGGGGAATCCAAATGCAGCTCTTTCAGCCCTGACTCTGTTGGCATTCTTGTTTTTCCTCAACATCTTACAGGTACTAAAAAATATACGTATTGAAATAGATTGATAGCTTCAATGCAGTATTTCTTTGGTAAATTCCTTGTGAACAAACACTGCACAAGAGAATATAATTCCATTATTAAACCTACACGATTAAAAGCAGTTTCTCGAACCGCACTGTGTTTATTTATGTACCGTTAAATTAAGTTCTTTGTTGTTGATAAAACGAAATATACACATTTTATTGATACTCGTCACATAAATATGTTGTTAACATTCCACGTTACATTTATTATTTAATTTGTCAAATTTGAAAACCTGTACAATCAAATACGATTGTTAGTTTTGTAGTTTTGTCATGTTTTCTTTGTGGGATGACGTCTGAAATGAATCATGAGCTGCAGAATGACAACCAAGGTTGTCTCGGTTTCTGTGATGGCAACTTAAGTGCTCTAGCTTTCCCTCTGGTGATAAATTGCGGGAAAAATGTTAGCTTTGCTACGAGTAACCAATTCCTTGTTATGGACACAGGTTATAACTAGGCATGAAGAACCCATTACAGTAGGCGCCCTCTAGTTCGGCTTCGGTTGGATCGGCCGCTGGATGGTCCGGCCGGTCCTAGGATGGTGAATCATATCCGTTATATCACCACGCCGCACCGCGAGGGAATGACCTTCGACAGTATTTATCCTGAATCTTTAGTTTCCGGCCGAAGAAGTAAACTATTTATGTCAGTTTAGATTACGGACAAGCTTGTAATTGATGGACACACTTGACCTCAACTAACAAAAGATGTTATTCTTTCAATATGAGGACTTTACAGTGAGATTTGATCTTGGATTTCACTTGTATACAACAAAAGAAAATAACATGTTTCTTAACATTTTTATAGGTTATGATTCAAATAATACGTGTAACTTAATTCGGCAAATAAATTTCTAGTGTGTTTTTACAGTAAATAAAGAGTTTTTCTGCCCACTTTATATCCTCAGTACGGTATCGGTAAAACCAGTGACCCAATATGACAGTTCAACATAAGAGACATCAAAATATTTTCTTTGGCAATTAAACACTGTAAATATGTTTAAATAGCGTGTTTTGTTGATTTTTAAACATAGGTTTTGGGATTTAATAGGGTTATTTTACATTTTGATAGTACATCCGGATGGTCCAGCCATTTTGTAGTTCGGCCAGGGGTCCGGTCCCGAGGTGGCCGAACTAGAGGGCGTCTACTGTACTTATGTCATTAGAATAAAGATCAGGGTTTAATTCTACCGCAGTGAAGGTGTTAGAGGCCTAAATGAACTTTTCCAGAGCTGCCTCAAGGATTCCATGAATCAGAACCCTGGGGTCGTGGTGATGATGATGCCGACCCCTCCGACTGCCGCCGGCGCCATCAGGGTCAAGCGAGAGTCTCGACCCGAGCCGAGAGCGAGAAGCAAGGGCGAATACTACAACCACGAGTGGGACGATTACAAGGTCAGAGATGAAAATTAATATGGTCGTGTTTTTTCCATCCTGATATGCGAGGACCGTCCAGAAAGTAAGTTTCGTTCGTGCGTAGCTCGAGAAGTAGTAGGGGTAGCGCAATAATTTTGACATCGGCAGTGACTCAATACGTTTCTAGCTATATGAGGCAGATCATCGTACTTCCACGTGTTTGCTAAATATGTTCTTCCAAACGTGTGCACCTCAAGAAAAAGTCACGCCAAATTGGAGTTGCGCTGTATTTTAAGATTATTTTTTTCAAAGGCACTCAGCGACCAAAATTCATTCTGTATATCCTGTTCGGATCATTACCTCCCATTAAAGATTTTGCGAAAGATTTTTGATTGTGAAAAGATTATTTCTCATGAATTTGTATCATCCACTTTGTTTACTAGGTCATCAGTGACGACAGCAAAATGTTGCCTTTTGTAAATGTTAGTCCTTCATCTAAAAAAAATTGTACCGATTGACAAACAAAACCTTTACTCATGCTTTTGGGACGATACACTTATCAGAATTCAGGCAGAATTTTGGTTGCTGAGTGTTTTATGATAAAAGAATCTTAAAATATAGCGCAACTCCAATTTGGCAGGACTTTTCTTCGAGATGCTCAGGTTTTAAAGGTTATATTTAGCAAATGCGCGGCAGTACGATGTTCTGCTTCACACAGCTAGACACGAATTGAGTCACTCCACACGATGTTATGAAAATTATTGCGCCACCTCCACTACTTTTTGAGCTACACCCGAACGGAACTTATTTTCTGGATGGCCCTCGTATATTATTACAATCAAACATTAGTGGGTTTATTTTTACTCATAATTATCATTTTCATAGCTCTTGTGTTGTTAAGTTAATTTTAATTTCAAAAATATAAGATGAAATTCAGTGAACTTAGGTGTAAATTTTAAACAATAAAGAGTTGAATTAATTTTTTTTTAAATTCATCTTCATTAAGAGGAGTTAAAATAAAAAAAAGATGCTGCAAGAAAATTACATTTTTTACCTTCAGATGTTAAGTTTCAGCATTGGTGAAGCAGTTTACATTTTATGTATGAGAAAAACACATTATAGAATAATTTAAAAAAATCCAAAGTACCTTCATCTAAATTATTTACTTCTGTTCTGTAAATTTTTTAGATCACAGAATTAGTTCATAGCCACGTAGAATCATACTGGAGTAACAAAGAGCCAGAACCATCCAGGAGTGGGCAGCAAAAACACGAACAAACCTATAAATACATCCCTCTCAAACCTTTGAAAGATAGGACAGAATCACTCCAGGCTGAACGAGAGGGACTACAAAAGAAGAGGATTTCAACAAAATTGCAAGTTTTCAGAAATGCACAAAAAGAGGAAGAAGAAAAATACGTTCCCGATATTACAACCTCAGATGACAAATTATTCCATGGAGCTCAGAGCGAAGAAAAACTTAGAGTTAAAGAAAAACCATTGATTAAAGCTGGAACAAACTGGAGGAAAATATTGACAACTGCACTGCAAATGTCCAAGCCCTTAGTGAGGACACTTCTGTGTTGTGACGCTATTGTTTGTGAAACTTCTCAGAACAGTCAGGGCAATAGTTCCAATATGGCAGTATGGTAAGTAAAATTGAAAAGAGACTTATCAATTAATTTTGTGAATTTTGTATTGAGAGTACAGTAGTATTTTGTAATTTATTGTTCTTGCTTTTTCTAATCAATTACACTTGAACACTAGAGGGGTCCAATGTGTTGTGAATTTTAAGGTTAATGTCAATGTCTTTTCAAAACCAAAATAAATAACAGCTTAAATAACCTTTTCAAATGCACTGCAATAAGAAACTTCTTTAAAAAAATTTAAATAGCCACTTTTTCCTAAGATACTGATAATAATCATAGTCTTAACATTTTGGCTGGCATTTTAGAATATCTAAAACAATTTTTACAAGTTCAATAGTTATTGTATTTTTTATATTATTTTGCGTTATTACACATTTTTATGTAAAAAGGATTTTTCACAGGAGCCTCCTGCTTTGGGTATGCAGGGGACAAAGTCAAGGATCTTGTGTGGACAACCAAACTTCACTGAGAGACTGCAAAAACCCATTTGTAAGAAACCTACTGCGAAACCAGGCAATGTCGCCGTCCAATGTAGAAAATACTGAATAAAATGTAAAAAATAATTATGAGTCGTTCATTTCTAGCCAAAATTATGAACTATGGGGTCCATGTTACTTAAAAGTGACTTAGGTGGAGTACTTACAACTAGGGTGGGGCACATATTGCTTAGGTGGCGTAGTTACATATCAAACTTTAAAATTACTTAGTTTGTCCAAACAATTTTATGATCATAGGATGATTTTAATATAGATGAACCAATCATTATAATAATGATAAACAATCTTACTGCAGTTCACTTATCAAACAAATCTGCACGGTATAATGTTCTAGTTCAAATTACATCACACATGGTTATGGTTCTATATATTTTCTTTAAATATAAATCTTCCTCATATTAACGTAATTGTTGTACTTTTCCAAAGGTTTTAGAAAATATCCGGTTTGACTATAATCACTTTAGTGTTGTACTCAAGATGACTCAGTCTTGCTGTAATATGAGGTTATGCAAAAATTCTTTAATGACACTTAAGTTTTGTACTATTTTTTCTTTATTCTTTTCAGCTAATTTTTCAAAAAAATTAAAACGATTTATTAATAAAAAAACTCTATTAAAAATGTCATTTTATCTACGAACATTGCAATAAGCACCAATTATGGTATTACAATAAACATTAAAATGATATACATTAAAACACCAAAAACCAAGCAGTTGCATAATGACGACTTAATGATACTGGAGTCACTTTAGAGTACTGGTTCTAGACCAATGGGAGCGCGGCATTTGACGAAAGTAGTGTCATAATGACGATTACGCAATTCGCACATCAGCTGATTGTTGCATTACGATTCATGTTAGAGTTAACTTATCCCATCAGCTGATTGTTCCACAACGATTCATGGTTAAATCTGCTTATGTGCCTAACCTCAAATTTGAGTTGACGTATTCCATAATTAGTAAAAGTCATGAGTTTTGTTTAACTTCAGGGGAAATTTTGTCGTATATTTTTGGTCATAGATAAAGTAGTGTATGCAACGATTGTATTATGCCTTTAAGCCTCTCGTGAGATATTTAGAACACGAGCGACATCTCACTCGTGGCTTAAAGACATTCATAATACAATCGTTGCATAAACTACTATTTTCTAATAATTAAACTTGATTTGTAGACGTAATAGATGTTCATTTTAACAGCTACAAGTGTTTTTAAAAAGATTTGATGCTGCAAAAGAAAAAACCGAACAACTTTCATATTTTAACTTAGTTTTACCGGACATAAAAACATATCGTTTGTCTATTTTATGGGTAGAGAGGATAATGAGGTGGTCTACAGATCTCAAACCAACAGGAGCAGCGGTAAACATCCCGACGCAACGTGTGGGTGGCGCGCTCTCGCCGGTGGCGACCGGGTAAACATCACACTGACGAATGCCACACTGCGACACATTAATACTCCTCCCACCACCGATGTTATTACACCAAATTCACAGTGAAATGTTAGTGTTACCAAAAGCACGGCGTTAAAAAAATCGTAATTAAAAAATCTGTTTGTACAATCAAAACCATCCCAGAGGTATTGGCTTTGGAAATAAAATTACAACGTGTTCAAAATTATTGCATTCGATTTTTGTACAATCTCTGACAGAATGATTGTGTCACGCCTTTTTTCATTTATGCCTCCCTTTTAATACTTTCTGATTCAAGACGGTTGCGTTATACAGATGTGTATAACCTTGACAGGTTAGTCAAGGTTATGAACACACTCCTTGATTCACCTTAGGATCCCAAATTACCTTGTGAATAATTTTGAATTCTCAAGTGAAAGAGGTGCAAGAAACACCCGCTCTGACTCATCCTTTGCGAAATCCTCGACATAGGATAACAATACATCCTTCATTCCTTTTCCTTTTCAATACATCCTTCATTGTTGCAGCCTGCCCCCTTTAAAATTCTCTCCCCGTTGAGGTAAAATTAATTGAAAATTGTTCCCGGCTGATGGTAGCGCTGAAGAAGTATCATCTTACAAGGACGACCGTGGTGTGGCGGGATGGCGTGCTTGATGTGTCCTTGATGTGATGTGATTTAACATGGGATGAATGTGTGAGTGCGTTCATATTTAGATTTTTGTATTTATTAGATAATGATGAAATAATATTTTTGTTCTTAGATCAAGAGGTTGACTATAAGAAAGGGCATGACAAAAAAATATAAGGACCTGTAAGAAAGAACACTTGTGCCCTAAAAGGTCGATGTTTGCCTTGATAAAAGAGTATTTTCATTTCATTCCAAATTTCTACAACGCAAATGATATAATAAAAAAATAAGTCACTCTATTTTTGTACATTTTAAATAAAATATAAATTAAATGACATTAGAAGAAACATTTCTTCAAAGTTGTATAAATATATATATTATAGGACTATTATAAGCCAGATGATATCATAATAAGAGAGGCGAGCTGCATACAAATTGTGTTGTGAAATTGCACAGGACTGAGAACAATGAAACAAAATATAACCCATTATATTTCGGAGATCTTTATAAACCTATAAGGCATCGATGAAGGCCTTTTTTTTCATCGAAGGCAGTTAAAATTATTAAGAACATCGCCACAACTCGCTAAACCAGCACTCGATGTTGAGTTTGATGACTTAAAAATTTGTTGCTGTTTACAGCTACCTAATCTAAATAACTTTCCCGACTGTTATGGCTAGTCGGTGAGGGTGAAAAAACCAAGTGAGGCGCCAAAGACTATATTTCACTTCGGGGTTGACAAGTGGTTAGGGCTAATTAATGAGAAGTTGCATCAACAAGAAGGGTGGTTCTTTGAAACAACAAACTGTAGAGGAGAGAGAAAGGGGTGATGGGGGAGAGGGGGGAGGGGCTGACACTTGGGCCCATCTGCTCCTCTCCCCCCTCAGTGTTTGTACAGGCACATCATCACCCTTCCCGGAACACTTGGGTGATTACGTTATTGAACTAGCTGGAAACCGAAGTAGTTAAGTCTTCATTGGGTGCTTGATTGGTGTTTAATGCTCGTTAAAGTGGTTTTAACTATTTGGGGGGGGGGGGGTGTAAGTGGTTATATCCTGTGCAAGGATCTATCATATAACTTGTTGTAATGGTTTTCTTATTTAATTTTCCTTAAATCTGGAATTATTTTATTAATCAAAGCAACTAAACCATATTTTATTCAAACTGCTTAAAAAAATTAAAACTACCAACTATTTCTATAATGAGTTGAATTGCTTATTTTACGATTGGAAGCAAGAAAATTAAGAGAAGAGGCAACCTGACGAGTGTGAATTTGAAAATGTAAAACGTAAGCGTGTATTCATGTATGTGCAGCAAAAAAAAACCATAAAGGAAGCTTCACCAAGACTTTCACTCTTAAGTTTAAACAAGTTTCTTCATATTTTTCATCACAATTACCAACAACATAAATAGACCCATCGAATTTTTCAAATTAAAAAACGTTCTGAGAAAAATAACAAATACATTGAGTAATTTGGAATGTTCTCCAGAGCTTCAACGGTCGGTGAATTAAGTAATGGTGGATTCTCAAATTATCTATCAGTGTTACTTCACCATGATTAGGAATGGCAGGATGATGATTGTCGAATTGAAGCAGGTGGTCCAATAGTCGCTGTGCTCAAGGTTACGAGTTGCTTGTAAGTTGCCTTGCTCAAGTGACGGAAAACTCAATCAGAGCTGGGCCTTACATTAGATGTTATATCGCTGAACACATATCATTTATTGATTGTTGCAAATTAGTGATGTTATACTCGTTCATAAGTTTATTGCTAATGTCATAATGGTATGTACAGCCAGAAGTAAAAATCCATGTTTTCTGTTTATTGACCACAAGTTTAATAAAATCATTAGTGTAACCAAAACGAAAACCGTTATGTACGAACACCACTGCAGAGGACAAATGATTAGTACTGCTAGGTGTACTCAGTACAGAATAGGCATTGCGAAGGTCGATCCGCACTAAAATGAAGGACAAGAAGTCCCAGTTTTATAAAACTTATGACAATACAATCTTGTAATCCAGTTTTATGGGAAATCAAAATTATTAGCAACTGGTGAGTCGTCAAATAGTAATATGACTTGTCTGTTGAGATATAAAGTAATCTTTGTAGTAAAAAATAGACTCACAGAGAAATACTTAACACTTTTATATATATTGTTTTCTTATATATTTTCCTATTATTTTCTTAAATGTATATTCTGACGTTTTATGACCTTTTACAAGTCTCCACTTTTCAACATTAGCTTATAACTGGGCCTTGGATATTGATGATAACATCCCTACAATACTACTTATTATCTCTTTAACTGAACGATTTTTTACACATTCTTAACCTAGACTCTGAAGACAACTAAAAATAAATAACAATTGACTATGCAGTCACTCTTCTTTCAGGCTGTTTAAAATTAAAATTACATCTTCTGATATCACAAGTTCAATTTTTAATTGTTTAAAAACTTATATGAGTGCAATCACCTTTTTACTAAAACGAATTTCTCAAAGAGAAAAGTAACAACTACTGTAGCTCAGAGAGAAAAATTAGGAACAAATTTCAAAACCAAAACAGGTCTTAAATGTTAATCCTCAAATATAATGCAATACTAGACGCAAAACAACCCGTAACTAAGTCTTTCAACACAAAATTATGTTAGATCTTCATATTAGGTTAAATAATAAACGCGTTATCTATGCTTAAATAATATCGTAATTTCAAAGTTAAAATATCTTGTCGTTGAAAACATAGCTTTTTTATATAATAATGATCAGCAAGGCTGTGAAATTTAGTAAGCAAAGCTGAATCAAATCTCTTCTGTAATTAAATATGACAGCGAAAGATCATAAAAGATTATTTAAGCAGCAACTAGATTGAGGATTATTTAAACGGTACATCGATATAAGGTGTTTTACACGATACCCAGATTATTAACTAGTTCTTGTTACCCGGTAATAAGAACTGCTTGACGTACGACAAAATTATCGCAGATAAACTCGTTTAGAAAAAAAGACGGTTAATTATTCTTAATTTTATATTTTCAACTATGTAAATAGTTTTTATGTGATAATTCTGCAAAATATTATCAAACGAAAAAAGTTTTCTTCTTTAATAAGAAGGGTAGAAATAAAACACACATTTAATTAAAAAGTTTCTCTACTTTATTAAGAAATTAAAATAACTAAGTGTCATTTTCATCCTTTAACCCATGCTCACATAGCGAAATCAATAGTTTTGTACAATTATCAAAATAATTTACAAAAAAGCACACCTAATTACTTAATATCCATTCACTGTCTTTTTTCTGTAACAAAAACTTCTATTTAACTTTGTTAATGTATTCAGGCTTTTTTACATTCAAATGGAAACAAAATTAAACACCCTTTAACACATACTAACTCTGTAACTCATGTTTACAGAAAAAACAACAGGAAAAAATTTATAACAATAAATGACAAATTCTGGTCACATCTTTAAGAAACCACTATGGTTTGCTTTGATAACTAAAGTCAACATGAATGTTTGAGTCAAGCCTGACTAATAGGGATTTAAACTACAGAGTCCCATGTGTCGGTGAGGCATGTCGCGCGCGACATGTTAGATATACTTGGTCTGGGGTCCCAAGGCGTGTCGCGTGTGACGTGTTAGATATACTTGGTCTGGGTCAGTTTGCTGTCGCCATACGAAGGGTCCATCATTCGCGACCAGTCCGTCTGACCCACGACAAAGCCGATTGCTCTCATCTTCTCCTGTTCTTGTCGTTCTTCCAGGTCAGCCCAGCGCACCTGCGACCAAAAACAACATGTCAAAAAAATGTGAGTAGAGAAGTAAAATATTTTTAATAAAAACTATAGTCCTCCTTAGATTATTTGGACCCAAATTAAGGGCAAGCACAAGAGGGGGGCAAAGTAGGCTTTTTGCTTTGAATACATTAACTATAAAAGTTAAAAAGGGTGGACCATTTAGTTTTGATTACTCTGACGGAGTAAATAAATAAAATAATAAATAAATAAAAGCCCAGATGAACAAAGAGATTCCCTCGAGGTTCTTAAATTTATATATAGCCGAACATAATTAGAACTGATTACATAGATCTTTGTTAAAATCCAATTTCGTGAAAATTATATTTTTGTTGTCACATGACTAAGTTCAAGCCATCATAACTTCAGGTACAGTACTGTAGCTTGCCTCAAACCTACCTTCTTAAATTATCATCTCAAATTAAATCCTGGGATTTAATGAGACCTTTAAGAATGAAAGAATGAATGAATTTTTCATTCATTCATTCATTCATTCATTCATTCAAAGAACAAAATGAACTATGTATGTTAGTTCAAACCAAATATATATGATGAAAAACCTAGTTAAATATTTAGAGTTTGAAACTCCTTTAATAACTGAAGGGAGGAAATGTTGTTTTAGTATAAATTGAGTAATGTGGTAAAATGTAAGATGTTATTACTTACTGAATTGCAGTAAAATGCAGCCTACGGTGTCAGTTCAATTTTTTTTTCCTGTGGAACCGGTTTCAAGTCAATGACGACTCATCTTCAGCCACTAAAACTTGGTATTTCACACTTCTGTGGTCGTCAAAATTTCAAACATAAAGCACATTTTACACTGAACATTCAGAGACAACACATACATTAAAATTAACATAAAAAACATCGATACTAAAAACGTGTGCACACCTCTCGCGCGATCCGCACCCATTGAAAGGGTAGATCTACAAATTTCAATGGGTGCGGATCACGCGAGAGGTGTGCACATGTTTTTAGTATCGATGTTTTTTATGTTAATCTTAATGTATGTGTTGTTTCTGACTGTTCAGTGTAAAATGTGCTTTAGGTTTGAAATTTTGACGACCACAGAAGTGTGAAATACCAAGTTTTAGTGGCTGAAGATGAGTCGTCATTGACTTGAAACCGGTTCCACGGAAAAAAAAAATTGAACTGACACCGTAGGCTGCATTTTACTGCAATTCAGTAAGTAATTATATACAAGGTGTCTAGGCTTAAAAAGAAAAAAGTAAGATGTTACTTTATGTGAGACATGTGGTTGCATAATTAAAATGTAAGGCATAATTAAGACATAAATCAGAAAAATTGGGCAGGTAGAAAAATTAAGGGAACTCTAAAAAAAAATATCAATTTAAAACAATATTTTTTGTCATACCGTACTAATAAATCTATGTTTTACCAATTCAATCACTCACATTCAATAACATTCAAGTACCTAATTTGAAGTGCAAGCGTAATACCAGTATTTCAAGAATTTCAAGAATCAAAAGACACCCTGTTTAATTAAGATAACTGTGACCCAGCTACAACTACTAACAAATTTCAATTATGGTCAATCAGTCTACTTGTCGTGGAACTTCTTAAATTATAGTTACATTTATTTTCTAAAGAAAAAATGGATCCCTGACAAGTAACATGAAATTCAGTGTTCAAATGTTCTTAGATGAGTCAATGGATTATTCCAAGCAATAATATTGTTTTGAGTTTTATTTTGATCTATGGCGAAACTGAATGATTGCATTTCTGATAGTTTGCCTTCCTGACACTGGGTGATTCTAGCTGATTCCTGCGCTAAAATTGTAGTTGCTACATTAGTTTAAACATAATAATCCTGTCATTTAAAATGCGTATGAATCAGACTGTTTTGATACATAAGTGTTTCCACTTTTGGAAGGAAAATGCCCCAAATTTGGGGGTTTTGGGCCCTAAAAGGGTAATAGAAGCCCTGATAGTAAATTTAATGTATAATATATTAGTGTCAAACAAAAAAATCAGGCCCTCTTCCAAAGTTATAGTAACAAAAAAAATTTACAAACGAAAATGCCAATTTAATAAATACAGAGTGTTGTCTTGAGGGGATTTTGCACTCTAGTGTCCACAATTATTTTTCGATTTCTTTCAAATTTGGTAGAGATATTATTTCCTATAATCTGATTAACCAGTCGAGGGAGTCACTCTTCCCATTTTAAGCCTATTGTTTCCTTGCATTTGACCCGCTCACATAGACAATTGATCTGAGCATGTATGTTATAAAGCAAAGAGAGGAGTGAGCCAGTACAGAACAATACTGTAAAGCAGATATTAACGTGCAAACGTTTAACAGCTAGTTTGTAAACTACCATGCATGTTGTCATTGTAACCAATGGAAGTATATATAGCAGTATAGAAGTATAGTCGTCCGCCCCGAAAGCGCATCAGTTGTGAGTTGGATGTTATTCGCCGCGGCCGGTAAACAAGTTGCGTCGTGTGTCCGTCAAATTTTATAAGTCTATATGTACCGATCGGTTTTTGTATGTGTTGTGTTTCAAATGTTTTTCGTCAAACTTTATGTGCAAGTTTTAATAATGATGACGTCCAATGGACTGAACTTCTCGTAAAAGCCTGAAGATGGTGCAAACCCGCACCGAAACCTAGGTCGCTACTCTGACCTACACCAAGGTGGACTACGGAAGGTAAAATTATACCATTAGGAAGTACAGCATTGTAAATGAAGCAAGCAGTAGGAAAATAGTTGGATATTGTATTTGTAATTTACCGAATGCCGGTAAACAGCAGCAAAAATTTTAAAAACTTTGCGAATGGCCAGCCTTGAAAACTCATATTCTTTATCAACTATGGGAGCAATGGGAAATATGCGAAAGCAGCCATAATAAACAATCTTAAATATATTCTGATAGCAGGTAATAGACGGAAGTAACTTTAGGGATTTACTTCTTTTGTAGTTTTTAGGGAATTTGACTAAATTGACTGGATAACCCAAGTTACCCTGACTCCGATCAAGACTTCAACTGATCCAAATTTTAAGACTTCAACTGTATGTTTTCATCCCTATAGATTGCCTAAAATTATGAATTTACTGTTATAATTTTTTTTCTGGGGAACCCAGGACCCCATTCACACGGGGGGGAGGGGGGGTTAGGGGTGGAAAGAAATTCACTCCAGAGTCTTCCCAGTGGTTGTCACCCCCACCCAAAGAACAGGCTAGTTACGTCTATAGGAGACCCCAACCTTTTGGTACGTAAAAAAATAGAGTAAATTCCAGGCTAAAAGAGACCACCAGCCTTTCAAAATAAATTACATTCAAAAAGTGTACATAGCACAATCCAACACCCAAATAGAACTTTCAAATTTTGATTATCTTCCCCGAAAGAGAGAAACTGAAACTCACCCTCTTCTTCCCCGAAACATTAGGCCTGGAAAGTCGGTATTCCGAGAGGTCGTCTTCTGACAGTTCAAGCCACTCTTTGATCGTGTTTCCCTTCCTCGCTTTGACGAGACCGTCTAGCCGATCTGTAACAGAGGAAACACTTCCTCAGAAACCGAACGAAACAAAACGGAAGAGTTATTTGCATGGATCATACACCTTGCGTGATTACTATACCCCCGTCAGCCAACGGCAGTGGCTGGAGGCACTAGTAGTTACCTGAACTCTGGCCACACTCATTGGTTGCTAGAGGTATATATCACTAAGAGCAGATGTATTTGCCACGTGTTTTACCAAACACAACCTGATACAAAGCTTAAGATTTGATTAAAAAGGCAAATTTTGAAAGCACTTCACAAATTAATCATATTCCGATAACACAAAAAATCAAGTTAAAATTATTAGGTACCAATTAGGTTGTAATTTCAAATAGGTCTTGCAACACTCTTTCGAGTGTTGCAATCCGTATTTTTACTTACATCCATAACATGCTAGCAATAAAGTAATTAGTTGAAAGGAAAGGTTTCAAGTGTTTTTTTTTTCTTCATTCTGATTTTGTTAATCATAAGCCATGTAAAAGTCTAACCCATTGTAAGTTGAGGGTTTTATATATTCTAGAAATCTTTATTCCAGGGATAGAAAAATGTAGCTTATTTTAATAATAAAAACTTACATGTAAAAAAATTCTAGTTCTGAAATATTCAACCAGATGAAACTTGAAAAGTCAAAGGCGGAAATTTGACATGACAGGTAGGAGAAATATTTCTATTAATACTCCCTAACAAACCACTGTTAAGGTATTTAAAATTTAGAAACTGCTTAAATCATCCCTTCAACCATAGAGCATTCAACCATGAGTCATTAACATAAAATTTGTCTTCAAACCAAAATAATAAAATTATTGTTGAGGACTGTGTTCAGTAACTTCTTTTTGTCTATTTTGTTAACATTTTGCATACAATTAATATTTTTCTATGTAAAATTTGACATATCAAAAAAACTACTACAATTAAAATATAAAAATATATTTTACATTAAAGTTAGGAATTTTTGTAAAACTTAATCAGTTACATAACAATTCTGGTTTTATAAAAAACATGTATCTCTTGATCTGTTTTTTAAACATTTTAACATGCGAGCGTATTTGAATTCAGTGCTGATAGAGTGAACTTGCTGATGTTACAATGAGAGAACATCTAACCAAACATTTGGTTTTACTTTTAAACCAAACTTGAAATTATTCAAACTTAAGCCATATATCAGGCTGATTTGGGATAAAAGAGTTTTAAAATCTTCTGAAATAGACATTGTATTATTCAAGAAAAAACACAAGGCTACGGACATAAACTAATTAAAAAAATATAAATAAAAACTTATTTACTCACCTAGTTTTTCGCCTGAAGACTCGACGTTGTCCCACTTGCTCTTTAGATATACGGCAATGTCCTGTTGGGAACATACTGGCATGTTTTATGACACAAAATCAACCTAACGGGAAGCCCGTCCTACATCAATCTGTTTAAGTTACAGATTTAAAAAATTCAAAACCAATCTTGATCATTCAAGAGACCAAATTGATGTAAAGTGGGGACTGAAGAGATAAATAATCTTCAAATCTATGTTTGGGCAAATGATAGGCCGAACTATGAAAACCCCAATACAGAAAGAGTAAATCAAAATAATAAGAGTAAATACTTATGTAGTTTATACAGATAATACAGTGAAGAAAGCCAGGGTTTATTATTTTGACGATAGAATGATTTTTTATAAAATTGAGAACTACATAGAAGACCATTACAGGAGTAGAACAAAGGCGAAGAATAATCAAGAGATCGCTTAAACATCTTGACAAGAAATAAATATTTTTTTGTAAAATTTTTAAACTTTACTACAGAAATAGTAATTGCTAAAGTGATATGCTATCAACAGCAGAATTTAAGAGAAATAAGTAGTAGAAGACGACTACCCACTTAAAGATTCAAAGAAAAAACAGATGTTTCAAAAATCTAAAGTGGAATGCAAAAGTGGACAACAGATTTCAGAGTTTATATGACAAATCCATTTTTCCTTTTACAGCAAAATGTTTTTAATGTATCTGACTCCTTTTTTGTGGTACCTTTGAGAATGGTCGCTAATTTTTATAAAAGTTTACACTACTGTTTTTCTAACTTATTTGATGGGTATTTCAAGTTTGAAAACTAATGTTTTTAAATATTCTATATTTCTAAGTTAATTAAAAATCCAACTGGGCAGCCTTGTCAAGCATATTTAAAATACATCAATTAAAAGACTGAATTGATTAAACTGTCAAGAGATGATATCAGATGAGATGAGGAAAACATATTCCGCATTATCAGGAATACAATCAGAAACAGAAACAAACTTTGCCACAATCAGCGAAGAAGAGTATATTGCAGATGTTAAAATTAGCAAGCTGTAGGTGTTTTCGACCCGATGATTACAAACAGAAATAAATCTCCGAAGCAGTGAATGAGTGCAATGTAAAACAGATACGTTTATAATATGTAACTGGGTAATATATTTGCTTGAAATAGCACAAGCATTGTTGGACTCGGTGATGTGAAACAGTTGTGAGCCAGCGCTAAATTTGTTTGCTGAAATGAACTGGGTTAAATATTACACACACAGCTGAAAAGTTGTAAATCTCACATATATCACGTCATTAATTACAATGTAATACAAGAAAAAGTTTATATATATGTTATCCAGTTTCAAGATATAAGATATTATATTTAACGTATATTTTAGCCCAAATAATATCAAGCTTTAATTTATTAAAAAATATAAATAAATACATACATTTTAAGGATTATTATATGATTGCTGCAAATTTGATACGAGTGAATACTGACTTACTATTTTTATCTCCCTGCCTGAATATTTGATTAGGAATTAGTTTCAAGAATTAAAGTATTGATTGAGGCAAAACATACATAATTTGGAATACAAAATCTCCTTAGAAATTATAACAAAACTGAATATAATTTTCATCTATCTCTAAAAGTGTTATATTTCTATCTACACTATTGAGTCTAATTTGACAAAATCTGTTTTTTTCAACTACAATTAATTTTCAAAAATTAAATTAAATGTAATTAATATTATTTTTACTGGTGTTAAGTGTTATTGCTTAACATATGACTTTATTCACAATAAACCATTTTCCCTAACTAAGGTGTTAAACATGTCCTTTAAATAAAAAATATCGTCCATAAAAAAAATAAAAAAGGAAAAACAAAGTAAGAGTTGAGCTGCGATGTATCTGGCTGAAACAGTTTTCAAATATAAATATATGATTTAACAACACAGTTAAAAATATTTTATAATCTATCATCATCAAAGTAAACCAATATGTAATGGTCATGTCACATAACTTGGCCCCAGTCCGTCTGCAAGGCTAATGTTAATTTTAGCTTTGGTCTTACGGACCTGGGCCAAGATAGTTGACTCGGACTATAAAGTAAAATACAAACCGTATTTACCCAGGTCTAAGACTTGTGCTTCATCTCACTCCAAAAGGACCAACTTCTTGATCAACAAATTTCAACGAGCCAACAATATGAATAAATAACAAACTTATAAATAACCAGCGAAAATGATATACCGGTATTCAGTTCTTAACTCGGATGTCGTAATATGTTAAGAATTTATCTTGTGAAAATTGAGGGATTTTCATTATAACTAGGTGATTGCACTCATTAACTCTAACATTTATTCAAACTTTAGAGATAGATATAAATTAAACTAATAAAATTAACAGCATGCGTAGTAAAAAAAATAAATACAAATAATTAGAGACAATTATTCTTTTCAGTTAAACAGCATAAACATTTTTTTAATATTCGATACATTTAAACAATAACTGCTTCAGAGCCAAAGCTAAGATAATCATGACAATCCTGAATATTTCATAAAAAAAAACTTCTTTGTTGAAAACTGCATTCTGACACAGCTATTTACGATGATAATTAAATTATTTTCTTGTTATCAGTCAGTTTTAATGCACACACATTTAATGTAATGCACAAATTTTAGAAATATTTTCTTTCTGTTAACTTGCAAAAATCTCTTGAAGACAATTTATTTTTTAAATAACTCTTTGCATAAAATGTGCATCTAATGTTTTGACGAATAAAATATATGTTTCCTGTGATGCATTTAAGAGTATTACAATTCTAAATGTGTTCATAGAGAAAGCAGTATTTTATACTACCACCACACATTCACAACCGTTATGGAAGAGACAAAATATTGAACAAACATTAATCCATGATGAAAATCGTTGTAGTTCAGAAAAATAAGTAAAACCTAGGGTAAAAAACCTGCATTCATGCTGACAGGTGTTTAGTCAACGTAATCCGATAAATTTCTGAAAAATGCTACGCCGTTGATGTATAAAATGTCCTGGAGAAAATTCTGACAAATTTAGTAGTACTAATTTAAGAATCCAATTAAAATGTGGAACTAGATATAGTCTCAAAATCAGCACATTCAAACGCAGTTCAAACCAATGCCCAATGTGCTAGTGAACAACATTCTTCATTGTTACTAACCACACACATCATTCAATTTTAAAAATCCTCATAGTCGACGAATCCAGAAATCCAGAAGTTTCTATAATAGGAAATATTTTTTTGTCAACCTTCACAGTATGAAATGATGGAGGAGTAAAAAATGTTGATTAATATATTTAAAACTTAACAAGTTCCAGGAAAACCTCCCAAGGGCATTTCACACTTTTGAGGTTTAAAATCTTAACTATACTTTTATTAATTTTAGAGGAGCGCCTGGTCTCCTCTAGCCAAATATACTCTTGTTAGTTTCCATTTCAACTCGAAATCACACTTAGTAAGCAAGCTTGCCTCGAGTTCTCTTCGGATCATTTTCATGCTTTAAAAATAAGCAACATAAGTTGTGATCTATTAATCTCCCTGGGATGAATTGTTTTTTTCCAATTATCCACAATCATATTGGCACTCAATTTGTGGATTGTTTGCACTCGAAGAAAGCATCATGCAGAGAAACCTGCTGCGTAGAAAAAATTAAAGAATAAGTTTAAACGCTGACATGAAAATTATGGTTTTTTTTGGTTGGGGAAGGGTTCAAATATCAATAACATTAAGGTAGCCTTGTTTATCATTACTTAACTTTATGTACAGTAAAAGCCCGCGGATTAAATCAACAAAAATTTCGGGAGTAATAATAGTGGTCTCTATCACCAGAGGGACCATGCACATCTCCCATTTCAAAAAGAGGTATTATTTTTCAATTTTCAATTTATAAACGAAATAATTACATTTTCTTTCAAAGCGTAGCTTTTGATTCGGCATATGATGCTCCAGTACACTCTATAAACCAGTATCATTTGTGTAAAGGTATTTTCCAGGATATTCCGGAAAGCTCGAGCTCAATCAGCCGAGTTAGGTGTGATCGGAATAGTTTGTTGTTTTGTTCTTGACACTTTCCATTACGATGTAACATTTATTCTTCTATGGATAACGCTCAATAATCCAATAATTCCGAAGTGCCCTATTAACAAGTGTCTAATGTACTTCGAAGATTTGCTATTATAATATTGTATGGTCAATGAACAAGTCAGGCTGACCTAAAAAGCAGTTCAAACTTGTTGAAAGACAGTAGCAGTAAAACCCAAAATAAGTGCCAGACTTGAACGATACACTGAGATGCTGATTTTAGATCACAAACAAACCCAAACAAAGATGAGATTATTTTGCATGATGAGATTACTGCAGAAAGAGACCATGATCATAAAAGTAAGTTACCTGTAGTTTTGAAATGTTCCTCATCTGACGGGAAATCAAAAAACGAATAATTAGAAAACTCAATTATCTTTTAGAGGGGTGAGTATAAGAAATATAAGTCACATTTAAAGAAACATTCAAAATAATCTTTTAGGCCGTCTCTTAAAACTAACTGAAATTGTATCAGGCAGCAGACTGTACACATATATGTCATGTATTTTGTTAAAAAAATTACCATAAGTACTGTTGAAAATTTAATACCTGGTAAAAAAAAAAACGATAGCATAATAAAAGTACTAAGTAACTATCAGTCAAGTATTTTGTAGAAAAATAAAAATATTGCAGCCTTATGTATTTAAATGGAGCAAAAACTATTTAATGGATTAATCAGGGTAATTAAAAAGGAAAGGGTTATGTTCTTAAGTCTAGTCTCAAACAAGAGTTTTGCAGCCAATCTCGAGGAGTGGAGAGAATAATAGATCCCCCACCAGCAGATTTTCTTTCCCCACAGTTTAAACAACGCAACGAAGAATTTTACCGTGACTTTCTTTTTCTCAACCAGAAATCAAAAACCATATGAATGAATTAAAACTGTTTAAAAATTACGATAAATTCATTATATCACTAGATCACAATAGACAGTTCTTTAACCTTTAATGGATGTTAATGTTCAAACAGATATCTCATTTTTATCCACGATCAAGCACAATTCGCAAACTTAGGAAGAAATCGATTTAGCCACAAAATTTGATAGTAACTACTTTGTAAAACTTAAGTTCAGCTTACCTGTGGCAGCGAGGAGTTGAGAGCACCCGTCTTAGACTTGAGGTAATACGGTCGACAACCGACACTGGCTTAGCCTACCACTCGGACACAGACAGGGCCACTTACCTCCTCCAAGTCTTCTGCTTTCGACTCGTCTTTGTCTTCTTTCTTCTCCGCTTTCATCTCTTCTTCCGTCGGGGCATCTTCCATTTCAACCTGTCGAGAAAAACATAAGTGTAAAAAATTGTATTTAAAAACAACTTGGCATGAGTGAAGTAAGACATAAATGTAGCAGTTTTCAATTGAATCGGAATAAAAAAATGCTGAGTTTTTAAGGGACATCTTTTGATCCACAACAGTGCGAAATGAGACGAAGAAATTTGTCTGTCTCGATAATGCCAAAAGATTATTTGCCATAGTACAACATTTTTCATGTGATAAAAAATTACAAATTACAAACATGTAAGTAGGGTATAATTTAATACAGAATAAAGGAACAGTCAATACATAATAAAGGAACAGTCAAATAATGACCATTTATTCATTATTGTTTTTGGTGAAATGCCTTAGGCTAGAAAGATTTTGTCCAGGAAAGGGACTGAATTCAGCTAGTTTACCTGAAGAAATAATTATCAAATCAGCACAGAGAAACACAAAACATGTACACATAGTTTGAGCGAATTTCCCCTATGGGGAAGAAGCTATTACCGTAGGTCTCATGGTAAGACCTAAGCGCGGGACCATCATAACTTTTGGTTTTGGTGCCCCCAGATACCAAAAACACCATTCGTTCAAATTTGTATGTGTGTGTGTGTGTGTGTGTGTGTGTGTGTGTGTGTGTGTGTGTGTGTGTGTGTGTGTGTGTGTGTGTGTGTGTGTGTGTGTGTGTGTGTGTGTGTGTGTGTGTGTGTGTGTGTGTGTGTGTGTGTGTGCGCGTGCGTGTGTGTGTGTGTGTGTGTGTGTGTGTGTGTGTGTGTGTGTGTGTGTGTGTGTGTGTGTGTGAGTGTAAGCACGATAGCGCTCGCAAAAATGGTCCGATCGGAATGAAATTTGGCATAGGCGTGTAAAGTAGCAATTATTCGGATGAGTTCGAAAACCAGCCCGATCGGACCACTGGAAGGGGGAGTAAAGGGGGATAAACCCCCCCCAAAAATGGGTTCTTTGGGGTTTTCACATATAAAAATCAAAATAATTCAATTTTAATTAGCACCATTGAATTCAGCTCGAAAAAACAAACAATTTAGTACTTTGAATCATTTCTTAATGTCCATTGGTTGCCGATATATTGTAAGTGGTAAACACAGTACTTTGTCCCAATGTTAACCTTATGGGAAATAAGTAAAATTCTATATCTCGCTTATTTCTCAAAATATCTTAATAAAACTTGGTTTGTGGCTTCATCTAGATAAGATCTAATGTATTTTAGTCTAAAACCCCCGAAATTTCCATTTTTGTGGCAGCAAACCTGTATACTCATTCCCCATGTTATCCTTATTAATGGGAAATAAAAAATTCTATATCTTCCTTATTTTTTGACAAATCTTGATAAAAGTTGCTATATGGTTTCTCCTAGTTCAGATCTACGAAATATTGAATTAAAACCACCCAGTTTTAACGGACCTGTTGCAGCAAACCTGCACACTCATTCTCCATGTTATTCTTATGGAGCTTATAAAAACATGTTAAATCTCATTATCTTGGATTGAAATATGTTCTTTTGCCTTTGAAATTCGCTGAGTATGCAGGTCTGCTGCAACAGAGGTATTTCACTAATATTTCGTCCCTCTAGGAGACTTCTTCAGAGAGAAGAGACTGAGACTTACTGTAGACCCCTTATAGTTAGGACAACTCGGGACCTGATCCTTGTCCAAACTAAATTAAGTCCGAACCATCCAGAGGCCTATAAAAAGTACTATAAATAAAATAATAGCATTTCTTTATATTTAAAAAAATCTATGTAAAAAACAACGTTATTTTTAGTATTTAATATGTTTGTTTTGGGGCAGGAGGAAATGTATGTAAAAGACGTTATTTTTAGCATTTAATATGTTTGTTTTGGGGCAGATGAGTTGTGCTAAAACCTACCAGTGAGTATTGGAAGTCTGACCAACTGTGTTTGGAAGAAGGACAGAGCCGTAAAGTATCTTTTGTGGGATATCCACATTTATGCCGTTGGTATACCTGCACCCTCAGCTGACAGAAGAAATGAATGATCACTTACTTAACTATCCCTCTGCGCATGCGCCAATTCAAAATACCGCCAACGGCCCAACTTCAAGCTCTCTTCTCTACCAGCTATCGGCCCGTGAACATCATTATTTGGTCAGGTATCTAAATTAACATTATGGCTTGCTAGGTACAGATTCCGAAAGGAGGGGTTTAGGGGGATGAGGGTTTAGGTTAAATTAATTGGCAACTAATTCGGTCCACAGATTCTAAATTCTAAATTGTTAGGGTTATCGTTAGCCATGGCACTTAAATATCAATTTTCAGACTTAGTTGTTGGAACATGCTAGATCATTATTAGATTCATAGTTGAACAGTCGTAGGTCAGGTTAGTTAATTCATAACTCTAATTAAATTAAAACGCTCATAAAGCTGGCAAGTCGAGGGTAATTGTGACAACATATTTTCCACGGATTTTTGGGGTAAGATTGGCAACCTGTATCTCCATTCATGTCGAGTTAATTGGTCAATGTCGGGATCGAGGCTTCCAGGACCCGACACTTTACCATACATTTTCTTGATCCCAGGCTGTGGGGACGCTCACAATTTACGATCTGATGGATGTTACAAGTGTCGTAAGCCTACCTCAGTGATGGCGGCGGACTGTAGCAGGGACCGCACGTCCAGCAATGTCTGACTCGGAGGCGTCGGCTCCCAGTTCTTCACCATCTCCGTGATCTCCTTCTCGCTGCGCTTGTGTACGTTGCGCTTCACACACACGCTCACGTCACAGTCCATCTCGCAGATCAACACCTGGGTCAAAAAGTCGTTTAAAATCGGAGAAATGTATCAGTCCAACTTCAGACCTTCTTCATAGTTTGTAATTGTGCAGAAATGTGAATATAATTAGCTTCTTTTGAATAGAACTCGAAAAAGTATGAGAAACTAAACAGGCTCAGGGCTCACATTGAAACAGGCTATTCTAGTAAGAGTAGCCAACCAAAATAGGTAATGAAGAATTTGATTTTTTACATCAATATATTTACCAACGCTGGGTTTAAGAATAAAAATTATTATTCACAATTATATTTGAAGGATTTATGATTTTTTTCAAAATGTATTGAAAATAAAGTTGTGCTCTATAGACTAAATTCCACAATAACTGATTCTTCATTCACCCCGCTTTATAATAAACTCTGGATCGGTCCAAACTTTTAGTCTTTTTGTGCAAAAATAAGTACCAGGGGTTCAATTCATGAAAATAAATTGAGTTAGGGGTTCGCAAGTTAAAATAGGTTGAGAACCGCTGATATGACGATTTTTAGTTTTTAGTTATAAGACAAGATAGTTTTCATCATACTAACACAGAAACATCTGTTTTCAGTTCATTTTTGTTGGCTCGAAAGTTACCCATTGCAAACTCTTATCCGACCTAGGCCGGAAAGAGCGGAAGTAAACAATCAGCTGACTTGCAGCAAACCCTTGTTTAATGCTTGTTCATTGGTTACTTTTTAGAGGAATGTAGTCTATGAACGGAATGCATCCGTGGCAAATGTTTGTTCTGTTTGTTATAGGTTAGGTTTGAAGGATTGAGAAACGTATGTTTATGCAAGGACTACGTTATGATTGAAGGTATGTTTTTTCTGCGTAGTATGATGAAAAATATCGTACGTCACACTGCCGGGAAGTTTTGCCGTACTCGCATGAAAATCCTGCACTCGCTTTCGCTCGCACGGGAACTATCATGCTCGTCCGGCAAAACAGTACTTCCCGGCCTAGTAACGTATTATACTATTTTAGTTTAGATTAGTTTGTTTAGTTTAGGTTAGTTTTTAGTTAGAGTCCCAGTGGCTTCGCACCTGGAATCCCTTCTGCTTGGCGAAGACGTGGATCTCGTCGTAGTGCTCCAGCTTGTTGTTGATGCAATCGAGGATCATGAAGGGGAAGTATCCGTCGGCCAGGTTCTTGCGCACGGCTTTAATCAGCGACTGGCGGTAGTGAGACTCCATCTCCGGCTCGTACTCGTACTCCATCACCTGCGTACAGAGTAGCCAGTTGGATCTTTGCTATTAGAAGATTAAATAAGCTAGCCAACTTCTCACTTCTCAGGTCTTTTAGCGAATTTCCCCTATAGGGAAGAAGCTATTACCGTAGGTCTCATGGTAAGACCTAAGCCCAAGACCATGATAACTTTTCGTTTTGGGGCCACCAGAAGCAAAAAACACCATTCGTTTGAATTTTTATATATATATATATATATATATCAATATATATATATCAATATATATATATTTATCTATATGTCTGTTAGCACGATAGCGACCGTAAAAATGGTCCGATTTTTATGAAATTTGGTACAGACGTGTAAAGTGGTAATCAATTGGACGAGTTCGTAAACCAGCCCGATCGGACCACCCGATCGGAAGGGGGGGTAAAGGGGGATAAACCCCCCCAAAAATGGGTTTTTTGAGTTTTTTACATAGAAAAATAAAATTTGTCAAATTTTTGTTGGCACCATTGAATTCAGCTCAAAAAAAAAACGAACAATTTAGTACCTTGACGCTCTATGTCCATTGGTTACCGAGATATTGAAAGTGGTAAACACAGTACGTTGTCTCAATGTTAACCTTATGGGAAATAAAGAAAATTCTATATCTCGCTTATTTCTCAACATATCTTGATAAAACTTGGTAAATGGCTTCTTCTAGTTCAGATCAACTAAATATTGAATTAAAACCACCCAGTTTTAATATACCCGTAGCAGCAAACCTGCATACTCATTCCCCATGTTATTCTTATGGAGCTTACAAAAACATGTTGGATCTCGCTATGTTGGATTGAAATATGTTGTTTTGCATTTGAAATTCGCTGTGTATGCAGGTCTGCTGCAACGGGGGTATTTATTTCTATTTGACTGAATGTCAAATAACCTACTCTATAAACTTGTGGGGAGGAGTCTATAAAACTTGTGGGGAGGAGTCTATAAACACTTAAGTACCATCTTCATTTGGCAGAAAAGGCGATTAAGAGCCTTAAAGAGACTGCCTCAGCACACTACCTGCAGAGAGGCCTTTATCAGTTTTGTGATAATGACTATGCCCTGCCTTTATGTTTTCGAGGCGGTCACATACACAAAACAACAAAACCTAGTTAAGCAAAACCCAATATATAAACACGTCATAATAGTCACATGTCCTAACACATGGATTAAAACTTTTCGAACAACAGCCAAAATACAGTGGAATTTTTTTTCAGGCCCTCCCAGAAAATATAAATGATATTGATACTAAGTTAGAAAAATTCAAATCTGAAATAAAAAATACCTAAAACTAAACTGCTTTTATAACCTGGAAGCTACTAAATCCCCACAAACAAGGTTACCAAGTCCTAAAAAAACACCCTTAAAACCTACTCACTTGTTGTCTCAACTAATAAAATCTTATAAAACCTTACTCTAGCCTACACAATGATCCTGTTACCTAGAACACTTGACACCCTCAGGGTCATCTTTCAAGAGGGCCTACGAAGAAGATGATGAGTGAAGTAAGTGAAGTAAAGATTTAACGGGTGTCCAGCCTAAAGTGTTCCGATAGTACCAAATTACAAGTGTATTAGAACTATCAGTAAAATCAAAAACACCATAAAATACAGGGTATTCTACAACAAAAACTAAGTTGTCCGTCATATCAGAAAAATGGCAGGAATTTCAAAAAATTAATTATTTACTTAAAAGCAGCATCAAAAAATAAAGAGGGTCTCCCATGAGAAGTTTACTGTCACACTTAACAAATTTAGCTATTGGATCACTTTAGGCTGGACAACTGGTATAATTAAGTAATTTACAGGGTGTACGGCAAGTCAGTTAACTGTTGCAGACTGTCGACAGTAATGGCACGTCATTTTATGATGACACCTTGAATTAAGAATATGATATATACACGCAGCACAGTGGCATAAAAGAAAAAATTTCAAGTCGGGGCTAGAAACCAATTTAAGCCAAAACACCAACATTTTGGGCTTCAAGAGCCCAAAAAGTACAGGTTTCCAATAAATTTCTCAGACTACCTCACCAATCAAATCTATTGGAAATAACATCTCTACCAAAAAAATGACATTGGACAATAATTGTGATGGAAAACAGAGACTGAGATTTAAAAGAGCGATTGTTAACCGAGAGTTTTCTTAAAAAAAAGTAACTGCATAATAAATAACATCACTAACGACCTTGAAATCTATAACTGACCAGTGAGTGGGTGATTGTTTACCTTGGTAGTGAACTTGCGCTTGGTCTCGGGATCCGTCTCCTCCCTCTCCACTTCACACATGAAGTAGTCGTCGAGTGACACGATCCTCGGTGCATTGCCCCCGTTCTCCACCTCCTTGTCCTGAGAGATTAGTTCTTAATTAAAATTGGATAAAATTTGTACTCGATCAGTGATGATAATTTTTTTGTTTTTCAATTAACATGAGCTAATTTCCATGTGGATATTTTTACTGTTAAAATTTCCAACTGACTTTTTGTATGTTTTGAAAGGAGGAATACACAGCTAACTCGCCTGAAGATCTGGTGGTGTTAAGTGGCACATAATTCCTCTCTCCACCTCATATATGAGGAAGTCCCTAATAGGGACGAAATACTATGTGTTTTGACTTCCTTTCTGTGTTCTGTGCTACTTCACGCCAGATCTTCAGGTGAGATCATTGGTATAGGACTCTAGGTCATAACTCACCAGATCTTCAGGTGAGTTATCTATGTATTCCTTCTTTCAAAAAAAAAATCCTAGCCAAGAGCTTTACTTATTTACTAACTAATTTAGAGCAAGACAACTAGAATTTAGAATAGGCTACAGTGAGTGTCATGAGATTTCTGTCCAATAGAAACTGGTCTGTGGTGTTTGACATCATAGTTATCTCTCTTGTGTGCCACCTTAACCTATTCTACATTTCAAGTAACCCCGATTTAGCAAGTGGGAATGAAATGATAGCGGAAATGAACCATTTTGCATACTGCTTACAGGTGTAGCAATGTGATTATTTCCATGCAGTGGTAGGAAAAAGATATTTTGACTATTGACAATTGATTTAACGACTGACCTTGATCAGCTTGGCCACGAAGCTCTTGCCGGAGCCAGGCGGTCCACGCAGGATGACCAGGATCTTGGGCGGCCGCTTGTCCCGGCCCGGGGGCTCCAGCAGGTCCTCCACCAGCACGGCCGCGTGTTGTCTGGCCGGCGGCCCCTCGTTTCTGCGAGCAACCACAACGCTGTACAGTATATTACGTTACTAGGCCGGGAAGTACTGTTTTGCCGTGCGAGCATGATAGTTTCCACGCGAGTGAAAGCATCTGCGGAATTTTCATGCAAGTACGGCAAAACTTCCCAGCTGTGTAACGTACGATATTTTTCGAAAAAAACATACTTTCAATCACAACTCCCCACCTAAAAACAGTATAAAAAGTCTCTAAGATCAATCGAAATATTATAGGAGTTAAAATAATGTGATTCCTTACATGACTTATCTATCATGTTTTCAAACTAACCTGGGTGGTCTGTCATCTTTGAGCCTCTGGTTGTCAAAGCGATCTCTCGGGCCCCTCCTGTCCCCTTGGTCTTTTGATCTATAAAAAAAGTTCAATTTATAAGCCAACAAAATTAAATTAACTTCAAACAAGAAATCCATGAAAAGGTGAATTCTTAAGTCATAAAAATTTAGTTTGTGAAAACAAGAAATCCATATTGATAAAAAAATTAGGGGAAAATTCCTTATGTAGCTTCCTACAGTTGTGAATTTTACCAAATATATATTTTTATGGTTCTCTACTATAGATCTGATGAAAACAATTTATTAAAAAACCCATATCTAGTTTTTTCTAGTAAAAAATCCAATTGTTAGCAATAAAGCATGGACAAGTTACAACATTTCATTAATGTAGGCAAGAGGAGAAACTTTCTGAAAAGTAGGCACACCATCATCGGTACCTTTTTAAATGACCAATGGTGTAAAAACTCACCTGCTATCACCGGACTTGTCATCAATCCTCCTATCTCTGTCTCGGTCTCTCTCCTTTTCTTTTTCTCTATCATTGCGTTCTCTGTCATTGCGTTCTCTATCATTACGATCCCTGTCATTGCGCTCTCTGTCATTACGTTCTCTGTCATTGCGTTCTCTATCATTACGGTCCCGATCATTACGTTCCCTATCATTACGGCCTCTATCGCGATCATTTCTTCTGTCATCTGCAACAAGACACAAAAATATTAAATATGTAAAAAGTTTTCATTTTCTTATGTACTACTTTTAAGATTATTTTTAATACTGTCATTAAATATTACAAAATAAAATTCAAAAATACAAAATCTTTTTCTACAACACTGCAAGATGTTTTATCATTAAAAGGACACGAAGACTACTCAAGAAAATTGCTCCGATAAAGTACACATAAAATCAGTTCTTTTTAATTCTAATAAGTTACAACAAACAAACACTTCACCAAGGATATTCGTCATTAACTGTAACGTCTGTTTCCGTTCGTACGAACGTTTGTTAATGGTGGTATTTCACTAAGTGAGTCGGTGGCTCAGTTAATAGCGCACTCGGCCCCAGTTCTGTGGCGGCAGCGTCACAGGATCGAGTCCCGATGGATGTCACATACTTTTAGCAGTACTATTCATCCTTGTGATGTACCGGCTCACTCCTTGGTTTGCACAGAACTTCCACGCACAGGCCTGAGGCCCATGTGGGGGGCAAATGCAAGGTAAAAAGAGGCCCGCAAGAGTGAATCCAGGCCAATACGAAATTTAAGGTGTACAGGTGCAAACAGCATGACTTGTTTCTACGTCACTCTCATAAGTCCTCAAGTGGCAAAGAGCTCATAAAATATTTGGGCAAGTCAAAATCGCCATTGTTCGACAATAGTGAACTCCTGCCTTACATCCAGCAGACGAATCATTCAATTTGTCTTCTTGTGATTTTGATTCCAAACACAAATCTAGGTTATTGAGGAGTATTCGCATCATGAAATAATACTTAGAATATTCAATGAAGTTTTCAACTTGAATAAATGAAAAAACTAACAAATTACTGATGATTTAATATTCATTCTAAACAAAATATATGTAAATCACATTATTATAATGTTCTGTCTAAAAATAAAAAAATATATATTTTAGCTTGGAACGACCTCGGATAACCTGGAGTTTCAGATAACTGGGGCTTGGATGATTGGGAGTGCCCTGTTATATCTCATACACACTGATATTACTGAAGTAATAAACTGTCAAAAGACTTATAAATCCACTCACTCTCCCTGTCCCGGTCTCGCTTGTCCCGGTCGTCCCGCCTGTCCCGGTCGTCCCGGCGGTCCCTGTCCCGGTCCCGGTCCCTGTCCCGGTCGTCTCTCCTCGCCGGGAACCTGTCCTCTCGGCTGTGGCCCCGACCTCGACTCCCGCTCCTCTCCCGCTCTCGCTCCAGCTCCCGCTCTGGTCATAACAGAACAAAGTTTCATGATGGTTAGCCTCTGGATCAAAATATTGCAATAATGAAAAGCTTTGAATTACCTGTGGCATAAATTGATCCGTTGTAGTATTTAACCCTAACTTACAGCTGTTTCATGCTTCTAGGAGCATAAATAATGTAAACAAATTTAAGAGAGAACTAAAATCCTTTTTAATTCATAATAGTTTTTACAGTTTAAAAGAATTCTTTGAAAACAAACTTAATTAAAATAACCTAATTTTTCCAAATATACTCCAATGTATCAAACATTTTCCATCTCAAACCCAACCCAACCTAACCTTCCAAACATTTAAAAGCCGAAAATGCCCTTCCTATAATAAAGGACAAGATGACGCTCCCAAAACTCATCAAGTAAAGGGAAAGAAAAGAAGTATCAAGTATCAAGAAGCACAACTTCAGGTGAAGAATATTGTAGTTAAAATGCATCTCATCGGTGGATAAGTCGGTCAGGAGATAAAACTTTTCAGAGAAACACATACATACAAAATATCAACGACAACAGATGTCGTTTGTTCGTACCAGCCTGGGCTCGGACCTGTGGTGGCCAGATAGGTGGGGTTCTACTGTATTTTAAAAGCTACGAAGCCGACCGACAGCACACGGGACTCACCGATGTCAGCAAAGTTCCTCGCTCGTGGAGGCAGCTGCTTCATGAACGGCGGCGGGCCGGGGTTGGCGCCATGCTGGTAGTCGAACATGTGCATCGGCTGAATCATCACTGGAATGTCTAGATCTGGAACAGCAATAAACGGTATCAGGAAACTGACACATACTTTCTCCCTTCAAGAAATAAACCAGGAAAGTTATATAATGAATTAAAACAAATTAACAATTAATTATCTCACAAATACATACCAAATTTTGGTAAATAACGGAGTTATCGGTTTTTAAAAATTTGCCCTAAGAATAACATTGGACAACGTACTCCGTTTACCGCAGAAATAAAATAACAATTATCTCAGCAACCGGTTGAATTGGACTAATAACTCAAAATGCTGGATTTTTTAGTTTTTCAAGCCAAATTTAATGGTTGCAAGTAGGCTATAGATTTTTGGAAGTTACAGATTTTGTGAAATTTAAAAAATGTGAATTTTTGGACACTAAATCTCCAATAACTTTTGAACCTGAATTTTTAGACACGCAGGTAGTGAAATTTTGTTTGTCATCTTAAGCACTAAAACCATAAAATTTATATCAAAATCGTTAAGAGAAATTTTTTGAGAAATTTGCTCGTTTGGCAATGCAGTACTTTCTGGCCTGTTAACATAATATACTATTATAACATCAAACGATATCATCCGATAACTCACCCGTAGCGTTAGCCTTAAGCGGGGCCGGTCTGTGAGCGTAGTCGATGACTGTGACATCCCCGGGGGCCTCGGACACCAGCTTGGCTCCCGGCGGGGCTGTCCCTGCGGCCGTGGGACCCAGCGGGGGCCCGGTCCCGGTCCCGGGCATCTTCATCTCATGTGGAAATGGAGGGGGGCCCGCTTTACCCAACCTGAGAAATAAGTGAAAATAACCGTGAGAGAAAAATGAAATTCCGGAGAAACGAGTGAAAGAAAAGTGCATACTCATTTGTAGCCTACTATAATGTTTCAACTTGAATACATTCTCTGAATATTTCTCTTGAAATGTTGTCTGAACATTTCAGACCTTAGCATTGTTTGCAAGAAATAAATGTGCAAGTTATAAAAATGTCACAAACATTCCAATAGATGTATGTGCAAAGTCAAAACCTTTTGATTTGAATAAAAATTCCCAATGTTTTATTCTAGTATAGCATCAGAACAGCACAAGACTTTTTCATCAGCAAGGCTTTTTCTTCCTGCTTAGGTATAGTCCAACCTAATCCATACAGTGAGATCATTGATGAAAGAGTCAAATTACGATTAAGAAGCGAGCTTACATCAATGACATTTACTCATGATGATAGGGGTAAAGAATATACTTCAACCATGTAAGTATTAGATTCTTGTGCTTCATAAATAATTCTTGTTTCAAGAGGTGGTTTTCAATTTTACTTACTTTGTAGTTTAAACCTACCTATTTCAATATAAAAATATCCACACGTTTTGGAGGTTTCCAACTATTTCAAACTTTTGTTATAAGACTAATCAGTTAATTCAATTTCAATCATAATAACCGTACCTTGATTGAGTATTTAAATGAATAATTTAAATTGATGAACATTGTTTAAAACTTGAGAATTATAAATTTACATTTTATGATTCCAACTTTAAATTATTAGGTTGCATTTTGAAAAAGAACACTTCTGATGTATGTATTAAATAAATGGAAATTCATTGATGCCACTGTAAAACCATTCTTAGGCTTCTACAAAGCCGCTAAAAAATTTATTGAAGGCTTAAACTTATCACTTATGTATTTTAGGTGTGCTAAGTGATATGACATTTTTGATCAATTTAATATGGTAATACAATGTTTGGAAATGGTGTTGGTTAAAACCTCCACACCTTTCAGATAGTGAACAAGATTAAGCCTCCTGGCCCAACCGATGACATTACAATATGAAAATTACTATGGATTAATGGAACTTACCTACTAAGTCATTTTAAGTAAGCTTAGAGCTTTCTTTCAGAATTAAAACAATTCTTTTTCAGAACTTGGAGAACTCACGTGAATTAAAAACTGAGAAATGTTTTAGATAAGTTTCATTATTCTTACCAACAATGAGTTTTTAGTGGGCTTTCAACATGAGTAAAATTGTACTGTTTTACTGATTTGCCAGATAGCAGTTGGCAATTCACAAAGAGATTTCACTGTGTTAGTGGTGGCTGTTATTCCACAAATTTTGCCCTCCTTCAAAAATATTTGACACTTGATAAGTAATCAAGGGAGTAATTAAGAGAGTTGTGTGTTGGTATATTTCGTGCTACAGCCAAAGCTACACGATGTAGACCCTTGATCTTGGTATCAAATTAAAGCTTGGAATATAAAATCACACTCCTTTTTTTCTCAGTCATAACTATTCCAGCCAACATTACTATTTCATATCAAGTTTTCAGAAGTATTTCATGCAAATTTCGTAGAAATACTGTTAGAAAATTGTTACAAATTTAAGTGCTAATGCTAACACCCATGCAACACTAATCCTCAAAAGAGAAACACATCCGACAAATAAAACCATTAAAATTACTACCACCAATTCTACAAGGACCCATTTTTTAACTTGTCCATGATTGTTGACAATCATAGACAAGTTAGTGCTCTTTGGATTCTAGAAGGAGGAAATTGTTCTTCTTCCTTCTTCCTAGCATACAGTTAACTCCCGACTATCTGAAGAAGGAGCCAGTGGCTTTGAAAATTCATTTTGATTTTGTGTTTTATGTTGTTTTTTTGCGTGCTCTTCAGCAGCTTTAACCACCAGTAAGTCTGCTGATTCCCCAATCCTACCCTGATTTCTAGATAACTTTCAGACGGTAAAAGCTGCATTTGAAATATTAAAATAAGAAAATGTATACTTTAGAGTCAATAAAAGCTTACTCTTTAACAGTTTCAGGGCTTGTTTCAAATCTTCCAACACTAGGTTCTAACTGTGTCCCAACCCAGGATTTCCTGGAATGGAATTTTCATTACTATATTTTACTTAATTTTACATTACATAATAGGTTTCAAATCAAATTTAAATCCTTAGAACACTTCTTTTTCATATTATAACTCTGGTCTGTTTTTAGGTAACAAACGAGATCAAAAAATATCTTGCAGCAAAAATTATCTGCTTAGTTTTAATAAGAACACAACCACCTAAAAAGTCTCTAAAAGTACCAACCCTAGTTTCACGAGAAATGTAAGACTACAGATTTAAATAACCATCAGACAAAAAAAGGAGAGCGCCCACCAAAGTCAAAACTTGAAAGGAAAATCAATAGGCTTTTTTATTTAAAACAGTTAAACTTTGTTCCACATTTCAGTCCTATTTTTAGGACAAATAACCTTATGACTAAATATGAATATTCATAAAAAATAAGTGCAAGTAGAAAAACTGTGATTGGTAAGCTTTATTGACATACTAAAAACAAAAATAATATTACATGTTCGTCTTTACATTATATTTTGAACATAAATATATACTTAAAGTTAGACATTACTGTTATAAACAATACTACACACATGCGTATTAGAAAAGTAGTTGTGCAGGGAATACAAGAGTCAGTTAGAGGTTAGTTAAATTACTAGTAATGATTAAGAAACTTGTTAAAGCAAACATAAATTTCTTCGCTAGTTGAAGTTACTCACCCATCTTTTGGTGGTGCACCGAGTGGTGGGAAATCTGAAAAAATATTTTCATTAACAGCATTTGGAAATGTAAGAAGAAAAGGAAAAACCGCATTTACTTCCTCCTCTTCATTACCCATTAAGTCAATACACACCCCAATACACAATTAATAAAAAATAATCATTATTTGTTAAGCGAATTTCAAACAGAAAGAATAAAAAAAAAACAATATTCATCTCTGAAGTTTAATTTTTACAAAGACTATTTTCTAGGCATTACAAAGACATTAATGATTCAAATATTATCATTTTTTCTTCCCATTGAATGCTACGTTTCCCTAAAAAAAATTCTGCAACGTTTCCCTAAAATTTAGCTAAAATACATTTCACTGCAACAAAACAATGGTTGATGGTATATACTTTCTTAAGAGTACTTTCCTAAATTTGACACTCTTGACAGTTTTTGCACAGTACATTTTCAAAGTCAGTCTGCTTACAAAAAAAAATTACTGAACATGCCTACCTTAAGATCTACAATTAGTTCTTCAACAAGAAATAGAAACAAAATCTTTTGATGTACATACTTTGAATTCCTAGGGAAAAGGCTATGAAAGGCAGTCTTGTTCAGGTACTAAATTTTTAGCAATTTTCCCAATTAAATAACAGAAGTAAAAGACTTTTCTACATTTAAAAAACTATCTTAGAAAAACCTTTCAAGAATTTTTTGAGTAGAAAGGGACCATGATGTTGTTCAACAACAAGAACCATCTAATATTTTAGTTTTCTCTGTTGGAGTTAGATTTAGATTAGTTGTAAGAAATTACACTGTTTATATACATATTATTATAATGAATGAGTAAAGAGATATTGACTATTGATTAAAGAAACAGTAATTTAAGTCAATATGTTACTAAAGAATTAACATTAGGAGGAGAAATAAATCTATAAAATCAAAAAGGGAACTCATGTCCTTACGACCTATCGGTGATAAAACTTCCCTCACTCTTAAACAGAAGCAAAATAAAAAAATAATTCAGTCATTTAGGCCTCTACTCTTGAAATAACAAAATCAAGCATCTTACCTTTTGACAAGAGATCAGGCTTCCCACCCATATCCTGAAAGACAAAATATGCAATTGTTAGTCATCACATAAATTATAAAAATTAAAATGAAGCTTTAATTTCGATTAACAGTGCTGTTTAAAAGAATTAATTTTGGATTATGAATCAAAACTAAATATAAAAATATTTGTGATTTTTTAAAATACCAACTTCAAATCAGGCATTAAAAAAATGTATTTACAATGTACAGAAATCTGTTTTCAATTTCATCTGTGAGTAAGTTTCCGAGCCTAGCTAAATTTTTCCCAGGCTAGCAATTAGTTAAGATTCCTGACACTAGTACTGCTAAGGGTCATTCAGAAATCAGCCTCTGTAATAGGTGGTTAAATATTTTTAATCTACTGCTCTTGATGATTTAATGAGTAATCAAATCACTGAGCTGCAGAAATCAATTAAGCACCCGCAAGTTATTTTGAAAATATAAAACTATAAGAATTATATTTATAGCACAGAGATAACTTTATAATTTTAGTTTATTTAGTATATTTACAGAGTGATTAAAAACATCATTCACAACCAGGATCTAAAACTTTAAAAAACCATATAATTATATTTATCTACGACCATTGCAATAAGCACCAATTATGGTATTACAATAAACATTATAATGATATACATTAAAACACCAAAAACCAAGCAGTACTCTAATGACGACTTTAGAGTACTGGAGTCACTTTAGAGTACTGGTTCAAGACCAATGAGAGCTCGGCATTTGACGGAAGTAGTGTCATAATAACAATTACGCAATTCGCACATCAGCTGATTGTTGCATTACGATTCATGTTTGAGTTTACTTATCCCATCAGCTGATTGTTCCACAACGATTCATGGTTCAGTCTGCTTATTTGCCTAACCTCAAATTTTAGTTGACCTATTCTATCATTAGTAAGTCATGAGTTTTGTTTAACTTCGGGGGAAATTTTGTCGTATATTGTTGGTCGTAGATAAAATAGTGTATGCAACGATTGTATTATGCCTTTAAGCCACTCGTGAGATATTTAGAACACTCGCTTCGCTCGTGTTCTAACTTACATCTCACTCGTGGCTTAAAGACATGCATTATACAATCGTTGCATAAACTACTATTATAGCACAGAGATAACTTTATAATTTTATTTTATTTATTAACTAAGGTGTGATTAAAAACATCATTCACAACCAAGATCTAAAACTTTATTTAATGCCTTAATTGAAACACTGCCGTTATCAAGGAAAAAGTGCAGCTTGAAAACAATTATATACTTTTTACCATAAATTAAGGATAATTTAAACATTTTCAAACCCAAGTAACAAGGATACATCCCACTGGATGTATAATAAATGAGCAGCTTATAAGTAATAATAAAAAAAAGTATTAAATAGTTAGAACTAAATGATGTTGTAATAAGAAATCAGCAGGCTTATCTGGTGGTTAAAACTGCTGAAGAGCACACAAAAAAACATAAAACAAAACAAATTTTCAAAGCCACTAGCTCCTTCCCTAGAGAGTAGGGAGTTTACTAAGAAGGAAGAAAAAGAAGAATAGTTTCCTCCTTCTAGAATCCAAAGAGCTCTAACTTGTCTGTGATTGTCTATATATACACTATATACACTTAGTAGTGCTCTTTGGATTCTAGAAGGAGGAAACCATTCTTTTTCTTCCTTCTTCCTTCTTAGTATACAATGAACTCCCTACCATCTGAAGAAGGAGCCAGTGGCTTCCAAAATTCACTTGATTTATATGTTTTATGCTTTTTTGTGTGCTCTTGAGCAATTTAACCCCAGATAAGCCTGTTAATTCCCCTGGCCTACCCTGATTCCATACAACTCAGGCATAGAGCTCACCAAAATGGTGAAATAAGCATTTCGAAAAAAAAAAGATTAACTCACCATCGGTGGAAACATCCCGGGGCCTCCCTTGCCCGGAGGTCCTCGCCTGGAGTCAAAGTCCGGGTGCGGCGGTCGGCCGAAGTCCATCGGGGGTCGCCCTCCGGGGCCGGGGCCGGAGAATTCTCCATCCTGCGGTGGCCCGCGGTCTCCCCCTCCTCCTCCCCGGCCGAACCTGTCGTCCCTTCCACCTCCTCTTCCGAAACTATTGGGGCCTCCTCGGAAGTCCTCCTGTTCGTCGAAATCGCCGAACTGGCCTCCTCTTCCGCCCCGGTCCGATCGCCCGCCTCTGCCGCCGCCCCTCCCGAACCTGTCAGGCCCTCGCTCGCCCGGCCCGAACCTCCCATAGTCGCCGTACTGATCCTCCTCTCTGTCGCCGGGAAACCTTTCTCCGGGCCCATCGAACCTACCTTCCGGTCTGTCGAAGTTCCGTCCCGGCTCTTCAAAATTTCCTCTGTCAAAATTTCTGCCGGGCGGTCCATCGAAATCACGACCCGGGGGCCCATCGAACCTACCGGGGGGCCCGTCGAATTTCGGTCCCGGCGGGCCTCCAAATTTTCCCCTGTCTCCTCCGGGTTTGTCGAAACGTCCCATCCCCCTGGGGCCGCTTCTGTCGTCCATGTCGGGTCCCATGTAACCACCTCGTCCGGGAGGCCCGGATTCAAAAGGACCACCTTTGAATCTCTCTGGAGGACCCCCCTTGAAGTTCTGAGGCCCTCCATACCTGTCGTCCGCGTCGTTATACTTCTCCTCATCGTTATTCTCTGCAAACGGATCGTTCTCGTACTCGTTCTCCTCGCTGTAATATTTTTCCCATTCTTTCAATTTGTCTTGGGTCTTCCTTTCCAAATCCTTATTCGGGAAATTCCCACCTTTCAAATTCGGCGGGGCACGGTCAGGATCGAAGCCGTCCATTAAACTGGGCATTCGGTTTTGATTACCGGGGCCAAAATTTTGCCTCGAATCATTCCTGTTGTCTGGGCCTGAAAAGTTTGATTTAGGAGGGAAATTACCCTGAGACTGGTTGAACGGAGGCCTGTTGCCGAATTGGTTGTTTCCGGGCCCGAAGTTACCGGGACCGGGCGGAGGTCCTTGCATGTTGTTGGGAGGTCCTTGCCCCATGAACGGCGGACCGCCGCCCTGCTGCCCGCCCGGTGGTCCGAATCTCGGCGGTCCGAAGTTGTTCTGTCCCTGCATATTCGGCGGCATGAAGTTATTGGGACCTTGAAAATTGGGAGGTCCCGACGTGAAGTTACCCGGAGGACCTTGAAAATTTCCCTGGAAACCGGAAGGGCCCGATTGGTAATTCCCTGACTGTTGGTTCTGGTTTGGGTCTTGGCTAGGCGGCGGAAAGTTGAAGGGATTTTTATCGTCGGAAGAATGCATCAAGGGCTCGGTGACGGGCACCTGAGGCGGTTTCTTGCCCCTCTCCTGGTTGTCCTTGGACTCTCCTTGCCTTCCTTGCCCTCCTCCCAGCAGATCCAAGCCGGGAATCCCCTTCGACGGAGCTCCTCTAAAGTTTGGGGGCGGCTCATTCATTTTAGGGGCTGAGTTTTGATCCATAACCTGAAAATGATATAACAATAAATACCTCTTTGGATATATAGAGGAATTTAAAATACTTACATAGAAAAAAAATACTACACAACAATGGCCCTAAAACTGCAACCTTTTATAAAAAAAATACATTCTAGAACTTTATTTTGGAAAAAATCTTTTACCTTCACAATGAGACATACTTGTTTTTAATAAATTTTAGGAGCTAATAAGCTTAGCATTCACAACAAAAGGAAAAGCTACCTTTAAAGAAAACAATTATTTGTCCATTTTATTCATGGTTTGCCTCCTGGATTGAAATTCAACTAATAAATCAAATTATCAAAATTATTTGTCATGACATAGAATAACAATTATAAGGCCTATATAATAATAATTGTTTTTAATCACAAAATGTGCAAAAAGACCATTTGGAAGGTTTGAAAGAAAATGGTGGGACAGCTGGAAGATGGAAATCCCAAACTGGGACCAAAAATAGAGGGGGCAAATGACCAGGGAAGATAGAGAGAAGTTGTCAGTGAGGCAAGAGCCTTCCTAGGACGCCGCTCTTAGCAGTAAGTAAATGGCAAAATGTATAGCAATCAGGGTGTCCACTGACTCCTGATTTCAGAATCCCAGTACATTTCCCATACTTCTAATACATTTTTGTCCAAAATTCCAGCATCGTAATCGCATGCGAACTACAAACGTAACAAGGGGACCCTTGATAATTTCAAGCATGTAATAAATTTGTCTATCAAGATATAACAATTGTTTTACAACACAATTAAAAAAGATTGATAAATACTTTTTGAGAATGATAGTATTTACAATATATATTATTTTTTATTAATTCATAAGTTATTCATGATTCCACTAACTTGCCTAACAGCACTTTTTTACTTTATTATCTTTTTTGCTAAATCAAATTATTAGAAATAGTTGTAGATTTAATCACACAAAAAAATCATTATTAATAAAATAGAAGAAAGCTAAAAAGAAAAATCCGCATTACACTTGTTATGAAAAAATTTGGGAGTTTTTCTTTAGCCACATTCTTTTAATCTACGATATTTTGATGTTTTTATTCTTCATTAAATTTTAATTTGTCCTCGATCTTTCTGCTCATTGACCTTTATCTTAAATTTTATATGTTTTAATAACTGAAAACGTCTATAAGAGTATAATTTTGGTTCACAAATATTAAAAGAGAAACTTATAAAACTTTTCATATCCATATGTATTGAATCTCAAACTGTATTTTAAAGACTAACTTACACAAAATTCAAGTACATAATTTGTAATTCAAGTATTTCCAGTATTTCCATTAATGAAACCAAAATTCCAGTAAAATTTCAATATTCAAGTATTTCCAGTATCAGTACACTGAACACCCACCGTAACATCGGGCGGCATGGCGGCTGTGTTGACCAGATCGGGAGTGGCCCCGACCATCCCTCCCACCTGCGGCACTCCCATCATGCCCGGGAACCCGTAGCCCGGATAGGCGGGTGCCCCCGGGAAGCTGGGGAACCCGGCGGGGGGCATGGCGGCGGGCGGGGGGTAGCCCATCGTGGGGGGGAACATCTGAGCCGCCGTGGTGGCAGCACTGGTCGCCGTCTTGGCCGCTTCGGCTGCCGAAGTGTTGGTCGCTTCTGCCAACTGAGCGGCCTGAAAGTAAAGAATTATAGTAATTAAAGTGTTATTATAAGGAAAGTCATGTAAAGTAATATATCAAACAAATTTGAAAATTTATCATATCTTGCAGCATCTGATAGTATTTTTTTGTTGATGAATATGGTAGACTCCCTGTTAACCAGATCCCTCTGACCGAGACCTGTCCGTATAATAGATTTTCCGGTTAAACCAACGTTTCCTAAAATTAACTATTAAATCTAAGCATAAAAAATTCTGATATTTTACAATAATTTGTCAATCATTATACGAGGTACAGTCAAAAAGTTCCCGGAATTAATTTTTGTAGACATATAGCGCGATCGCCAGCGGTACATTTGTCTTGCAGTAGTTGGTACGACTCCTTGGGAGGGCATATCAGTAGTGCTGGTATAGCTGACTAGCTGTAGTGCAGCATTGGAAAGCGCTTTTCGTGTACCTGCAAATCGACGTTGTCGGATATTTGAATAATGACATTTCATGGGCGCACTGGGTGATGCTGATGAAGAAAATATTGGGGGATTTCTTTATCGCCTCTTCTCCATAAGCTTGAATTAACTACTCAAGAGTCTCACTGGGTGATTTTTAAAGTAAAACAAGAACAATGTTCGTGTGCTGTTCATGAAATGCCATTTTTCAAAAATCCGACAACGTAGACTTGCAGGTACACGAAAAGCGCTTTCCAATGCTGCACTACGGCAAGTCAGCTATGCCACCACTACCGATATGCCCGCCCAAGGAGTCGTACCAACTACTGCAAGACAAATTTACCACTGGCGATCCCGCTTTATGTCTACAAAAATTCATTCCGGGAACTTTTTGACTGTACCTCGTATTTCTGATGACGTTTGCTAGAATTAACTATTAAATCCAAACATTGAAGATTTAGATATTGTCAATCGTATATTTCTAACGATGTTTGCTAAAATTAATTTTCAAATCCAAACATTGAAAATTTATATGTATTCCGATAATTTGTCTATTACATATATTTGCCCCGGGAATCACTCAATAATTACTCAATAATTAACTCATTTTATTTAAATTTATTATAGCAGAGTATTTAGTCATTGGAGGTCTCAAAAATAATTTCCAACTAGAATCAAAAATAATTTCCAACTAGAATCGTCAATTCAGTACTGACCATTTCCACCCGGTCACATCCGATTAAACCAAATTTTTGAAAAAACTGTCCAATTAAAAAGACAGTCAGTGTACTTCCGCTGAGAATAGTCTGGTTAAACCAATGTCCAGTTAGTTAAAAGTTTCCAGGTAAGAGGGAGTCTACCGTAATTATTTGTCTAACACTGATGTACAAAAATAATCAAAAGTAAACATTGGTCTATGCTTTGGAAATGGATTTTTGCCTAATTAATTAGAGGGGAATTATGGGTAGCAAGCAGATTTGCCTGTGAGGACCTATTTCTTTATGGGTAAGCCTATCTATAATATTCATCATTTCCATCTAAAAGGTTGATAATATGGTAGTAGGTAAACAATTGTGAAAAATATTTTTTAATTTTTCTTAAGTTTCAAGTATTGATTGATTGCTCAAGAAAGCCCACAAGCAACAAGCAAGGCCCTAGTTCTTAATCACAGACAAAACACAATAAAGTTTTCTGACCCCTACTGAGCTCAAAAAGTCATAACAATCTTTTCATTACAAAATTATAAAGATGGAATTTTAGCAAACAATAATCAAATATTAAAATCCACTATACCCTGAATTCAACCGAGACCTATCAATGACACACTATGTTAACTGACTCTACTCACCCTCTCCTCCGCAAGCTTTTGCTCCCTTTTCTTCCTCATCTGCTCCCTCCTCTGTACCAGCTGCTCCCTCCAACTCTCCCACTTGGCTTCATATTCTTTGTATTGCTCCTGTAAATTTGAATGGGGTATTGTAAGCATGGCTTATGTAAAAACCTAGGCAATTCAAACCATACAATCTCATCAATGTCATTAGATGTTTGTGAAAATATTATGATTAATAGCTTAACTTTTTAGCAACCGTATGAACTGTGTTCATGCTGGATTTTAGCATTTTAACAATTGATTTTTTCCTGGAGCTATAAATTAAATCTTTTGATTGGTTAAAAATTCGTGTATTTGAAATTTAAAGCAGAGGAATAGTTCTTTTATTCCAGAAATTTGCTTTACATAAATAAATTAAAAACATGGAACGAACCTTGTCAGGGTGGTTGATGTTCTGTTCCTTCCATTTCATGAATTGGGCTTCCCAGTTTTTGAACTGCTCGTCAAAGGCTTTTTCTTGTTCTGTCATTTCCTCCAATGTTTCCTATGAAATAACATAAAACTTAACAGTGAAATAAGATTTTGATATATTTAAAGTTGGTAAAACGATTTTGCAAAACATATCTGATCAAACAAAAATCAAACACCTTCAATGTTGAATTATTAAAGCGACATAAAAAAAAGAAACTTGAATTACAGTTTCCCTAATAATAAAAAAATATATCAGAAAAATAATTATTAGAATATTTAATGTTTAAATTGAAAGAGGTATGTTAATACTAGGCAAACAATGAATATTCTAACCTAAGGTTGGTTAAAACAAAATTACCTTGATATCTTTCTTGGCTTTCTTGTTGGCTTGTTGAGGACTGGCAGAGTCGGCGTCTGTTTTGCTGGCCTCATAACCTCTTTTGTTGTTCTTATCCTGGGAAAAACAAACACAATGGACGGATAAAATACTGAGAGATTATGATCAAGAAAATGACTGTAGGACACATGGAAATAAGTTTTAACGTACAAAATTTATTCATATCTTATCTATAATAATTGTATTTTTTATCTCAAATTTGGATCACTATTGGTACTACATTAACTTGGTTGGACCGGGGATGGCAGAGCTGCTGATTCGTTCGCCATATGCCTCATAGTGTTTGTTGTCTGCGGGTATTCTGATGTCTGATTAACTCTTTTTGTTTTGATTGTGAATAATTGTATGATATTTGTTTTTTTCTCCTTTTGTTTTATATAATTCTTTCAGTAATAATTTGTTATATTTTTATTTTCGTTTTTTGGTGGGTAATTTCTCTTTCAAGTTCTTTTAAGTTTTGTATGTAGCCTATTTGTGCTGCCAACTAGTGGAAGAAGGACTAGATATATTTGTTTGTGCCTGAGAACTCTTCCCCACACTCAGACTTTGGTCTTGTGGGGAATAATTTCCTTTTTGTACGATGAATAATTTTGTATATAAACTTAATTATTGGAAATAAATAATCTTGAAATCTTGAATCATGAAATCTTGAACTATTAATCAAATACATTTTATTTCATTTTCAGCATGATTCACTTGAAATTCCCAAATATGGTATGTTATTAATTTAAGCTAAATAACACTTTTTAAATTATTTTTTCCTACTAATAGAACATGCCATTACAATTAATACGTGGGCATGATGGTTGATGGTTTTGATTGATGAAATATTTAGAAAATATCTTCATACAACTAAAACATGCTATGACAATTTTTAAGTGTAAAATTTAAGATAGGTAAAATGCAAATTACCTGGGAAGAATCCACTGCTGTCCTGTAAAAAAAAAACTCATTAGAACACATGTGAAAAATCATATTAATCAACAATTTCATGTTCATTCTCCCAAACAAGTAGAAAACTTAAGAGGGTTCCCTACCAACGACAGTTTTAGTTTTTCTGCAACACTAGCAGCGAATTTTAGAACTGCTGCTCCATAAGAGTCCCTGTTAAATTTGTGCACTTTTCGACTTGCAAACCGGTGCAGGAGTAAACACAGTGCTATTTAGTTGTCTCCAATTCTTAAAATAAAATTTATTTGGATAAACAGTTATAAGGAAAATGAGTTGTAGGGTGTTTATTGCTTCTCCAAAATCGTTTATGCTTACTCCTTAAAAAGATACATAGCATTAAAGTTGGTCAACTTCAATGCAATGTATCTTCAGATTATGTAAATATGAACGATTTTGGATTTGCAATAAACATTCTATAACTATTTATCTTTGAAATGGTACGTTAAATTAAATTTTATATTGAAAACTGTAGGCGCTAAATGACACCATGCAGAGATTGTTTTAGGCATATTATGGTGTAAGTAGGGAACCCTCTCAAATGGCAATTCATACGTAAACTAACATCATAATAGTATCAACCCAAACACTTTTTTATTGACAAGAAAATAGAAATCTTCTTTCCAGATTCATCCATATTTATTAAAACCTCGAATGGCCAACAATCTGTTATCTGCCATGAACATATTTTCTGGACCTTATAACACCACTATTTTGCTTCATAGGCTACAAAACAATTAAAAAGACAACACTGGTTTGATCGTTCACTATTTGTCCCACACTTCAAACACTTTATACAGATGTATGTCTACATCATTCAATTTTCCAAGCCATTTCAATTCAAGTACAATAAAAACTTATACTTACGATGAGATTTTGACACTAGACTGATTTTTACTTGGGCTGAAAAATAAAGTTACTTGGGGTTCCATTAAAAACTTAATAAGATTATTTTACAGGTAACGATTACCAACCAAAATCAATCTATAACATTTAAAATTTTGTGATTACAGTATTCAGCTGGACTCACCCCTTGTCAGTGCCAGAGCCTGGGAGGGGAGGGTTGGCGGCGGAGGGCATGCCAGTCGCAGGCAGTGGCGCCACCCCCGCAGCCGTCGGTATCCCTCCCATCGCCATCATGGACTGGTACTGCCAACACGAACACAAAAAATTCAGGTATAACTGATTAATGCCTTAGATGAGTTTAAATATTCCTGCTGTATCAGGAATGAGCATGTTTCCCTTTATTTAATAAATACCTCTTGAAAAATACAAAGAGGCATTTAAAGAGGTAGATATATTTAATGCATAATGGTCCCAAACACCTTTCATTTGAAGAGAAAAATATTGATTAAATCATACTTTGATAGTTCATTAATTTTCCTTGCTTTTTTTACTTCATAATAATAATAATCATATATGATTATTAATTTTTAGTGAGTATTAATTTTTTAGTGAGGCGGTGGCGCAGTTGGTAGCGAACTCGGCCCCGGTTCTGTGGCGGCAGCGTCGCAGGATCGAGTCCCGATGATGCCGCATACTTTTAGCGGTACAGTTCATCCTTGAACTGTACCGGCTCACTCCTTGGGTTTGCTTGATAACTTCCACGAACAGGCCTGAGGCCCATGGGGAGGGGGGGGGGGGCAAATGCAAGGTAAGAAGAGGCCGCCACCCTCTTTAAAAAAAAGAAAAAAAAGAATAAATGATCAAATTAATACAGCTAGCATAAATTGCACACCAGGCAAGAATGCATCCATACATGTTTTAGGAAGAAAAAGTATATCAGACACATACCTTACAACGGGCATTTACCAACAAAAAAGCTCAAATTATATAACAACCTACCTGGATTTAACTTAATTGATAACTGGCTACACTAAAATTACAGCTGGACAAGAAAAAGCCTTTGTGAAAAGAAATATTAATTTTTCAGTTACATATAATTCGTGGAACTATTTAACTTACCACGGAACTGTGTAAATAGAGAACCTAGAATACACTACTTTAGTAGCCTACTTATTTAAAATTAAAGTAAAATCTTTAAAACAAAAACTGAAATTCTCTAAATAATAATAATATTATAAATAATTTTCTTGTGGTATATCATACAAAATTTCCCCCCAGGGACAAGCAGGTTGTTCGAAATGAAAGGTCTACAAAGAACACACAGCAAAGAATTCTTTAAATTTTAATGAGATTTTTGGCAAGTTTTCATTATTAACAAATCTGTAAATTTTATAACATCAACATGCTTATTCTTATGGAGGATTTTTATAGAGAATTTCATCATAAATTGCTAACCAACTAAAAACTCAATCAAAAACAAAAAGTCCTCAACTATATGACGACAATAATTATTTAGTACCGTACTGTACAGATCAATCATATATTAAAACATAAGTTTTAAAATGCACCCAGCATAACCTCTAGATACTTGAATTAGGTTATCTAATTAAATTAATAATTTACTAATTCTTCTTTTAGTTTTAAATGTCAACTATTAAAAAGATATCAACTGGAACCCACCTTAACCCTTTTCTCCATCTCAGGAGTCCACTGGTGTGGGTTGCACAACACAAAACACACACAACTCAACACCGAGAATGTGAGAGCACCAACACAAGCCGTGGAAATTCCAGCCACACATACTGTATTCGTTGGTTTTTCATAAAAATTTTTTCACATGTATAGATATTGAAGCAATATTAGGTGGCAAAGAACAAAAATACCCCCGTCGCAGCAGACCTGATAATCGTGAAGTTTATAGTACTGTATTCATTTTGTATGGAATGTGATCACATCCAACATGTTATCTAGATCTGTTTACGTAAATAAGGCTATGTACCAAATTTTAGAAATTGCAAAAATACTCGTTATTTTTAAATTAATTATAAGTTAACATTTTTTAATTCATTTATAATAACCTAATATGATCATAAAGAAGTTTGACCTAGACTATTAATACCTTAACACCCCAAAGCAGAACAACGAGCGACGCTGCGACATTGTCGCGGACACGAAACGCCGAGAAACGCGGGCCTGCGGACACATTTACGAGCTTGAAATTATTTTTTTTTAATATCTCGATAAAAATACTTTGTCCGCGGACAAAATTTACCGGTTAAACGAAAAAAAAGATCGCAAAGTAAAAGAAAAGCGGGCGCGAGTGAACACGCTACTACACACATCACGTCGAAGAGGAGAGAACCGCGCTGCTCGACAGCCGGATGCCATCTGCCGCTCCGCTCGGTACCGTCTGCAGGCCACGCCCTCCTACCGCTCTCCCATTGGCCCGGCGCAGTCACCTGACAGACAGCAACCACCCTCCCTCCACCTTACAAGTGCGCGCGGATGACTGAGCTATGAAGACGCACTGTACCGTATCTGGTGATAGTGTTGCGAAATAGAAAAACGCCATTACGTTGTTGATTTCGGAAGAGAAAAGGCATTCCAGCCCTGTTGTGTTAACTCTGTGGTGCGTGGGTGCGTGACCTTTGTTACTGTAAAATGTTGGCATTATTTGAGTAATGGGTTTTGCGAATGAGTGAAATATACAATGTATCCTCGGCCTTCTCGTGAGCGTGTTATCTGCTCTGTTTGTTTCGAGCAAATTGTTCATAAAAATTTAAAAACTCATTTTCTGAGACATCATCCTGGTGACTCTGTAAAATTTACAAGTGCCTCTAGTAAGAATATAAATTTAAATAACCTGATTATGCCTACCCCTTAATAGTTTTTTAGTTTTTTGTTTTAAAAGTACGCTATACAAGTTATTGAAATTTACTTATTTTATTTAACTTTATTACTAGTAGCCCTAAAGAGTGAATATATATATATATATATATATATATATACCGGTAACCGGTATATAAGTCATTATTTAGCTTTTTAGTTTTAGCGCTTGCGGACACATTTTGAGGTTTTCACAGGCCGTTGCAGACACGTAGGAACCATTCTGCTTTGGGGCCTTAACAAAATCAGGTGCCAAATCCTCCCTAATTCAGGTAGCGTTTCTGAACAAGTAACGTCTAAACTATTCAGACGGACAGTGGAATGACTATCATCACTAGGTAACCTCCCTAGGACTTAATTATGTAATACAATGTAACATATATAACCAAGGTGCTTTTCCAAACTTTAGCCTTTGTCATTCATTTGTGTTTAATAAACATGCTTTGTGTTTAGTGATTTCCAATTATATTTGTCACCAAAATAATCAAAGATTCAATATTTTTATATCCAATATAAATTACAGAACCAAAAGAATTATACAAATTGTATGGAATTCCCCTCAAGACAGAAGGCCGAAATATGGGGAAGAGTTCTTGATTTAGGCCCCATCGATTGTTCACTCACAGTCCTTTCTTCCGCCTTAAACAGACCAAACTAAACCTTACAGTTTAGTAAAAATTAAAATACTAATATAGGCCTAAATAATTTTACTACCACAGTATTATTTGAAAATAAATATTTTCCAAAACAAACCTTAGTTTATTACGTTGGTCATACATAACTATCAAAATAAAGCATGAGAGCCGTCAAATCATGAAGAGAGGATCGCATCAAACGGGCTGGAATTTCCACAACTTTTCACACAAAAAATGTAATGCCATCACAAGTGAAAAGATGAAATCCATTACTAACATATATTGCCTCCTTCAGAACATTAGACCAAGCACGAACCATGTAGATCCCAAATTGTCGATCATACACATCCACAATAGGCTTCACACAATCACCAAAGACAAAACGCAGTTCTCACCTTGTCGCCGTACTGCGCCTGCCATTGGGCGTACTGCTGCTGCCACTGCTCCCACTGCTGCCACTGTTGCTGCTGCGCTGCCGTCGTGGCTGCCGCTGCCATTGGCCACTGAGGAGGAGGGTAAGTTGCTCCTGGCACTGCCTGTGGCACAAGTGTAGGAAACGTTAAAATCATGGTCATTGTTAATACCCGCTTGACCTACATTATAAGTTACATGTGCTTCAGGATATAAGTTACATTAAGTCATATTTACTAACTATTGGACTTCTACCCACCTCCAGGTTTATGGTGATAAGTCCATCCATTCGTTCAGCAATGATTTTTTGAAAAAATCCTCTTGTCAACACTTTAAAAAAACATTAAATATATCTCACAACACACAACACGGAACATAAAATGCCAAAAATATATACCCGACATTTTGTGAAACCATAAAAACGTCTCCCGTTTTCTAAGGGAGTCCTTGAGAATTTTTGGTTACCCGCAACCGAGCCAAACACCTGATTACGACTAAAAAAAATCATCGTTAAACGGACGGACGGACTTATCGCCATAAACCGAGGTGGGTAGAAGCCCAATAGTTAGTAAATATAACAAAAACCCCACCAAAAACATGTCATTTAAAGAAAGAAATACATTAAGTTATGTTATATTACATTAGGATTGGTTTAACAATGGTTAGTTAAGTAAGGATAGGGTTAGGTAAGAACATGACAAAAAGATCAAATCCTTAATGATCTTAAACACAAATCCTTCTATTAAAATTGATCCTAGCCTAATTTAACGAAACGTAACCTAACCTAACCAAACCTAACCATTACTTATCTAAATTAATATATCACAACCTATCCCTACCTAGACATCAAAGTAACCGAACATCAAAAACTAATCAAACACACCTTATTTTGAACAAATCTGTGGCATTTCTGACATTTTCCCAGCTGTAACTCCGTTAATATAAATTGGATCTCGGTTTATTGCATAGCCTATATATCCTTGTTCACTCCCTCTCCCTGTTGTTCTTAGTAGGCCTTCCTACATGACTCACTTCCAAGACAAAGATTGTTTTTCCATCTCCAATTTTCTGGAGTTTTCACCCTTTTCCGCGGAAAATAAGTAGGGTAGAAGGGGGGAATTGGGTACTAGGTTTTGGAAAATGTACTCTGTAGGCTAAACCAAATTGAATGTCTTTCTAGTTTTTATGCCTTCATATCAAGGCTTCTAATAAACATATTTTCACCAACTTTAAGACCTGCAACTTTTTTAGTTCTATTTAATACAAAAAAATATATTTTTCATACCCAATTGCCCCTAAGGGGGGAATTGGGGACTACACCTGTAAGACATAAGAAAGCCCATATATAAAATATTGAGGAAATCGGTGTTATTAAGAAAACATAAAGGAACATTTTAAGTCAAGTTTTGTTGAACAAATAATTTTTTTGACAATTTTATAGAATGTTAATAAACTAAATTTCGGAGAACTTTACAGTTTTTTTTAGATAATTGATAATAATTAGTCCTCATTACCTAGGATAGTAAAAATTGTATTCTAGGTAGTTTATAAGAAGTACTTTAACATAATACAAGTTAGATTTTTCCAACTTTTACAGAAAAAAATTTATAAGAGGTTAAAACTTCAAAAACATTTGCGAAAACCTGTATGCCTAGAACAATCACACACTGTTAAATTGATAAAAATACTTCAATTAATGAATTATTTTTATAAGTTAGCTTACTGTAGGCTAGGCCTCAATACTAGGTACCTATAACTCAATAAAATTAAAAACTTCTTTTTTCATAAATCATCCATAAATGGCTGAATAACAAGAATCAAACCACTTGAGAAAGTAGCCTATACATCTGAAAAACTAATTAGGCCTTGGGGTTTCACTTTAAAACTAGTACTTTGTCATAATCATTGAAAAAAAAATAGTACCCATTTTCCCGTAGGGGGGCAATTGGGTACTAAAATTTTCAACCTCTAAAAGCTATCCTTTAAAGATAATTTAAAAATTCCAAAACTCTAGCAAACTACTCTTAGGATGTATACTTTGGTTTTATGAGGTGGGTGTAAATATTTTTCATAAATTAAAATTGTTATAATGTTTCTATAGTTACCCGGACAAAGTTAGTGAGGCACTTTGTAAATCGAAAAACGTAAGGGTCGAACAAATTATTTTTTAACTTGTTTATATCTAAGGATAACAACTTAAAAAAAATGGTGATGTAAAAAACATAACTAGCTATCTATACATATTTTTCAATCCTTCCTAACGCAAAGGGTTGATTAAATAAAAATTTTTTAAAGTAGTACCCATTTACACCCGGTACCCAATTCCCCCCTTCTACCCTATCATTTCTGGAATCAGTGTATTTTGAAAAAAACAATCAAGGGCCTACTGTGCAGTAAACAATTACTACTAAGCCTGCCAAACAATTAAACCTACTCCAAATTGGCCAGAATGTGGCTCCAAACACTGTAACATATTAAAACATTTTGTCAAAGTTTTATTAGTTCAGAAGCTACAGCCGAACTTACCCCAGGCATCGCTCCAGTAGCCCCGTAGTAAGGGTAGCCCATCGGTGTCTGACCCATGGGGAAGCCGGTCATGGAGGTGGCGGCAGGTGTGGCGGCCGCCGCGGCCGGAGGGACCGGCGGGCACTGGCGGAGTGGGGAATGTTGTCGCTGGAAATGTGGTAGCACTGGTGGCTGCAGCGCCCCACTGACCCCAGTTGTTCATTGTAAATTGTAAAATCTGTAAAAATAACATTATATTGATTAGATTGAATAAAAATCACTCAATTGTTGCTATATTTAAATACAAATTCATGAAAGCCTAATTTTAGCATGTTGAACCCTAGGCATACGACCATATAAACCTAAATACGGTACCATAATTGTTCTGCGGTAATTTACTTACTTTACTTTACTTTATTCTTCAGTCTAGCTGGCAAAATATTTGCTTTGGACGGGTCATAATATGTAGTAGGCCTATATTGTCTATTTCCACAAGGGATAAAAAATGAAGTCAGGGTGAGATGGTGAGAGGAATTCCTGCAGGGAATAGTAGGCTTTATTAATAAGAAAAATTTTTAGTTCTGTTTTGAATTCATGTAAAATATCTATTGTTTTTATGTGTTCTGGTAAATTTTGAAAAATTTTTTGGCCAATGAAAAGTGGTTTTTTGTTGTAAAAAGAAAGTCTGTGGAATTCAGAGAAAAAATGTTTGTGTCTGGTATTATAATTGTGAATTCTGTTATTGAATGTTGGAATATGTTGTTTGATATATGCTGATATTTCCAAGATGAAAATACAATCATGGTGCTGTGAGAATTCCCAACAGCCTAAAATGTTCCCTGCAGTGGGCGCGAGGTGGGAGGTTAAGCATGGCTCTGACAGCCATCTTTTGCCATCTCAATACCCTCCCCAAATTCCCCTCCATGCTCCCCCAGAGTGCAATTGAGTAGGAGATGTGTGTCTCGAACAGACAGTGGTAGACGTTGTTTAGCAAAGCCTGGTTTTTTAATGAGCTAAGGCGGCGAATAACAAAAATGGCCTTTGCCAGCTTGCTTTCTACGTCCCCCACATGCCTGTTCCAGTTTAAACCATCGTCCAATGTCACACCTAACAGGTTTGCTGATTCTTCAACATGCACCTCTGAGTCGCCAATGAGCAGTCCACCAACTTGAGTGCCTGATAACTTTCTTTGATGCGTTTGAATACATAGCAATTTGGTAGCCTTGTGGATTTGGATGAAAACTGTCTTAATGTGTCAGGCCAACATTATCTTATAACAGAATCAACACAACATGATAATAGCCGCGGAAACACTGGGAAAAACAGAAAACACTGAAAAAACTAAATACAATTTTTTTTCTTCAAATACCTTACTGCATTTTGGATTCTCAAACTGTACGTATTTTTGTTCTGAACACATGAAGTTAATTTTACGACTGAACTATTTAAAAACAAGAAACCCTTAAAACTAAACAATGAAATACATATATCAACACCTTACCTATCTCTTAGGGGACCCAGTGGGATTCCGGCGGGGGTAGGGCCAATAAATGGAGAAAAATTTTAAAACTTCCCTAAAAAGGGCCACGTTGAGTAGGCAGGCGAGTTAGACTGGCAAGTTAGATTCAACCGTCAACTCAACCAATGTAAACCCACCTTGACAGTTATGAATGGGCGAATCAAGTGGCTGGCAAGTTGAATTCTTAACAATAGTAAGCCTAATCAGCTGATCCTAGCAACTCGGCTAAGTTAGACTCGGCCGAGTTGCTCAACCAATGTGACGCAGGATTGGATGCACTTTGTAGGACTGTAGTGCAGTGTAGGAAATCATGCCTTAAAGGCCTTTGCTGGCCTGAGCTTCAATAGGCAAGTTATGGGGACCTTGATGGAATCAGTGAAAATTTATTCATTATACGCTGGTTTAAAAGCAGAGTAATACAAACCTGTAAAAGGAAAAGAAAAGTAATCCTCGATGGATCGTGAAAACTTTGCCTTTTAAAATATTCTAAGGTGAGTCCCCAGCTACCAACAGCTTTAACTCGGACTTCAGTAGCCTACAGTAAGTTACAAATATACTAGAAAGAGGTCTATTACGCATAACATTATAGGTTACTAAATACCTCTTATAAACAATACTTACTTGCAAATGCTAATAAAGGAGATACTTCAATGTCAAGACAACGAAATATGAATGCTAACACCGGCCAAAAGCTACGACACAAGCCCCACCATTTTGTTTTGGTGAAGGAAGAAGGAAGGAGAAGGAGAAATGGCACTGAAAGCAGAATTTAAAAGCAGGGTTGCCAACGAATCACTGTAATTTTAAACAGTTATATTCGATCATGTGTAACCTGAACTCTAAAAATAATTTATCAGACGTCAGTCAAAAGAAACATCAAAGTATTATTTTGAAATACGGTACGTACATTGATTTTTTTGGAGAGGAGGTGCAATGCACACCTCCTCGATGGGGAGGAGGTGGTTAAAGGCGCACACTGAGAGTCTCGTTGTATTCTCAGCAGTGCTGGCTTAAATATAATTGTATGAAAGCCCTGATGACCTATTCCCTTCCTACTGCGGTAATTTCACAAGGTTGGGATGGAGTACTTATGGACTGGTCTCATGCCGTCATATTCGGTCTACAAGACGACGCGGGATGTATGTATGTATTTATTTGTATTAAATGTTTTTAGCTAACTATACATTTTAATGTTTTATTACTTTGTTAGGGCCTAATTAGGCTATTATCTATTGTTTTTTGTTTCTTCATAGTTTATCAGCTGTTGTTTTTTCCCTTTATTTAAAGTAAGTTATTATTCAGTCACGCCAGTATTACCAACCACATTTTTGTTAATTTCTGTTCTTTTGAGTTAAAGCACCGGTCTGACACTTAAATGGAGCCAAGTGGTGAGCTGATTGGAGCGGGTTAGTTCAATGCACTTTATTCAGATGGCGTTGTAAAAACATGACTTTCTTCTTCTTCACTGATTCAGTTCAGCCAATCAGAACGACGATAACGATCTGCTAACTTCCCGTTCCGTTTCCCCTGATTTTCTGTCACGACGCGACGTGTACACAACCATAACGAGTTGGAATTAATTTGAGTGTGAGAAAATACCTAAAGTAAGTTTGCAGAAAATTGTTCTAGTGTAAGTTGTTTCGCGAAATACTGTACTGCGTGATTCATATTGTGCTTAAAGCTATTGATGGAAAATAAATACGTAGATTATCTCTCTCTCTCTCTCTCTCTCTCTATATATATATATATATATATATGTGTGTGTGTGTGTGTGTGTGTGTGTGTGTGTGTGTGTGTGTGTGTGTGTGTGTGTGTGTGTGTGTGTCTGTGTGTCTTTAAGCACGATAACTCGCGTAAAAATGGTCCAATCTTAATGAAATTTGGCATGGATGTGTAAAGTAGTAATTATTCGGACGAGTTCGTAATCCAGCCCAATCGGACTACCGAAAGGGGGGGGTAAAGGGGGGTAAACCCCCCAAAAAATGGGTTTTTTGGGTTGTTTACATCGAAAAATAAAAATAATCCAATTTTTGTTGGCACCATTAAATTCAGCTCAAAAAAACAAACAATTTAGTATTTTGAATCACTGCTCTATGTCCATTGGTTACCGAGATATTGAAAGTGGTAAACACAGTTCGTTGTCCCAATGTTAACCTTTTGGGAAAATAAAATTCTATATCACGCTTATTTCTCAACATAACTGGATAAAACTTGGTTTGTGGATTCATCTAGATGAGATCTAATGTTTAATAGTCTAAAATCACCAATATTTCCATTTTCGTGGCAGCAAACTTGCATACTCATTCCCCATGTTATTCTTATGGAGCTTAAAAAAACATGTCAAATCTCGCTATATTGGATTGAAATGTGTTGTTTTGCACTGGAAATTCGCTGAGTATGCAGGTTTGCTGCAACGGGGGTATTTTTATTTTCTATCAATCGCTTTAAGCACAATAAGAATCACTCAGTACAGTATTTCGCGAAACAACTTGCACTAGCGGCAAACGCACTTTATCTAAACAAATCGGTAAAGTCATTAAAATTGAAAGTCTAGCAAACAAAACAAGAAAACGAAAATATAAACAAAGCAGATGACGACGATCGATATGTCGCATCGACGACGATCGATATGTCGCATCGACGACCATCGATATATCGCATCGATCTTTTTAGTTCGTAGCACCATAGATAAAGGGATTCAAAGTCTGAATAAAGTACTTTGTATCCCTTTATCTATTGTAGCACTTTATTCAGATAGCACTGCTGTTCCCTTACCACCGAGTTAACATGGGAGTGCCATCTCTTTACGAAGTTCATTATTACTCTATGGTTATAAAGCTGCTTAAATGTACTTAACAAATGGACTGATATAAATTATTTGCATAAAAATACTAATAATCTATAAGTATAAAAGAGGATGTTGGTATATATATATATATATATTTAGTTGGCAGGGATAAACACAAAAACCGCTGGACCGATGGCCACGAAACTTGGTACATACATGTAGAATTTCATGGAGTAGGTTTATACACCTTCAATTTCGTGATAACTTTCAGGGCTTAGCCCTGGGACCGTCTTAAAGGTACCCATGTCAGGGATTTTGAAATAATTTGAGTTAGATTTGTTTACTAACAAAACATATGAAAGTAAAATTTAAAACAGGTGATGTAAATTAATGGTATTTCTTTCTGCTATTTAACTGTATTTTTGTTAAAATGAAGATTTGTTACTTGGTGCCAGGTGGTCAATGAATTAGACTTTTGCATTTTTTCAAAGTGCAATACACTATATAAAATGCTGAAAATATGTAGTATAACATAAAATAAATAACTGATTACTGAAGGACTCCAGTGATCACTGATCACTTATACTTGAAGGACTTTTTTTATGACAACTAACTGCTATTTAAAGAGGAAGAGTGTGCTACTGTAAAGAATTAATTTTACCTACAACACTTTAAAAAAATTGCCGGGACGGCTCATTCAAACGTTTTGCTCAATATAGAGTCTAAAAACGTAAGACAGCACTTTTTAATAATTGCTGAAGTGGCATTGTAATTTTTTGTTCAAGGTAGACCCTAAAACCTTAAGAAAATGATCTTTTACAGTGAATAAAATTTCAAGCTAACTTCTTTGATTCCTCTAACACGTATGCCTTCATGAAGGAAATAAATAGGATTTCTAATACGCAGGTCTGCTGCGACGGGGGTGCATAATAAAGTTTTAATTAAGGGTAACATATGCGAGCAGATTCAAAGTGCCGTCGAAAAAGCCAAGGGTGCCGTTCCTTATATTGTGCCCCATGATCATCATCAGGGCAAGCTCAGGTACCGTGGAAACGACCATTAAATGCTTCTCGGCGTTCGTCTCTGTAAATTGGCCTCTTGAGTGTGTGAGCGCAATCCTCTTCACCTGATAGCACGATCGACTGGACAGCCGACACAAGCAAAACGCACTTGCAAGAGGAAGGACCACCGATATTAGGCATGAGCCTACCCAGGGCAGCAACACCATTTGGGGCTTTGTCGGTGGGGCGTTGGATATGGTCACATTTTTTTTATGTACAGGCAGTTTATGCAGGAATATAATACCCCCGTCGTAGCAGACCTTCGTACTAAGAGCGAATTTCTAAAAACTTTTGCTTTATGGAAGTACATTTGATATGTTCAAAGAAGTAGATACATTACATACATTAGATTTTACAATAAGAAAAATAAATGGGAAAGCAAAACTATATAATTCATGGGTGATAGTGTATGTATAATTTTAATCGTGAGCGAAGCCACGGGTTCTTCTAGTAGACATATATTGTAATGACAAAGTGTATTTCACTGAATGTATTGACATGTCCTGCTGTACATTTGTACCTAAAGGAAAATTTGGTATTTCTTTTCCGAGTCCGTCCGGCTCTTCTACTCAACCGATTTTCATAATTGAGGTCTTAAATTAAAGGTATGCACGTGCAGATTTGCCATCAAGCATCCGCATTCATTTATCAACTGTATTACTCGACCAAAAAACATAAATTCGATTATTTCCCGAATTTTGAATTCAATTGAAGATATTATATTTCCCCAGTTCTAATTACGTTATTCTGTATGTTTTAGTCTAAGAACCTTCAGTGAAATACCAGCTTTCATTTGAGCTATTGATTATTATGATCGGACGTACCTGAAGCACTCTGCTGAATTCCGAATAACACAAAAAAATTTTGTTTTTCTTTTCCGAGTCTGTTCGGCTCTTCTACTCGACCGATTTTCATAAATAAGGTCTTAAATTAAAGGTATGAACGCGCATATTTGCCAGCAAGCATCCGCATTCATTTATCAACTGTATTACTCGACCAAAAAACATAAATTTGATTATTTTCCGAATTATGAATTCAATTGAAGATATATTTCCCCAGTTCTAATTAAGAAATTCTATATGTTTTAGAACCTTCTGTATGCTAAGAACCTTCAGTGAAATACCAGCTTTCATTTGAGCTATTGATTATTATAATCGGACGTACCTGGAGCACTCTGCTGAATTCCGAACAACACAAATCTTTTATATATATATTAGGTTTTCTTTTTCTGAGTCCGTTTATGGTCTAATATTAATGAAATTTGGTACAGATGTGTAAAGTGGTAATCAATTGGACGAATTCGTGAACCAGCCCGATCGGACCACCGGAAGCGGGGTAAAGGGGGATAGTCTCCCCCAAAAGTGGGTTTTTGAATTTTTTACATAGAAAAACAAAATTTATCCAATTTGTGTTGGCACCATTCAATTCAGCTAAAAAAAGAACAATTTAGGATTTTGAATCACTGGTCTATGTCCATTGGTTACCGAGATATTGAAAGTGGTAAACACAGTACGTTGTCCCAATGTTAACCTTATGGGTAATAAGTCAAATTCTCTTTCTTGCTTATTTCTCAACATATTCATCTTGATAAAAATTGGTTTATGTCTTCATCTAGATGAGATCTAATGTATAATAGTCTAAAATCCCCGATATTTCCATTTTCATGGCAGCAAACCTGATGTATATACTCATTCCCCATGTTAATCTTATGGAGCTTACAAAAACACGTCAAATCTTGCTGTGTTGGCTTGAACTATGTTCTTTTGCATATGAAATTCGCTGAGTATGCAGGTCTGCAACGAGGGTATTTTAGCATGGTATATAGTTAGTTTGTAAAGTCGTATGTGCCGGGCTGACATGTTGCTGTCCCGGAAACGTAAGTACAGAATATCTCATGAAAGTCCTACGTTTTCCTTCGTGGAACAAATTATTACCAACTTGGTAATAATCGTGGTTTAATTGGTTTTCTGAAATTCCAACATAACCGGGCCCAGCTATACGAACCTCTTTTTCAACTTAGGCAATGTCGGGCAAGTCACATTGAAGTTATAAAGATCCATTGCATGTAACATTAATTTTGTAAATGAAGAATTATTTGATTTGAGTTGATTTTGTGTCTTAGTACCAAAATTTACTGCTGCGGAGCAGCGTGGGTCCTCTAGTAAATGTGATTTGATTTGATTTGATTTTGTATGTATGTAAGAAATAAACTAGGCAACATCCCACTTTTTTTAACAGTTTTGTGATGACCATCGACCATAACCTCATTAGAGGACCCTTCATTGTTTGGCTTTCCTGTATAAACTGGTGCACGGCGCGGTGGACGACGCTGACAGCCTAGCGGCCCTGTCGTTCCGTATTCCCGCTTTCAATAGTAGGGGCAAAGTTCTCTTCGCTCTCCCTCACTCCCGCACTGCTGCACACGCGTCCTCGCCACTCTGCCGCGTGATGAGGGCCTATAATTCACTAATCGAAAAAGGCTCTGACGTTGATATTTTTTCAAATAAAATTAGTGTATTTAGGGAAAAATGCATGTTAGTAATTTAATTAGTCAATTATATATTTATGACGTTTTGCATGTAATAATTTCTGTTCTGTATGTATTATCATTTATTTATTCATATCGTATTTATTGTGTATTTTTGTTAAGAGTTAATTCAGTATTGATCAGTGTAAATATCAAGAAGTGAAGTGTGAAATGGACTGAAAGACACTCATATCCATGTTTATTTCTACGAAGTTTAACTGCTTCAATGTAATTGGTTTTTTTAACTGTATTGGAGCATGTAAATAAATAAATAAATAAATAATTAGAGCCATCAATGTGTGAAGTTAAGAGACATAAGCCTACCAATATGCAAGTTTATTCGTATTTTATCTTTTTTCGACTTTATTTACAATTCCTGTGCAATCAGGATATCTGCTCATGTTATAGCTAGTCTAAGGTTATAGTGTGTTAATTAATATAACGACTTATTAGCACAATGCAGGTTTTCATGTTTGTTGGCTAACCTGATAAGAAACTATGATGAAGTTGAAAAAAAATACAGAATAGAAACTTCAAAAGTTTGCACTTCACGTCTGTCTTGCTTGCTCTGAATCATAGAACTCGACTTACCTTATGTGAGAATTTGACGTTCGCGTGGAATTTCTAACTTTTATTTGACTAATCGTTTAGGTTCCTTGTCGACTTTAGTTCGGTAAGTGTACAGATATGCGTTAATTTCGTGTAATTGTCATATTCATCAATTGAATCAGTCAGATAGTTGGTAAGCTCTGTTAGTCATATTTTCGCCATCTTAACTTTGTTCATAACGTTAATAATTTTCATTACTTAAGTGATAGATTTTCAGCTTACGATCAAGTAACATTGTGTGTTTGTAAACTTCTCTAACTTTAGTTAGTCTTTCACCTTTATGGTGGAATAAAGGTCAGCAACAAAATTATGTAGGTCTATGCCTTAAGGTCCTGGGCAGATACTAACCTAACATTGTCTGGGTAGGCATAGGCCTCGCTATTTATAGTTTACCTACCCCTCTGTGATCTAGCCTTAATTATTCCTCAGAAAATATGCATAGGTCTAGTGTAAACTTTAATTGGCAGGCCTAAATGTTCATAATAAAGGAGAACCTTAATTAAACTTAGGCTGATTCAGTCATGCTTGGCCATTTGAAATCTGGAATTTGTATCAAATTGACAGGCACCTTACCTATCCTATTCGGTTAATTATGTCTGGTGAGATTATTAGATAAATGGAAGTCCAAATTGAGGCATGGATGGAAGTTACCCCATAGAAGGCCGTAATAGGCCTACCATGCTTTCTTTCAAAAGTGAGCAGAGATAAGCAGTGTTTGGATATAGCCTATAAGGATGAATAATAGGGTTATCAGCCAACCAAATACCTCAGAAATTTGATAGGAGGATCGGCGGGATCATTCTCTCACCATATCAGGCACCGGCATCAGACATTGGGACCAACAGAATACCGGTACCTATTCATTGTTGACTTTTGTAAAAAAGAAAAGTGTTTCTTTACATAGAGATGTTCTATCATCAAGCAGCTCTCTGATGATTTGAACGCGAGGTACTATAACCTGACTTGTCAGATGCGTCCGTAGTCGTTGATCTGTTAATTAATTATAAATGTACTATGAATTATTTAACTTGCTATTTGAGCTATTCTAATACTTTTTTCTTGTTTTAGGTTTAGTTGTTGCGTAGTTCGCTCATGCCCTTGTTTCCCTTATGGTGTCTTCAGTTGCTGTAGGAATGGAAGCTCGACAAGATCAGTAAGTGACTCTTACATTTTCAAAACTAGGCTAGGTCTTTGCTTTCAAATATAGCCCATAGCCTAGGCCTACTTTTTGTGAATTAAAAAGTTTATCATGTAGAAATCTTAATTAGGATTTAGTAGTACTATTATACTGGGTTTTTGTTTTCGACTCAATCTGAGCTGACGGATCTTCAAAACGACCGTAACGGTAAAGTGCAAACTGATATTGGCTGTGTTACTGTTTCAGCTCCTTGCTATTTTGCGATGAAATGTAATTGTTTAGGCGACGAAAGTGTTGAATTGCTGGTGCAGCATACACGGACAAATGTCGTCATTGATCAAAAAAACCTGACAGCGGTAGAGTTTTTTCTATTTCAGTTGTTCTGAATGGCATATGTCAAGTTGTGTATGGTCTCGCAATAGCCATAGGTTAGGTGTCAAGGCTCGGCTCACATTCCAGCCGTGCATTCGGTTGCGGAGATGAGGCAACAGCACTAGACGTAGCAGAAAAACCTTGTTTGGATGACCCCTCCTAAATTTTACACTCTACCTTTAACATGTTATGTAACTGTTAAGATGTACAGCACACCTCAGATTATCCACACCGGTCAATCTGAGGAATTAAAACATTTAAATCACAGCAAAAACATGATTTTAGCAAGTTTACAGGTGAAATGCGCATTCTAAAAGTAAAATTAAAAATGTAATAGGCCTACATTACTAGGCATTTGCAATCACAATAATTGAAGGAATCTCATTGCCTAAACAGTACATTACAGCATTTTTGTGATCGTAGTTTTCTGGATTGCTACTTGGGACACTAGCAGTAATCAACATTGATTATTGCTCTCATTTGATGTTATAAGTTACTTCTTAAGGAGAGTTACTGAAATTGTGATTATTTCTAGTTTGAGTTATGATTATTTATTCTTAATAATTAATTGAATTTTTCAATCGGGCGTTTTATTCCAAACCTAAACTGTAGGAATGGTAAAATTTAACATTATATTCGAATGGTTAATAATAAAGTTTAGTTCTTTAAATTTGTTTCAAAACTAAACTCCCATAAAATTTGAATGGCTAACATAATGTACAGACTTTTCATGCCGTTTGCAGCATCAATTTAGCAGGGGCTAAGGTATGGGATCACTATTTAGGCGCTGTTTAATGACCTCGGATTATCCAGATTTCTTGATATCCGGATCATTGTTCTGCCACATTGATCCGGATAATCCGAGGTATACTGTAATGTACCTTCTGCTTCATTCTTGACCAGATGATCTGGATAGAGGCCATTGTCTAGTGCCTAGTGTGACAGCATGGTGACAGGCATGCCATGTGTCTGCGGGTGTTTTGATCACTAGCTTTTACCATAAATCCTATGTTTAACCTAATTTGTTTCATTTTTAAATTTTCCTATGTCTTTAGTTCTTTTTTTAGCAAGGTATATATTTAAATTAAACAGTGAGTCCAGTTTTGTGAAAGTGTTTATTGGTGATTTTTAACATCCAGTGGACAAAACAAACTGCTGAACTGAACCCTTCTTCCGCGCACAGACCTATAGTCTTTGCGGAAGAATACATTCCAAGTCAAATTGATTATGTTTAGTTCATGTAGACTTTCTTGGAATAAATGCTTTTGAATTTGAAATTTGAAAAAAAGGCAACTAATTTTACAAGTGTGATTATGTTGACATAGCCCGGTCAGGCAGGGTGACCTGCCGGCTGTACGGACCTCGGTCCAAAAGCAGGGACAGAATAGGTAGGCTATTGTTTTTCCAATTTCCAGCTTGTCAACCTACCAAGAGTGCTTATTTAAAACACAATACTTGCTGTGCCCTCTGGTGTTGCGGGTGCTTTTAAAGCTGCCCCGAGGCACTCCCGAGTTGTGAGTGTGAAAAGAGCTCAGTCTGAAGTTTGGCAGGAAATGATAGTCAGACTTTAAGGGAAGAGCCCTTAGATGCCCTTTTTGTTTGTGTCCTTAAAATATGATACAGGAATAGAAATTTTAATTAAACAGCTGATTAGAATAAACACTGTTTTATGATCAAAATTGAATATTTGTACCGTGAATGCTTTAGCTGGAGAGCAGTGCACATTACTATTGCTCTGGACAGCCTTACTGGCGGATGAGTGAGTGTGCTGTTGTCGTAATTAGTGTTTATTATCTGCAATGTTTTGGTAATAAATCACATGGTCATTTGTTTATGTCGAGGTACTTTGCACAAGAAAATATTCTGCTGCAACCGCAAGTGCAACTAATGTTAAATGCTTGCAAGCTCAACACAATTAATGAAGTACGATGACAAAAGTGTGGTAACACATTCTTAAATGTACATTAAATGTAAACAAATAATTTAAGATGAAAGGTTGCCAAACTAAAGGACCAGCTGATGCATTGTGCAAATATTTTCCAGAAATTTTAATTGCGTAAGAAATCTCTCGGTGAAATATTACAGGGCATTCTTTTGTAGTGTAAATGAGGTGAAACGTAAACAAAGTTTTCACAGTTATACAAAACATGAATAATGAATATCATTATTGTCATAGACATATACATGCATGAACAACAGTCAAAGGCAGTGGTAAAACATTGTCAGGTGGTATTAGAATAAGTGACCTTAATTTTATATGCAAGATTAATTTTGAGCATGATCCGGTGTGGTAAAGTCATGCTAAAATAAATAAATAATTATGTAACAACATCAAGTCTACAGGCAAAAAAATCAACAAGAACATTTATAACAAAACTTAACAACAACAATAGAATTAACATTTGCTTTAAAGAACAAACAAAGGTGACTAGAAAGTGATGTCTCTACATTCAAAGAACTCCTCAATTGAGTAAAAAGGGTTTGCAAGAAGCCAAGAGTTGAGTTTCCTTAATGATTTTTCTCTATGATATTTGGAAATACAAGAGTAAAGCTTATAATAGATTTTCTTTGAAAGAACAATGTGACTTTTCAAGGATTTACTAAGCCTACAGTGTTGAAAACTTAAATGATTCTTACTTCTTGTATTGAAAGAGTGAAAGTCTTTATTTAAGGGGTTACATTTTAAGTTTTTGAGAGCAAAGTTGGCCGGTTCATAAATATATAAATTAATAACAGTGTTTATTTTTAAAATAATAAAAAGGGGTTTACAATGTTCTCGGGGGGGGGGGGGGGGGGGGGGGTTGCTCCAGACAAAATGCGGATAGCCTTCTTGTGTAAGATCAAAATGTCATTAATCTTACTGGCATTTCCCCAGAACAACAAACCATACATTATTAAGGAATGAAAAAAGCCAAAATAACTCATTCTTAAATAGTTAAAGGGCACACAATATTTGAGTTGGCTGAACAAAAATAATACCCTACTCAACCTTTTAGCTACATACTCTATGTGTGGTTCCCAGGTCAGTTGCCTATCAACATGCAAACCAAGAAATTTAACTGAATCAATGATTTTAAAATGAGAGTCACAGTCAATAACATTTCTTAAGCCAAAAATTACATGTTGAGTTTTCTCATCATTTAGCAAAAGGCCGTTAGCACTGAACCAAGAAGAAGCAACATTAAGGGACTCATGTGTTTATTTAGCAGAAATTTTGGGAGATTACAATTTTCGCCACCCGCCAGTAAGACTGTCCAGAGCTATAGTAGGTTTTACCATTGATTTAAACCTTAAAGTAGACTGCTCATGCTTATGGATGTTTTGAAGCCAGAAATTGCGCATTCGCGAAATTAGTTCGGTACTCTTCACTAGATATTGCGCTAGGAGTATGATTTCATGCTAAATATTGTATCGCCCAGAAATGGAACATTTTTGGTTTTAACAGGCAAAAATATGGCATAGGGTTAAAAAAGGGATTTAATTTTTAAAACTTTAAACCTGGGAGTGCAAAAGAGAGAATAAAAAGGTAATTTTAATTTCTTTAGTACCAAAAATCTCTACCAGAATGTGCTAATTTCTTTAACAAATGATCAAGTCTTGGGCTTCAAAATTCAACATCGCTTCGAACATATTTAACGATTTAATTTAATTTAAATTTAGGAGGGTCATCCAAACAAGGTTCTCTGCTACGTCTAGCGCTGTTGCCTCAACTCTACAACCAAGTGCACGGCTGAAAGTTCAATTTAACATATTTTTCTTTATAATCAATGGTTTTACCAAATCTCTTCAGGCCTAATTAAAAGACATTTAAGCCTAATGTCACAAAGTTTTCGAAATGTTACACATAGCCCAATTTCTTACACTACACTGATTAGTAACAAAGATTTTTATCTACTTATTTGTGATTTCAAAAGTTGTCATAAAATAAAGTTTAAGAATTTAAGTTTTTGTTTTGAAAATTAGTTGGCTTGAATTTTGATTAGTCAAATTAAATCTTTCACAAAATATCTTTTATAAAATATTTGATAGTGTAATGCAGGCCTTAGTCCACTATAGACACGGTTTTTCCTCATATGTTTCTCCCTACTACAGTTATGAAATGGATAGGCCTAATAAACCAGAAATTACTCACTAATATTTGTACAATGAATTTAAGTGGCTCAGTGGCTTGTTAATTGGATGCTCTAAGAGTTTGTTAGAGTTACAATTATAATGTATTGTGTTCTTTAAACTGTGAATGTAATTAGAGCTCTCTCGCAGCTGCAAGTTTAATTCCTCTCTACTCAACCTCTGTCTGTGTTCCTTTATAAAGTAAAGGGCACATTTAGTTCAAAGTTCACTGTACATTTTACATAAAACAGGTTAAACACTCATTTAAACTCCAACTGTTTGAAACACTGTTTTATTAGTTGACTCCCAGAAGATTTAAGATGAAATTGGAAAATATACATGATAGGTACTTAATTATTCAATAAACTTAACTTGATTGCTAAACGTTTTATTTTAAATGTTATCCTTAGTTTTATAACTAACCACTTTGTTTTAAATGTTGTCATTAATTTTATTGTCTTTCGCCTTTACTGATTTTAATAAAATTATCTAGTAACTGGTGGACCGAGCCTTGCTCGGTGTTATTTCATGTTTACCAGTTCATCCAGTTACTAAATAATATTTCAGCGTCATAAACTTTATAAATAAAATCTTCTTTCTTTGTTTGAAATTCATTGTTGGTGATGGTGATTTTATAATTTGATTTGGATTTTTGTGGACATCAGTGATGGCAAATGTCCGCAAAAATCCAAATCAAAATATAAAATCTTTTTATTACTCTATGTAACATTTATGCCACACGCTGCATCCTCCTTAGATGGCTTGCAAACAGCTGTTGTGATTACTTCATTTGTTTACACTTTACTGGTTTCTGTCGTTGCTATTACGGCAACTCATAAAGGCAATGTTAAAATTTTACAACTTTAAAATTCGTTACATTACGTTACTAGATTTTCTCTGGCTGAGTTATCTGCATAAATCACGTTTTTTAGTCATATAAATTACTTATTTCTAGACTTTGAAGGAAATCCTCGGAGCCGTTTTTGAGATAATTGTGCAAACAAGCAAGCAATGGATGATAACATTGCTCGTATAAGAGTATAGGAGATAGGCCTATGTGTTTGCATAGTGGGCCCTTTAATGACACAGCTGCCTGAACACCAATGTGGATCACCTTACCATGACACACACTGGTTTAGGGGACGATGGGGCTCGCGACTGTACTAAAACAAAAATCCCGCATTGACCCTACTCCTGGTCAACGCCTAACAGCCCTCTTGGCCAAACTCCTGTCCTATTTGTCGTGGGATTGTCAAATCAATTTCTGATGGACTTGTCAAATTACTATCTATTTGTGATGTACTTGTCAAATCACTATCTGTTTGTAATGGACTAGCCAAATTACTATCTATTTGTGATGGACATGTAAAATTACCGTTTATTTCTGATGAGATCGTCAAAATACTATCTATTTGTGATGGAATTGTCAAATCACTATCCATTCTTGATGGACTTGTCAGAGAGTCATTCAGCTTGGAATGGACTAGGATTTTAAATGTCGAAAGAAGAGCCGTCTCATTTCCAGGCGGAGAGTCACTCCAGCTGTAATTAATGAGGCGACTCCTGCATACATTCTGCCATTGTCTCAGACCCTGCTTCGCGTCGTAACCCCTCCCTTCACCTGCATATGCTTAATGCTGGTCTTAGTGCTCTAAATAATCTTCAAAAATATGTCATGAACTTGAGGCGATGGTCTGTTGACGTCCGTGCGGCACTGGACAAATTGTAAATAACACTCCCACCGAAACCCTCCGCCTGCACGCACTTAGTTAAATTGTAATGACACGTGTTTCGGATATCACTATTTTCAACTACAACACTGGATGTTGATTGTGTGGATGGGTCTTTATATTTATATAATTTATATACAGGGTGTCCCGAAATTATGGTCAAATATTTTAGCATATGATAGTAGAGGTAAAAATAAGAAAAAAAGTTCATATAAACATAGGTCCTAAATTGCTCTGTTTTCCGTCTGTGTGTCTGTTTGCGATTTGTACATATTTAATCATATCTCACGAACCGCTAAACGTATAAACTTCAAATTTGGTATATGGATTACCACTATGAAGAACTATTTTTGTATAGAGTATCAAATTTCTACTTTGTACCATTTCAAAATGGCGACTGTTTTTTTTTTCAAAACTAAATATCTTGAAAACCGTAAATTTTAGGAAAACTACACAAGAGACAAAAAAGTTGCAAAATTTAATCTAATAAACGCTGGTATTAAGATTATGATGATTTGACAACTAATAACAGAGAAATTTTAATTTTTCTGAATAAAAACATGCAAATTTTAGACAAGATGTTGAAAAAAACTATGTTTTTATTCAGAAAAATTAAAATTTCTCTGTTATTAGTTGTCCAATCATCATAATCTTAATATCAGCGTTTATTAGATTAAATTTTGCAACTTTTTTGTCTCTTGTGGAATTTTTCTAAAATTTACGGTTTTTAAGATATTTAGTTTAGAAAACAAAAAACAGTCGCCATTTTGAAATGGTACAAAGTAGAAATTTGATACTCCATACAAAATAGTTTTTCATAATGGTAATCCATATACCAAGTTTGAAGTTTATACGTTACGCGGTTTGTGAGATATGATGAAATATGTAAAAATCACAAACAGACACACAGACGGAAAACGAAGCAATTTAGAACCTATGTTTATATGAACTTTTTTTCTTATTTTTACCTCTACTATCATATGCTAAAATATTTTACCATAATTTCGGGACACCTTGTATATTTAACATTCAGTGTTGTCATTGAAAATGGTGACAGCCGAAATACGCGTCCTACAGAATTTAAATAAGTGCATGCAGATGGATGATTTTGGTGAGAGTATTATTTACAAAATATGAAGTGCTGCTTATGTCACAATAATGATTATTGCTACAAAAATTTTGTTTTACGTAGGTCACTGTCTTTGTCCTTTTAATATGAGTTGTTCTTAGTTGTTTCGTATATGAGATTGTTTTCTTCCAAAAGTAGACAATTTTGTTTTTCCATACGTAGACAATTTTGATTACTACTTACAGCCTTAAAAATCCAACTAAATAAATACTGAGACTTGTTTCGCCGTTTAAAGCATCTTCAGATAGCGCTATTAGATTTTTACGCTACCTTCATTAATTATCTCTTTCACAGATTCACCTTTTGAACCATTAGTTAAAATTTTACCTATTTTCAGAACTGCTGTAAATGGTACTAAAATGATTTTCAGCTACTCCACCACAGATTAAGTTACTTAAGGAGCTTTTTTTCGGGACTAAATTTAGCAGTTAATTTCCTGGTTATAAAAAAAATTAAGGAACAGAAACAATTTAAGACAGCATTAAAACTATATTTGTTGACAGACCCTTTTATTTTGTGAATGAATTTTAGTTTTAGTTGTCAATAATATCTATAATGACACCATGACATAAGTCCTGCTGAACTTATACAATCTTATGAATAAAGTTATTTTCATTTTATTTCATTCTGTGTAAAATCTACAGCATCAGTATTATGAGGCTGTGATTATTTTTACAAAATCAACACAGTACAACTTCACTCATCCTTCACTCATATTCACCTTAAAATACCCCTTACTGGTGGTAGGCGTCTAATACAGTAGTGGTAATGGTAAAAGTGAACGTTAACAAAAAATGGAGAACCACGGAGGAAGGGAGGGGCAGCATTGAGCACTTGACACGGGTCGAACAAGAGAAGTCATAATTAGGTGTTGTGTAATGGTCTGTCGTTGAACGGCTGGTATTGTTTCATATCCATCCGTCATCCTAATTGTGTTATATCAGACACCAGCCGCTGTATCGGTTTTAGTGTGCCGTTCTCGCTAAAAAGGGTAGGTTTAAAAGGTTTTATTTTAAACGTTTTTATCAAAACATTTTCGTAAAAGTTCAGAGGGTTATTGTAAGAATTGGAAGAAGGGGAATAATATTTTTTAATTGAGGGGTAATATTAAAAAAGAAAATTGTATGGTGACATGTTTTTGTTTTATGTTTGTTTTACAATTATCAGTGTCATCGCTCTCTTTTCTCATATGATAAGGCCCAAGGCCTTCTTGTGTATCATCCTTCATTTTGATCGAATAAAATATTCTTTGCTCGTCTATTTTAATTTATTTGATCACTAGACTATAAAGGGCTGATTTATTGTTAGAATACACCAGCATTATTGAAACTGAATTTTTTAGTCTGGCAGGGAATTTTGTATAAAAAAATGGTAATTCCCAAAACTATCTATTAATGAATCCAAATATATCCAAATGAATTTTTAAAGCAATATTAAAATCACACAAGCACTATGTTATTGTTCCCACTGGTACAAATGGTGTATGGTGCGTATCAAACGCAGAAAATGGACAGAGGATATGTGATACACACATAAAAGGATGATGATTGTTAGAATACCCAAAAACATTATTGAAACTGAATTTTTTACCTGGGAATTTCACTTAAAATACTGTAGTTCCCAAATACACCAAAGCATTACTGAAACTTAATTTTTTAACAAGGAATTCCACTTCAAAAATACTGTAACCCCTAAAAGTTCTAAATCTATTAAATACTCTAAAAGAATTTGGAAACCAATATTTACATTTACATGTACTATGTTATCATTTCCACTCGTACAATTGGTGCATGGTGCATATCAAACGCAGGAAGTGGACAGAGGATGTGTGTGATATGAGGTGACGGAAGTGCAGTCGGGTGAAAATAGAGATAAGAAAAGAATTTTTTTTATTTGATTATTTTTAAATCGATTAACTAATCACTTTGATTGATCACGAGTTTGATTGATTCTTTCAAACTTGCTGCTTTCTTGATTAGCTCTGATTAATTATAGCCCTTTATTTTATCAATAATAGTTTTACGTTATTACTAAATATATGAAAGAAAATAATCTGTTTCATTTCACAAATCTCTCATTTTACAACGCTGACCAAACACAAAATAAATTGTGTTCCTAATGTTTATTATGGAGATAGAGTATGTATCAGATAATATTTTTTCAGTTGATTATTTTTAGAGTATTTTAAAATAAATGTTCAACATACAATCACAAACAATTTAGTGTATGGTCATTATTATTTGTTTTCGGTATGTTGTATTCGTGATAGTTTTATTAAATTGTTCTTCATGGTTACTCATCACAATAATAATTCTTTAGTCGTTATAAAAAAATCAATAATTGTATCGTTTAAACACTTAATTTAAATGAGTTTCATTTATTGGACTAGTAAATTTTAAGCTGCTGAAATAAAACTAATACAAATGTTAAAAAGCGGGAATTTACGTAAAAAAATATTAAGATTTGTTAAGTCAAATAATTTTAAAAAAATTACAAGAAAAATCAGGAAGAGCAGAAGGGGAGGAAAGCAAACGATTTAAAAGAATCTATTCTTGATTAAAATAATCAACTAAGTTAATCGATTCTAGCTGAGAATTGATTCTTTTACTCTTGAATATCATATCTAGTCGGGCGCTCGGGCAGTTGGGTGCTCGGGTGTCGGTTGCTTGTCGCTAGCAGTGGGCCACGGTCTGTCGCCCGATATGGTCAACCGTGCACCTGACACAACGGACCACTTCCTCGGTTGTGATTGGCATTCTGTAACGTGACACAGGCTAACTGTTTGTGGCTGTGTTGTGTCATTGCCATAAACTACTGATTGGAAACTTTGATTTGTTATGTAAGGTCACTTTTCATTTTTAGCAATAACTATAAAAAAGTAGTCAAGTCTCAAATTTTGTTTATTTGATGTAATAATCGCCAACAGTAATTTAAACAAATTGTCTTAACATTTTACTGAACGTAAACGAAAATTAAAATTTATAATACTAAGCCTGCTTGTTTTTTTTAACTTAATGCTGATTTTTTGAAAAATTAACTATCGTATTAAAACGTATAGATAGGTTGTGGAAACAACTCTTTACAGGCTATTTCATGTTTGAACAGATAAAAAATAAATTATTAATTTAGTGTTCTTTTAAAGTTATCTTTTATTTATGTTTAATGGAAATTGTTGCACCAAAAATAGGCAATATCAGTATTTGTTTGGTATAAAACATATTTTAACTAATTATTGTTACAAATTAATGCCTTTTCACTTTAGTGCTAATGCCAAAATGGTGTTGAACTGTCATATCTGATAAACCAAATGGGCTCTTGGCTCATGTATAATGCAAACCCCCAGTAATATCACCCGGGGTGCTACTTGTAATATTAGCACCCTCGGTAATATTAGCATCCTACACAAACCCTTAAGAGGTTATTTACTAAGTAAGCTTGACTGTATACATTGAGCACACATTTTGAATTACAACATTTCTATACTTATCGTGGCCTTAAAAGATCCTTGTTAATTTTAAGTATGCAGTTTCTTTCTTAGTGTTGTGTCTCTTATTAGATCTAATAGTAAATATTAATTAAAATTGAGTAAAAATGTGTATTTTAAAGGTTGCTTCAAAAGTCATTAAAATTAATTTTACCATTAACGTAGACAAAGTCGATATTTTATAACAATGTAATTTTGACAGTTGAAATTTACTTGCTATAACATTTATAAGAAAATAACGATTTTTGGGATTGAATTTTTGTATATGAAACCTGGTTTTGATGGTAATTTAATGAAGGTTACCTTTGTAGACTTAAATATAATTACTTTATGATTCTCTGCTCGGTAATACCATGATTTTTGTGAATTTTAATCACCACTCCGGACTCAATTTTTTTAAGAGGAAAAGTTAAACAAACTTCTTAACTTCCATGCATTTAAAGAAGTGTACTGTCACTACAAAACTTGTACAACTTTCCAGTACAGTAAATGGAGGCCTTTTTGCCAGTGAGTATGAAACGGGAATACATTCTGTATCCGAATATATTCTGTATCCGTTCAGTTGAGTCATGTTTGTTGCATCAGACAGGGATCAGGCTGCCGCGTAAGGTATTGGTTTCATATATCTTCCCAAAGAATAAGAGAGTTTAATGTCCATGCTTGAATCAGGCTCAGAACTTTGTTAGGCTTTACTTTTCTTTAGGATATGCGTTTTAAGACATCAGAAAAAACTTTTTTGATGCTTAAATCCTAAGATTGTCTCTGAGGCTATAAATTGTTAGTAACGGGAAGTAAAAATGGTTTAAAAATTGTGACCACAGCTGTTATACAAAAGTTTTTAATAATATGTTATTAATTAATTGATAAATAATTATAACTGATCGAGATTTATTTTTTGTCTAAGATCTCTATCAATTATTAAAGTACTTAGTGGCATGGTTCTTTTAAACTATAATTTTTTGAATTATTTCAAACTTCAGTACACGTTTGGCGGCTCAAACTCCCTCTTTGCTTTAAACGATTTTTACAGTTTAAAAAATACCTTAGATTTTAAAAACTTGATTATGTTGAAATTTTTATTAAAACTGATATACCAACTGATAAGCAGCAAATGCAGACCTTAAAACATAATTTTATCACACTGTAACCTGTAAGATGCCTATCAAACTGACTAAAAAAACTCATTTCCATCAGAGAACTATGTCAATAAATAATGAAATTTTCTTTATTTTCCCTAACTGAACAAAAAAAACATTGTTAGAATATTTCATAAGTGTTTACATGTTTTAATATTGTAAAACAGTTAAATTTCATTTATAGAAAGACTTTTAAGAGGATAAAAATTCAGCCAATTAGATCCTAACCTAGTACCGTATTCCATTCAGAGTTAAACAATAGGGTATTCAGTAATTAATGAGTTGGAAGTAAAGGGGTCAATACAGACAATTATACTTGGAATATAGTCGAGGTAGAGATCTGGGGCAGAAATCAATTATGTGCCAACAGGCAGCAAATGTTTTATTCATGGGCTTTTGAATATTGTCGATGCTGGTATTTCAGCTTTTTATTTTTTATTATTGCATGTGAAATTAGTTTATTTCTATAGAGAGTACTTTTTGAGGATTTTGATAAATTAAATCACTACCATGTCCACAACTTTATTGCAATTGTTGTGCTCTTAACTATAATTACTGTAATCATTTTTTAATTTTATGAAAATGTTTATTAATTGAAGGAACTTTTTTTCGCAATTAGAGTTTTGTATATGAATCTATATTATGTATTTTAATGAGCTGTTTGTTAAGTAATTTAGATTGAAAAAGTTAATTTTGGCTTGAACCAATTAAGAATCAAACTTTAGAAAATTTTGTTTGTTTCGTCTTTTTTTGGATCTAATCCTTATTTAATGTTTTTAGCTATATTTCTCTCTTCATGTACAAAGTATGTTTCATGTTGATGAAAAAAAAGATTCAAAATTGCTCTTCAACAGACAAATTTTATACAAACAGAAAACAACAGAAAATGCCATTTATTCTTGAATATACCTTAATTAAATTTTCACAAAGTAAATTTGAAAACTTACTTCTGTGCTTCTGTTATATGTTATTCTTCATGATTTCTTTGCCTATCGCTAACGCGTTTCGCCTTTCGTAAACCCAAAGCAAAAGAATCTTTTCACAAAGAGCTTCAGTTTTTGTTAGTAAACAAAGCTGAACAAAACTTGTTTCCAGGCAGGCTGCAGGCTTTTAATGCTTCCGTTGAGATGGCTAAAGCTGGGGCTTTGAACTATCTTCGCTTACTGTTGTAGCGTGTTAGAGATTACCATTTTACTGAGCCTTATGATCATATGTAGGCCTACATGGCATATTCCAAGGTTGTTTTGTGGTGCTTTCATTATAACTAATTTTTTTAATGTTTAATGTATTTGTAAAATTTATGCCGGCAACTATGTAAGTAAATGAGCTAAAATATACATTAAAAACAATACCTCTTTAATATTCTTTAGAATTAAAGATTCCAAGATTTTATTAAAAAACACAAGACTGAAAACTTGTACAGTTTTGTCATAAGTATTCAGGATTCAAGTGTATGTAGTAATGTAATGTTTTATAGGCCTTTTACAGATTAAACTATTAGACATATTGAAAACGTTATTCTTTAATTGCTGTTGGACTTGACATAAATGTTTTCTCTCCATAAAGTTAATTTATGGCATCGGTACAGATATATATATTTCTCAAGCTGAAGAAGTGGGCAAATTAATGGGGGTAGAACCGCAACTCCCAACCCTGCCGTATGTAGTGGTTAGAAATCTCAAAGGGGGGAACGAAACATTATCACAAGATGTTACATATGAGCTGGGATTCTTGGAATAATTACACTTGGTTTCTTGCTTCTATCACGTTCATTAGTTAGCTCCATTTCATAATGAATCATTCACTTGAATTGTTCCTAATAGTTTTAAGCAGGTTTTCCTGTTAAGTTTTGAAAATAAAGCCCAAATTACTCAGAATTTTAGAAAAAAAACCATAATTCCTACATAATCAACCCCGTATTTGAATGAGAGGTCTTAGTACAAATATTAAATTACTGTAAATAAAAAAAACTATTCATTTCTTCTTTATATTTGTGCCTTTGAACAATTTTTATCAAAAAATAGTATTGTTATTATACAATTTTTTTGATAAAAATTGTTTAGTAAAAATTGTAAATAAAAAAAACCATTCAGTTCTTTTCTCCATATTTGTGCCCTTGAACAATTTTTATCAAAAAATATTATAATTATTATACTATTTTTTTGATAAAAATTATTCAAGGGCACAAATATAGAAAAAAGAACTGAATGGTTGTTTTATTCACAATTATTTGTTTACTTAATAGCTGCTGAGCAGCGCTTGACTGCTTGTATGTCATCGTTGTCAACTGCATGAAGATTTGTATCTTGAAATAAGCTGCTCACAATTTTATTTTTAAGTTAAATATAATCAAACTGATTATTATAATGTAACATAATTACAAATATAAGAATTGGCCATCATAATAAATCTAAATAAAACATCTCCATTGCAGCAGACCTGCATACTCAGTTAATTTCAAATGCGTAAAACATCTTTCTATCCAACGTAGTGAGATATGATATGTTTTTGTATTCACTATAACAATATCATGGCGAATGAGTATGCAGGTTTGCTGCAACAGTTATGTAAATTCGGGTGGTTTTAAATCAATATGTGGTAGATATGAACTAGAAGAAGTCATTTATGAATAAATAAGTAAGATATAACGTTTTATTCCCCATGAGGATAATATGGGAATGAGTACCTAGGTTTGCTGCCACGGAAATGTATAAATCGGGGATCTTTGACTTACGGACAATAAATCTCAGCTAGATGAAGCCCGAAAGATTTTTTTTTAAGAGAAAAAACCCCTATTGATACAACATTCTGTAAACAACTTGCTTCCAAGATGAAATCGCTCTTCAAAGAAAATATTTCCACACCACACATTTCAAAAGGTTTGGTATTATTAATAAATTGGTTTTTAAATGTTATCATAAAAACACTTTTAAGTACCAATTTCTTAGTCGGAAAGTAACGAGGAGAAGTTGATGATTTCTCAGGTGGTGGAGGGGAGAGGGAGCGAAGTATTGCTCATACCGCCCCGGGCTCGGTACATGAACATGTCTCGGGTATCAGGAATCAATTCTCGACATACAGCCAATACCTCAGGGGCCGTATTTTCGCCTTCGTCTTCTTCTGCAATTTATATTCTCGAGACGTTGATGAAATATTGATTTTTTGAAATTGGATGTTATCGAGTATTGGTGAATAACATATTATTTTCACCAATACGTTTCAGGGTAAAGTTTCAAAGGAAATAAGTTGAGATATTTTTAAGTTATATCATTCAAAAGTGTTAATAACATCAGAGATTAAAAGGTGTGTAAGTTGAACCTCGTAACAATATACATCTTTATTAACATTTTGTCCTAGAGTGTAAAATCAGTTTCAAACTGAAATCTCTGTCCTTAAAAAAATACTTTTGACATAATACTTGAGTTTTTGATACCAGGCTTTGGCTGTAAAAACTCTGATATAATATCCTTTCTTATTTTGACAAATAGTAGTAAATTTATACGGATAAAAACATTAATTTTTTTTGCTATTGTTTTATTTTAATATTTCCACCCCAAATTATTTAAATCTCAATTTAAGATTTGAAATGGATTACTAGTAGTGTTTTTTTGGCTCCGTTAAAATTCCACATAAGATACAGAATCCCGAGGATTGTGGTAAATGGCCCCAGATACCGTGGCTTGACACAAGTCTCGACTCTCGTGTGCCTCCATCCGTCACAGGATTAAGCTCCGAGTGTCCCTCAGTGTCTCGGTGGATGGTTTACCGTTGCAGCTTTTTTATCATAATCCAAAAAAATCATCTTCTGTAAATTCTTTCATTATTTTACATTATCATGGACTGGCCAAGTTTAGCAAAACTTGTTAGCGAGGTCCATTCGTAGATCTGAAAAAGTACAAGCATTAAATAACAGTTTTATAAAAATTGTTTGTTATGTGTACAAAAACTAAATCACAACTTATTCTCTAAAAATACTCTTCGACGGTTGGGGTAGGCACCTACAGTATGACATAATTTACGCAGCTTAATATTGACCAAAAGGAACAATAAATTAACCATCAAACACTTCAACAACAGATAGAAGTCTCAAACATAACAACACATGCATAACATAAAACGACAGAAAAAAACCAAAAATTACACTTATCAGCTTGTTTTAATCTTTTTCCTCTTTGTTTGTGTACTGGAGGAGATACTCTTTGAAGCTTCGGGAGAAGCCCAAAAAGCAAAACACCGAGTTTGATGTGCTTTGCAAGATGTAAACATAACCTCAAAAATTAGCATCTTGAAAATCTGGTACCAAGATTGCTTTGATCAAAATATTGATATTTCTCAAAAATTAGGATAAAGATAGGATAATTTGTGTTAAAAGTGGGATTAATATTTGTATGATTAACGACTTAACTATGATTATGATTTTAAGTGAAAAACAGAAACTTAATTCAAAATGTGTCTGAGTTAAAATCAAAACAATTGTGTTCTGTTTACTAAAGAAGTTTGAGTGACTTCTTGACTAACATGATAAGTGTTGTTCTATACAGGGGTGCCCAGCCCCCCCAAGGGCAATGGCGCATGCCCCCCCAAACCAAGCCTAATGCCCCCCCCCCCCCCCAAAGCATGACACCAACCCCCCACCCTTTAATTTCTAACATTACGACAAAAACTCAAACCTTATATTCTGCCCTACCAAAGGGTATTATTACGTTTTATTTACGGAACTCTTAAAACGCAATTGACTACTAAGTATAAAGTAATAAACAAGCATTAGGTAATAAAGTGATATCACTTCAAATACTTCATATTTATAAGTAAGTTTAGTTCCAATTGAGTGAATAAATAGTCACTAATATGTTTCTAATTAATGAAAATAAAAAAGTACTTTTTACAGTATGTGCATGATACTAGTGATACCTACAATCCAAATAAACAGTGTTGTACAATCTTTTACAACCTACTAGTATTTTAATTTTCACAGTTTAGTGATGCATTAATAATTAACTTTATTGCTACCATCATGGTGGGGCGTAATTGTTTTACAAAAACCAGAAATTAATTAATTGTTTTTTTGACATTTAATAAATTAAGATATACATAAACATGTATTTAAATATAATATAATATTGGGTTTTACATAGTTAAATATTGAAACAGTGGTAGTGAAATGGCATCATTCTCGCTGGTAGGTTCAAATGGACTGGTTCAAAAATATCTTGGTCTTGGGTGCTGGTGGAGGTATGAGGAACGTCAACGTCATGTGTACTTGTTGATTGACTTGGGTTTGGAACGTACTTTTTCATGGTCCGTTGTCGATTTTAATTTCAAGACTATAGACTACTAGACAAGGCTATGAGGCAGGGGCGAACCCAGGATTTAATTTCGGGGGGATATCGTATAAGAAGGGGGAAGGGGACATTTAGGTAGACTTTCAAAAACACGTACTGTACTAACGTGACGGTAAAAAAAATCGTCGTCACGGTAGAACAAATATCGTTGTCACGATAAGCGAATATCGTCGTCGCAGTAGACGAATATCGACATTGTGCTAGGCGACACGGAAGACGAGTACCGTATCGCGTCGCGGTAGACGAATATGGTCGTCGCGGAAGACGAATATCATTGTCGCGGTGGACACATTTCGATGTCACATCGCAGTAGATGAAAATCGTCGTCGAGGTAGACGAATATGGACGTCGCGGGTAACAGTAGGCAAAGATTGTCGATCGTCGATCATGCACTAGACGAGTATCGTCGTTGTGGTATACGCCGCGGTATACGAATATTGTCGTCGCGGTAGACAAATTTCGTTGTCACATCGCAGTTCAAAAATCGTCGTCGCGTTGCGGTAGACGAATATCGCCGCGACGCGGTACCCGAAAATCGTGACTTGTCCAAAATTTCTGTCCTCAAAGATTTCGGGGGGTATATCCACTTTATCCCCCTCTGGGTTCGCTCCTGCTATAGGAGGCCTACTGTTCATTGAACAAAACACATAAAACCGTAGTTTGCTACAAAACAAAATTCTGAATACATTACAGTTTGTGTATATTTTACTTGTTAAAACTAATATTCAACCACAATATCACACACAATGTGACCTTTTAATCACCATTAACTTCACTCAGTAATTGTTCTATTTGTAAAATTGTCTCAGCGCACTCCAAGCAGACACTTCAACCGTGCTTCATACGACTGGCGATTGACTGTTGCTGTACTTGTACTCTTAACTCTAACGGCCAGTGTTGCCAGACAGGATTTGGCATTTTATCCTTGCTTTTACCCGGTTTTTCGGTACTAATCCCTGCAAAATTCCCCCAAGTTCCAAAAAATCGTGTAGTTACCTTAAAAATGACCTAATGACTAATGAAATAGTCACCTAATTACTTTAAAAACACCCAAAACCGGATAGTGTCCAACGCTTGCTGGGTAAGGGGGAAATCTTACATCAATTATCTGCATATTATATATTAAAATATGTCTATTTACTTCGAGTGTTGTTCTTAAAAAACATAAAACCAAATTATTTTTCTCATCTTACATAGAAATTGGATATTTGCAAAGCAAATCATAATTCAAGAATCCCCGGCTTTAGCCGTTTTTTATAAATTCAGGATGCCGGGTAAATCCCCACAGCTCAAGTCTAAAATCCACGATTTTACTCGATTTTTTCTTCTCAATGTCCCTGAATGGCCATCAAAATACCCGCAAACCGGGCTAATACCCGGTTTCTGGCAATATTGCAACGAAATAACCAATACAACCATACCAAAGACTTAATACCACATTTCATACAAAAAATATATCTGGAGTTGCAAAAAGTCCTTGTAGCTCGTCTAAAATCCCCGGTTTTACCCGTTTTTTATATATTTTTTTCATCCAGGTTGTTGAGTAAATTTCCTCAACCCAAGTCTTAAATCCCCGGTTACACCGGGCTTTTCTTAATTACCGCCAAATCTCCGTATGGCCTCAAAAATACCCGAAGACCGGGTAGATACCCGGTTTTTGGCAACATTGCTTACGGCTGTGTCAGACTGGGTCCACAGACCATGTCTAGCACCATGTCTTCTATGGCCCAGATGTCAAACAGAGTTGCCAGTCGAACCATTACCAACTGCCCTTCAAAATAAATTAACACTTACGGGTTGTCGCGGAGATTCCGGGGTTGGTTTAAATGGCGAACTTAAATATATAACGATGGTAATCTTAATGAAATGGTTGTATAAATAAACAGTACTTTCTAACCATTCTAATCATTCTTTTTAAGACAGGTACCTCATGGAGGACGTTGTATAAATAAACAGTACTTTCTAATCATTCTAATCATTCTTTTTAAGACAGGTACCTCATGGAGGACGTTACCCTGAATATGAGTGAAGGATGAGTGTTACTGTTGCGTATGGTTATGATCATTGATTTTTTGTAATTTTCCCTTATTTACTGGTTTTAAATTTCTCACAAAAAAATCTAAATCCCGTCCGAAAAACCATGCCCCCCCAAAAAATTTTGATGGCGCAAATTGCGCCATGCCCCCCCCCTTCTGGGCACCCCTGGTTCTTTATAGTATATATAAATAAAAGGTGTCTTACAACACTGAAAATATACAAGACGGTAAATATACATAAAACATGGAAAATGGTCACACCAATCTAAATCAATCACCATTTCTATATTTGATGTATATTTACTGACTTTTATATTAGTACCTGCAGTGTAAGTGTAAATCTATTTTAAGTTTGTAAGATGCCTTCTATTTATATCCAGTACATATAGAATTTAATTTTTAGTGAGTCGGTGGCGCAGTTGGTAGCGCACTCGGCGTCGAAACTGTGGCCTCGAAGCGTCGCAGGTTCGAGACTCGAGCTTGTCGCATACCTACAGTACTGTTCACCCTTCTACTGTACCGGCTCACTCCTTGGCTTTACTTGATAACATCCACGCACAGATCAATATTCTATGTGGACGGGGCAAAGGCAAGGTGAAAAAGAGGCCACCACCCTCTTTAAAAAAAAAAAGAAAATAGAACAACATGTACAGTAGAGTCCCACAAACCCGGACCAATGTGGACCGAACGGTGTCCGGGTTTGTGGAAATTCCGAGTTAATTGGGAAATGAGTAAAAATAAGAAATACCCCCGTTGCAGCAGTCCTGCATACTCAGCGAATTTCAAGTGCATAAATAAATAATTTAAATGAAGTCTCGCATCAAGTAAAATCAATATACATTCAAAAGAAAGCGTGCAAAAATACTCTCCTAGTGGCTTTTATTAAGATCAACAGGCTATAAAAAATAATAGCCTATACTTGGCACGAAAATGCAATGTTCAAAACTTCAAAACAGCTGGCTTTTCCAATTTAATCGTATGGGGAAATGACCAGCTGTTTAAGTTTGAGTAAAAAATTTCATAAACATCATCAGTAAAAATCTGTATTCGCTATAGTACATTTATTTGACATATTTAATTATCTGGCCTTTAAGTAAGCCATATGTCTGTATCCACCATGTGGCTTTGAATCAAACATCAGCTCACATGTTTTAATGTAAACAAAGCAGACGTTGTAGATCCCAATGCTACTTCCCAATGCTACTTAAATGGCAGTTATTTTATGTTATTTTTTGTTATCTAGCAAACTTTAAGAAATTGCAGTACTTTTCCTGAGTCCCTGACATTAAAACATTTAATTTGAGCCCTGTTCCCTCATCCTGTGATTTGCCAAATGCCCACAATTGGTATTCAAAAATAAATTATTCTTCATGAGATTAGTATGGAAAAATGCAGGTTTGCTGCCACAGAAATTTGAAAATGAGGTATTATAGGCTACAATCCAATATATCTAAACTATATAAACCCACATAACATGTTTTATCAAGATATGCTGAGGAATAAGAAAGCTATCCAATTGCATTTACCTCTCATAAGGTTAACATTGGGAAAGAGAGTACACAGGTTTGCTGCCTCAGGAATTTGATGATTTGGATATTTTAAGCCATAATCAAGTAGATATTAACTGTATGAAGCCTCGTGCCATTTCTTATCAGTATATTTTGAGAAATGAGCGAACTACACAACTTATTTTATTACCCACAAGGTTAGCATGTAGAATGAGTATGCAGGTTTGCTGCAACAGGTATGTTAAAACTGGTTAGTTTTAATTCATTATTTAGTATATCTTAACTAGAAGAAGCCATATACCAAGTGTTGTCAAGAAATGTTAAAAAATAAGTAAGATATAGAATTTTTTTATTTCCCATAAGGATAACATGGGGAATGATTATGCAGGTTTGCTGCCACAAAAATTGAAATTTCGGGGATTTTTGACTAAAATACATTATATCTCATCTAGATGAAGCCACAAACCAAGTTTAATTAAGATATGTTGAGAAATGAGCGAGATATAGAATTTTACTTATTCCCCATAAGGTTAACATTGGGACAACGTACTGTGTTTACCACTTTCAATATCTCGGTAACCAATGGACATAGAGCAATGATTCAAAATACTAAATTGTTTGTTTTTTTGAGGCGAATCCAATGGTGCCAACAAAAATTTGATTAATTTCATTTTTTTATGTAAAAACCCCAAAAAACCCATTTTTGGGGGGGTTATTCCCCCTTTACCCCCCCTTCCGATGGTCCGATCGGGCTGGTTTACGAACTTGTCCAATCGATCACCACTTTACATGTCTGTACCAAATTTCATTAAGATCGGACCATATTTACGGCCGCTATCGTGCTCACAGACACATATATATATAGATAGATAGATAGATAGATATATATAAATTCGAACGAATGGTGTTTTTTGCTTCTGGTGGCCCCAAAACGAAAAGTTATCATGGTCTCGGGCTTAGGTCTTACCATGAGACTTACGGTAATAGCTTCTTCCCTATAGGGGAAATTCGCTAAAAATAAGAATAGTTTCTGTTATTTCTATAAGAAATCATTTATTTATTGCATAGTAAAAAATATAAAAAATATATTAGTTACAAAAAAAACTTAAAGAAAAACTAAAACTGTTTTAAATGTGTCACACCGTGCTGTGGCCTTGAATCTCAATGCACTTTAATTGCTCTGGCATTTCCGAGTTATCCAGAATTCCGGGTTATCGAAGTCCGGGTTTGCGGGACTCTACTGTATCATGCAAATCAAGGAGTTACTTAGTGATGTTAGTCAGGCAATCTGAGATGTCAGAATCAAGATCCACACCAAAATTGGACAGCGTCTCATTGGGCCTGATGATGATTGGTGTGACCAATGTCTTTATTAAAACCATGATAACCAGAAGATTTAATAGTTAAATATCTTGTGCGTTCCTCTTATGGTGTTTCTAATGTTTCAATCAATCAGAATTGAGATCAGCTTTGATATTTTTGTAAGTAAAATTCCATACTAGTTATAGTGTGTGCCGACAGAATATGAAGAAATGAAGGAAGTGGTTAGCAATGTTTATTCTTGTCAGCAGTTTCCCACGACCGAGTGATGGAAAGGTTGTTCACATGAACATTAGTTCACCTGACAAAGCTAGATGCCGGCTCGGATAAACATGTTACATAATCTGTGTGCCCGGTAGAGTACTTTCAGTATTGCTGAAATCACTGTGCTCTGTGTGAGATCTCTTTAATGGGACGGAGAAAGAAAGTAATAATATTGTTATATAATGTTAAGCTATGTTGATAATAGAATCATATATTTGATCTCTAAGTTTATGTTGGTTACATTTCTTGAATGATTGTAGATCATTATGAAAAAAAACTTTATAGCTTATTGACACTTCTATAACCTGCATCTTGTTCATGTCTTCTGATTGTTATTATTTTGTTAGTCGGAAAGTTAATAACATATTTATTTATATTTTTGATAAGTTTAAGCACATAATACTCCTTCTTATAACCCTGCACCCTATCGTTTTTCCTAGATACTCCTACATTAATTCAATTTTAATATGGCTACTACATTTAACTGGCTCATATACAGGGTGTCCGGAATACCGGAAATTATGGTGAAATATTTTAGTACAGTAGAGGTAAAAATACCCCCGTTGCAGCAGACCTGCATACTCAGCGAATTTCAAATGCAAAACAATTTATTTTAATCTACATAGCAAGATTTGACATGTTTTTGTAAGCTCCATAAGATTAACATGGGGAATGAGTATGCAGGTTTGCTGCTACAGGTATGTTTAAACTTGTTGGTTTTAATTCAATATTTAGTAGATCTGAACTAGAAGAAGCCATTTACCGAGTTTTATCTAGATATGTTGAGAAATAAACGAGATATAGAATTTTACTTATTTCCCCTAAGGTTAACATTGGGACAACGTACTGTGTTTACCACTTTCAATATCTCGGTAACCAATGGACATAGAGCAGTGATTCAAAATACTAAATTGTTTGTTTTTTTGAGCTGAATTCAATGGTGCCAACAAAAATTTGATAAATTTTATTTTTCTATGTAAAAAGATCAAAAAACCCATTTTTGGGGGGGTTTATCCCCCTTTACCCCCCCTTCCGGTGGCCCGATCGGGCTGGTTCACGAACTCGTCCAATCAATTACCACTTTACATGTCTGTACCAAATTTCATCAAGATCGGACCATTTTTACGGCCGCTATCGTGCTAACAGACACATATATATATATATATATATATATAGATATATATATATATATCTAAAAATTCGAACGAATGGTGTTTTTTGCTTCTGGGGGTTGCAAAACGAAAAGTTATCATGGTCTGGGGCTTAGGTCTTACCATGAGACCTACGGTAATAGCTTCTTCCCTATAGGGGAAATTCGCTAATAAGAAAAAAAAGTTTATGTAAACATAAGTCCTCCTAAAGTGTTTCGTTTTCTGTCTGTGTTTTTTAAATATTAATTATTTCTCTCGAACCTCTTAACGTATACATTTCAAACTTGGTACATAGATGATCACTATTAAGAACTAATTTTTAAGAAGTATCAAATTTCTACTCTATACCATTTTAAAATGGCGACTGTTTTTTGTTTTCAAAGCTAAATATCTTAAAAACCGTAAATTTTAGAAAAATTCTACTAGACAAAAAGTTTGCAAACTCTAATCCAATTAATGTGGATATTAAGATTATACTGATCGGATGAATAATAATGGAGAAATTGTAAATTTTCCTAATAAAAACATGCAAATTTCAGATAGTAAGTACTAAAAATCCATGTTTTTATTCAGAAAAGTAACTATTTCTCCGTTATTGGTAGTCAGATCCCCGTAATCTTAATATCAGCGTTAATTGGAATCACATTTTGCAACTTTTAGCGAACTTCCCCTATAGGGAAGAAGCTGTTTCCGTAGGTCTCATGGTAAGACCTAAGCCCGAGACCATCATAACTTTTCTTTTTGAGGTCCCCAGATGCCAAAAACACCATTCGTTCATTTTCATAAATATATGATATAGGTATATATCTACATATGTGTCTTTAAGCACGATAACTCGCGTTATCATCCAAATGGTCCGATCTTAATGAAATCTTGCATGTTCATGTAAAGTAGTGATTATTCGGACGAGTTCGTAAACCAGCCCTCCCGTTCGGACTACCGGAAGGGGGGGGTAAAGGGGGGTAAACCCCCCAAAAATGGGTTTTTTTGAGTTTTTTACATAGAAAAATAAAAATAATCCAATTTTTGTTTGGACCATTGAATTCAGCTTGAAAAAACAAACAATTTAGTATTTGAATCACTGCTCTATGTCCATTGGTTACCGAGATATTGAAAGTGGTAAACACAGTACGTTGTCCCAATGTTAACCTTATGGGAAAATAATTAAAATTCTATTTCTCGCTTATTTCTCAACATATTTTGGTAAAACTTGTTAAATGGGTTCTTCTAGGTCAGATCTACTAAATATTTAATTAAAACCACCCAGTTTTAATATACCCATAGCAGCAAACCTGCATACTCATTCCCCATGTTATTCTTATGGAGCTTACGAAAACATGTCAAATCTCACTATGTTGGATCGAATGTGTTGTTTTGCATTTGAAATTTGCTGAGTATGCAGGTCTGCTGCAACGGGGGTATTTTATACCTTGTGTAATTTGTCTTAAATGTGTGATTTTTAAGATATTTAGCATTGAAAACACAAAACAATTGCCATTTTGAAATAGCTCCTACAAAGTAGACATTTGATTCTTCTTACAAAAATGGTTCTTTTTAGTGGTCTTCCATATACCAAGTTTGTAGTTTATACGTTAAGAGGTTCGTGAGATATATAGTTAAATATGTAAAAAACAGAAACAGACAGACTCAGACAGAAAACAAAGCACTTTAGAACCTATGTTTATATAAACTTGTTTTCTTATTTTTACCTCTACTATTACATACCAAAATATTTTACCATAATTTCCCGATACCCTGTATTTATTTAAAAAAATATGTATTCACCCCAAAATGCTCTGTTATTTTTGCAGGTAAGTCGCGACTGGAATCAGCTACGTCAGTTCACCCGCAGTTGTACTATCATTCATTGTAAGTGAATCGTTCATCTCATCGTAATGTAGTTACAGTGTTGACAATAAATTGTAGCAGTTGTTTTAATCAATCGTGCTTGGTAATTGTTGATATTGTATCCCTTCCCAGATTTTAATCCATCCTGTGTTATTTGGTATAGTTGATGTTTTTGAGGCTCATGGTTTTTTCGTTCATGAAATCCCTCATCTTAAAGAATTACATTCTTGATATTTACTTTTGCTTTATTTAATGTTAATGTGTTTTTATGAAACTGTTGTTTGGTTTCAACATCTCAACAAAAGCTTGTGATACATCATAAATCAAGTGTGCATTTTGTTTCTTATCATGGTGAAAAATCATCTTAGACAATCCCTAAATTGTTGATAGTCTTTTGTAATTCTTATCAAATCCTAAAAGAGATTTAAAACATATTTACTATGGTTATTTACAATACGATTCATAAGCCACATTTTTAACATTAGATTTTTAAAATTATATTCATAATCACAATAACTGACCAGGAATTGTAAAACTATAAACTTTTGACGAACAATAGTTAAAAGCCTAATACAAAAAAAAGTATTCATTTAACCTTGCCATTCATTGTTTCCCAAAATAATAAGGAAGATAGTAAGAGTACAGTTTGCTGCTAATTTCATTATGAGTCATTTCAGTATCGGTAGAACATGCCTATGACCTCTTCTAAGGGATGGTTTCATTTTTCCTGGCCTTCCTGAGCAGCACAACCTCCCCAAAATGGAAACCCTTCTCTAGCCTCACCTGTCACTGACTGTCACAGTTGTTTCCACTTTAAACCACCCATTTGCCTTGTGTCCTTAGAAAATAGCTTGGTAACCCAAAAAACCGTAGTTATATAACGTTAATTCAACTTGGCGTAATTTGAATCAAAATTTTACTTAAGAGGAGGGGCTAATTTCTAAGGGTGGATTTATATACAGGAATAAGAATTATTTTTTATTAAATCCATAAACAAATAATTTTTAAATACCACTGTTAAATATAGAATTTTAAATGATTCTGTGCAGTCATTTGACTTGCAGAAAGTAACTCTTTCATACAGGAAAGGTTTTAAAAATCTACTACTTTTTATATTTACTTATGTATAAAAAATGCTTTACCTAATTGATTTTTAGAATCAGCAAAACACATGTAAAATTCAATATGTTTACAACCATATTTTAAGCTGCCTTCGAGACACACTTGTATATCTAAACAAAAAATGCTTCCTATAGTAATATGAGATATGTTGTAAAAAAACTTAAATTGAAACTTAAGTTAAAATTTATTCTGACTCTTTTACAGTCCTTAAAAATTATGAGTTATTTAAGAATGATTTGTATAAAATCCTATACACTAGTTGGTTTTTTACCCCTAACACTATTGTAATTGTTGTTTATGAAATTAGAGTAGACAAAGTATATTTAAAAAAATGTTTAAATAGACTTTTATACATACACTAGCACCGCGTCTTCTCTTCCGCATCATAGTTTATTGCTTCATAGTTGGCAGTCCTGTGTGATTGTCAACTGTAATTTTGCCGCTCAGGTTGGCCGACCTAGTTGTGATTACTCCGGCAGCATAGTATATTGTTTCATAATTATTGGCAGATTTGTGTGATTGATTTGTGTGATTGCCGCTCAGGTTGGCCGGCCTGGTTGTGGCTACTTCCGCAGCATGGTTTATTGTTTATTGTTTCATAGTTGGCAGACCTGTATGATTGTCGGCGGTTGTTGGCCAGCCTGGTTGTGGCTACTTCCGCAGCATAGTTTATTTTTTCATAGTTGGCAGACCTATGAGTCGCCGCTCAGTTGGCCAGCCTGGTTGTGGCTACTTCTGCAGCATAATTTATTGTTACATAGTTGGCAGACCTGTATGATTATTGCCGATCATTTCGCCGCTCAGGTTGGCTGGCCTGGTTGTTGTTACTTCCGTAGCATAGTTTTTTGTTTCACAGTTGGTAGACTTGTACAATTATCGCTGCTCATGTTGGCTGGCCTGGTTGTGGCTACTTCCCAGAGGTGTAGTGGCAAATTTTCCAATGTGGGAACGCCTAATATATTTGTCGAATTCCCTGCAAGTTAAGACACCTTTTCTCTGAATACGTACACGATGCGTATTAGGCTATGTATTTTAAGCTCACTGAATTTACTGAGGCTTAAAGAAACTATTTAATAAATTGGATGATTTTTGGAAAAGCAAAATATAAAAATAGTAGTCTATCTTTTTATATTTAACCAACCTTATATTTTCAAAAAAGAAGTCATTTTAGAAAAGGTTATTAATTAAGTTATATACTACTTCTATGTACGTTAACCCCCAAAATAGCAACATACACAACCTAATTTTAAATGACATATTCTATACAAGTAAAAAAGCAGAGAACTAAAATAAATTCAATCCATAAAACAGAGGAAAAACAGAGTAGGTAATTAATTACAATGACTTTTATGTACATTGTCGTTAACCTCCAAAAAAATACCATACATAACCTCATTAAAAAAAACATATTCTAGACAAGTTAAAGCAGAACGTAAACAAATCAAATAAATTTAAAAATATAGGATTTTTAGCTATTTCTCCGGATTTCCCCTGAACGGGGCACTGGGATTTTCCCGGGTTTCTGAAAACCAGTATGGGAACGCCGTTCCCACGCGTTCCCGCACCAATACACCACTGCTACTTCCACAAGATAGTTAATTGTTACATAGTTTGCAGACCTGTGTGATTGTTGACGGTAATTTCAACGCTTAGGTTGGCCTACCTGTTTGTGGCTACTTCCGCAACATAGTTTATTGTTTCATAGTCGGCAGACCTGTGTGATTGTCAACGGTAATTTCAAAGCTTAGGTTGGCCTACCTGTTTATGGCTACTTCCGCAACATAGTTTATTGTTTCATAGTTGGCAGACCTGTTTTGAGTGTCGACGGTAATTTCACCGCTCAGGTTGGTCGGCCTGGTTGTGGCTACTTCCGCATCACAGTTTATTGTTTCATAGTCGGCAGACCTGTGTAATTGTCGGCGGTAGGTTGGCCGGTCTAGTTGCGGCTACTTCCGCAGCACATTTTATTGTTTCATAGTTGGCAGACCTGTGTGATTGTCGGCGGTAGGTTGGCCAGTCTGGTTGTGGCTACACTGGCGCCGCGCCGCCAGTCGAGCGTTGACACTCGGGTGTGTTGTGTCCGTGCACTCTCCGTCAACAAAGGTGTTTTGTTTCGTTTCTTGTGTTGTTTTGTGTTTCCTTTCATGTGGTCCGCCTTTGGATTTGTTTTACCCTCCTTGTTCTCGACCCACCGTTTATTTTAGGTTCGTTTTCAAGCTCCGTATTTGGTGGTGGTTTTGGGTTTTGGTGTACGGGTACTTGTTATTGTTTGAAACAAAAAAACGTTGCTCCTCTGAAAAGTATTTTCGCAAAATTTTTTTATGCTATTGTACATTTTTACGTTAGTTTTACATGATAAAGTAAATCGTTTGGAACTAGGGAGTTTTTGCCACATACGGTAAAACAATGCGATAAACGGAATATTTTAACATTATGCTAAATGTGGAAAATCTGCTTATTTAATCGTTTATCGTGTTGTTTTACCGTAGATCGCAAAAACTCCCTAAATTCACTGACATTAACGTCGTTGTAGACTTAATGTTTTCTATTTGAAAGTAAAAAAAGTTATTTAATATACTCTAATATATTTAATATACTTACCCTAATGTAAAATTAAATTTAATATACTCTTAAAGCATCGATTTTTTGCTCATACTGGATCGTAGAAAGTTTCTCTCAATTTAAATCGATAATAAGAATAAAACTACAAAAGCAATGTACAGTGCAATAACGGTGTTGGTGTAGCCTAATAAACTTATGCTCGTTCGTTTTAAATTTTTGAATCATAAAACAAATTCGTGGTTAGTTGAAAATATTAATGTAGTGTAATATTTATTTAACTGATTAGTAAAACTCCTACAGTATTAAATTTGATAGGATGAGTGGGTTAGTGTCGGAAAACCAATCGATGACTCTCCGTGTGTGCACGTGTCAAAGATAGAAACAACTTTAAGTAGTAAGCGCAGTGATTCATTGATAACGATAACAGAATTACTTCGGCTATATAAAATGTTTGGTGGCATTTCCGGCCATTCGTAGTTTGAAATAAAAACATGCGGGACCAACGATAACGAGTTTAATTAAAATAATTACATAAATATTCTAGACTGTCCTGTTTTGATAAAAATAAATACTGTATTGATGATTGTTACTAATAATTAAATATTAAATGACACTGGGCCTTTTAATTAGTTGCGAGGCATCCAGGTGTCTTGATACCTAGTTGAAAGCTTGAAATGTCTCAAGAAAGAGAAAATTAATACAGTATATACCTTGCACCCCAGGAGTCCGCGCTGAATTAATTAGATGCTCTTGCTTTTGTGTTTTAATTGAATTTATTCACTGCACGCAATTACGTTACAGCCGTTGGGAAACATAACAACCGCTTCGTACCAACTACGCTGATGATGTCATACGTTTAATGAACAATTACGCAATCTCGTATTTTCTTCGTTGCCTTGATTATAGCGTAACGAGTACCAGGTGGACCAAGCTTGCTCTGTATTATTTTACATTTATCAGTTTATCTAATTACTATAAACTAATTCAATAAATCCATAAATACACTTTTTTATTCCTCCATGCTACTTCATCCCACACGTTGTGTTTTTCCTGGATGGCTGCAGTTTGCAAAACAGCTGTTAGGATTACTTTATTGGTTTACACTTCCCTTGACTGTTTCGTTGCTATAATGGCAACTCCTATGGCATATGTTAAAATTGTACATCTTAGAAATCAATTTTTTTACGCTATTATATTTTCTTTGGCCAAGTAACCCGCAATAACACGTTTTTGTGTAAGAAGTTTGTTATTTCTATACTTGAAGGAAATTCTCGGAGCCGTTTTTGAGATAATTGTTCAAACAAACAAGCAACCAAGTAAGCATTCATACAAGATAACACTTCACATAAGAGTACAGGATTTTTATGAGAGACCGCAGTTGCTTGTAGAAAACCTTTTTCATTCACGCCGCGGCAATGGGAGTCGAAAAAGGTTCTTGAGAAAGCGCTGCGCCTTATTTCAATCTCAACAACAGATCTTGCAATGTTAACATTAGTTGACACCATTTTATACAGGGTGTTTTTTTAACGCAACTCATGTTTATGATTGAATAATGCACATATAGGCAAAAGATGAAATGAGTATAGTTTTGTTAATCTTAATATTTTATGTAGGCTAACCTGTTATTTAAGTTTGATCACATTTAACTTAGATTATGTGCTCAAACAATCCGCCATTGACTTCATTTATAGAAGGTTGTGCTCTCTCCGTCATATTCCTGAATACGTGTTGCAAAGTACCTCTTTGAATTTCTAGTGTTCAATTTGTTATGTTTGTTTTGATGTGCTGAATATCCTGTGAATTGTCTTCGTAGGCTTTGCTTTTTATGTAAACCATAAGAAAATAATATAGTTGGGTCAAACTTGGGGATTTTGGAAGTTTTATTAGTTGCGTACACCCTGTAGATTTCGTTGTCACTTTCCCTCCAAGACTGCGAGTGGATCTGGCATTAACAATTAATTTTAACACTGCAATACAATTATATAAAGTCGGTACCGTATAATATTGTGTCCATCAAGCGGACACGCGGTAGACTTTTTTCCACGTTTAAGAGCTTTCGAGTATAGGCGGAGTCAAATAACGGGGCCCACTCCGCTCTCGATATTAATGTTAATTCAGAATTGACGTTGGGCTTCACTGACGGCCTGGGCCACGTATTTTGAACCAACCTGTACAACATTAATCTCAATCTCGTTATTATAAACACTTCACTACTCGCTGATGGTTCCGGTTTCCCCGTCTCGTTAAAGGAAATGATTCTCGGAGTTGGGGTTTGTTTTGCCTTTCATAAGTTTTACCACAGGGAGACTACTTAGAAGAAAAATAATTGAGTGACCGTCAATTTTTACTAATAACTGTTATCCAAAGTTGGATTTCCGTTTTAACCTTAAATTCTTAAATATCTATATTTATAATTGCGTAAGAGAAATATTTGCGCCGATATTGTGGGCGTTTGGCAAGTCGCAGGATGATGGGAGAGGGCTGAAAAAATGGAGGTCCTGATACCAGGGACTCAGGAAAAATACTTATATTGCTGGCGTTTGCCAGGAAATGTGAAATAACTTAAAAATAATAACTTAAAATAACTTAAATTAAATAATTAAAATATCTGCCATTTAAACAGCAATGGGATTTTAAAACTCTTCTTTTCTTTACATAAAAACATGTGGTGCTGATTTTTGACACAAAATTATTATTTGTTAGATATTATCATATGGTGGATCTAAAGACTAGTTTAGTATATTAAATGAGGATTGTTTTAATAAAAATTTTCCCACATTGGGCAGGGGCCTTTTTTCTCTTCAAGCTAGTATAACACAAACGTTCACCCGAGGGCAATACTTTGTCCTTTACTTATTCAGTTTGTTTTACGTAGTCGAATTTTTAATCAGCACTTGGCAATTTCTATTTAAAAAAAAACCTGCCCATAAAATCTGAGAACGATTGGAGAGACAGGCGGCTGTCCTCTGCACGAGTGACGAACGACAGTCGTGATTTGGATTTTTGCGGACATTTGCCATCACTGATTAGTAAAAAACAAGTTTCACGACGTTTCGGGATATGGAATCTGATCCCGTCTTCAGGTGGAAGAAAACCTAGAACATAACAAGATTTAGTAACACATAGCCAGGAAAACCTGGACAAAAACACAGCTAAAACAGAGAACTGTAAAAACAGTCACAAAAACACTATGCTGAAAAGAAAAACAATCTCTCTCAGCTCAGCTCTGATTGGGTGTGGACGTGCTCTCTCCTGTCTGATGATTCTTGACACTTGTGATTTCTGTGTTATTTTGTGTATTGTTTTTCTTTTCAGCGTAGTGTTTTTGTGACTGCTTTTACAGTTCTCTGTTTTGGCTGTGTTTTTGTCCAGGTTTTCCTGGCTACGTGTTACTAATCTTGTTATGTTCTAGGTTTTCTTCCACCTGAAGACGGGATCAGATTCCAGACCCCGAAACGTCGTGAAACTTGTTTTTTCTAATCAGTGATGGCAAATGTCCGCAAAAATCCAAATCAGAATATAAAATCACCATCACCAACAATGAATTTCAAACAAAGGACAGTCGTGAGTTGGACGTGTGGCCCCAGAGGCCTGGGGATGGATTATTCAGGGCATAAATTACCCAGAAGCCACCGCGGCCGTGGCGGCGGATCGGGGATCGATCCCTCGCTCTGTCACTTTTAATGGGAGTTCGTTTACATACAAGACCATGACTCGGCGACGGTGCGGGCCGAGCGGGTAAAGCTGATTGTACGGCGGTGACGGAAACTTTTTAAGCGTGAGGTTTTGGTTTTTAATGAGTTTTCTAAATCCGGGGTTATTTGTCACCTGCTCTTTCGTTGTTTTCGATAATTTCCTCTCCGAAAATATATTGTCGATTCGGCCGTAGAATTAATTAGACTATCTTTTGAGTGTGTATGACCTAAAACTTAGTATGGGAATGTTCATATTGTTATACTAGCTTCCGGAAAATGATTTTTTTTCACTGAGAAGAATCAAACAGAGGTAGCTTTCAAATGTCTTTCGTTACGCCATTACGCCCCGTTCTAAAGTACTAGTTACGGTTATATCCAGTTAAGGTGCTGCTATACACACACGTCACGTCGCGTCCGTGAATAAAACCTGACATTTTCGATGTGAATAAAACCTGTGTAATCAAATGGAACCGGCTATACGTACACGGCACGGCACGGCCCGACTCGAATGCTCTGGAGAGCATACACGGCCGAATTGGGACGCGACGTGACGTGACGTGACGTGACGTGTATGTATAGCTTACACCGACGTCCAATCGGCCATTCGGCTGTTATAGAGACTAGAAAATGCGAATAGATGCGAATCGGTGCGAATCGATGCGAATATGTATAGCACCCCCTCCGACATCGCCGAATTGGCCGTAAGTGAACGCGACGTGACGTGACGTGTATGTATAGCAGCACCTTAACTGTTCCTTAAATTAAAGTGATGAGTAGCCAAAACTTGAATAACATTGAAACAACCATCACAAAAAACACATAACGTCAAGAATTACTAGTTACAGTTAAGTTAAATATAGAAAAGGGCAGCGATGCGACGATGCTGCTCTCTCGCGGCGTTAATGGTGAACGTTAGAAGATATAGCTCTGTTTGATTCTTCTCTGTGACTTCTTTCCAATTCTAACTTGATTTTAGATGGAAAGTTCGTGTGATAATAGCTGTCATGCAGGCAAGAGCACAATTGATCAAGCTTACGCCTTGATCGAGTATGACTAAGTACGGCCTCTTGATGTCACATAATAAATAAATAACAATAATAAATCACTAAGATACTTCATTCATAAAAGAAGATATCTCACTTTATAAACGATTCAGTCATACAGAGATACAGGTAACGTTTTCCAGCGTCTTAGCTTCCAGGCTCCCAGTTTCAATATGAAATTTTCAAATTAGTATTATTATTTTTTCATATTGTTTTTACATTGTTGGACTAATAAATAACTTGTAATAATTTGTAAAATTTCGTTATGAAACGGGGCCCAGTTGTAGCGGATGTGCCGGAAATTAAAAGCCAGAGTTCCAAATCGTCCCGGCGCGCTGAACTTTGTTAATATTGCATTGTTTTATCAGTAAATAGTTGTTTAAGCTTTGTTCTGTCATAATTTTTTCAGTTTATCGAATTTTAACAGTTTTTGCTGCGACTACAACAACTCATTATACAACATAACGATCAAATATAATTTATTCACTGTCCGTATTGTATTTTCTGTAGCCTAAGTAGGTTTAGTATTTGTTATTGAAGACATGAGCACGTGATACAATGCAATCAAACTTGGTGCAGTTTCAGTAATTGCAACGATAAAATACCCCCGTTGCAGCAGACCTGCATACTCAGCGAATTTCAAATGCAAAACGACTATTTCAATCCACCATAGCGAGATTTGACATGTTTTTGTAAGCTCCATAAGAATAACATGGGGAATGAGTATGCAGGTTTGCTGCTACGGGTATATTAAAACTGGTGGTTTTAATTCAATATTTAGTAGATCTGAGCTAGAAGAAGCTATTTACCAAATTTTATTAAGATATGTTGAGAAATAACCGAGATATAGAATTTTATTTATTTCCCATACGGTTAACATTGGGACAACGTACTGTGTTTACCACATTCAATATCTCGGTAACCAACGGACATAGAGAAGTGGTTCAAAATACTAAATTGTTTGTTTTTTTGAGCTGAATTCAGTGGTACAAACGAAAATTGGATTATATTCATTTTTCTATGTAAAAAAAACTCAAAAAACAAATTTTTGGGGGTTTATCCCCCTTTTCCCCCCCCTTCCGGTGGTCCGATCGGGCTGGTTCACGAACTCGTCCAAGTGATTACCACTTAACACGTCTGTACCAATTTTCATTAAGATTGGACTATTTTTACGTCCGCTATCGTGCTAACAGACAAATATATATATATATATAAATTCGAACGAATGGTGTTTTTGCTTCTGGTGGCCCCAAAACGAAAAGTAATCATAGTCTCGGGCTTAGGTCTTACCATGAGACCTATGGTAATAGCTTCTTCCCTATAGGGGAAATTCGCTAAAACTCCGTACCCCGAATAGACGAAGAGACGCGGGGAATGCAATATCCCCGGTACTTACCGTCTATTACAGCCGCCACCGTAGCGTCGATGTTGTTCCGTTACACGGCTTTTCTCTGACATAAATCTTCGCAGGGGAAATTGTATGTCTGTATAAAATATAGTGGTATAATATTCCGTATTCCACCGTCGTTTACGCGATTGAGGTGTATTGAGTTTTCATATTCTATGTCGTATTTTATCAAAATGTCTGTTTATGTTGGGAGGAATTTATGTTCATGTAACTGTTTATGGGCATTAGAAACATATAGTCAAGTCAGATATCTTGGTTAGGCCGTCCTCAAGTAAGTCCAGTGCTCAAATTGAAATGAATGTACGGGCCGCTTGGGTCATTTTTCAATCGTACTGAAGTACTTGGGAGACTAAGCAGCGCTGAATAACGTTTTGTTTTTTCAGTTTTTCTCTGTTTGCAATTTTTATTGCACATGCTGTGATAAAAATATCAATCGGCAGATATATCATGACATTTGTTACCATACACCACTGTTAATCCAATACCAACACGAAGATTATTTTTTGAGACTTCCAAGTTAGTTTTAGATTTCTCCAAGTTATTTGAATTACTCCGACCCAATTTTGAGTCTAATTTTGTTATATCCCGAGTTGAAATCGCTCGTTCGGTCGTCGTGGCAAAGCAACATTTCGAGCGGTCGTTGCAAATACTGTATACACATAAACACGACTCCACTCTCGAATGCTGGTGTACGTTTTATTCGATTTAATTAGCAAATATTCGTAGCGACCATCTGGCTGGATGATATACGTATGAGTCAGTGTTGCCAGATGGACTTTCACCATAGTAGAATTAATAATCATCAATAATAATAAATAATATTTATAATTAAACTAATAATAAACAATAATTAATACAACTATGAAGCGCGAGCAAGGACGGATCCAGGATTTTCATGTCAGGGGGGGGGGTCATGTAGGTGACTGGGGGCTGAAATACCCCACGAGAGAAGAGGGTAGGGGGTGCATCCCAGGGGAATTTTTCAAATCAAGCTGCAATATTTACTTTGTAAGCCAGTTTTAGTCCAGAGTATTGTAATATTACGTTAGTAATAACACTCCTAACAAACCTTTGTACAAAATTTGTATTTTTCTACATAACCGACTCTCTACAATTAAACCGGATTGATTAAAAAAAACATCAGAAGTCAGTTGTAAACACAGTATTGGCCCATACAGGTACAGACATGGGCAAACGCAATAATTTTAATCGTAAAGTCCAGTTCGATTGGTTGGTTAAAAGCTTTCAAATCAAATCAAAGCAGCTTTATTTCAAAAATAATTGGTACAAAATATACAAGGAAGTCATTTTGTCTACTTAACAATTTTTTCTTTTGTTTACATGCCATTTTTCCTTAACCTAATGTTTTTAGCATACAAAATAAATAATTACAAAAAAATGACTATTAAAATATGAAATACCCCTCACATAGGCTACTGCCCGTGCGTGAGAGTGTCGTTATCGTTAATTATTTTACAAACAATTGAGCTAAAATGTATTTTGGTAAAAAAAAATAAAAATAAATAGAAACAATGAATTTGAAGGGAAACAGAAATGGAAAACAGTATTTTGTGTGGTAATATACAGTTGGAAAAACAGCTGATCCAATATTTTGTGTGGTCATTTACGATATGAGGCTATATTAGTGGTGGCGCTGGCGTATTGTAAAAGCGGCCTTGGGGCGCCGGAAGGCCGTGGGTGTGCTTCTGCGTGTCGGCGGCGGGCGAGCGATATGGGCTTTGCAAGGCTCGCAACGCCTGCGGGGCCGGGGGAAACGACCTGACATTAAAATTCTTTAGCGGCGAGGAATATTTTTACGTCGTATTTTCAGAATTTAAGTCTTCGCCCTTTCGCACATTTATTATGTCCAAGTTTTTAATAATGGAAGTACGCAAATTCTCGTCAACACTCACTGTAATATAGTAGGCCCAATTTACATTTAATTAGGTTGCGGTTTAAGGATTCTAACCGGATTCTGAAAAGAATTTAGTCAGAGACGTATAGCCAAGCGGGGTGGTCCGTGGGGTCCGGACCCCTCCCTTCCCGTTAAATATTTTTTAAATAATGATAAAATTAAACCCGGTTACAAATTATACCCACTGTTTATACTTTTCATAGTTAAATTATATGTAAACGATTTGGTGTATTTTTGATTGTCTAAAATTGCGAGCGTTGTTCTTACTTTCCAAAATTTTCTAGGTTTTTACCCTTTGACTCTTTTCTACTAGGGGGTCGTACATACCCCCCAGGCCTCTCGCTTGTGACACCCCCCCCCCTCTTGACAAAGGTCCATCTACAAAGGTTTCATGGTCAGAACTCTTGAGTTAGTTCTTTGTTTGAAATTCATTGTTGGTGATGGTGATTTTATATTTTGATTAGGATTTTTGCGGACATTTGCCATCACTGATTAGTAAAAAAAAGAGTTTCACGACGTTTAGGGATCTGGAATCTGATCCCGTCTTCAGGTGGAAGAAAACCTAGAACATAACAAGATTAGTAACACATGGCCAGGAAAACCTGGACAAAAACACAGCTAAAACAGAGAACTGTAAAAGCAGTCACGAAAACACTAAGCTGAAAAGAAAAACAAAAACACAAAATAACACAGGAATCAGAAGTATCAAGAATCACCAGACAGGAGAGGGCGTGCCTTGTTATGTTCTAGGTTTTCTTCCACCTGAAGACGGGATCAGATTCAAGATCCCGAAACGTCGTGAAACTCGTATTTTTTTTTACTAATCTTGAGTTAGACTCAAAATTCTGGGTGAAGAAGACGTCTGCTAGAAATTAAATTTAACTTTATAAATTTAGTTTTAACTTTGTCTAAAACTAACCATTTTGCTTAAAAATTTCAAAATGTTCCACGGGAGATCCCTGGGCCCCCATTTTGTTAGGGGTTCTCCATAAACTCAAAACCCTCGGTCATCTGGACCCCCTCTTCCCAAAATCCTGGCTACGTCCCTGATTTAGTTCGTAGGCTTGTTAATTATAATGGAATTTACATTCCACTAATTTTAAGCTCAAAATTTTTGTTGCAGGTGATACAGTAAATCAAGTGCATTAACTATTAGGGAAGGTGTTATTAATTTTAATGAAAAATAAAATAGATCCAACTGTTATTTATTGATTCCAAATTTCTTTGTTGTGACTCATTTTCTTATTCCCATTATCGAAAACATTGGATCTAGCGGTAAAAATGTAACAAATAAAGATGGGAATCGTTAGTTTGTTTGAATAATAAATGCCGGGGGAGGGGTCGGCGAATGGAAGGACGGTTTTGATACTTGTGGCGACTTGAGGTTCCGATACCGCCTCCTCAGCATTGTCTGTCTCTGATAAATATTTATCCATTCGTCCCCTCGAGCTTTTCGGGCTCTTAAGAGGGGGCTCCAGTCCCGCGCGATTACCAGCTCCCATCGCACTTGCTTCTCCCATAAGGCCAATGTTAACTTTCAGATTCGGAACAGAAAGAGAAAGAAAGAAAAGTGTTTTATTAACATAATAATTATTTGTACATTGTTTTATCAACAAATGAATTATACTCACTAAAGTTCATGAGTCGTTTGCAGTGACTGGCTTGGTTGCCATTTTCACCCACATTCACCTTTCAGTACACTGAGAAAAATCACTTTTGGCCTAATATCTATTCCGACAATAAGTATATCTGATTGCACTGATTATATTGGGTTTCGTAACATAGTGTAAGTTACAGATATAAAATATTTTAAACGGATATAACCTTTTCTTCGTAAGAACATAGGAAATGTTTGTATTTCATATAACCCTATATTTATTGGCTTATATCAAAAAATCAAACTTGTTGTGACTTTGGAACATATACGTATGACTCCTACAAAAATAAGGCTTATATCTGGAATGTATGACGTCACAACTTTGGATGTACAAATTCATTTTGGATATAACCTTTGTCTTTAGCCGCCGTTGTAATATCTATTGACGAAATCAAAGATTTATCATAACGTATAACTGATACAGTTATGTTGCATGTCCTTTCCTGTGATACTTAAACTCCCTTGATCTATAGTTGGATCTGTCACTTACGTAGCATATGTTTAAAACCAACAGCTGTAATGGTTGTAGTAGATGTACATATTTTTACTATTTAAGATATAGTAGTTGTCTTTTTCAGTCAACTATACATGTGTAACAGATTTATGGTTTTGTACGCTGCAAATATATACTGTGTCTAAACCAGACTTAGTGATTTTTACGGTATAGTTATTGTTATATCTCAAATTGAAACCTAATATTTAAAAACAAAATCTAAATATAGCCAGCTGAGATAGTTAAATCTGAACCACACATATAATTTGACTGGAATTACTATATTACAGTAGCTTGGTGTTGAGTTATATATCAATCTTACATCGTGCTGCTTGTAGTTACTCGTCAGTCGGTGAATCGGAGACCGGGTGAACCGAGGCGTGTGTCGTGTGAAGTGTGTAGTGTGTCGGGTCTGCTTCTACTTGTGCTTCACGTGTGTTGTGCTGTGTTGTTTGTTTGTAGTAATCATTACTGATATTTTGTAATGAAACCGATCAAATCACCTGTGAAATGTTGACCACTCGGAAGTTATATGGTACTTCATCGACGTTTTTTTTCTGTTGTAGAAAGCACTGTAAAATATTGTAAGTTTTTCTATTTTATTCAAGGTTAGGACGTGTAGTTAGGATAAAAATCTTGCACTTTTTGATTCAACCATTCTTACGTGGTGTAAGTATAGAAGATATCAGTAGAAGTATTTTTGCACGAAGAACCGACCTCAAATTCATGAAGAACACCCCCATTCCACCGAATTTCACGAATAGGGGAGGGGCTTGATTTTACAACTAAAAATCATCAAAAAACAAACTGAAATACAGTTTGGCAATTAATTATTTATTTATAGGATTTTTTATTTTATACAGTTCAAATGTTTATATTTCATATTTAAGAAAAAAAAATTATACCGACGGATGAAGTTATTATGGAAGGGCCTGTTAATTTTCCCTATGTTAACATTGGACGGACAAAAACACCTTTTGGCTTATCAGAATGGGTAGAATCATAGAATTATACTACAGTATCATGATCGATTTTTCTTGGTTCGTTACAGTAAATGTTTTTTTCTCTATGAAATAGCGAGAAAACGAGCTAAACTGGGAAAACGGCTTATGCGTGTATCTTTTCGAGGTAATTGTTTTAATAATAATTTACCATTTGGAATAAAATTTCTGTGCGTAAAAGTTTTTGACCTAGAGAACATATTACATTTAGCTATAGCCTCAAAACGCATTTTATTGAGGAATTAGACTTCCGCATGGGAAATTTTGTTGTTCCAATATTCAATAAAAACTATTAATTTTCAAAAGGATTAAATTCAAATGGTTTTATTAAAACAACCTTTCAAATAAAAATATGTTCTTCATGATCATAATAGGCCTACTGTTACTGGAGTCATAGTGCAATTTATGAATTTATGGCAGCCATCTTAAATGGCAGATATGAAGGTGTCCTTCACGAGTTAAGGCGCTTTGTTCGGATAAAACTACTTCTACTGGTATTCTCTATACTCACCAAGTGGCTAAGCTGTACCAAAGAGTGCAGGTCTGGTGAAAATTTACGCTAACCACAGGTACTGTAAATATTTAAAGTTTTTTATGAAGCATTATATTTTATTTGTTTTCATGATTTTTTGTGAACAATAAATAAACCTTTTTCAAAAGACTGTTTTTTTTATTTTGCTTCCTTTTCTTGAGTGTTGATTAATTAAAACAACATTGTTTTTATGTAGTTAGTACAAATTATTTGCTAAATTTATAGTGATTTATTGATTTTTAGTTTCATTTATTAATCATTTCAACTTAAATTTACAAAGCAAAGTAATATTTCATCTGTGGCTGTTTGCAAACAAATTTGATGAAAAATCTGAGTGTCAATAGATTGAGAAATCATAGATGATTTTTTTATCGATCTATGTTTGAATAGGTGTTAAAAACGAATGCAGTCCTTTAGTAATGACAATGGTATCCTGCCTCCCATACCTCATTAAGCATTCTTCATGTTTAAAAGAAAAATTACAAGGGATGGTATTGTTTCAAATCCCGAAAAAAATTAAAATTTTTTTGTGTTTATCTGTTTGTGTTTTCAATTAACATTTTAAAAACAAATAAGTACATTGACAATTTTGAATATTTATTTGTTGGTTAATATTTTACCTAAAATGTATGAACATAGGCCCATAGGATCTTTTTTCGTTCATGGAAGTACTCAATATGGCAATTTTTAAAACCAGGTCTATTCTGCTAAAGTTCAGTTGTCACTGTCTACTCAGTAAAAATCTTTCTTTATACTGTTTTTATAGGGGAGAAAAGAGCGATAAGAAATCATATTAATTCGTTATTCAAAACTTTAAAGATCAAAGTAAATGCATGTTAATTTTACCACAGAAAGACTATTCATAAAGACACTGATTTACAACAAAATGAGATAAAAAAATAGATAAAACTCTTCGTCTAAGGTGATCAATGCTTATTTCAGTACCATATCCCACAGTTTTTCTCTCAAGTTCTTTACATTGTCGATCTTCTTGACTTCAAGATCTTTCCAGGAGGTTTTGTCAACAATAACCCATTTGTTTACAACCCATGAATACATTTTATAAAATTATGTAACTGTACTTTTTTCCAAATCGTATTGGTCTTATCATTAATTGTAGCATTTACCTTCTGCTATTTGTGACAATCTTACATAATTTCAATAAAAAAAGAAAAATCATTGGACAGATTCACACTGATTGCATAAAACCTCACTGTTTGTGATATTAGGACTGGTATTTTTCACTAGTATAGTTGGATTTTGTATTTGATAGGAAACAGTAATATCAAAGTAATCTTTTATCAGACATATAAAATAGGATATGGTTAGCAATAACCTAGTTATAAACACTTCTGGTAATTAATTTGTGATGGAGTAAAATAATTTAAGTGCCTTTATTTTTTACTGTTAACATTTTTACTCATCAGTTGTGGCTCAGTGTCCCTGCCATTTTTAGAAATCCTATAAAACTCGTACGTTTAAAAGATTTAAGCAACGCAAAGAAAATTCACATTACTTATGGAAATATTTACAAGTGATGGTAAGACTAATTGATGCTACATGATATGTCTAACATTCAATTGAAGTAAATTTTCCATTAACATTTTCTTGGATTTAATTTTTTAAAGTAAAATTTTTACTTGATTTTCACAATTAGCAAAGACAATACCACAAATTACAAGTGGAAACATAATAGTAAACAAATATAGTGACAAATATAGAATTACAGATACAGCACCTTTCTGACGGGGGTCGCTATTCATTATTTCCGTTACAGAGACAAGTATAACAGATACAGCACCATTCTAACGGGGTTTCACTATTCATTATGTCTGTTACAGAGACAAGTGTAACAATTCTACTTGCTCTTTGTGGGGACTGGCCATACGCTATGTCGGAATTAGAGAGAATTAGTCATTGTTACACGCATTTATAGATCTGAAAATATGATAGCTTGTAACTATTTCAAGGGTAGCCTATAATATAAACAGAAAGGAACTGCAAGTTATTGTTATAGTCTATTTCCAAATCAGTCACTTCTTTATATATATTACCACTATTGGAGAGCAAGGATGATGACGTGTTTAATGACGTCATTGTTCGTGTTTAGATATAAGTTTATATCTGTTTCGGAATTTTTCCTCCAGTTCTGTTTTAGACATAACTAAACGTGAATGAAAATAGTGTCTGCTGCAGACATTTTATGTCATTTATTTTTCTCAGTGTACGGAATTTCCATAAGCCATGTGTTTCAAATGACAATTTAGGTTGCACCACCCGCATGAAATAATAATCCGCTGATGATTTTACCATCACATGATACGGATTCAGTAAACAAATACACTCAGCAAAGGCAGTAGAATATAGCTAACTCCCACAAGGCCTATACTGAAAGGTGAACGTGGAATTGAAAGGTGAACGTGGAATTGAGTATATTAACTTTTACACTAACATTTTTTACAGTTGCATTCCTGAAAATTTAAACTAACAAAACAAACTGGTAAGAATCGCATTATAAGTATTGTGCTGATATTTCCAATTAATTTAACGTACAATTATTTCCCAATATTGTAACAAATATTATTTTAACAAATACTCATTTCCCATGTTACTGTTATGGAGATATTTTTTATGCTCATTTTAGAATTTAAGTTGATTTTACTTGATTTGAGGCTCCGTCTAAATGATATATATTTAGCATTTGAAATTCGCTGAGTATGCAGGTCTGCTGCAACGGGGGTATATTGTTACCATATTCCCACATTAGACGTCGACCACCAGTAAGCGGTATTTTCTCATTCAATAAAATTTTTACGAAGCAGTGGAAGTGGAAACTACTTCGAACAGCAAATGTTCTTTTTTGCGTTTTGAGTACGGTAATTTAAAATAAATTCATACATAAATCCAAGGTTGCACACCGTAGGTTTAAATGTATTTTCTATTATCGCAATGTACAACAATTAATGCAACTACTATTTTACTCTTTTGTGTGTTCACACCACACAAACTTTGAAAACAGCTCTTTCGTCTGCAACAGTGGAGAGCAGAGTCCGGAGGCAGTTCCACAATGTAGGTTACTTTCGTCTTCTCCTCGCTTTCCACAATCGGCGTCGCCGAGCGGCGGATGGCTGTACTGCTGTACTGGCCGGATCAAACGACGTGACGCGGGTCGTCCGTTAGCCCAAAGCCAAGGGCCTTGCACCCACAGGCGGACCGGGACAAGTCAGTCGACTCGACTTTTAAACATCCATCAAAGTTTGCCTTGCCTGAGAGCGTGCAGTTGATTTATAGTCTTGAGTTATACAGGGTGTTTCCTAAAAACCCTGGAGGACTTCGGGATACGGTTACTTACATCAAATCTAAGAAAAAGGTTCCTATAAACATGGGTCCTAAAATGCTCGGTTATCCGTCTGTCGGTATGTATGTGTTACATGATTTTGCATAAATTTGGAGCCACTAGAGATATCAACTTCAAAGTTGGTGCCTATATGTTGACTAATAGGACCTATTTTAGTGCGGGGTTTCAAGTTTCTACCTTGTCTCATTTAAAAATGACAGTCATTTTTATATTTTAGAGCTTAATACCTTAAAAACTGTAAATTTACGAGAGTCATACAAAAGACAAAAGAGTCGCGCATTTTCATTTCTTGATTTTTTTCGGTATACATAAATATTATCACCGTAAGATCGAACCACAATCAACGGAGTTATTGCATTTTTTATGCGAAAATTTACTATAAGCCCAACTGCAATAAGTGTGTATTCTGTTAGAAAAAGTGCAATAACTCCTTTAATTTTGGTTCGAACTTAACTTAATAATCTTTATATGACTTTTTAGGAAATAAAATTTCGCAACTTTTTTGTCTCTTATATTGTCTCTTATACAATTTTTGTTAAATGTATGGCTTTTAAGATACTAACTTTTAAAATATAAAAATCGCTGCCATTTTTTATTGGTTCAAAGTAGAAACTTGATACTTCGCACAAAAATAGGTCCTGTTAGTCATCATATACGTACCAAGTTTGAAGTTGATATCTTTATTAGTTTTAGGAACTTTTTTCTTAGTTTCGGTGTAAGTAACCACATCCCGAAGTCCTGAAGGTTTTTTTTGTAAACACCCTGTATAACTTGCCCTTATGGCTATCCGTCGGCAGTTATTTCGTAGTACTGTACTACGGTAAAGGAATATAAGCTCACTGATATTGCCAAGAGATGCCGACCATAAATTGTCATTTGTGCGACGGAAGTGGGGGATAACGTTCGTGAAAAACCACTCTCTGCGATCCAGTTTATAAAAAAAGATTGTTATGTTGATTTTTTTTTCTAAAATGATATAACTATGGTTTTTAAACGGAGTTTCTACATGGTGTATATTATAATACATGATTTTATTAGGGGTGTGCGAGTATTGATTTTTGAAGTCTAGTCGAGTCGAGTTTTAAAAAATTACCCGCGAGGTTCGAGTTTTTTTTCGAGTCGAGTATTTTGAATAGAATAAGTTAATAGTTATCATGCTTATTATTGATCACATAAAATGCAGTATAAACTAGGTTGTTTTCCTAAGCTTTAAAAGCAAACCTCTTTTCAAATGAAAATAAATGTGAATCCAGGCCATCTTTAACATAACTTAATACCATTACACAATATTTTATTAAAGTTTCAGCCTTAGGAGGTAAAAGCCAAGCTACATCTGCGCTTTTTACTTTAAAAAGGGGTTTTTGTAACATATTGTTATAGGTTTAAAAATTAAAGTTAAACCATTCTCACTGAACATAAATAAGAAAATATTTCAAATTGTAGAAAGGATAAAGACAAGACTAAATTTATTATATTAATAACTCAAAAACCACTTTAATTCAAGAAAAATAATTTTTTTTTATTTTGGCTGGTCATGAGTGGGGTTGACTGTGTGAAAAACGACCGTAACATACGATCGCGCGTACCGATTCCGGGTAAACGGCGGGAGTAACTACTCGACTTGATCTTACGAGTATTTTTTAAAACTTCGAGTCGAGTCGAGTAGTGTAAACTCGGCTCGAAAAAAGCTCGATAATCGAATACTCGCACACCCGTAGATTTTATACAGCTATTTATTCAAATCACAATAAAACAGCCTTATATTAGCTACTATTGGAGGAATTAATTACATATCTAATTTTATATCAGGATTAATAAAGAAGCATGGAGTATTTTCGTACAGTATAACAAACAATCTCTGCGCCTCTTACTTGGTGCCCTAAAACGCCTGTAGACCTTCGCACAAAAAATAAACTGACTAGTTCATAAACTGGAATTTTCATGTTGAAACTACTTTTAACATTAGCAAAATCGTAATCAAGGATTAATCCTATAGTAAAAACTGGTCCAAGTGCGAATTTGGGTTTTATATATATTTATTTTTTTAAGGATCGGTTCCGCTTACGGTGACTTTGAAGGAACCATGTAACAAAAGTCGTCTTTTACGTTTTGTCTTTTCAAGTTGAATTTCCATCAGTCTGGAAACAGCCGATCAGTCTCACAGAGGCAAGGAGGGCCCTTATCAGTGCCTGTGATAGCGGCGCCCCTACTGCTGATAACGGAATTGTTCTCTTACTTAGCGGCACTCTCGCGCCTTGGAGATGTGTATAAGTGAAATCAAATAATAAGGCTCAGACCGTCCGTAAGGTAAATGTTAATTTTAGCATTGGGATTATGGACGGTGTGAGCCTTGTGTTTTGATTCGAACTACAGTATACGTTTCCCTTTGATCTGACCGAAATCATATTCTTCCTTCCGGTTTATGAATGGCAGAAGGTTTTACGTTATTGTCGCGCCTTTTAAAAGCTTTTTTAACGGTATGAGTTAAATAAGCTAATTACTATTTTCCTATTAGCGAATTTCCCCTACAGGGAAGAAGCTGTTACCGTAGTACTCATGGTAAGACCTAAGACCCAGACCATGATAACTTTTCGTTTTGGGGCCCCCAGAAGCCAAAAACACCGTTCGTTCGAATTTATATAGATATATGTCTGTTAACACGATAGCGGCCGTAAATATGGTCCGATCTTAATGAAATTTGGTACATACGTATAAAGTGGTAATCACTCGGACGAGCTCTTGAACCGGTAAAGGGGGGTAAACCCCCCCAAAAATGTTTTTTTTGTGTTTTTACATAGAAAATAAAAATAATTCACTTTTTATTGCCACCATTGAATTCAGCTAAAAAACAAATAATTGTTTAGTTGTTGCTTGAATCGTTGCTCTATGACCATTAGTTACAAAGATATTGAAAGTGGTAAACACAATACGTTGTCCCAATGTTAACCTTATGGGAAATAAGTAAACGTTTATATCTTCTTGCTTATTTGTCAACATATCTTGATAAAACTTGGTTTGTGGCTTTACCTACATGAGATCTAATGTTTAATAGTCTAAAATCTCCGATATTTCCATTTTCGTAGCAGCAAACCTGCATACTCATTCCCCTTGTTATTCTTATGGAGCTTACAAAAACATGTCAAATCTCGCTATGTTGGATTGAAATTTGTGGTTTTGCATTTGAAATTCGCTGAGTATGCAGGTCTGCTGCAACGGGGATATTTTATATTTTCTATACTACCTAATTCCTATCTCCTTTATAAGCTTAAAATAAAATTATATTCGACTACTACAGAAATGTGGGCAAAATAAATTGGGATTTGCCTCCGATTATGAAGAGTCATATCTTTGAAACTAGTTCGGCGTGATAACAAACACTTTGGTATTTGTTTGATACCTTCAGGCTTTACATAAGTAAAATATGCATTTAAACATTGAAGAAGATTCAATTTTTCAGAAAGAATGCGCGTCATATATGGTATTTTAGTTGTGATAAATCTACGGTTCATGAAATTCCGGTGATGAGAAAAACAATAAAACTTTGTAAGCTGTAAAATGTTCTGTAGCCGACCTTCAAAGACTCGTGCGGATATCAATTGATCTTAAAAATGAAACATCGGTTTAAAATTAATATGTTTACTTCTTGACTTGCTTTTCTTTGCATTTGTAACTGGGAAGATTTTAAATTATAAAATTAAACAAGAGAATCGTTCCTGAATGACTGCTGTTTAAAGCCCGCATTGCAGCCACCTGTTCTTTATATACTCCACTCTGCACCGCTGCAAAGGGCACATGTGGTTTTTCAATATTATAAATTAACCCGAATCGTTATTTTGCGTCCCGCGCTAATGGATATTGGATAATGAATGGAAGCCGGTCGTGTAGTGTTTGGAAGCGACCTAACCCCTTTAACCGCATAACCGTCCCTAAAGCAACGATATATTGATATATCGGAACAATCGATATTTTTTCTGGATATATCGGAACAATCGATATTTTGTTCTTGATATTATATCGGAACAATCGATATTTTGTTCTTGATATTATCGGAACAATCGATATTTTGTTCTTGATATATCGGAACAATCGATATTTTGTTCTTGATATATCGGAACAATCGATATTTTGTTCTTGATGTATCGGAACAATCGATATTTTGTTCTTGATATTATATCGGAACAATCGATATTTTGTTCTCTATGTATCGGAACAATCGGTATTTTGTTCTTGATATATCGGAACAATCGACATTTTGATCTTGATATATCGGAACAATCGATATTTTGATCTTGATATATCGGAACAATCGATATTTTGTTCTTGATATATCGGAACAATCGATATTTTGTTCTTGATATATCGAAATAATCGACATTTTGATCTTGATATATCGGAACAATCGATATTTTGATCTTGATATATCGGAACAATCGATATTTTGTTCTTGATATATCGGAACAATCGATATTTTGTTCTTGATATATCGGAACAATCGATATTTTGGTTCCGATATAATCGGAAAAGTCGATATTTACTCTCTGATATATCGGAATTTTTATAATTTTAAAACTGATAGAAAGATCAAAATTATCAAGTTTTCTATTGAAATGCTAAACTTATTAGCTTTTAATTTTCGTAATTCACAAGTCTTAAGCAAATATTGCGAACGTTTGGAACCAGCCAATTTGGAAATACCGCGTGCTGAAAATGTTTGCACAGGACAAATCCTCTGAATAAAGTAAAGAAAATAAACTCACCCCATCCCCATCTCTCATACCTTCCGCTGTTTAGAAAACATGGTTAGCATCATTGATTCTGCTCCCCCACTCCAACCCCAAACTTCGCCTATACAGTTTATGTATAATTATTTACGGTAGCCTAAGAGTATTTTTTCAATACTGGTTTGTTTAGATATTTTTACTTTTTAACTTGACTCTGAAAACCATCGAATAATGCAGAATCATTCTTTCCGTCAAACTGAAATCAACCAGTAACACTAATAACTATTTAATGTTTATGATTTATTATAGCATTGTTACTGTCTTTTCGATATTATAAGCTTGCAAATGGTATCGTTTTTATCGGTTTTCGATATATTAGATATAACGATATTTTATATCCGATATTTATTATATCTCGATAATTTTCTTTCGATACATCGAAACCCCGATTTATCGATATGTTGGGAAATGTTGCCATCCCTATTCGGAAGCGACCTGGCGCTTTAACCGCATAACCGCCCCCCCCCAAAACCTCCCCCTCTCTAGCCTCAGGGGTTATCTTGTTAGCCGGTTAATCTTGACAGTCCGTGTTACTTCTAGTGGCTGTCGGGCGGCGATGTCTCAGCTCTGTTGTTTGTTGTTATGTAGGCCTATAGAAATTTATATCCCACGACGTTAATTGCTGTGCCTTGTTTTCCCTTATATTTCCTCTTGCTCGTTATATTTCCTTATAATTCCCTATATTTTTTCTCCGAGTTTTGTTTTAAGTTATTTCATCGTAGTTAAAAAAACTACGTGGTAAACTGGGAGTATTTATTTAAAAACTACGTTCTTTTAATATATGGGTTAATGCCACGTTAATTTGGTTTTGTTTAACTGAGTTTTCCGATGAATTTTAATAGTAAATTTAAAAATCAGTTGAAGAATGCTTTGAATAAGTTGGACTAATTATCCTAGCTGGAGTCGTTCTCGCTAAAACTTGAGTTTGAGAACTTTTCCCTCGTCGTCAACGGGTCAACAATTCCAAAAACCGATACTTAATTATTGTAAACTTCTCCTTCCGTGGAGCGAAGTTTTGTATCGCAAGATAAATGTGAGCAAATTGTGTAAAATCGACGATTTGGCTAACAAGGAATAAAAATCAGAGAAAGCGCGCTCTCTGATAGAGAAATATGGTACAGTTAATAGAAAAATCATATATAAGTTAATTTCCAACTACCTAACCCATTAAAAACCAGCACCAAAAAATCGAGCTCTTTGCAACATAAAAATAAATCTACTATACATTTACCTTTACTTTTTTGGTTTTTATACAGTTGTTTAGTTTTATAAGAGCAAAATAGAAAAATAATATTAGACGGAAAACGTATTTGTTCTTCATAGAAATAATAACTTAAGTTGTTACCTGAGCAGGCCTTCGGTTCACCGACGCCCTCTGCTCTCAAATTATCCGGTTTCCAAAAGAGTATATAATATCCCCCAAATTATTCAAGAATTAATTTGCATGTCAATAAAATTAGGTTTGTTCGACACCGTGTAAAATGTGAAAACTTTTTTTTAGTTTTATATAAAAAGACATTCCATTATTTATACATTTTTATTTTGCCCCTCCTCACCAACCAACTGTATATTCAAACAGCGCCCCTACCACCACAGACACTACCAGCGCGGCGCAGCGCGCAGTGCGGTCAGTATCAGCGGCGCGCGGGCGCGGCGCGGCCAGTGATCACGTGACCCGGGCCGGTGACGTCACGGAGGCCATGCCGTGTGGCCGGCCTCTCCGTCTTTAACATGTCCAAAACCATCAACGCGTACAGAGTGTGAGTATAACCAAATTATTTATTTTGTGTGCTTTGCTTTTTAGTTTCATAGGCCTATGTTATTTTGTTTGCATGTTTTTTTACGGTTTTTATACAATTTATTATATTGTATGTAGTGTAGAGTTGAGAAAGAATCAGTTGATGCAGTTGACTGCAGTCGAGTGTAAATCAAACGGCAGGATTTTGGTGAATTTCCATGTCGTTACCAAACAGGCTGGCGAAGGTGGCTTTTGTACTAGAAGTTTTTCCTACTCAAAAAACTCATTTGCAGGACAACCATCAATATGTTTATTTATAACGTAAATCTTAAATAAGGATACTTTGTATTATATACTACTTTGATATCACGGTAGTTTCACGGTCACGGTAATACATTAGATACATTACTTTGAAACGGCGACCTACCCTGGTAGGTATTTTCTGTTTGATGCATAGGAAGACCACGACAAAAATACCTCAGTAAAATCACACTGTTAAATTATTACGTTTCCTTAGCAGTAGTAGAGCATGCGTTGTTATAATTTATTTTAAACGTCTCACGTTGTATTCTGTAGTGTTTTACATAGATCGCATAAATTGTAATTTAAAAATTCGTGTTAGCGAAGGATTTCTTGTCAACTGTCAACTGTTTAATTATTTTGACTTTTACATTCGCTTCTAGTGCTTTTCACCTGGAAATAGTTTTACTGCGTTAAATTACATCAAACGTCAATTTTACGATTGAATTTCGCTTAGTTTTTGTCCATTAGAAAATATCAATTTTAGAAACAGAATCCCAAACGTTCGTTATTGATGCAAAATGTAATCGATAGCCAGTGAAACTAAATTCTTACTGACAAAGGATTTAATAGAATCTTTGTTGAGCGGAATTCCTTTAGAATAGTAAATACATTGCCGCCCCCAACGCTTTCCAAGTTTGACTATGCTTTGTTGAAACGGACTCTTGCTAAATTACGGAAAATGAGATTTGTCTTTACCACTGAAGAATTCTCCAGTTGTATTAAATTAAATGTTCGTCTTTACTAAAAGTTTTACATTTATATTGCAATTCTTTTGAAAACTAAGAAAACGTTTTCTCCGTTGCAGTGTTTTGTAACGAAACCAACAATGAATGCATTGGTAGTGCATAATTTTAGGACCTCAAATAAACTATAAACTGCTTGTATATCACGCATATTTTATAAATTCACGTTAACGTTACAGCAATGTAACATATACCGGTAAGCAATTCTTCAAATTTTACTTCACTACAAGATCAACACTAGATAATAATGAAACAACACACTTAAACAACACATAGGCCTACATTCAGCGATAATGGAGTTTTTTTGTAGCTGCAGCTCAATTCCGGAACCTGTTTGTTGGGTTTAAAGTTGTTAAATGCCGGATTGAGTCACTTTGCGCCTGGCGGTGGTTTGAATCACATAGAAGAATCAAACTGAGATATCTTCTAATGTTGCGCTCAGCGGGTGTCGAGCGCTGGACAGCGGGTGTCGAGGACTTAGTTCACCATTAACGCCGCGAGAGAGCTAATTTAACTTAACTGTAACTAATAACTGAATTTAACTGCGTAACTAGTTCTTGGGCGTAACGCAAGACCCATTGAAAAGCGAGCTCTGTTTGATTCTTCTCTGTGTTCGGGCTCAGTATAGATTAGTGACATGATAAAAGTAATATATGTTTCTCGTTTTTGATAGTAATTTTCCGATAAAAATAAAAAAGTAATAAAATTGTAAAGGTAATAAAATTGAAAAGGAATATTTATTTTATGTTATGGTTGTATATAAAACGGCAAGGAACGCTCAGGGCATTAATGAAAAGGTCGTAGTGTACCCTTCTACTGCTTCTGCGCATGAGGCTGGATGTCCAGACCGGTTCGCATTACGTCACGCGTGACGTCACGCCGCGTCACGCAGCTCGGTCACCACGCGGCTTGGCTCATTTTACTGGGTGACTTCTTAGAACCAGTTTTTACTGTTTTTATACGTAATTCTAATCCTATACTCTTATATGAGTAATGTTATCGTGCTTGCTTGCTTGCTTGCTTGCACAATTATCTCAAAAACGGCTTCGAGAATTTCCTTCAAAGTTTGTAAATAATTATGACTCGAAAACGTCTTTTATGCAGATTACTTGGCCAGAGAAAATCTAATAACGTAATAAATCGAATTTTAAAGTTGTAAAATTTTAACATTGGCCTTATGGGTTGCCGAGATAGCAACGAAAATAAACAAGGAAAGTGTAAACAAATGAAGTAATCATAACAGCTGTTTGGAATCTACAGCCATCAAGGGAAAATACAGTAAGGGGGATGAAGAGTCCATGGAGCAATAAAAAAGGTTTCTATTTATCAATTTTATGACATTGAAATATTTTGTAGTAACTGGATGAACTGGTAAATATGAAATAACACCGAGCAAGGCTCGGCCCACCAGGTACTAATAATTTAATCAAGATAAATTTTAGTTTTTTTTGCATGGAAGTAGGCTTCTGTAAAAACCTAATTTGGCAATCAAGCTATGAATATCGGGAATAGCTTTTTAATAGTGATTGACAGTTTAACAGACACAAAGCTAATAATACTAGATTAACAATATAGTTTGAAATAAGGCCCCAGAAACAGCCTCAATAGGCCTAACTATCCTCTTTCAAATTTGTCTTCAAAACCCCGTTTTCTGAAGTCGATATGTATCGGAAAATAAATATCGATCCATTGATAATAACGGATAAAAATATCGATTATAGCGATATATTTATCGGATCTAAATGATCGATTCTAGCGATATATTTCGATATTCTTTTGCCATCTGGGCCAAGTCACTTTCCTCGGGCTGTACCCGGCGCAGCCTTGGTTGCGTTTCGTTCCGCCGGAAATGTTCGGAATCTCATTTCCTTTTGTCATTTTTCCCGGCTGACTTCTTGCCACCTTTGTTGTCTTGTTGGAGGTTTTCTCATTGGAGTTCCCGACGACACCTTGAATTGCGATTTTTTTTAGTGTAGATGCAACGACGAGGTTTGGGTGCTGAACGGTTGAGAAAAATATGCTGGTACAATTATGTTAACTTGTTGAGAATTGATTAGCATTATATAAGAAATTAACGTTTATATTTTTAGCCACTTTTAATTTTTTACATTTAAGTAAATGTCGCTTCCATCGAAACGTCATATGCAACTTTAGTATTAAACGGTCTGTTGGGAAAGAGTAATCGGCAAATTGGGTTAGGATTACTAATAATAGTAACTTATGTTATACTTTTCAAACAATTAATTTAAATTTTAGTCTTTTTTCCAACTCAAGTTTTTTATGGCGATGCTGTAATTTAAATTATTCCTAAAGCTAACTTATATCTACTTTCACACTACAATGTGCTCCAAAGCACTGTATTATGTTTTCTCACCACTGCATGGAAATAATCACATTGCCACACCTGTAAACAGTACGCAAAACGGTTCATTTCCGCTTTCATTTCATTCCCGCGCGCTAAATCAGGGTTACTTGAAATGTAGAATAGGTTGTTAAGATGGTATAAAAGAGAGATAACTATGACGTCAAACACCACAGACCAATTTTATTGGACAGAAATCCCATGACGCTCACCCACAGAGAAGAAATAAGCAGAGGTCGCATTCATATGGCAATAGTGATGCGGGTAACTGCCTAACACCAGGAAGTAAAACAATAGGGAGACAATGGACTTCCGGGCGCCCCCCTACCCCCCGCGCCTATTCACGGCACTGCTCGACACCATATTTAGCGCAACATTAGATGCGACCTCTGTCTTATTTCTTCTCTGTGGCTCACCGTATTCTAAATTCTAGTGCTATGCTTTGTTCTAAATCGGATGATTTCATTGTCACCGTTTCTATTCCAACTTCCGGTTCGTTCCAAAAGAATAAACAAACATAACCTCAATGAATTTTTGTGTACAGGTTAGTTAATAAGTTACACTGTTTAAATAATGGTGGTAGGAAAAATATTGTGTGTATTACGAGCACAAATAGTCATTGCCGCTCTCGAAATGTTTAGCCGCACTCACCTGACGCTTCGTGCGGTCATCTATAATTCTCAAGCGGCAATGACAAACTTTGCGCTCTTAATACACAAATAACTATTCTTCCCTTAAACAAACTTTCTCATCACATTCAAATCTAGAAGGGTATCCATCCTAGGTACGGTCGTGCCTCTGTGCAATGTTCGTACATAGTTGTAGTTGCATGTATAATAGAGCGACGACGACGAGTGCATTGTATGATGGATGTAGTTGGGATGACAAACGCGTGGGCGGAGCGAGCACGAACGTGGTTGGCGGAGATTGCACGCTACAAACCGACTACTGACTACACGCTCGCTAGTCACTCATTCCTTTTGTCCTCAACACTTAGTATTCGGCCTTCAGTGTTACTTGAGTCAAAGAGAAATTCTAATATGCTTGGGATTGTGAAAAGCTTGTAAGGAAGATCGATTTATTAGTCAAAAAATCCCTAAGGAGGGACACAACTAAAAGTTTGTAGGTGTGTAGGTTTGTGGAGTAAAAACAAAAATAACCTCAGCTATAGCGTTTATAATTAATGCTTTTAGACTTAAAGCAACAGAGAAGTATCAATTTCCCGATATTTTTGCCGCTCTTGCATACTATCATTGAATATATAAGTGTTAATAGAAGTTGCAAGCAATGTTAATTTTTGAAGCCAAAAATTTCGATCAGCTGTTGGACGCCAGCTGTTAAAAGCGAGAATAAGAAATACCCTTTCTGGCTCGTGAATTCCCATTTTATCCCTCTGCATTACCCTGCATTATTCCCGTTTTATCCCAACTAGCCAAGCCGCACATGCGCAGAACAACGCCATTAATGTCTTGTTGTCGTCTGCCCGGGTTTGTTTACGTTCCAGTTTTAAGTCTTATGTCCTCTCAATCAAACGAAACGTTCAAATAACGATAACTAGTTTCTAGTTCACATGGTTAAAATTATATCGGCATCAAATCGTGGTCGTGGTTATCGTAGGTTCAATTCAAAATTAAATTCGTTTTGCCTCTTCTTTACGAATAAAAAACTCTTGGGCGTTGGATAACTTACTCGTTTTCATATAAACTCGGGAAACAACAAGGGATTAAGTTTAGAATGGGTAGTAATAAAACCATGAAGCAGGATTGTTTTAATTATTTAGTTCCTAGTTTTAGTTATAAATTAAAATATTTGTGCCTTGAACCAAAACCATCAGCCTTAAATAATTGGTGGGCATAGTCAACTGTCAGTTTAGACCGCATTACCTCTCCAAATTTGCCAACTCTTAAATTACCGGTACCACAATAATTCCAAAGAATATAAGATGTAGCCTAGTTTGTATTTCTTGTTGATGAAATGAACTTCTAAAGTCCTCTTCTTGAAACAGTAGAGTCCTGCAAACCCGAAAAGTCTGCCAGAGCACTTTCGAGTTTTTAGAGAGGGCCTATCAAACTGTTTAGTTCTTTCTTAAGGTATGTTTTAACAGATTAGGCCTAAATTGATGAAGTTTAAGTTTTTAGTTTTTGTATAATGTATGCTGTAGATGGGGTCTTCATAAGATTGACTTAAACTACCAGTCGAGTATTCGTACTTTATTTTTAGGCTACACCTCTCCCGAACAGTTAACCCTGAATCATTTTCACAGGTTAAAAATACTGATTCAGTCCACATGAACCCGTATTTGTGGGACTCTACTGTAAACTATTCTCATATCGAAGATGTTGGTTTATTAATTATAGGCCTGGGGAAGTCACACAGGGCCGATGGCAAGTCCTGCAATCCAGCTACAAGGAGGTCGCAATTAATTGTGGATAGGCCTAATTAAAATGGATGGCAAGGGCTCAGTTTTTTCTAATGAGGAATAACATTCGACCCTGCTAACACTCCCAATAAGGTACCCTAATATTTAAAAGACCATAATATTAAGCATAAGTATTATCTGCATAAGAAGTTGTGGTTTGGATCCAAAACTACAGGTCTTTAGTTGCGATTGGCTGTTAGACTATTGATTAACAGTACCGCCTAAGGAACATTCACCTTAGTCAACCTTAGTCCCATTCACTAGGCTATACTCACCTCTCATTCATGTTTGGCTTCAAATAATGCCTACCAAAAAAGGTCGCCATTTAAATAGGTCAAATAGGTCGCCATTTAAAAAAGATATTAAGTATTATTTTATCATGTTTTTCCATGGACCATATCCAAATTAGCTACACTTAAAAACTTATAGAGGAGACTCACAATGGACTTCGGTGATGTCAAAGAATCAAAATGTTATACTTAAGCAGTATATGGGATTTTGCATTAAATAAAGCATTAACAATACAGGGTGTACATATAAATCTCATAGATTTATTAAATACCTGATCTCAAACCATTGCACAGATAATTTATAGACTTTCATCATAAATTAGACACATATAAAAATCCTATAGGTGGCCTTGTAAAAGGAAAATTACTGTTATTGGATTAAAATCCAACAATGGTTCCCGATCTCACATACTGTAGGTGAGATGTGGTCCGCTAGGCTGCACCGTTTCATCTTTTTGCAGGAGCGCTTTCTGCGTCTTGCCATTTTCAACTGCTGTACTCAACTGTATAGCAGTTGAAAATGGCAAGACGCTGAAAGCACTTCAGTAAAAATATGAGCCCAACATCTCACCTACAGTATGTAATTTGATTTAGACCATTTTTCTGATATCTGACCTGACATATTGTACCAGGTTACAGCAAGTTCATTCAATTGTCTTTTTGTTATTTATAGTTTTCAGGCCTAAGTTAATTGACTATCAGCAATGGTGATCTCTCATGCCCCATTGTGTATTTTACACCAATTTATTTACATAAAACATCAACAAAAGTTGGTATGAGGCAAAAAAGCTGGGCTCAGCTGCTTTGACCGCTTGACTAGTAAACCTTGCCAATGAATCACGTGCACTGTCAAGTCTCACAAACTGGGCTCAATATGCACTTTGACCTTGTTGGATTTTGGAAATGTCGTGTTTTCAAGAGTACGTTGTGGGGGATAGAGAGAATACAAGAAAAGCTTTAAGGTGTATACTGACAGAAACATTTATGGACTGAATAAAAGTGTAATTTATTTACAACAAATAACAGCAAAACATAATTAATGGCCTTAAAATAGAAATACTAAACAAAAATGTATTGTTCTAAATGCTAAAAAATGCACTTAAAGTAAAAATGAAGGTATCGAATTATTTAAAGTGTCGAGTTAACGGTAGTAAAGTTTGTGAGACTTTAGGCCTAATGTACTCTGCTGACCTTATTAAATTCCCGTGGTAGACTAAAACCATTAGAATATATAAATAAACTAGAGAAATTTATGAAATAATAACTCTCAGTGAATTGCTTTGACAAAAATATAATACAAGAAATAAATCATTATAAAACCATCAAACAGGACACAAACAAATTTACACCAAGAAGCAATATAAATAGTGGCGGTTTGATGTAATGAAAACTTCTTGCTTTTCAGTCTCAATCTTCATCATGCCCCAGTTTTCTGCAACAAATATAAGTTGAAATAATTAAAGTTGTAGCCTAAATAAAATCCTCTGTACAATGCAACAATTACACACATTGAGAGAAAAAAAAATTCAGAAAAATAGATGAGTTACAAAATAAAATATACAAAATGATTTTTTATGTAGTTTTTTTTTTTAATGAAAACAGGATTAATTTGTGAATGTCGCAAAAGAGTGTGACGCAATATTTCTATTGATTGTCGTAATATGGACTGATGTGACCAAAATTACGAATAACGCCTATTTCCCGGTTGGTCGACAACGTGGTGGGAGGGGGGCAAACATGGCAGAAAGCGCTATGAGTCTAAACAACTATATCTCGTTAACGGTATGAGATAAAAAATCAGTAACGATGTCATTTTAAAGATAAAAATACTGCTAACAATAATGATTATTAGGTACAGGGTCATATCTTGGAAAAAATAAAATAATATGATTTTTTTAAGTCTATGCCAAATAAGTAATTTTTAAGAAAAATGAATACTATAGGCATCAATATATGCTATTTAGAAAATTTCAATGACATCAGAGTAATTATTCCGCACAATATTTTTTTATCGCGTGAAATACAATATCCAAATTCTGTTTTGTGTTGGAGGTGCTTTATAATACAAAATACAAAGTCTTATGCACTTAAATTATGTTATTTTAAGTCATAAAATAATTTCTGAATTATAAAAAGTAATGGCATTAAATATCTGTTAAAAGCAGAGGTACCTGTTAAAAAGTTCAGAGAAAGACGAAAAATCTCATTCTTCCACCGGCACTGACATTTGTTTGTGTCATATTATTTATTGTCAAGTTATTGTACAAACATCCCAAGACAGTAGTCCTAAAACCTTACAAAATAATTTCAAAATAAGATAACTCTGAACAAAATGACACCGAGAGAACTTTGAGGGAGAAAATAGAATACCTGTTTCATTGACATCAGCAGCACTGTGCCCTGTTATATGCAACTCTTCGGGTGGATGGGGAACTAACTTAACAAAACATTTCTCACTTCTTAATATCAGCATAAAATGAAAAGCTTAATGCACATTCCAAGTTCAAATCACAGACAAGAGATCATGGGGTACTTGATATTTAATTGATATTCTTAACAAAATAATTTATTGCCATCAACTCAGAATAATTAAAGGGAAAACATCTAACAGGCCAGTTTAGACGCCTTTATTATAATGTAATCTCATATTTTTTTGGAATAGTTACTCTTTTTTATCATGAATATGTTCTCAATAACATAAATTAGAGAAAATTTTGACGTAAAATAATATTAATGCCTAAATTATTAATTTTTCTTAAAAATTAGGCCTACTTATTTAGCAAAGATTTCAAAAGTTATATTATTTAATAACTTTTTTATTTTTCAAGATACAACCTCGGACCTAATAACCATTATTGTTGGCAATATTTTGTGATTAAAAAGACGTTTTGACCGATGTTCTATCTCCTACCGTTTTCGAGTTAACTGGTTTGACGCATAACGTCCCCCGCCATGTTTGCCCCCCTCCCCCCACGTTATCGACCACGTTGGAAATTGGCGACATTCATAATTTTCAATACCTTGGTCCATATTACGATAATCAACAAAAATATTGCGTAACCCTTTCATGCATGCTCAACCCCCCTTAGCTCCTGGACTAAAAGCAAATGATGTATTGATGGGGGCAAATGATCAAACTTTATTATAGAGGGGAAAAGTCAAATTTTTTGGGCCTAAACTTTGTTATAAACTTCCAGTAGTCGTGTAGTGGGGCCATACAGGATTTGAACATTGGTATTTCTGTTTTAAGTGGTTTAAAAGTAAAACAAATCATCTCCAGACTTATTGTTATTCAACAAGAATTAATATAAAAACACACTTAACTTATTCATGTTTTAAACGAGTAAAGTGGATCTTTATCTCATGAGCTTACTCAGATACTCTCTTTCGCTCACGTGTCACTCAGTAATTTAGCCAAAAGCAATACTTTACTCCTCAGTAAAGGAAACAGCTTGCAAGCGGTTAAGTACTTTATCACTTGCTACTCAGTAAAACACCTTGCTGTTTTACTATTAGTTTTCAGCGCATAAACTGACATTTTGTGCCCGGTCATAGTCAAAGATATTTATATATTTTGGGATGACCAAAATCAGCCCTGACCTGAAATAAATGTTAGGTTATATTATAGAATTAAAAAAGGTTAAAATCAGCTAATTTAACTTCATAAAGCAGTTGGAGTTATGTGCCAGCAGAACAACCCAAAGCATTGCATGAGTTCTTTTACACCTTCATCTCCTTATCGAATAATAAAATTAGAATTACTTTTAAATTTTTTATCAAATTTGCAGCATCCAGTAGTATAAATATCTTGGGATTAAATTTGTTGTAATTTACAACAAAAAATTAGAAAATGTGAGGGTTGCTGCTATATAAATATATATATATATATATATATATATATATATATAGTTCACTTACTTAAGTCTGTAAGTGAAAATGTAATTGTTTTTAAAGAAGAAGCAAACGGTTTTTAGATAATTCATTGATATTATACAACAACAATGTTTATCTTAACTGTTTATCTTAATGTTTTAATGATCACTGGCTCTCCAGCAGTACAAGGTACAGGCCACACTTGGAGCCAAGGTACTCTATGTGTTAAACATAGATCCATAATACTCTAAGAACTGTAACTGTTCAGTAATCCATGGTATGGCCAGGGACATAATGTCTGTATGTAATTTTATTTTGACATAGTCCTAAAAAAAATCATCTCACCTATAAAGAATAAGTTAGGGTCAAGTGTACGCCCCAATCATATCGTTATGACTTTGACTGCAGATTAAAAAATAAAAGGAGATAGGTAGCCCACTATAAAAATAAAATTTCTCTGCTTATTTTTTGGAATATTTTGTATTAAGAATTTTTCTTCATTTTAATTATTTGATGTTAGGGGCATACACTTTCCCTTAGGTCTGGGTTGCCCCCCACTAGTGTACCTTTGCATTTCATCTCGGTTATTTGGTGATATTTTGGGCGAGTGGATTATAGAGGGAAAATATCACATCAAAATGACCTCTTTATGAACCTACCTGCCCACAGCAAAATGAATAAAAACCCAGTTTTATTATGAATTCCAAAGTAAATAGAATTCCTAATGATATTCAACTACTAAATATATTTTAAAAACACTGGGTCTTCAAAATCATAATATGAACTGTGTTTTGGTTTCTAAACTGATCAAAACAATATATTATGTCAAAGAATGTGGTAGTCAGGCAATTTTTGTAAATCTCCGCTGGGTTAAGAAAATAATGTTTAGATTATTTTATATTAAATTTACAAATGTTTTTACGATTCGGGCATTACATAGTTTGCTTTGTTATCAGAATATTCATCATGTTTTTTTGAGGGGGGCATTCACTTGCCTAATGGGAAAAAGTACACTTGCTCCAAGAAAATTTTAACACAGGTGAGTGTACAACCACCTATCTCCCCCAAATTTACTTTTTAGGGCAATAATAATTTTATTTTTAGATTCCCTTAAATGATTCAGACCACCTAATTCGAAACAACTATCTTTATAATTGAACTTTTAATAATTTATCAAAAATCCAACAGCAAAAGAAGACATACTAGTCTAAATGCACAGAAATAATAGGTAACTAGAAACTAATTTACTATCACCTGGGAGTTCACTTGCCCTGGTCCACACCTACAGAGGAGAATTACACCTACCCTACTTGACCCTATTTTTTCAAAGTTGCTTAGGCCTAGTTTATTCTTCTTTCAAAATTACTTTTAATACAGAATGAATTTAAAGTTACAGTGTACCTTTTAAGTGCAAAATGTTCTGTGAGGCCACCCAAAGTTGGCAGTGTCACTGTTGATGGTTTGGTTGAGCAAAGACACCAGACACTCATCGGAGCCAGCTTATTCTTGGTGGTAGGCTGAAGCAGCACCTTGCAGGATCATCTAATCCACAAGTAAAAAAGTTAAACGTAATGAAACTGACATAAAAATTAACAAGAAATATATAGCCTTATTGAAGATTTCAAGCTGATGCTTTCAGATGAAATGATATTATTTTGATTTTATTACAAAAAATTCTGAAAGGTAAAAATTAACTGACCATAAGAGTTAAAACAGCCAAAGAGGCTTTTTTTAAGTCGTCTGTTGCACTAATATACTTTATTAATTTTCATTGAACCAATATGATAGTTTGACATTTCAGTGTTTGAGGGACTCTTAAGAAATTAAATACACAAAACAACTTTAACTGTAATATAATAAAACTGAATTGAAATTTCTGTTAAATAAACAAATAACTTAAGATTTTATTGTCATTAGGCCAGTACATAGCAATAGACAAAGTCAAAATCTTTGTTAGTTCAAACCTATCCTACTTAGTGATGGGGGAGTTAACTAGGCCTAGTCAACTACTTGGTGGTTTTATCGACTAATTGGTCATCTAGTCAACTGGTCGATTATTTTGACTAGTCGATGATTCTAGTCGGTACTAGTCGATGTTTTATCGTCTTTAACCGACTAAGTTAGCCGGCAACTTAACCAATTACATATTGTTGTTGTTTACCGATTTTTGTTCAGTCGACTAGTTAGATTGTCTAGACCAGTAGATGTTTTATACAATGACTAATGTGAACGACTAGCCTTAGTCAACAAGTCAGCCTTAGGATGAACAAATTAATCATCTCAGAAACAGGCTCTCTGCCGGTCTCTTTGTTCTCCGGAACATCACTAGGATGGGTAATGTAGGCTTGGCTAGGCTTGTGTATTTTAGTCTTATTGAATCTCATATTAGTTACTCTATTATATTATGGGGTAACTCATCAGCAAAAAATCGTGACATAGTTTTTAAGCTCCAGAAAAGAGCGGTCAGGTACATATATGGCCTCCGCCCTAGAGATCATTGTAAACTTGCTTTTCAAAACCTTCAGATACTTACAGTTCCTTGTCTTTTTATCTTGGAAATTGTCATGTTTGCTATCAACAATAATGTAACTAATGTCCCCGTTCAACATAATTACCTCACTAGAAATAGAAATCATAGATCTGCAGTAGCTCATAATCTTAGACTGTTAGAAAATAAGCCTAGCTTCCTTGGACCAAAATTTTTCAACAAGATTCCTCAACGCATAACCTCCATTGCAAGACCCTCAAAACTTAAGTCTGAACTTAAAAGCTACCTGATCAGTAAGTGTTTTTACACTATTGAAGAATTTTTATCTTGCGAAAACGATAACTTAACCTAGCCCAAACAACTTAGCCTGGCCTACCAGCCCTTTCCAATCTTCTTTTCATGCCTTCCTAACCTAACCTTGGTTTTGAGAGAGAAACCTACACAGTGCTTCAGAGCACTTGACTGGTCCCATGCTGCGTTATGTGGTCTGCGGGACGACTCATCGTATGTATGTATGTATGTCAATGTTCAAAAGTAATCGACTAATAGTCACTAGTTGATAATGGAAAGTAGTCCATGTTCCCATCATTATGATAGAATGACAGCTAGAGACTATTGCGCTCTAGGTGGCAAAAATTAGAGTGATCTTGTCATCCAAAGCGTTTTGCAGAAAAATAATCTCTACTCCCCATACTATACTATAACATTTCCATTACTACTCTACTTAGGCCTAGCCAAAAAATTATTCGATCAAATAACTTCAAATCTTCGTAATTCATGGGCCTAGGGCCTACCTACTTAATAACAGTGAGCTTAGGCCCCTAACAATAGCTCTATTATTCGCCTAGGCTATACCAATTTTGATAGAAATAGGCTGAGATATTAGCTCGAGGGAAGCAAGTTGATTATTTTAAAAACTGAACTGAACTGAAATTAATACATTTAGGCCTACCTGAGTTTGGGACTAACCCAAACAACAACAGTGTTGATCAGGCTGACCTGTTCTTAACCAAAGATAAAAAGTTGTTGGTTGGAGAACAACTTGTTAGCCTAGTACAAGTTGCTACTATCTTAGGCCTGGATTTTCTGAGTGACAAGTAGCCTAGCCAGTGAAAATAAAAGATCCTTTAGTGAAAGAACAATGGATCCTTTGTTTCCACTGCCTACTTGTTGCTCACATTTTTTTGCCATGCCTATTAGGCTTAACTACAGAATCTCGAGGGGAAAATTGGGCTAACCTGCACTTTAAAAAATGCTTAAAGGCCAACCAATGCTTAGGCTGTGTTGCAAAAACTCTGAACTTTAAACACCAAGACACAGGTAGCCTAGCTGTGTTTCTCAACTTACAAGATTGAGGTCTACTTACCTGAAAATATTGGGTGAAATACATGTTTCCGATGACAACGATTTGAAAGACGAATCCTAGGGTCTGCTCCGGGTCTGTCTGCCCCTTCACTGCGATCCTCCGCCACATAAAGTAAACATTCACATGTTCACTCCCTTTTCCCACAAACAAGAGTAGTCTGTTCTTCACTCCGAATTTTAGCCCGTGTCCTTAATTTGCGACATATTTAAAGAAAATGACATACCCTCTTGTTAAGTATGATCCATAATACAAGTGTTACGAGGATTCGGTGTAGGTAGGCCTAACCTCACTTTATCCCTTGATATGTTTTTTCACGCGAAAATAAATCGGAACTATTTCAGAAATACTTAAAAATTCATCACCGTAACAATAAGAAAACATCTTCTTAAATAGCAATAGGATATTATCTTATTGGTTAATTTATAAAGTAATTAATGTAAAGTCTGTATTTGTTGTTGTAACGTAAGAAGTAAAATGAAATAAGAGTTTTCGTCAATCTACGAAAAATCCCTATTTTCATCCCACGAGAATGTTTTGTCCCACAAGTCGTTTTTAATTTACCCATTACAGGGAGAAATCCCCAAAAGCGACGCCAACGACCTCTGATTTCACCCCAGAGTACTAAGTTGGACCCAGCTTGAACCCAGCTTTTTGGCTTCATTTCGTCCATAAGCTTGCAACTTCTACTAACACTTATATATTCAATGATACTATGCTCGAACCGGAATACTATAGCGCAGCATAGTCACAGAAATAGTCGTCTATACCAGTGTTTCTCAACCGGTGGTACGCGAAGGCCTTTTAGGTGGTAAGCAAGAGATTGAAGAAGTAGTATAAAATAAAATTACTAGATTTACGAACGAACGCTGTCCCGTCGAACAGTAAACTCGCACTTAATACCTTAACTTTATTGAAATTTTCAGTATCTATTTTGGTCATTAAATATCAATTAATTTTGTATTATATTTTAGGAAATATTGTTACTCTTTCATTTTGTTACTCTTTCTAATTCAAGAGTAATTATTTTAACAAAACATTTTGACATTAAAAAATGTTCTTTCCATTAAAAATACTACAGTGTTGATTCGCCGGTATTACTATATTTGTTAGTTGAACGATCTACTAACCAAACGTATTTTCTATTTTGAACGCACAGTCTAGTTATGTCGTTTTGTTGTAAACATTTTTTAAATAGCATGCTTCAAGATTGGTGAAAATACAGTATACTTTGAAAGACTCTGAATTCTTTATTTATGTTAATTTTTTCAATATATAATATTAGAAATGCGTGCAGTTCCAAATAACAGAGAGAAAGTTTTTCCCTGTGTACCTAGACATTTTTTCATATCAACTTAATTCAGGTTCAAATTGATACGGTTTTTCCACCAAAATGACTAAAAGTTATTGACTATTGAGCATAGCTGGGGTGAACATATAATTTGTCAAAATCTCCTTATAATCAAAATACGATCTATAAATGTACATTGACAAGGAAAATAAAATAAATTTAGCTGGCAAAAACAAAACCGCCAAAGGGTAACTGAAAACATTAATTGTTGGAGAGGGGGGTCCTAGCGATGGTACGCCAAAATATTGAGATTGTGGTATATGGTACGCGAGTATCAAAAGGTTGGGAAACACTGGTCTATAAGTTCCGGACATAGCAAGGCCGGTGAATGAGTGCGCTGCTGGCTTTCAAAATATGTTGTTTGGCTAATTATTTACCCATCTGACGTTACAGACAGTTATGCTCTTTGTTTACGCTCTCCAAAATCAGCTTATCATTGAAATATGTGATTGTTAAATGTGCTGCTTTCTGTTTGAAGTATGTTTTAAGTGTGTGGAGGAGCGGAGGTGTCTCCAACATCAAGCAATTTAAAGCTGGAGTTTCCATTTTTCGCCACGCGCCTAGTGCTGGGGTCGGAACTGTAGTGAAATCAGTTCCTAATGATATATTTCCACCTTTTACAAATACATAATACCCCCGTTGCAGCAGACCTGCATACTCAGCGAATTTCAAATGCAAAACAACATATTTCAATCCAAAATAGCGAGATTTCACATGTTTTTGAAAGCTCCATAAGAATAACATTGGGAATGAGTATGCAGGTTTGCTGCTACGGGTATATTAAAACTGGGTGGTTTTAATTATTCAGTAGATCTGAACTAGAAGAAGCCATTTACCAAGTTTTATCAAGATATGTTGAGAAATAAGGGAGATATAGAATTTTTCTTATTCCCCATAAGGTTAACATTGGGACAACGTACTGTGTTTACCACTTTCAATATCTCGGTAACCAATGGACATAGAGCAGTGATTCATGATATTAAATTGTTTATTTTTTTGAGCAACCCATTTTTGGGGGGTTTACTCCCCTTTACCCCCCCTTCCGGTAGTCTGATCGGGCTGGTTTTCGAACTCGTCCGAATAATTACTACTTTACACGGCTGTGCCAAATTTCATTCAGATTGGACCATTTTTATGGCCGCTATCGTGCTTAAAGACCCACATATATATATATACATATATATATATATATATATATATATATATATATATGAAAATTAACGAATAGGTTTTTTTGCTTCTGGGGGCCCCAAAACGAAAAGTTATCATGGTCTCGGGCTTAGGTCTTACCATGAGACCTACGGTAATAGTTTCTTCCCTATAGGGGAAATTCGCTAAAAGTATAAAGAAATTATCCTGAGATATGCCTAAAGGTAGGTATTTAGCTCGGGTGAACTAAGATAAATTTAATGAAAATCATTAAGTCGACTCTCGATGCGTGTACGAGGTACGCACGGCAGTAATTATCCACACACATTAAATATGGTACCAACTTTCGCGGAAACGCCAGTTTTACGCGTCTTTCCATGCAAGGCTTTCTTTTCCGTTTTGTAGAAGTTCCTTTGGGTGAACGATATGATTGCAATAAATTACACGGGAATCAGTATAATATGATTTGTCTTAGTCCGAGTTTAAATTTTTAAGATAAAAATCTTTGACTAGAAATATTGTTTTAGCGAATTTCCCCTATAGGGAAGAAGCTATTAACGTAGGTCTCATGGTAAGACCTAAGCCCGAGACCATGTTAACTTTTCGTTTTGGGGCCACCAGAAGCAGAAAACACCATTCGTTCGAATTTATATATATATATGTCTGTGAGCACGATAGCGGCCGTAAAAATGGTCCGATCTTAATGAAATTTGGTACAGACATGTAAAGTGGTAATCACTCGGATGAGTTCGTAAACCAGCCCGATCGGACCACCGGAAGGAGGGTAAAGGTGGATAAACCCCCAAAAATGGGTTTTTTGAGTTTTTTACATAGGAAAATAAAATTTATCAAATTGAATTCAGCTCAAAAAAAACAAACAATTTGGTATTTTGAATCATTGCTCTATGTTTATTGGTTACCGAGATATTGAAAGTGGTAAACACAGTACGTTGTCCCAATGTTAACTTTATGGGACAAAAGGAAAATTCTACATCTCGCTTATTTCTCAACATTAAACCACCCAGTTTTAATATACTTGTAGCAGCAAACCTGCATACTCATTCCCCATGTTATTCTTATGGAGCTTAACAAAACATGTCAAATCTCGCTATGTTGGATTGAAATATGTTGTTTTGCACTTGAAATTCGCTGAGTATTCAGGTCTGCTGCAACAGGGGTATTAACATTTTAACTGATGCGTAGATAAGAATTACGGAAAAGAATATCTAACGTAAAGTTCTCGACAAACGGTCTTCGTTATGGAATAAAATGCGACGCATCGCCTTGCCCAACTTGCCTCTCCCGAGACGCTCCAGTTTGGCCCAGTTTCCGGCGCCACCCGCCATCAGTCGAGAATCACTGCGAGGACAGGGTGTCTACTGACATCTGATATTAAAGTTCCAGTATATTTCCAGTAGGGATGTGCGAGAATCGAGCTGAGTATACACTACTCGGCTCGACTCGACTTATTGCAAAATACTCGAATGTTCGAGTCGAGTAGTTACTCCCGCTGTTTACCCGATATCGGCACGTGCGAAAGAATATTACGGCCATTTTTCACAATGTCAATCCAGCTTTAACGAATATAACTGAAACTTTGTTTGTTATAAACTTGAAGTAAAAAGTTCTTTTTAGTTATTAAAGACACATAAATTTTGATATCACTCTATCTTTTCTAGTTTGAGGTTAGTTATTATTACATCTTGTAAAAAGATTATTTTTGTTATATTTTAGAAACCATTCCAAACAAATAAAATCTTAGTTTTTTTTTGTTGACAGTTACATCAATAAAAATGTACCTGTGTGAATAACTCAAAGGAAATATTTTAATCATGAATTGAGACATGTAATTGGTCACGGCTTATAATTAGTGTTTTCATTTCATTTCAAACCCCAGCTAAGCATTTAACACAAGTTAGGCTTGAAAAATATATCAAATCAAGAATTATTGTAAGTTTAAGTAAAAGGTTTTCTTTCTTTTCTTTTGGTATCATTTATTTGCATATCTGCTCTTAGTTCAATAACTCTTTTAAGTTTAATTACCTCGAAATTGTAATTTGTATTTGAGTAATGATAATAATTGTTTACCATTATGTAGAAACATGATTACTTATATTATAAACTTCAAGAAACACGACTCGAAAAAAGCTCGAAACTCGCGGGTATTTTTCAAAACTCGGCTCGGCTCGACTCGACTTCAAAAATCACTACTCGCACACCCCTGATTTCAAGTGTTTTTAATTCCAGTATCACTCGCTAACAATTTATCTAACTGGGGAGTGCCCATTCAAAACATATTTGAATTTTGTAAGATTCATCGACCATTTGAAAAAAACTACGGAAAATTTGCGGCAGGACTAAACAAAGTTAACCAAAAATTGATTATATGGGCATTGAGATAAAATTTTTCGCCTGCGTTTTTTAAGAAATTTTGAAAAATATATCAGTTGCGGGCATATCCTATACAGTCCTAAAGAAACGGTAATAAACTAACTGTAAAATCATACACAGTAACCAACTCTGATTGAATATTTTTCATTTTACCTTTGGTAGACGCTCAAACCACATACCTTAGCCGCAGTTTCACTATCGACTGGAGAATTTAGTCCGGGTAAAATACCGTAGCCCAGTATACCATCGTCGGTAAGCCCGATGACCAAAAACATTTATTTTATGAACAGTCTGGGCCATGTAATTTAAATCGACATATAATGTTCACTAGAGGCTTGAAGGGGCTAATAGCCCCTAAGGATAATCCTTCTTTACTATAGTACAAAATACCTTGTTAGAAAATAGGCTTTTGGATCCACAAAATTATGATTATTTCTAGCATTTGGTTTTAACTAAACAAAGCAGACCTTTTTATATCCTAATGGTTTTTAAATGACAGATATTTTACGTTATTTCTCATTTTATAGTAAGCTTAAAGCAATTTCAGTATTTTCCCCGAGTCCCTGAGATGGAGACCTTCAGTTTCAGCCCCCCCTCCATCACCCTGCGACCTTCCGAACGCCCACGATGTCATTATAAAATCAGAAAATCTTAAGTTTAAAATATTTTTTGTTATAGTACATTGAACTTGTATAGTTAGCTACATTTTGAAACAAATCCCACATGTCAACATCTACCATATGGCTTTGAATCAAGCATTAGCACCACATGTTTAATGTAAACAAAGCAGACGTTTTTCAATCTTTTCAATCCCAATGCATTTTAAATGGAAGATATTTTTCGTTGTTTCTCATTTTCTGGTATAATTTGGACATAATCTGCTATTTTTCCCGACCCCCTGGGGCCGAGACCTTTCATTTGAGCCATCTCCTGTCATCCTGCGAGCTGGCAAACTCTCACAATTTTGATTTAAAAAATCGCTTACAGAATCAATAATATAGATAGATAGATAGATTAGACCCATCAACTCCGATGTGGTTTGGTCGCCGGGTTGAGGGTCATTTCCAAAATGTTGATGCTACACATTACACTAACGTCACTAACGACCACTACACCGCAGAGTATCTCAGTACTTAGATGGGCTAGATCCCTTGGTTGTAACTGAGTAACACTTCTACTAAACTAAGCTATCTTTACTCAGCTACGGTTTCAAACTGTGAGAAAATATGTGATCAAAGTTTACTATGATTTAAACATAGCTTGGTTTATAATGGGGCAGAACAAAGGCATATTAAACTAATTGAATTCGCCTAACGCATGCAATTTTTACTAAATACAATAAGAACATTCTGATTTCTGATTTTTAAAACGCATCAATTGTCCACAAAATAACTGGCCAAATAAATAGATCTAAGTAATTTTTATCATATAGTCCCAACTTTACATCCAAAGACCTAGCCCAAACCGTTTTGCGGATAACCGTTTTTTAGGTAGTTATAATAGAATCACGGCATTATTGTTTAGAAAAAAAAATTGGTAATTGGCTTGATATACATTTTTACTTAGAATGTAAATAAAAAATAAATTACGAGACCTTACTCACAAAAGCAGACGGTGAGAAGTTGACTTACCTGTAAAAAAAACACATTGTTAAAGTAGAATAGTCAATCATTAATTATGTAACAAAGAAAATGTAGGTACAGAGTACTGTAATACCTGTGAGGTAGGTAAATTAAAATTCGACATCTAAAAACGACATCCGTGGTTAGGTTACCTCAAGCGAGATAACCTGAGTCTTTTTAAGATAGACAACTTGTAATTCTTGTTGAAACATCGATTGAAGTTAAAGGAAATCGCCTTCAAGTTTCTTTCGGCGAAGTTCTGACAACTAACTTTTATAACCTGTACCAAAATGTCAATTATCTTTGAGACAGAAAAACTGTCTTCATAAATCACTTTGGTGAATAATGTTTTGATTACAACGCTGAATAATGAATTCTAAAATGTATTAGTAAAATGTGCTCAAACGAGGCTGGATAGAATTCTATGTATTTTCCAGGAAATAAAATAGATTGTTCTTAACGTGAGTTCACAAAGTAATTTTAAGAAACTGAACCAGAATTTCAACTTTCCTTCAGAAGTCGAAAGAAGGTTAAAACAATCTATTAAACCGAATAAACTGCAATAAAACTTTAACACACCGCCCATAACTCGCTTCACGGCAATATTACTTTACTAACTCCTTTTCACCCCTACAAAAACTAGTTTAATGAAACTACTGTTTAGTTGAAACCGCAATAAAGACTCAGAAGAAGTAAAAAGTTGATAAACCGTTGCCCGAAGGCGGTGGGGGAAGCAGTATATGGGAACAAAAACAAAAGGCTGATTAACCTGAAGGTATAAAGAACCTAATAAAGCGGCTGCCAAGGTTGGGGGGGGGGGGGGTTGGAGGGAGGAGTGCAGTTTAATATGGCCCGACAAAGAGTAGATCAATTTGACGCTTGCGTAAAGAAGGTAATGAAGCGTTTTAACACTCACCTATTAAAAGAAAAGCGTTGTTATTTCGTGGACTATTTTTGCATTGTAATTGGTTTTTAAGCCTATGAGAAGAATGGGTTTATCAACATTCCCCCCTAAAAAAAATAGATGATATTTTGTTTTTATTTAGCGTTTAATTTAGGGTACAGTAGACTCCCTCTTTCCCGGAACCCTTGGGGCCGAAGCCTGTACGGATTACGGGGTTTCCGGTCAAACCGACGCGTCGGTTAATTTTTTTTTTCAATTAAACTTAAATTTTAAAAAAAAATTAAAAAAAAGTAATTATTAATTCCAAACATAAAAATTATATATTTTACGATACATTGGGTATTTTATATTACCCATGGGAATCGTCGATGTAATTGACGCCAATTCTTGGGGCCCAGTGCGCTGGATGCGCGGTAGCAAAAACGGCTAGTGCGCATGTGCGACAACGCCTCGCTTGAGCGCAGCACTGTCATTCTGCTCTCAGCCGTCAACAATAGCGTGTCACTACATGTCGACCTAAAAACACTGACCGACGGAACATCGACTCTTACTGGCGATTAATGATCTGTTTTAATTCTATTCAATAATATAAAATATTTCATTAGTATTTATGAAGCGTCTTGCTACTCTGAACAACGATTGACAGAGAAACTATGTGCGAGCTGCCGAACGTACGCAGCCAGGCTAGTACAATTTCGGCCGCCGCTGCCGCTACTACTCCTCTCTCCTCCCAGCCTACCCACTCCCCGCCCCATGCGCGGACTGGGCCCCAAGAATTGGCGCCAGTTATACCTCAATTTCAATAACTAACTCGTTCAACTTAAATTGGAGAGAGCAGTGGTCTCAAATATTTTCCCTCAAGAATCGTCGCGTCGGTTCAGCACTGTCCATTTCCTGCCGAACACGTTCAATTGAACCTATGTTTTGATAACAAGTTGTGACTTCTGCCGAGAGTAGTCCGGTTAAACCAATGTCCGGTTAAAAAGGTGTCCGGATAAGTCGGAGTCTACTGTGTATTTATCTTGGGGTGGTTAACCAGTTCTGAATTTACCTATCCGAAGACACCCTCGAATAAAAACACATTAACATCTGCATACAAAAATGTACATAGTATATCGGTTTCGTTAAAGCAATGAATTGTATTTTGATTCGGATTTTTGCGGACATTTGCCATCACTGATTAGTAAAAAACAAGTTTCACGACGTTTCGGGATCCCGTCTTCAGGTGGAAGAAAACCTAGAAAAAAATTTTTTTTTGTCTCAGCTCAACTCTGATTGGGTGTGGACATGCTCTCCCCTGTCTGGTGATTCTTGATGCTTGTGATTTCTGTGTTATTTTGTGTTATTGTTTTTCTTTTCAGCATAGTGTTTTTGTGACTGCTTTTACAGTTCTCTGTTTTAGCTGTGTTTTTGTCCAGGTTTTCCTGGCTATATGTTACTAATCTTGTTATGTTCTAGGTTTTCTTCCACCTGAAGACGGGATCAGATTCCAGATCCCGAAACGTCGTGAAACTTGTTTTTTACTAATCAGTAATGGCAAATGTCCGCAAAAACCCAAATCAAAATATAAAATCACCATCACCAACAATGAATTTCAAACAAAGAACAATGAATTGGTTAAAAGCAGCGAACTTGTCGCGTCATAAACTAAGCTCTGTTAATTTGATCCTAAAAATAATATAAAAAAGAAAACAGTCTGATCATAGTGAGACCCAAAGCGGCAAATTATAATTAATACTGACCGCTTTGAAATGGAGAACGTCGTCGATATTGATACTGCAGGTAATCCGATCCGACTGAAACTGCGATAATAGACTGAGAGTTCTAATATTAATTTCACCAATCCCCAATGCAAATCCACTCGTCTCTATATTGGCTTCTATTTGATTAATCACCATATTATAGACCGCATTTTTAACCCTTCTATCGTTTTTCCTTTTATAATTCAACTACAATATCGTACCATTTTTTCAACCATTTCCTGTCTGTTCGTGAACACGTGTTCGGGAATTTGATGGAGAGAGGATAAACCTAATACTTTATACAAATGCCAATGGTGGATTTTTTGAGCACATAATTTAAACTTAATGTGATCTAACTTAAATAGTGGTTATATAAGATGTAAAGATCAATAAAAAAAATACTCTTTTCATATTCATATTTACATTATTCAATCTTAAAAATGGGTTGCGTTAAAAAACACCCTGTATTTCACATCGACAAACACCCCTGCCAGTGAGCCAATTAAATAAACTTAATTACTTGATATTAATCATTGTACAGACAACTGTCTAAGTTAAAGGTAACAGTGTAACAACCTTCTTATACAGTGCCTTCTTTAACTCCACTTATTATTCAATTTTGGTAGCGGAGTACCAAATCCTATACTCTTATATGAGTAATGTTATCGTGCTTGCTTGCTTGCTTGTATGCTTGTATTCTTGCACATTTATCTCAAAAACGGCTCCGAGGATTCCCTTCAAAGTCTGGAAATAAGTAATTTATGACTCAAAAACGTCTTTTATGCAGATTACTTGGCCAGATAAAATCTAATAACGTAATAAATCGAATTTTAAAGTTGTAAAATTTTAACATTGGCCTTATGGGTTGCCGAGATAGCAACGAAAATAAACAAGGAAAGTGTAAACAAATGAAGTAATCATAACAGCTGTTTGGAATCTACAGCCATCAAGGGAAAATACAGTAAGGGGGATGAAGAGTCCATGGAGCAATAAAAAAGGTTTCTATTTATCAATTTTATGACATTGAAATATTTTGTAGTAACTGGATGAACTGGTAAATATGAAATAACAGCGAGCAAGGCTCGGTCCACCAGGTACTAATAATTTAATCAAGGTAAATTTTACGTTTTTTTGGCATGGAAGTAAGCTTCTGTAAAAACCTAATTTGTCACTCAAGTTATGAATATCGGGAATAGCTTTTTAATAGTGATTGACTTAATAGGTACAAAGCTAATAATACTAAATTACCAATATAGTTTTGAAATAAGGCCCTAGAAACAACCTCAATATCTAACCTCTTTCAAATTTGTCTTCAAAACCCCGTTTTCTCAAGTCGATATGTATCGGAAAATAAATATCGATCCATCGATAATAACGGAACAAAAATATCGATTATAGCGATATATTTATCTGATCTAAAATATAGCGATATATTTATCGGATATAAAGTATCGATTCTAACGATATATTTCGATATTATTTTGCCATCCCGGGCCACGTCACTCTCCTCGGTCTGTACCTGGCGCAGCCTTGGTTGCGTTTCGTTCCGCCGGAAATGTTCGGAATCTCATTTCCTTTTGTCATTTTTCCCGGCTGACTTCTTGCCACCTTTGTTGTCTTGTTGGAGGTTTTCTCATCGGAGTTCCCGACGACACCTTGAATTACGATTTTTTTAAGAGTAGATGCAACCACGAGGTTTTGCGGCACCGGCGAACGGTTGTGAAGAATATGCTGTTACAGTTATGTGTACTTGTTGAGAATTGATTAGCATAATATAAGAAATTAACGTTTACATTATTTTGCCTTTTAATTTTTGACATTTAAGTAAATGTCGCTTCCATTGAAACGTCATAGCAACTTTACTATTAAAGGGTCTGTTGGGAAAGAGTAATCGACGAATTAGGTTAGGATTACTAATAATATTAACTTTGTTATCCTTTTCAAACAATTAATTACAATTTTAGTCTTTTTTCCAACTCAAGTTTTTTATGGCGATGTTGTAATTTAAATTATTCCTAAAGCTAACTTATATCTACTTTCACACTACAATGTGCTCCAAAGCACTGTATTATGTTTTCTCACCACTGCATGGAAATAATCACACTGCCACACCTGTAAACAGTACGCAAAACGGTTCATTTCCGCTTTCATTTCATTCCCGCGCGCTAAATCAGGGTTACTTGAAATGTAGAATAGGTTGTTAAGATGGTATAAAAGAGAGATAACTATGACGTCAAACACCACAGACCAATTTTATTGGACAGAAATCCCATGACGCTCACCCACAGAGAAGAAATAAGCAGAGGTCGCATTCATATGGCAGTAGTGATGCGGGTAACTGCCTAACACCAGGAAGTAAAACAATAGGGAGACAATGGACTTCCGGGCGCCCCCTACCCCCCGCGCCTATTCACGGCACTGCTCGACACCATATTTAGCGCAACATTAGATGCGACCTCTGTCTTATTTCTTCTCTGTGGCTCACCGTATTCTAAATTCTAGTGATATGCTTTGTTCTAAATCGGATGATTTCATTGTCACCGTTTCTATTCCAACTTCCGGTTCGTTCCAAAAGAATAAACAAACATAACCTCAATGAATTTTTGTGTACAGGTTAGTTAATAAGTTACACTGTTTAAATAATGGTGGTAGGAAAAATATTGTGTGTATTACGAGCACAAATAGTCATTGCCGCTCTCGAAATGTTTAGCCGCACTCACCTGACGCTTCGTGCGGTCATCTATAATTCTCAAGCGGCAATGACAAACTTTGCGCTCTTAATACACAAATAACTATTCTTCCCTTAAACAAACTTTCTCATCACATACAAATCTAGAAGGGTATCCATCCTAGGTACGGTCGTGCCTCTGTGCAATGTTCGTACATAGTTGTAGTTGCATGTATAATAGAGCGACGACGACGACGACGACGAGTGCATTGTATGATGGATGAAGTTGGGATGACAAACGCGTGGGCGGAGCGAGCACGAACGTGGTTGGTGGAGATTGCACGCTACAAACCGACTACTGCTACACTACAAACCGATTACAGCTACACGTTACAAACCGACTACAGCTACACGCTACAAACCGACTACAGCTACACGTTACAAACCGACTACAGCTACACGTTACAAACCGACTACAACTACACGTTACAAACCGACCACAGCTACACGTTACAAACCGACTACAGCTACACGCTACAAACCGACTACAGCTACACGTTACAAACCGACTACAGCTACACGTTACAAACCGACTACAGCTACACGTTACAAACCGACTACAACTACACGTTACAAACCGACCACAGCTACACGTTACACACCGACTACAACTACACGTTACAAACCGACCACAGCTACACGTTACAAACCGACTACAACTACACGTTACAAACAGACTACAACTACACGTTACAAACCGACCACAGCTACACGTTACAAACCGACTACAACTACACGTTACAAACCGACTACAACTACACGTTACAAACCGACTACAACTACACGTTACAAACCGACTACAACTACACGTTACAAACCGACTACAGCTACACGTTACAAACCGACCACAGCTACACGTTACAAACCGACTACTGCTACACTACAAACCGACTACAACTACACGTTACAAACCGACTACAGCTACACGTTACAAACCGACCACAGCTACACGTTACAAACCGACTACTGCTACACTACAAACCGATTACAGCTACACGCTACAAACCGACCACAGCTACACGTTACAAACCGACTACAACTACACGTTACAAACCGACCACAGCTACACGTTACAAACCGACTACAGCTACACGTTACAAACCGACCACAGCTACACGTTACAAACCGACTACAACTACACGTTACAAACAGACTACAGCTACACGTTACAAACCGACCACAGCTACACGCTACAAACCGACTACAGCTACACGTTACAAACCGACTACAGCTACACGTTACAAACCGACCACAGCTACACGTTACAAACCGACTACAGCTACACTACAGACGTACTACAGCTACACGCTACAAACAGACTACAGCTACACGCTACAAACCGACTACAGCTACACGTTACAAACCGACTACAGCTACACTACAGACGTACTACAGCTACACGCTACAAACAGACTACAGCTACACGCTACAAACCGACTACAGCTACACGCTACAAACCGACTACAGCTACACGTTACAAACCGACTACAGCTACACGTTACAAACCGACCACAGCTACACGTTACAAACCGACCACAGCTACACGTTACAAACCGACCACAGCTACACGTTACAAACCGACTACAGCTACACGTTACAAACCGACCACAGCTACACGTTACAAACCGACCACAGCTACACGTTACAAACCGACTACAGCTACACGTTACAAACCGACCACAGCTACACGTTACAAACCGACCACAGCTACACGTTACAAACCGACCACAGCTACACGTTACAAACCGACCACAGCTACACGTTACAAACCGACTACAGCTACACGTTACAAACCGACCACAGCTACACGTTACAAACCGACCACAGCTACACGTTACAAACCGACCACAGCTACACGTTACAAACCGACTACAGCTACACGCTACAAACAGACTACAGCTACATGTTACAAACCGACTACAGCTACACGCTACAAACCGACTATTGCTGCACGCTCACCAGTCACTCATTCCTTTTGTCCTCAACACTTAGTATGCGGCCTTCGGTGTCACTTTAGTAAAAGAGAAATTTGAATATGCTTGGGAGTGTGAAAAGCTTATAAGGAAGATCGATTTGTTAGTCAAAAAATCCCTAAGGAGGGACACAACTAAAAGTTTGTAGGTGTGTAGGTATGTGAAGTAAAAACCAAAATAACCTCAGCTATAGCGTTTATAATGAACTAGTGGCTTGAAGGGGCTAAAAGTCCCTAATGAGGGAAAATTCAAACAATCCTAATTTATTATAATACAAAATACCTTCATCTAGTAAACTGAATCTACCTTATATTGATATCTAGCCTACCATATGGTTTTCAATCAAGTATCAGTATCACATGCTTTATGTAAACAAAGCAGACGTATTTAGATCCCAATGCTTTTTAAATGGCAGATATTTTACGTTATTTCTCGTTTTCTGGTGAATTTCAAGCAATTTCGTTATTTTTCCCGTCATCACAGAATAGAGACCTTTAATTTGAGCCCTCTCCCATCTTTCTACGATTTGCCAGACGCCCACAATTTTGATGCAAAGAATCACCTTACGAAATTAAATATATGATGCTTTTCGATTGGAAGCAACAGGGAAGTATCAATTTCCCGATATTTTTGCCGCTCTTGCATACTATGATCGAACCGGAATACTATAGCGCCGCATAGTCACAGAAATAGTCGTCTATGTCGTGCTATGTCCGGTGACATATGTCGCCGGTGAATGAGTGCGCTGCTGGCTTTCAAAATATGTTGTTTGGCTAATTATTTACCCATCTGACGCTACAGACTATGCTCTTTGTTTATACTCTCCAAAATCAGCTTATCATTGAAAGATGTCATTGTTAAATGTGCTTCTTTCTGTTGGAAGTTTTATTTTTCCATTTCATTTAATTTCATCTTTATTTACAATCTTCAAGATTACAAATAGTGTCAAATGAACTTAATCAATATACAATTCAGTTTTGTTCTCTTTTTTTAAGTGTGTGGAGGAGCGGAGGTGTCTCAAACATCAAGTAATTTAAAGCTGGAGTTTCCATTTTTCGCCACCCGCCTAATGCTGGGGTCGGAACTGTAGTGAAATTAATAATGATTTATTTCCACCTTTTACAAATACATAATACCCCCGTTGCAGCAGACCTGCATACTCAGCGAATTTCAAATGCAAAACAACATATTTCAATCCAAAATAGCGAGATTTCACATGTTTTTGAAAGCTCCATAAGAATAACATGGGGAACGAGTATGCAGGTTTGCTGCTACGGGTATATCAAAACTGGGTGGTTTTAATTAAATATTTAGTAGATCTGAACTAGAAGAAGCCATTTACCAAGTTTTATCAAGATATGTTGAGAAATAAGGGAGATACAGAATTTTTCTTATTCCCCATAAGGTTAACATTGGGACAACGTACTGTGTTTACCACTTTCAATATCTCGGTAACCAATGGACATAGAGCAGTGATTCATGATATTAAATTGTTAATTTTTTTAGCTGAATTCAATGGTGCCAACAAAAATTTGATTATTTTAATTTTTCTATGTAAAAAAGTCAAAAAACCCATTTTTGGGGGGTTTACTCCCCTTTCCCCCTCCTTCCGGTAGTCTGATCGGGCTGGTTTTCGAACTTGCCGAATAATTACTACTTTACACGGCTGTGCCAAATTTCATTCAGATTGGACCATTTTTATGGCCGCTATCGTGCTTACAGACACACACACACATATATATATATATATATATATATATATATATATATATGAAAATGAACGAATAGGTTTTTTTGCTTCTGGGGGCCCCAAAACGAAAAGTTATCATGGTCTCGGGCTTAGGTCTTTCCATGAGACCTACGGTAATAGCTTCTTCCCTATAGGGGAAATTCGCTAAAAGTAAAGAAATTATCCTGAGATATGCCTAAAGGTAGGTATTTAGCTCGGGTGAACTAAGATAAATTTAATGAAAATCATGAAGTCGACTCTCGATGCGTGTACGAGGTACGCACGGCAGTAATTATCCACACACATTAAATATAGTACCAACTTTCGCGGAAACGCCAGTTTTACGCGTCTCTCCACGCAAAGCTTTCTTTTCCGTTTTGTAGAAGTTCCTTTGGGTGAACGATATGATTGCAATAAATTACAGGGGAATCAGTATTATATGATTTGTCTTAGTCCGAGTTTAAAATTTTTAGATAAAAATCTTTGACTAGAAATATTGTTATATTGAGTAAAATATATTGAGCTTGAATTTTTACTTTTACGATTGGTGTAGTCAGTAAAAAACTCGTAAAGAGGTATTAAGTGTAAACAGTGACTTGATATGAGAAAATGTGTTGGAGCTGCGGTGGCGATGTCCTCCGACTTTTAATTGCACATTCCTTAAAACCACAACTTGGATTGTAGAGATACCAGCTATTGTAACACGATCACTGCAACGCAATTTCGCGTATCATAAGCTCCTTTAAACTAACGACAGAGCAACTGTGCATCCTGTTTGCTTAGTTTTGATGAATATCAATGAAATTATTGGACGAGTAACGATTTTGTAGGCTGGAAAGGATCAGATGATTATTTTGCAAAAAAATATCGTTAATTTGACCGTTGACTAATAACCGAAATTTTTTTTTCTTTATTCAGTAGCCAATTATTTGACTAAATCTAACAAACAAAGGCATCTGGGTCCAGAAATAACGAATCGAAAAGCTATAGTACAAGTCAAAGTACATGGCCTAGGCCATCCCTTTGTGCTTACGGACAGCTTGGGTCACATTATTTGATGTTGACCATACAGGATTTTTCCTTGGAGAGATTTGGCCACCTCGGAATTGAACGCGGGCGCTGTACCCACTCTACCCTGTCAGGCCCAACAGTAATACCGATATGGGACTACCGACCGATAGCAACAATCGAGTTGTCGATCTGTCCTTTTACAGTCGACTCTCGCTAACTCGAAAGTCCACGGGACTGCGATTTTTCTCCGTGTTACGTATAGTTCTCGTAGGCATGGTTCGAGTTATAGAGGTAAACTAAATAAAAATTCGTGATATATAGGTAAAGAAAAAATGTAGTTTATACCCTACATTCAACAAATCCAAGCTTTTAACTTATTCAAATGTTATATATCAATGACAAAAATACAGTATTTATAATATAATAACCTGTAAAACACAAAAACAGATGAGATCATATTAATTCTGATTAAAAAGTCTGTAATCTTCCTCTGCTTAAACATGTAAAAACAATTATTACAGTAGGCCTATCGATCATACTTTTTATTAAAACAATAATATAAAGAAACTATACTGTATGCCCTACAGCTAAAAAAATAACTTATAACTTATAACTTTGAATATTACTGTATTAATAAATAATACTTACAGTACAGTATACGAAATAAAAAAAATTGTGAAATAAAATAGAATAAACAGTTCAGAACGCCGGGATCTCGTATTACAGAGGTCCATTCTGAAAACTTCGTGGTACTGTATGGAGGTAAACTTCGAGTTATGGAGGTAAAGCTTACATTGAATTCGTCTTATCTACTGAACTTCGTGTTATAGAGGTAATTATTGTGTCCCTTCGAGTTATAGAGGTAAAATATACCCGGAAAATTGGAACGTGTTATGAAAATTAGTTTGTGTTATGTATAGTAATTTCTTCGTGTTAGACAGGTTTTTCCAAGGGGATTAAAAATTTTGTGATATCGAGGAATTCGTGATATCAAGGCTCGTGTTAGCGAGAGTCGACTGTATTGACTGAAAACAACCGATTGAAAAACCGATTGAAGATCGGCCTCGACCAAAGTGGCGACTAAATTAGAAGTGTTCCTCGGAAAAGAAAATAAAAGACGTACAATCGTACCCAGAAATACCCCCGTTGCAGCAGACCTGCATACTCAGCGAGTTTCGAATGCAAAACAACATATTTCAATCCAACATAGCGAGATTTAACAAGTTTTTGTAAGCGCCATAAGAATAACACGGGGAATGAGTATGCAGGTTTGCTGCTACAGGTATATTTAAACTGGGTCGTTTTAATTCAATATTTAGCAGATCTATATTTAGAAGAAGCCATTTACCAAGTTTTTCAAGATATGTTGAGAAATAAGCGAGATGTATGATTTTAATTATTTCCCATAAGGTTAACATTGGGACAACGTACTGTGCAACGAGATGTTGTTCTATCAATATCTCGGTAATCATTGAAAAAAAAAGAATTCAAAATACAAAATTGTTTGTTTTTTTAGCTGTATTCATCGGTAGTAACGAAAATTGGATTATTTTAATTTTTTAAGTAAAAAAACTCTAAAATCCCATTTTTGAGGGTTTACCCCCCTCTACCCTCCCCCCTTCCGGTGGTCCGATCGGGCTGATTTACCAACTCGTCCGAGTGATTACCACTTTACACGTCTGTACCAAATATCACTAAGATCGGACCATAATATTTTTGTGTTCGGACCGCTTGTATTAGACATAATAGGGTGTATACATAAATTCTAACGAATAGTGTTTTTTGTTTCTGGGGGCCCTAAAGGTCTTACCATAAGACCTACGGTAATAGCTTATTCCTTTAAGGAAATTCGCTAAAACAATCGATAATTTTTTTGTAACAATCGACTGAATCAATAGTTTTAATCTATTGTTGTATTTCCGTCACTATCACTACCAATGACGGTTGACTGCGAGTTGTCGCTATACAGGGCCCGCGGCCTCACCACGGACCACCGTAGCCCAGGTTGATCAATACGACCCAGACTAGACGACGCCGACGTTCGTTTATGCCCCGGCTACTCTGGCGATTTGCTTCTTTCCCTTTTTACTATTCTTGGCAAAATGATTTGAAATATTATTATAAAAACAAATCGTATTATTTTTATGTTTTGTCACTGAGTTGCTGAGTTTTAATATACGGACGAGAAAAACGAGTACTCGTAAACGAGATGTAGCCGATAATGGATTGTAATGCACAACTTTGTATGGGCCTTTTTAAATAATATTAATTCACGGTTCCAGTTAATGCATTAGGATAAAGGGGTTTTAAGCTGCAAAGTTAGTTTTCTTTTTGCGTTCAGTAACAAAACAGTTTCACACGGTTGGGTGAATAATAAACAAATCTAAGTGGTTCCAGTATTGTGCATTTATTTAAGAAAAAGTAACAACGAGGTATTCCTTTGAATGCCCTCTTTCACTCCCTGGATGTGTAAAAAACTATTTAGCAAACAGTTTTTTTGTGGAGTTTAGACCACGTTTACAACTAAATCGATCCTTAAGTTTAGATAGGACAATTGCTTTACTCAATTTCTTCTTGAATCTGGATCCGAGAAGGAGGACTTTGATTGTAAATTTATATGATTTGTTCCACCATTACCAAGTTTGAAACCAGACTTTGTTACAGTTTTGTCATTGGGCTAAGAGGGATTGTAACAAGAGAAGTTTTAGGAAAATGTTATTAAAACGAAAAAGTCTAATTAGCGTTGAAAGTAACAATAATTAAATACAGCTTTTCTATAGATTGAATCGCCCAAGCTTTATCCCAGTGGCGTCAATCACCGAAGCCTTAACTGCCACCGACAGTATATCTTACTTTGTAAATGGGCTGCAATGAGGAAGTTGATAGTTCTATGAATCATTCCCGTTGTTGACAAAGCGGTCGCCATAAAGGCGCAAGTCGCCGCCGTGTCTGCCGGTGAAGTTGTAAAGTTTACAGCTCGGCGGTCCGCAGGTATGGCAGTAAACTGTGTAGTTGTAAACGGTGTTTATTGGGCTGTGGTTTATTGGGTGAGTTTGTACATCGACGACAAGTCAGTTTTGCCGTTAAGTCTTAACGGAACTCGGGGTTTCGGTCTGTTTAGTAACATGTTGGCTGAGTCGTTAAAGTTGATTTCTCTTCAAGAAGAAATAACTCGATGGAAATCATACTGATGTTACCGTACAAAAAATAATGAAAATCACACTGATGTTATCTTACAAAAAAATATTTAACTATATTATTTTAGGATTGTCTTTTTAGCGAATTTCCCCTATAGGGAAGTAGCCATTACCGTAGGCGGCACGGTGAGACTTAAGCCCGGGACCATGTTATTTTTTCATTTTGAGGTCCCCAGACCCCAAAAACACCGTTCGTTCATTTTCATATAAATATATATATATATATATAGATACCTGTCCGTATAGGCGCGATAACTTTTGTAAAAAAGGTCCGATCTTGATGAAATTTGGAACAAACGTATAAAGCGTCATTCATGACTTCGAGTTCGAAAACCAGCAAGATTGATTTACTCTAAGAAGGTTTTTTCCACAAAATAAAATTTATTTTCAAGATTTAACACCTTTTTTCTAATTATTTTTAAACTTAATTGTAAAAATTGAATTCAGCTTAAAAAAACAAACAATTTAGCATTTTGAATTATCATTCTATGTCAATCCGTCGCTTAGATTTTGGATAATATTGGAGGTGCTAAACACAGTACGTTGTCCAATATTGTTTTTAATTTTTCCCTCCAAAAAGTATAGTCACCCTGATTTGAGATTTAAAAAAAAATACAATTCTGAACATATGATTAAATTTGCAGGTGTTGAATATTTTATTTGTGTTTATTTTGAGTAGTTAGAGTTCATTGATCAAGATTTTGCAGAAAATATATACTATATCAAAAAATACAAATTATTTTTAAATTTAATAAAGAAAGTAAGAGCATTTGGAGGGGGGGATGTCTTGGTCTAAACTGCCTGAAAATGTAGCATAATATATGGTATGTTTACAATTATGAGGATTGATAATATGTTTTATTGAAATTGGCTGCAGATGTAGGTCTGTTGCAACAGGGGTGTTTTAATTACTATAAAACTGACCATATGATTGAATTTAATTTTTTCATGAGATTAAATTATTTGTTTGTTTTGAGTGTTTTGAGTTCATTGGTTATATGTTTGTTCACATTTATATTCTATAACAAGATTACAGCTATTAAAAATTAAAAGACTAAGAATTATATAAAATACAAAAGTGTATGTATTACTAATGAAAACCAATATGGTCTCTTTGTTAATTTTCCTCATGTTTAAAGCTCATGAATGATGAAATATGCGTTTTTATTATATTATTTACTTAACGTATTCAAATGATACTTCCTTCAAACAAGTTGAATGTTCACGTAAACAAAATAAATCCTATGGAAATTCGCTGAGTACGCAGGTCTGCTGCGACGGGGGTATTTTGCCTTTGGTGTCACAAGTATCCAGTTTAATGGAGGACGAGTTTCGCACTATTACAGTGCACCATCAGCTGCCCCAAAACTATTTATTTTCCACTCATAAGTAAGGTGTAGTCATGTCTTGCTGCATTCAAATCACAATAAATAAACACTGAAATTTAAAACACCGTAACATTTATTTACACAGTGTTTACACATAAATGTAAATGTTCCACTGAGTAAATTTTCCAGTGTTTTTAAATTTCAGTGTTTATTGTGTTTTGAGTGCAGCAAGACATGACTACACCTTACTTATGAGTGGAAATATAAATAGTTTTAGGGCAGCTGATGGTGCACTGTAATAGTGAGAGACACATCCTGCATTAAACTGGATACTTGTGACACCTAAGGCAAAAAAGGTAATCCTGCAATAATGTAATGAATTATAACAGGTGTCAAAGCTAAAACAGTCAAACAAAAATTATCGAGACTTGGGCTTATGGCGTCTCCGATAAGAAAACGTAAAAATGCCATTTGGCACCGATAACATATAGTAGATTCCCTCTTCTCCCGACTATACACTCCGCGGAAAAAACACATTTTCAAACGGAAGATTTTGATCAAACATCGGTTTATCTGGACGGTTTTATCGGTTTTCGGCGCGAGATGGACGGTACTGCATCGACGAGGCTCGTTTGAAATTTATGGGAAATAATAATTTGCATCCGTCATAAATTTTAATGGTTAGGTTGTTTGTTTTTGTATGATTTAAAACATACAAATCCTAAACATATTTCCTGGTGTACTGTGTTTTTATGTTTACTTTATAATTTAACGAGTGGTTTGGGACGTCGGTGTAACCGGAAACCCCCTTTACACCAGTGTTTCCCAACCTTTTAGTGCTTGCGTACCACCTACCACATTTTCAATATTTGGCGTACCATCGCAAGGACCAAGAAAGGACCCCCTCCCCCACCACTGAGGGATCCCCTCCAACATTGCTTATAGTTACCCTTTGGTTGTTATGTTTTTTATTATTTTATTTTAGATACATGTACATTGTCATAGTACATTTTTAGATCGCATTTTGATTATAAGGATATTTTGAAAAATTATAGACCTATGTTCATCTCAGCTCTGCTCAATAATTTTACTGACAATTTGAATAAAAAAACTGTATGAATATTAATATGAATATGAATTTTGTAATATAAAAAAATGTCTGGGTATACGTGGGGAAAAATAATCTCTGTCTGTTATTTGGAACTTTACATATTTCTCATATAATATATTGAAAAATTAACATAAATAAACCATTCATAGTAATTCAAATTATACTGTATTTTCACCAATGATCTTATATTTAAGCATATAAAAAATTATATAGCAGAACGACATAATTAGACAGCGTGTTCGAAAAAGAAAATACGTTTGGATAGTAAATCGTACAACTAAAAACCATAGTAACACCACTGAATCAACACTTAAAACTGGTAGTATTTCTTTAATGGAAAGAACATTTTTAATGCCAAATGTTTTGTAAAAAGAATTACTCTTAAAATGAAAGAAATAGTTCCTAAAAAATTGTACGAAATTGGCATTTTATGAGCAAAACAGATATACTGAAAAAGTTAATAAAGTTAAGGCATTAAGTGCGACTTTACTGTTCGATGGGATAGGGTCCGTTCGTAAACCTAAAATTTTACTTTGTCCTACTCTTCAATCTCTTGCGTACCACCAGAAAGGCCTTCGCGTACCACCGGTTGAGAAACACTGATCTAGACGGGTCTTGGTCCCTGGGTGTCCGGATAAGAGGGAGTCTACTGTAAATTTAAAATTAAGTTCATACAAACTTTAAAATCGTATTTACTAAAACTATAACCAAGATGCACTGTAGACTCCGTTTTATCCGGACACCTCGATTCCGAGACCAGTCCGGGTTACGGGTTTTCCTGTTAACCCAACATTCCCTGAAACCCGTTAAATTATATCTCTAATGCATACTGTATAACCTAATACTCTGATTAAGACTTATTATCGATTGATTATATACTGGTCTCATATCTTTCCGGCGAGAATTGTCGAGACAGTAGTAGGCCTACATTACACATGCATATTTCCTGCTGATCACGTCCGGTTAAACCGATGTTTTGATAAAAATCGTCCGGTTAAAAAGATGTCACTTGCTTGATGTGCATGCAGTTCTGTTAAACCGATGTCCGGTTAAAAGGTGTCCGGATAAGAGGGAGTCTACTGTATAGTCCAGGCAATGAATGCTCAAAAAGAGGTATAGAGGGAATTTCATAGATCACAATTTTCGACTTTGTAACTTAATAACAAATTGTAATAATTCCTTGAAAAATAACGTTTTTTGTGAGCTCGCCAACGCCTTAATTTTAGACCAATTATTATGATTGAAGTGTCAAATTACTGGAAATTTTCTCAATATTTCCTGAATGCTGTTCATTTTCCTTTAGGTGAAAAAATCGTTGCCCAATTGGGCATCTAAGTTACCCACAAATTTACATGTATTTCTAATGGAAGGGATATTTTTTAAACATATTAATAAAATTAGTGCTTACCTTGTAAACGGTTGGACCAAAGTAGACATATTATATATTTTTCTTACAGGAAATTTAATTTTCTTTAATTTTCAAATTTAATAGGGAATACTTAAAGTTGATAGTTTTCAAGATATTTAGGAAAAACCAAAAAATTGTATTTTTAGGCCCCTCCAGCCCAGCCGGCTCAAGGGCTAAGGGCGGGGACTTTTGATATATTTTACTCCTAACTAGTCCAAACAAAGTTAAAAAGTCAAAAATCGTGATCCATGCAATTCCCTCCATAACATTTCGTTGCCTGGACTAGTAATAGAAAGACAGTTTTGAGGCCAACGTAAAAAATAAAAGCGTGGACTTCAGAGATACCGCAACGGGCTCGTTACTTTGTTTTCACAGTTGAAGAGTTGAAGACGGTCAGTGAAGAGTCTTTGCGGCGGAATAACTAGAGAGCCCCCCCCAATTACACTTCATCGCTCTCCCCCCTAACCCCCCCCCTCTTTAACGTTCGCTGCTCCGGTTCAATGCAAGGTTCAGGTAAATTACGAATGTCAATAGACATCGAGGGACGGTTTAAATACAGGGTAAAATTGGATCTGCGATGTAATTGATGTGCACGGTTTTTATTGGAATGCTGGTAATAGTTGTTTATTTTTAAATACGGAGTAAAATTGGATCTGCGATGTAATTGATGTGCTCGGTTTTTATCGGGTTGTTGGTAATAGTTGTTTATTTTTAAGCCGGGTGAAGGTCAACGGGGTTAAGTTTAGCAGACAGTAGTGCAATAATTTAAACAGTTTGCTTCAGTGCAACTATTCTGTTGGTTGAATTCCAAATAAATTTCAACGAATTGAATTTGTGCTGAATGCAAGTGTTGGAAAACGATTAACTAAATAGCTTAGATTTTACGGTTGAAAGGTTCTGTCTTAAAAGAGTGTGTTGGAATGGTCCCTAGTTCTGTTAAAGACGGTGACACACTATCACACATTTCCCCGAACAAGACATCGGATCACACATTCCTCCGAGCGCGGTAACGCGCGACGGCGCCGGCGTACTGAAAGACGTTCTGGGCAGAGTAGACCCTGACACACTATCACACATCACACAAGACATCACACCGAACATCGTCGCGAGCGCTCTGGAGGCGGTTTTTTGGCGAAAGATCAAAGAAATGTCTGGTACGGTGTCTTGTATGATGTATGATAGTGTGTCAGGGTCTACTCTGCCCCGAACGTCTTTCCGTACGCCGGCTCGTTACAGCGCTCGGAGGAATGTGTGATCCGATGTCTTGTTCGGGGGAATGTGTGGAGCGAAAAATTTATCTCCCTGCGCGGTCTGATGTGTGGTGTGATGTCTTGTTCAGGCAAATGTGTGATAGTGTGTCACCGCCTTTAAGCTCTGGATTGGTGTGTGTGCGATGTCAGTTGGCGTTGAATACTGTAGTGTGTAATTCTCACTATTAATATTTTTTTAAAGTGTACCTCGTGAGGAACATGTCAAGGCTTGGGTGTTTTCCAACATAGCTGTTAAACCGGCGTTTTTCTGGTTAGGTATAATATACAAATTGTCAATAAATAAACGGATGATTATAATTGGCAACCTTTCGCAAAGAATTGCCAAGGTAAGATTTACTATTTCACCTGTTATAATCAAGAAACCTAGAATCTAAAAATTATTAAATAATTCAGTTCTCCCTCAACCCTTAAAGTCCGGTTTTTAAAAGTTTGTTTTTATTAACACCTATAAACTTAACCATGCGTGCTCCCAATGCTGTAACTTGATTTCGCATGTTCTCGTTTCAACGTGGTATCCAACGACCGTTCATGTTTTAAATACGGCCTTCCCTTCATTCGATGCATAACTTTTCCTCTCCTATCGAAGTCCAGCACAGTCTTTTATCTATGTAAATTTTATTTTATTTTAGTATTCTGTTAGGTCAGTGACAATAAGGTAACATAAAGTAATATCACTCGCACTGTAGGATAAAGGCGTAGGCACGTACTGTGGAGTGCAGATAGGCCCTGCATTATACATGGCCACGCGCCGCCTCCCGTTGCATAATCATTACCCACTCAGAGCGGCGTTTCGCGCCGTGATCGCCGGCCGTCTTCACGGCCCGCTGGCCCGGGTGTTAACCAAGCCTTGTTTGCGGCTGAGTGTTTAACGCGCGGGAAAGATTTTAGATATTTGTAGTGGTCGTTGGAAAAGATAATTTTGTTGAAGGATGTTTTAAAAAGGTGACTGCTGTCCCCGGGTGTGAAATTGAAATTACGAATTCGTTTTCCTATAAGAAAAATAGGCAACCACTTTTTGCGAAGTTAATTTTTAATTTTTCACTCGGAATTTCAGCTCGATCCCGCTTAACTCATTCAACAGTTGGGAAACCTTCGATCGATAAAACATTTCGCTAAGTAATCGAAACATTCTATTAACACGACCCCTTAATGCCGTGTCACACATGGCGAGTTTAGTCGCCGCTACTTTAGTCGCCACTACAGCTCACAGGCTTAAAAATCACTTGCAGTCACACATAGCAAGTTGTAGCGGCTACTTCCGTCACAGTATAAGTCCGTTAGTTTCCAATTCATTAACTAACTCCTGGAATGCCTGTTTTTTGCGTCTCTTTTTAATAACCTGCAGATCTAATGTCCCACAGACACTCGAACTTTCTATAAATATTTAAAAATGAAACAATCTGGCCACTTGGCCACTTCAAAATCTCTGTCATCTTAGAAAATTCGAAATAAAATCAATAATAAACAAAAACACTTGTCTAGCACCCTCCTAACGAAATCTGACTACAAAGACGCGAACGTGTGACAGACAATCAACTACTAAAACACACCCTGTCACATGTAGCGACTGGGGTAGTTTTTGCTCGCCGGCGTGCAGAACATGTGACTTGTATGACTTTCAAGGCCGGCTACCAGCGACTACTCGCCCCAAAAGTTAAACACGTCCGACTTTCCTCGCGAGTAAATTTTCAGTCGCCGGCGAGTGCTAGTCGCCGCTACTTACTATGTCACACATAGCTATTAGTAGCCGCTACTCTAGTCGCGACGAGTAAAGTCGCCATGTGTAACACGACCCCTTAGTAAGGAACCTTTCGATTGTTTCGACTTCTCGCGGTCGCTATTACTAGTCGGTGGTGCTGACAGTCCGATCATGTAGAGTGTCGCGTCCCTTGCGACACTATTAGCAAACAGAACCCATCTAATAGATTGCTGTTTGCTAAATTGAGTGTTTGGCTATTTGCTTAATTGAGTGTTTATATGGGAGCGGTGGCTCAACGTGTTCAAAAGTCAATTTATGGACGGTGGAAGTTTATTTGTAATGAAAGTAACACGTTTAATTGCTAGGTCAGTAACACGTTTAGTTGCTTTTAACAACTGTAGAATGTTGGCAGTCCCTTTTAAAATTAATCTTTTTAAATAATCCTAAACACCCCAGAGGCATCATCTTAATTCTCCCTTATATTTTTTCTAACAATCTACATCGCCACGCGCCGCCTCCCGTTGCATAATCATTACCCACTCAGAGCGGCGTTTCGCGCCGTGATCGCAGTCCGTCTTCACGGCCCGTCTGGCCCGAGTGCTAACCAAGCCTTGTTTGCGGCTGAATGTTTAACGTGCGGGAAAGATTTTATATATTTGTAGTGGTCGTTTGACAAGATAATTTTGTTGCGGTAGTTAGGAAAGACGTGCATATCGCTATTCATTACTAATTTTATTTTGTTTTGATTTTGATGACTAGTGAAATTATGGTACATAGCTAAATGTTATTAAGAAAGTATGATTTGTTGTAGAGATAGTGTGTGGTAGAATTTGGATAGAAACTGCTTTGGATACATGAGCTAGTCTTTACAAGGTAAAATGTATTCTTAATGTGTACGGTTGTTAAAAACCGTCCGTATGCACTAAAGTGTACCCATGATATTCGTCTTAACCTCATTGGGGCCTACGAAGACCAACACGGGCCTGCACATTTCCCCACAAATGGCAATGACCGCTGGGACGAGGTAGCGCGCCGCCAGGCTTCACAATAGTTTGATTTGTCAACAAAGATTAGGACTGGCCCGGGCTACCTGGACCCTTTCTCTCCAACCTTGGCCGCCACTATATACGCACGGTTTTTATTATATGGAATCTGTTCCTGTGGGAGAAGAAACACGTCCCTCAAGTAGGGTGACCAGATTGTTTCCAAATAAAAACGGGACACTTAAACAAAACTCACTCCCCTCAATCCCCTATACAAACACCACACACCAAGGTGTTTATGTGGGGGTCTCTGTAACTTACAAGTTTTGAAGTGGAAGAAATGAAGTATCAAATTGTTTTTGAAACTTTTAGACCATGAATTTTATTTTCCATTTGTTGAACTTATTACAGCGCACTATTGTTACAGTTTTTCTTTAAGGAGACGATAAATGGCATTCAGCCATGAAACGTGATTTTTTTAATCGCCACTTATTGAGGATTGAAAAGAATCAAGTCACATTTTTTAAGATCTCGACATGTTATTATAATATAAAAGGAAAAAGATTTTCAAACAAATTATGTAGGTGGTAATATATATAAAATTGTAGGATCAAAAAAGCGCAGCAGTACAGCCAATCGATTATAGTAGACTAGGTTACTAAACTAGCTACTAAAATGCAATTCTAAAATCTTGTTTAGCATTTATTTGGTAAAAGTTCGTAATATTGTTGTTTCATTAAGTAATGACAGATGCCTCTAAATTTTAGGATAATGTTAGGTATGTTTTTATACACAGCCTACGTTTTAAAAAACGGGACATTTCGGCGTCCCGACAAAGTTTTTCGGGACAACGAAACAAAAACGAGCAATGTGAAAAAACGGGACTTTTCCGTTTTTACGGGACGTCTGGTCACCCTACCCTCGAGGCACCTCCCTGGTTGACGAAGGTGCAATGGTCTATGTCTGTACCATCGACCACACAGTACAAAAATAGATGGAGCATAGGCCCGCGCGCGATGAAGCAAGAGATTGTCCTTAGTCGGTGACAAGATGGCGGAACAAATTATGTAAAAGATTAAAAATAGGGTATCAAATTAAAGATCTGAATCTCACAATCACTATGGTCCCAATTATAAACTGTTTAGAGGCAGTTTACACCTCGTATTCGATAACCTATAATCTTGTCCTGACATTTTTAAAGAGAAACTGCCGCCGCGGAATGCACCTGTAACGTTCCTGTGATGTGTAAACTGCTTTTAACCCATTTATAATTAGTATCATAGTTATTGTGAGCTTCAGACCTTTAATTTGATACCACGTTTGTATTTTTTTAGTCAACTGCCTTTTTGTAAACAGCAGTTTAGGATTGATTTTGTTTTTATGCAGGCGCCGGCGCCGCACGGATAAACTCTCCCACAATAAGTTATCGACCAATCTACGGCAGCTAATTTTTTCAAAAAATATGATTTAAAAATTCAACTCTTTAGCAACAATTTCCACCGTTTTTTATTTTATCTGACCAAAAAATAAAAAGTAGCAGCCGACTACTTTTTTCATGTCATGTTTAAAAGTTGAATATTTAAAATAGAACAAAAATTATTTTGGTAATATGATTGATACTATTACTGTACAAATCTAAAAGACTCTTCACATGCAAAATTTCAACCTTAAGCCTCAACGCTAAATAGTGTAAACTACGAGTTATTTTTAACATGAGCACTGTCAGATTACGCAGTTTTAAGTGTCGTTTTGTGTTTCTATACCGAAAGAATTTGGCGGCCCCTGCTTCATTTGCTGCAATGCTTCCCTACCAACGGCAGTTTTCGTTTTTCTGCGACACTAGCGGCGACTTTTGGAACTGCTGCTCCATAAGAGCCCTTGTTAAATTTGTGCACTTTTCGCCGCGAAAGCCGGTGCAGGGGTAATCGCGGTGTCATTTAGCGCATCCAGTTCTTAAAATAAAAGTTATTCGGATATGGCATTATAAAGATAACGAGTCGCAGATTGTTTATTGCTTCTCCAAAATCGTTTATGCTCACTCATTAAAAAGATACGTGGCGTTAAAGTTGGTTAACTTCAACAGAATGGATCTTCAGAATACGTTAACAAGAGCGATGTTGGGTTAGCAATTAACATTCTACAACTCTTTATTTTTGAAATGCTGTGTTAAATTAAATTTTATTTTAAAAACTGTAGGCGCTAAATGACACCGCGCGGAGCGTGTTTTAGGCATGTTTTGGGGTAGGTAGGGAACCCTCTTAAGATAGGGATGCTCTGACTATTTGTACTATGTGGTGATATTTTGGGGCCAGCCTTTCGCAGCTGTCAGCTGGTTTGCCAGCTCATCCGCTTGGTTGTTCCCCTTGTTGAGGCCTGGGTCTCCGGATGGTTCCCCTCCGAGGTGTGAAACGGGACCATTGGTCCTGCCCAGAGTGAGGGCAAAGGTCTGCTGGCGGTGAAAATGGGGAACCTGGCGAGGCTCACGTCGGGACTTTGGATAGTTCGCTGTCCATTGAAGGAGGCTTTGTGGTAGGCCTCTGCTGAGCAAGGGTGTCGGGTTTTAAACCTAGTATCCCGGATGGGACCCACTTCTAATCCCGCCTCCGTAACGGGAAACCTATTGCGGAAGGCCGGAAGGCTGGGTGCATAGGCAAACGAAGTACCACGGGTGCTGGTTACCAGGCCCCACTGGCTCTGGCTGGGGTCGACTCTCGGTCAGGGCTGGTGGACCAGCGTTTGGGATTGGTCTCGTGGTTACGAAATGGGCAGGGTATGTCCCGCTGGGCTTATGGGGTCACCCCCATGAGTCTGTTTTACCCTGTTCTGGCTCATAATGGCGGATTGGCTCTGTCAGAGGTAAGGTAGGCCTCGTGCGTAGCTCACGTAGACCTCCACCCCACTGGTGTGGTAAGGGCTCTTGTCATCCGTGGCAATTGTCCCTTCAAGCACTAGTTGGTGGTCATGAGTAGTCAGTGTGCCCTGGTTAGAGGCTCGGGGACAACCCCTTCCTCGACGGGCTCGGCTTTGCCGTTGACGAGTGTGACGGTCTTAAGCCACCCCGACAGCCAGGGGCGGTGGTCTCAAGCCTGGCTGGGGCCGGGTAAGGCTAATGCTCAGGTACCGACCTAAAGGAACGTAACACGTGAAATGAAATGAAATGAAATGATGTACTATGTGGTCGATGGTCTACTGTCCCGGCCGCCTCGGTCGCGGCAGGTTGAACGGCCGTACAAAGCCTCCGTTCCGCCACATTATCGCCGTCCGTGGAAGCTTTCTCCGCGTCCCCGACCGACGACTGACGAGCCTACAGAACCCACCGCCCCGTCGCGCCGTGATAAAAAGAAGATTACAGCGTTTACTGTTTACATTTTTGTTAAAATTCTTTGTTTTTTAGCGAATTTCCCCCATAGGGAAGAAGGTGTTACCGTAGTACTCATGGTAAAACCCAAGCCCGCGACCATGATAACTTTTCGTTTTGGGGCCCCCAGAAGCAAAAAACACTATTCGTTCATTTTCATACATATATAAATGTCTTTAAGCACGATAGCGGCCGTAAAAAATGGCCCGATCGGAATTAAATTTGGCTCAGACCTGTAAAGTAGTAATTATTCGGACGAGTTCGTAAACCAGCCCGATCGGACTACCGGAAGGGGGGTAAAGGGTGTAAACCCCCCTAAAAATGGGTTTTTTGAGTTTTTTCCATAGAAAAATAAATGTTATCTAATTTTTGTGGGCACCATTGAATTCAGCTCAAAAAAACAAACAATCTAGTATTTTGAATCACTGCTCTATGTCCATTGGTTACCGAGATATTGAAAGTGGTAAACACAGTACGTTGTCCCGATGTTAACCTTATGGGGAATAAGTAAAATTCTATATCTCGCTTATTTCTCAACATATCTTGATAAAACTTGGTAAATGGCTACTTCTAGTTCAGGTCTACTAAATAATGAATTAAAACCACCCAGTTTTCACATACCCGTAGCAGCAAACCTGCATACTCTTTCCCCATGTTATTCTTATGGAGCTTTAAAAACATGTCAAATCTCGCTATGTTGGATTGAAATATGTTTTTTTGCATTTTAAATTCGCTGAGTATGCAGGTCTGCTGCAATGGGGGTATTTATAAAAATTACGTCTCCTTTACATCCAGTTAGTAAAGGTAAATGTCCACCGCCGATTTAAGAGGGGGCTCCAGTCACGAAAGATTTCGCGTTTCTACCTGCTTCTCCCATAAGGCTAATGTTAACTTTCAAGTTCCATCCAGCCTCAACCGCTCATCCAAAATCCTTTTGAAGGATTTGAAGAGGAAAAAGTTATCTAGCGACATGAGTAAACAGAATTTGCATAACGCTCTTCTTAAAAATTAAATAAAATCTTGTTTACAACCAAACTAACGGTAATATCAAAATTCTCCCCACTAATGTCGCTAGATATTTTTTTCTCTTTCAAATTAGCCATAGATAAACGATTTTAGGATGAACGGTTGAGGCTGTACAGAACTTGAAAGTTAACATTGGTGTTAGGGAAAAGCAGGTAGTCGCGCGGGACTGGAGCCCCCTCTTAAATCACAAACATTCAAACTACAAGTGAACTTTGACTCATAGGCCTAATTAGACCAGTTCGTAAATTGTTAACCGGGTAATTTTTTTTCGGATTCCACGTTAAAATGTCCAGGTGTCTTAGATGCCATTGGCTGTTGGGCTACTAATTAACAGTCCTCTTTCAGGAACAGGTCGGCCTCAGTCACTAACAAGACTACAAGATCGCGCCACAATCATCTTTCACTCATCTGTCATTCATACTTGGCTTAAAATACCTACCTGGGTAGGTCGCTATTTCTAGCAATGTAATATAATGTAGTGTAAAGCCGTTTCAGGGGATATTCTTGAGTTTTTCACGCATTAAGTATAACTAAAGGCTCTTGGCTTCGACGCTGAGGAGTTTCTGTTTACGTAAACATGGACGATTATGAATAAACTTTGAACATCAAGCAACATTTTTCGTTAAAAACACATTTTATTTTTTAAGCGTAGTCAAACACAGTGTCCTAGTGTTAAAGGGGCCTTACAATCCGTCTCCACCGGTAAAATAAAAGATAAAAATCGATTTTTCGATATTTACAATCACGATTGTATTAACCAAAACATTTCGATATTATCATCGGAACGATAATTTAAAGCATATTCCCACGTTTAGCGCAACTGCGTTATCATTAACTTTTATCCGCACCAGTTCTTAGTTTTGAGTTTTAACGTCGAAAACCAATAAACATGTTAAGTAACAGTTATTGATTTAGCCAGTTATTGCTTAAACCAGTATACTTTTTTAGTTTTATAGGAGTTGTATAAGGCTGGGAAGGCACTCCCTGCAGTGTTGCAGTGTGACTGGTGACAGATGAAGCTCGTTTAGCAGTGGGCAGCAATCCCGGGTTGATAGCCTAGTAGACGATCTACTGTCGGACAGGGGACAGTGGTAACGATGCGTGATTGTGCGACGTTACAACCGAAACGTTTCGATCGTTACAACTTCTCGAGGTATTTAGATTGTTAAATGCCCTGCAATCGATTGTTAATCCCTGACACATTCGATTGTTAATGCCTGACATTCGATTGTTAATCCCTGACACATTCGATTGTTAATCCCTGACACATTCGATTGTTAATGCCTGACATTCGATTGTTAATGCCTGACATTCGATTGTTAATGCCTGACATTCGATTGTTAATGCCTGACATTCGATTGTTAATCCCTGACACATTCGATTGTTAATGCCTGACATTCGATTGTTAATGCCTGACATTCGATTGTTAATGCCTGACAATCGATTGTTAATGCCTGACACAATCGATTGTTAATGCCTGACACAATCGATTGTTAATCCCTGACACAATCGATTGTTAATCCCTGACACATTCGATTGTTAATCCCTGACACATTCGATTGTTAATGCCTGACATTCGATTGTTAATCCCTGACACATTCGATTGTTAATCCCTGACACATTCGATTGTTAATCCCTGACACATTCGATTGTTAATCCCTGACACATTCGATTGTTTATCTTTGATTGTCGATCGTTATCGTTATAAGCTTGTTTGCTATCAACTCACACGTTTTTACTCAACAGCCTATTGTTTGGTTTGTAAAAATTGTTGAATTGGTGATATACTCAATGTAGGCTACATTATATCCATATATAAATTATGAATTTTTAGGAATAAATGCATATTCAAATTATACACATATATTGTGGGGCTGAATTCATTAAGTTGGGTATATTTTTATTTTTATCTGTGAATTAATTTTATATTTAGAAACAAATAACTTGAGTGATGAGTGACTCACTCACCTACTCACCCATTTCAACAAAAAGGTCCCAGGAATGGATTTTTTAGAATGTAGATCCGTTAAACAAAAATGGTCACCACTTAAGCGGTATGCGAAAGTTGTGGTTGCCGCGTTGCTTTATAAAAGGTGACCACTGTCCCCGGGTGTGGAATTACGAACAAGTTTTCATACCAAAAAATAAACAAGTCACCACTTTACGTAGTTCATTTTTTATTTTTTTTCACGTGGAATTTCAGCTCAATCCTGCTTAACTCATTCAACAATTGGGAAAATTTTGATCGTTAAAACGTTTCGCTAAGCAATCGAAACAATCCACAAAAACGACCTTTTAGTAACTTTCGATTGTTTGGACCTCTCACAATCGCGTATCGCTTGAAGGTGGTGGTGGCAAGTTATTTAAGAAGTTTTGATTTTTATTTTATAAAAAAGTAAAAACGTCATACGATGCCTACAAAAGTTTATGTAACGTGGATGTTTTAAAATTATTTGGTACTCCGCTCTCTGGTGATCACGTAGAGAGTCGCGTCCCTTGCCGGCACTGAGGTTTGGCATTAACCCTTGTCGACAGTGTTTAGCAAACTGATTCTATCCAGTAGATTGCTGTATGCTAAATTGAGTGTTTTAGTGGGGATGGCGACTCCACGTGTTCGGAAGTATATTTATGGACGGTGTAAATTTATTTGTTATGTCATTAACACAGTTAATTGGTTTTTTACAACTATGGAATGTCGGCTGTCCCTTTTCAAGTTAATATATTTAATCATCCTAAACACCCCAGAAGCATTGTCTTGTCTCATTTTTTATTAGGAATCTTTCACCAGTGTAGGCAGTCTTAATACAAAGAATACTATAAATCAATACCTTAAAATTTTTAGTTAGGTCTGTTTAAATATACCGTTTTAAAATAATAAACGAATGTTTCACTTAAGTCACTACAACAGTATAATATTTTATTTTGATCCAGTTAGAATTTTTTTCCAAAAGTTTATCATAAAATTTGTCAATGTTCCACGTGAGCCAATTAAACAACTAATATTTCGTGATTATCAACCCCATATTTTTTTGTAAAAACTAATTTTAGTGGAATACACAAAATTTTTCGCAGTTAACTTCTTCTGCCTGGGGGCTGTTTCTAAACGATGTTGGTGAATTAATAAAGTTTACTCTGTATTTTGTGATGCTAAGATTCCGTTTCAAAACCGTAAAGATACAATGGAGATGGGTTGTATTTAGTAGTTAGTGATTAGTAGCTATTACTTGTGAAACCCGTTTAGAAACACCCCCCCTGGTGTTCATTAATTTAAAACTTCACTATGGGATGTATAACCAAACATTTTTTTTCTTTTTCCTTTAGAACAATTTTATGTCGCTTTGCATAATACCGTAGATCTAGCGTAGTGTTGACTACTTTTTCGGAGGTTTCATAGGATTTCCTTCGGAATTAATACTTATACATTATTTATTTGTAAAATATACAGTTCCAAAGCTTAGTGGTAAAGACCGAAAGTTTGTTCAGTAGATTGTCGACAATTTAACGCTAAATGCTGCCTCAGCTTAAAACTTCGTTCTCTGCAGACTCGAGAAAGATTTAGTCTTGTTAGCTCGTAGTGCTTGTGTAAATTGCATTTATGTGGTGATACCTAACTTTTAAGGCTGATTATCCAACTAATTCAACAGTCTTAAAGTAATTTTTGCTAAAGATTGTTTGCAAGTTCACACGTTACAAAAAGGAGTTCAGGGCTTGTAGCAGGTTGTTTTTGTATTTTTTTTTTGTTATTTGATTGATGTTGGTTATTTTTTTTGGAATTTGGTTATTTTTTTTTTGAATTTTGGTTATTATTTTTATTTTTTTAACCTCAAGAACTGATACAAGCCATGTTTACTCTATTCGTCTGTCAGACGATCTCTTAGCAGCATTCAAGTTAAGTGTAAGAAAGGTCGTAGAGGCCCTAACTTTGCCTGAATAAATAAACGATTTTTCATTTCATTTCATTGCGGCAGACGAATCTCGTCAGCTTATGTTGCGTGAAAACCAAGTCTCGCCGTCAAACATAGGCAGATTTGTGATTAGTCTGTCGAAATTTTCTTTTTTACCAAGATTAAGAATGTAATATCCCTGATATAATGCAATGTCGGTTTTCTAATTTTTAGCAACATTTTTGGTTTACTCAAGGTTATTTTTTGGTTATTTTTTTCTTTTTTTTAATTTTTTTCAACCTCAAGAACTGCTAAAATCCCTGAGTGTTAATACCTACTAAACTATTGGTGTTAAATTGTTTTCCCAATCCATTAAAACAGAGAATTCTCGAATATATTTTTAAATAAATTTCTTTATTTACGAGTGTCAACTTAAAACGGCCGTATGTGGTATGATGTGGTTGAGTTCGTCAATTTGTCATAGCCATCTGTGTGTATAAGTTGTAGGGCCCCGTCGTTACCACATGTTGGCGGTGTGAGCTCAACCCCAGCCACTGCGGACTCCTCTATGTTTGCCAACAGTGTTTTGGAATGAAGAAAGTTTTGGTAGAGCAAAATGGAACGTGTCTGCAAATATACTCTTTTTTGCACGCGGTTTGTCTCAGGGTGTGGTAAAAATTCAAATACAGCAGTACAGAACTCAAAATAGTATTCCTACCAAGTTATTTACCAAGTTTTGTTTTTTATTGTGTAAAAAAGTAAAAACGTCATACGATGCCTATAAAAGGTTATGTAACATTTATTTTTGTTACAATTATTTAGTACTCCGCTACCGAAATTGAATAAGAAGTGGAAATGAATAAGGTACTGTGTAAGAAGGTTGTTACACTGTTATCTTTAATTTAGGCGGTTGGCTGTACAATGATTAATATCAAGTAATTTAGTTTATCTAATTGGATGACTCGAAGGGGTGTTTGTAGACGTTAAATAGTTGTTGGAAATTATTACATTAAAGTCGGTTGAGGTGGTTTCCGTGCGTTTACTTTACACTCCTTATAACTAACGTAGTCCGTCATACGCACTGTCCGTTGTAATGTTATGTTGGACCTAGGTTTCGGCTACTTGCCATCTTCAGCTACTAATGAGTGCGTCGAATCTATTTCTTTAAGTAGCCGAAACCTAAGTCCAACATTTCAACGGACAGTGCGTAGGACGGACTACGTTAGTTATAAGGAATTATTACATTGCCGAATTGTTTTAATAATATTTTTGGTAAAATTAATTTTCATAGCATTAATCGGTATTGCGCACAATAATGTAACGTGTAAAACCAGAGTTTGAATTTATTCAAACTTTCAATTTATTCATTTACAGGAAATGGTTGAAAAAAGTTTGACGATATTGTAGTTTGAGTCATAAAAGGAAAAACGATAGAAGGGTTAAAAATGCGGTCGATAATATGGCGATTAATCCAATTGAACCCAATATAGAGAGGAGTGGATTTGTGAAATTAATATTAGAACTCTCTGTCATTATCGCAGTTTCAGTCGGATCGGATTACCTGCAATATCGATATCAACGACGTCCTCCGTATCAAAGCGGTCAGTATTAATTATAATTTGCCGCTTTGGGTCTCAGTATGATCAGACTGTTTTCTTTTTATATTATTTTAAGGGTCAAATTAACAGAGCTTGGTTTATGACGTGACAAGTTCGCTGCTTTTAACCAATTCATTGTTCTTTGTTTGAAATTCATTGTTGGTGATGGTGATTTTATATTTTGATTCGGATTTTTGCGGACATTTGCCATCACTGATTAGTAAAAAACAAGTTTCACGACGTTTCCGGATCTGGAATCTGATCCCGTCTTCAAGTGGAAGAAAACCTAGAACATAACAAAATTAGTAGCACATAGACAGGAAAACTGGACAAAAACACAGCTAAAACAGAGAACTGTAAAAGCAGTCACGAAAACACTAAGCTGAAAAGAAAAACAACAACACAAAATAACAAAGTATCAAGAATCACCAGACAGGAGAGAGCACGTCCACACCCAATCAGAGCTGAGCTGAGACTTAAAAAAAACTTTTTTTCTAGGTTTTCTTCCACCTGAAGACGGGATCAGATTTCAGATCCCGAAACGTCGTGAAACTTGTTTTTTACTAATCAGTTATGGCAAATGTCCGCAAAAATCCAAATCAAAATACAATTCATTGTTTTAACGAAACCGATATACTATGTACATTTTTCGTATGTAGATGTTAATGTGTTTTTATTCGAGGGCGTCTTCGGATAGGTGGATTCAGAATTGGTTAACCATCCCAAGATAAATATACAACTAGACTCCGACTTATCCGGACACCTTTTTAACCGGACATTGGTTTATCCGGACTACTCTCGGCAGAAGTAACAACTTTTTATCAAAACAGGTTCAATTGAACGTGTTTGGCAGGAAATGGACAGTACTGAACCGACGCGACGATTCTTGAGGGAAAATATTTTAGACCAGTCTCTAAATACTGCTCTCTCCAATTTAAGTTGAATGATTTAGTTATTGAAATTGAGGTATAACTGGCCCCAATTCTGGGGCCCAGTCCTCGCATAAGGCGGGGAGTGGGTAGGCTGGGAGGAGAGAGGAGTAGTAGCGGCAGCGGCGGCCGACATTGTACTAGCCTGGCTGCGTACGTTCGGCAGCTCGCACATAGTTACTGCTTCTCTGTCAATCGTTGTTCAGAGTAACAAGACGCTTCAATAAATACTAATGAAATATTTTATATTATTTAATAGAATTAAAACAGATCATTAATCGCCAGTAAGAGTCGATGTTCCGTCGGTCAGTGTTTTTAGGACGAGATGTAGTGACACGCTATTGTTGACGGCTGAGAGCAGAATGACAGTGCTGCGCTCTAGCGAGGCGTTGTCGCGCATGCGCACTAGCCGTTTTTGCTACCGCGCATCCACCGCACTGGGCCCCAAGAATTGGCGTCAATTACATCGACGATTCCCATGGGTAATATAAAATACCCAATGTATCGTAAAATATATAATTTTTATATTTGGAATTAATAATTACTTTTTTTTAATTTTTTTTAAAATTTTTTTTAAATTTAAGTTTAATTGAAAAAAAAAATTAACCGACGCGTCGGTTTGACCGGAAACCCCGTAATCCGTACAGGCTTCGGCCCCAAGGGTTCCGGGAAAGAGGGAGTCTACTGTACCCTAAATTAAACGCTAAATAAAAACAAAATATCATCTATTTTTTTTAGGGGGGAATGTTGATAAACCCATTCTTCTCATAGGCTTAAAAACCAATTACAATGCAAAAATAGTCCACGAAATAACAACGCTTTTCTTTTAATAGGTGAGTGTTAAAACGCTTCATTACCTTCTTTACGCAAGCGTCAAATTGATCTACTCTTTGTCGGGCCATATTAAACTGCACTCCTCCCTCCAACCCCCCCCCCCCCCAACCTTGGCAGCCGCTTTATTAGGTTCTTTATACCTTCAGGTTAATCAGCCTTTTGTTTTTGTTCCCATATACTGCTTCCCCCACCGCCTTCGGGCAACGGTTTATCAACTTTTTACTTCTTCTGAGTCTTTATTGCGGTTTCAACTAAACAGTAGTTTCATAAAACTAGTTTTTGTAGGGGTGAAAAGGAGTTAGTAAAGTAATATTGCCGTGAAGCGAGTTATGGGCGGTGTGATAAAGTTTTATTGCAGTTTATTCGGTTTAATAGATTGTTTTAACCTTCTTTCGATTCTGAAGGAAAGGAGAAATTCTGGTTCAGTTTCTTAAAATTACTTTGTGAACTTACATAAAGGTCAGTGTATTGTATTTCCTGGAAAATACATAGAATTCTATCCAGCCTCGTTTGAGCACATTTTACTAATACATTTTAGAATTCATTATTCAGCGTTGTAATCAAAACATTATTCACCAGAGTGATTTATGAAGACAGTTTTTCTGTCTCAAAGATAATTGACATTTTGGTACAAGTTGTAAAAGTTAGTTGTCAGAACTTCGCCGAAAGAAACTTGAAGGCGATTTCCTTTAACTTCAATCGATGTTTCAACAAGAATTACAAGTTGTCTATCTTAAAAATACTCAGGTTATCTCGCTTGAGGTAACCTAACCACGGATGTCGTTTTTAGATGTTGAATTTTAATTTACCTACCTCACAGGTATTACAGTACTCTGTACCTACATTTTCTTTGTTACATAATTAATGATTGACTATTCTATTTTAACAATGTGTTTTTTTTACAGGTAAGTCAACTTCTCACTGTCTGCTTTTGTAAGTAAGGTCTCGTAATTTATTTTTGATTTACATCCTAAGTAAAATGTATGTCGAGCCAATCGCCAATGACTTTTTTCTTTGCGATAATGCCGTCATTCCGTGACCTGTTATAACTAGCTAAGCCGAAAAAAACTGTTATCCGCAAAACGGTTCCGGGTTAGGTCTTGGGATGTAAAGGTGGGACTATACGATAAAATAAAAAAATTAGGGGTGTGCCAGTACTCGAGAATTGAGCTTTTTTCGAGCCGAGTATTCACTACTCGACTCGACTCGACTTATTGCAAAATACTCGAAAGTTCGAGTCGGTTAGTTACCCCCGCCGTTTACTCAGAATCGGTACGTTCGAAAGAATATTATGGTAATTTTTCACAATGTCAATCCATCTTTAACGAATACAATTTAAACCTCGTTTGTTATACTTGAAGTAAAAAGTTCTTTGTAGTTATTAAAGACACCAATTTTTATATCACTTTTTTTATATCTTTTTATATCTTTTATATAGTTTTTTAACAACAATAATTTTTTAAGAGATGTAATAATAAATAACTTTAAACTATATAAAAGATATAAAAATAAATTTAAATCTGCTGATTTAAATTTAATATATATTTTTATATCTTTTATATAGTTTAAAGTTATTTATTATTACATCTCTTAAAAAATTATTGTTGTTATATTTTAGAAACTATTCCAAATAAATAGAAACTTAGTTTTTTTGTTGACTATGAATAAAAGTGTACCTGTGTGAATAACTCAAAGGAAATATTTTAATCATGAATTTCGTCAGGTAATTGGTCATGGCTTACAGTCAGTGTTTTCATTTACTTCAAACCCCAGGTAATCCTTAAACACAAGTTAGGCTTGAAAAATGTCTTATTAAAGTGATTAAGTGATTAAGTGATTAATGTATCAAATCAAGAATGTTTGTGAGTTTAAGTTGAAGGTTTTCTTTATTATTTTGGTATATTTTATTGGTATGTATGCTCTTAGTTAAGTAACCCGTTTAAGTTTAATTCCCTCAAAATTGTAATTTGTATTTGAGTAATGATAGTAATTTTTTACCGTCATGTAGAAACATGATGACTATTATATTATAAACTTGAAAAAAAACTCGACTCGAAAAAAGCTCGAAACTCGCGGGTATTTTTCAAAACTCGACTCGACTCGGCTCGACTTCAAAAATCACTAATCGCACACCCCTAAAAAAATATATATAAAATACTTGGGTCAGGTTTTTATTGTATTCAATAAAAATTACATGCGTTAGACGAATTCAGTGGGTTTAATATGCCTTTGTTCTGCCCCATTATAAACCAAGCTATGTCTAAATCATAGTAAACTTTGATCACATATTTACTCACAGTTTGAAACCGTAGCTGAGTAAAGATAGCTTAGTTTAGTAGAATGGTTACTCAGTTACAACCAAGGGATTTAGCCCATCTAAGTATATACTCTGCGGTGTAGTGGTCGTTAGTGACGTTAGTGTAATGTGTAGCATCAACATTTTGGAAACGACCCTCAACCCGGCGGCCAAACCACATCGGAGTTGATGGGTCTAATCTTCTATCTATCTATATTATTGATTCTGTAAGCGATTTTTTTAAATCAAAATTGTGAGAGTTTGCCAGCTCGCAGGATGACAGGAGATGGCTCAAATGAAAGGTCTAGGCCCCAGGGGGTCGGGAAAAATAGCAGATTATGTCCAAATTATACCAGAAAATGAGAAACAACGAAAAATATCTTCCATTTAAAATGCATTGGGATTGAAAAGATTGAAAAACGTCTGCTTTGTTTACATTAAACATGTGGTGCTAATGCTTGATTCAAAGCCATATGGTAGATGTTTACATGTGGGATTTGTTTCAAAATGTAGCTAACTATACAAGTTCAATGTACTATAACAAAAAATATTTTAAACTTAAGATTTTCTGATTTTATAATGAAATCTTGGGCGTTCGGAAGGTCGCAGGATGATGGAGGGGGGGCTGAAACTGAATGTCTCCATCTCAGGGACTCGGGGAAAATACTGAAATTGCTTTAAGCTTACTATAAAATGAGAAATAACGTAAAATATCTGTCATTTAAAAACCATTAGGATATAAAAAGGTCTGCTTTGTTTAGTTAAAACCAAATGCTAGAAATAATCATAATTTTGTGGATCCAAAAGCCTATTTTCTAACAAGGTATTTTGTACTATAGTAAAGAAGGATTATCCTTAGGGGCTATTAGCCCCTTCAAGCCTCTAGTGAACATTATATGTCGATTTAAATTACATGGCCCAGACTGTTCATAAAATAAATATTTTTGGTCATCGGGCTTACCGACGATGGTATACTGGGGCCACGGTATTTTACCCGGACTAAATTCTCCAGTCGATAGTGAAACTGCGGCTAAGGTATGTGGTTTGAGCGTCAAAATGTAAACTGAAAAATATTCCATCAGAGTTGGTTACTGTGTATGAGTTTACAGTCAGTTTATTACCGTTTGTTTAGGCTTGTAGAATATGCCCGCAATTGATTTTTTATTTCTTAAAAAACGCATGGCGAAAATTTTTATCTCAATGCCGATAAAATCAATTTTCGGTTAACTTTGTTTAGTCCTGCCGCAAATTTTCCGTAGTTTTTTCAGATGGTCGATGAATCTTACAAAATTCAAAAATGTTTTTAATGGGTACTCCCTAGTTAGATAAATTGTTAGCGAGTGATACTGGAATTAAAAATACTGGAAATAACCTGGAATTTTAATATCAGATGTCAGTAAACAGGCGTACATCATTTGCGCGGTATGTGGAGAGCCAGGTAGAAGGGTTGCATCTTTTGCGCGGTGAGCTCCAGGGGGCTCTCAGGTACATGCATCATCTGCGCGGTGAGGGGTGGCGGAAGCGGCATTCTGCGGAACACAATATCGTGGCAGCCTTGCCATATCTTTTACATTAATTCATTTTTACCACTAAATGTTATGAATGGTTTTATTATTGTGAGGTGTTAGTATCGGCCAGGCTACTATAGTAACGATAAAGGCAAATGTTCCAATGGAAACTAACAATATTCATGCAAAAAATTGCAACCTAAGCAATTAATGTAATCCTCACTATATAAATTCTTACTATAGATATACAAACGTAAATAAAATTATGCATGATAAGAAAATTTTGATTATTAATGGTAAGTAGTTTATTAATTTAAAGAACAGTATAACCAAACACGGGTTTGAAAAAATTCGACCACAAATATGTTATAGTTGTTTATTTGTCAACAAAATCATAATAAATTTTACGAAATTTTTGTTTATTTATTGCTGTTTCAGTTATTATACTAAACATAAGATTACGCAAAACTATTACTACTGTTTTAAAAACATTCACAATTTTATTAAATAGACCTATTTTAAAATTACTCATTAGAATTATTGTTATTTTGTAACATAATAATATTTGTATAATATTAAATATTCGTAACACACATACACAATATGCAGAATGTCATATTATTATCTCATGCCCGGCGACCGCCTTGAATTAGCTAGAAATTTTATTACACGAGATACCTCTCATATTAGTTTTTAATCATGTTAGGAAAATTTACCACATTTATTTTGTCAACGCAAGCGATGAAAGAAACAAAAAATCGAGTCATGAATGTTGCCGATAAAAGTTCGGCCATCCCTAGTCGGCAGGCAGAGGCTACCTGGACGGGACACCGCGCAAATGATGCAAGGGGATTAGGCGACCCTTCAGAATATTTAACAGCAGGCTTACATACCGCGCAAATGATGAACGACCCAGTAGACACCGTGTCCTCGCAGTGATTCTCGACTGATGGCGCCCGAAACTGGGCCAAACTGGAGCGTCCCGGGAGAGGCAAGTTGGGAGAAGGCGATGAAATCGTATTTTATTCCATAACGAAGACCGTTTGTCGAGAACTTTACGTTAGATATTCTTTTCTATAATTCTTATCTACGTATCAGTTAAAATGAAGCTGGATATCGAAAAAACACAGAACGTAAAATTTAACATTATTTTTAAAGTATTTATTGAAGATTTGCATTATATAAGCTCTTAGAAACCACTTAGGCGTATATCATTATTACTTAGATGATGATATGTCGGTAGATTAAGTAATAGTATTGTTGAGTGTCTGTTGTAGGTAAAGCTTTTAAAATTTAGATACAGTATTGATTTTTTTCTAGATTACTTTATTAATTTTTATTGAATTATTAGTATAGGGAAAGTATAGTTACATTAAAGCACAGGATTTTGTTGGTTATTTGTAATTTTTTTACTATCGTTACACCAAATTTGTTGTTTACATTAAATTGCTCCGAACTCTATTAAATAATGGTTATATTTTGTAAAGGAACCCCCAAACAGACATTTTATGTCTTGGGGGCCCTATTTTTCATATGTGCATACACAATCTTCTGAGGTCAGTCTGGTTTTAATTATTATTATTTTTAATTTTGTTATGTGTCTTTTACCAATATATTGTAAATGTTTGTATGTATGTGCAGAGAAAATAAAGATTTATTTATTTATTTGACAGTTTGTATTTTAAAAGAACCGTTTACAAAACTGTAGTTTTCCGTTTGTATAGGGAGAGTTGTTGTGGAGCGATTGTTGTTGTGGGGGGGGGTTATTTGAAATACTCTGAAGGCTTTAAAACTCAGTACAAGGGTATTAGTCTTTTTATAAATAAGGGCATTTCATGCCCATCGGAATTTATTATCTCCTGTACTGTTAGAGGAAATAATCGCTGTAGGCTGCAAGTTGTTATTTTTAGTCATCAAATTATTTTGGAGTTTTTTCGCTTTCAAATTTAAAATGTTTGTGTCGGTTGTATAATGATGGTCATCGAAAATCAATGTATTTAGTCGTCCCTTTTAACTGCTGATCTACTTTTTTAAGCTTAATGAACCCTAAATATAAACAAAAGTAATAAAGTGTGTTGTGTACAGTTTTAATAACATTTTGGGCACCTTGGAAAATATTAATCAATATCAATATATATATATAAAAGAAGAGTTGTGTGTTGGTATATTTCGGGCTACAGCCAAAACTACATATCGTAGACACTTGGTCTTGGTGTCAAACTAAAGCTTGGAATCTCATGATGTGCACTATGCTGGTTTTGTTTTGATATCTTTAAGGGCTTAGGCCCAGGATCGTCCGAAAGGGACCCATGTCAAAGATTTTGGGAGTGCTTTGAATTGTTGCTATGGTTACCATTATTTCTAATGGTAGCTATTTCTAGCTTCTATGGTTACTAACAGAATACAGCACAAAGAAACGACTAGAACACGATAAGAAAAAATAATCTCCCGGGCAAAGCCGGGGTTATCAGCTAGTATTTTATATTCAAGGTACTGCTTGTAAAATACCGAACATTTAACCGTTTAAAAGTACTTACTGTATGAGTGCTTTTGATACCGGCAAAGTTATGGAGTCATCAAAATGCAGTTAGACGTTGCCGCCCAGCAAAACGGCGGTATATACGTCAAGCAGCGAATTAACCTGGCGGCCATCCAGCCGCTGTGGAAATATAGTTAATATTCAATTAGTCTGGTTTCCCAGCGCTAGCTCTGGCGCTCCGGGTGAATTATTCAGTCGAAACTTAAACAGGTAACTCGTATTTTAAAACTTATTTTTACGGTTCCTATACCGAATCATAAATTTAGACATTCATAAAATAATACTGCATAAAATGAAGTCCTAACTTTTTTAATAGCAAAAAGTCCAATATGGACAACTTATTTAAAATTAGTTTAAGTGATATATACATTCTGTAGTTATAAGAAATTAAAAAAAAATTACAACCTTACCTTTTTATAACAATTTTACCATATTTGTTAGATCAAATTAACAATATTTGTAGAGAACACCTCGGATTATCCGGATTAATGTGGCGGAACACCGATCCGGATAACGAAAAATCCGGATAATCCGAGGTCATTACAATATCGCCTAAATAGCGATCACGTACTTTAGCCCCTGCTAAATTGATGCTGCCAACGAAGTATCAAGACTTTACAACATGTTATTCTTTCAAGCTTGTTCCGCATAAGTACCATTTATCTAACTGCGCTCGATTCTTCCTGTCACCGTACTTGTCCCAACACCCACTTCCTTAGCTAATTCTTTACTCGATTCTCCTGCGACAAGTCTTCTGACAGCATTTAGTTTCTGTTCTAAGGTTAAAACCATTTGTTTTCCTTTTACAACCATCCATTTTGAAATTCAATATCAGTTCATTTAAAGAGTTCACAACTGTAAACACTTAAAGTGACAGCAATAAACTAGCTCGCACAATTACCGTAGGCTAAGCTTATGTTGATTACTGCTAGCAAACCTAAAGACTACGTTCACGGAAATGCTGTAGTGTACTGTTTTGGCGATGCGACTCCTTTATTATTGTAATTCCAAATGCGTACAGTAATGTATAGCATTTGCAGTTTACTTTTAGAAGGAGCATTTCTCTCGTGGACTCGCTAAAATTACTTTTAACCGTGATTTAATTTTTTTAATTTCTCGGATGGACCGGTCCGGATAATCCGGGATCCGGATAATGTGGGATCCGGATAATCCAAGGTGTACTGTATTTACATAACCTGTTCCAGTTAGAAGTCTGACGAAGGACCTAGAACATGGTCCGAAATATAACTTTTCAAAAAATGTTTAATTTTATTGATGAGTAGCCAGAATTAGCAACGAAAATGCTCTTAAGCCCAAATATTAATCTTAATTCAAGTGTTTGGTGACAATAAGAACTTAAGCCGTTTATTAAAGCAGTCTTCACTCTTAACAGAGCAACAATATCCATTCCAATTAGAAGTAGAGCGGCGCGCTTCGCTTAAATGCGAAGGGAAATGATAATTGAACGTTCTTTAATTGTTATTTCTCGTACTTGTACCTTATTCTCATGAACGGTTTAATTTTTTTTTAGCGTAAATTACTTACCTACCATAACTAAATTTGTTATCGTTTTTTTTTTTTTTTGCTAGGGCTAGAGAACAGAATCCATCCTGTAATCTTGGGTGGATGGTGGCTCCGCCTTAGTTTGTTCTCAGTCCAGATAAATGTCAAAAACAAGATCTATATGAGACGAATTCGTTATGAAATGAAATCGCTTATTCCACGCATGAAAAGGAATATATACGTACAATATATAAATGAAAAAAAGTTTATGGAATTAGTTCCTGACTTTAGCAAACGCTTGTGTGTGGGGAACGAATCATCAGTCACTGAGATAATGTTTTACTTAACAAAGAAGCAACGACTCTAAATATCAGCTAAACATTTTTTTCAGTTTACATTCATATTTTGCTCATAAAGTATTGACTAATATGTACAACTTTGTCTAGCCGACTAGTAAAACTAGGGGTGGGGTATTTTAAAGACTCTGAAGGCTTTAAAACTCAGTAAAAGGGTATTAGTCTTTTACATCTATACATAACCAGATTAAAAAATTAATAATGTCGGCCCAGTGGAATGGGCCTACACATTACAACGGCCCTTTGATTTCAATTTCTAACAAAGTAGGTTTTGTTGAAATATTTTTTTTTTTTTTTTTTTTTTGGTAGGAGGTGGAATGCATTTACGCACACTGAGGGGCTCATTGACCCCTCAGTAGTGTCGGACTCCCACGAGCTCGATGTCCCGTGAACTACCGACTAAACCACCTCCCTCGGCACCGAGGACACTAGCCTGGAACTGTTTCACACATTACTTCGGGCTAGGCCTTTGATATTACGCCACTAGGGCAACCTCCTTGGGGAAAAGCTGAGGATTAAGGCCGATCGAGGTCGACCTTTTTCGCCCGAAGAATGGCCTGGACGTAGTGCTGGACACAGTTCCAGTTGCCCTCTCCCTGGAGCATAGCTTCGACGATGTTGTTTGGGCTGACGACCACGCCGATCTCAGATGAAAGCGAGGCTCGGCGGACGTGCCAACGGTCGCACTGAAAGAAAGTGTGCTCGGACGTGTCTGGGATGCCGGGGCAATACAGACAGTCCGGGCTGGCGACCTTGCCCATCCGGTGCAGATAGGCTCGGAAGTACCCGTGCCCAGAAAGAAACTGGGTCACGTAGTAATCGACCTCGCCGTGCTGCCGTTCCACCCATGGTCGGACGGAAGGTATGAGCTGGAAGGTCCAACGTCCCCTTAGCTCGGCTTCCCAGTCGCGCTGCCAAGAGTCGAAGCTGCGATCGCGCTCTTCCCTGGCAGCTGTTTCCCGGCCCACTTCAGGCCTCCTCCGGTAAATCGCCTGCCTCTCCCTCGCGAGGAAGAGGACGGGAATGACTCCGGCGATCACCATCACAGCAGGCTCGGAGACTGTGCGGTAGGCCGAAGCGACCCGCAGAGCTCCTCGGCGCTGGACTCGGGCAAGCCGGTCTCGGTAGACTCGCTTCTCGAGTGCGTGAGCCCATACCTCCGCCCCGTACAGCAAGACTGACTGGACGGCAGTCATGAGCAGACGGCGCTTGCAGGAACGAGGACCGCCGACATTGGGCATAAGCCTACCAAGGGCAGCGACACCCTTAGCGGCTTTGTCGGCGGCGCGCTGGATCTGCTCGCCGAAAGACAGTCTGCTGTCGACCATGACTCCCAGGTACTTTGCAGCAGGCTTAGTCTCGAGTGTGACGTCACCTATCTGCACCGGGAACACGGTGTTTATCCTCTTTTTGGTGAGGACGACGATCTCCGTCTTACTGATAGCCAGGGACAAGCCGTGATCTCGCATCCACCCGTTGACCTTGGCCATTACAACGCTGAGCCTCAGTTTTGCCTGCTCGACGTTCCTCGCAGCGATCAAGGCAGCGACGTCGTCAGCATAGCCAACAAGGCGGGTCTCATCGGGCATGTCTAGCCTCAGCAAGCTGTCGTAGGACACGTTCCAGAGATCTGGTCCGAGAATGGACCCCTGCGCAGCCCCGGAAGTGATGGGAATGCGCCGCTGACCTTCGGTCGTGTCGTACAACAGAACGCGGTCTGACAAATACGCTTCTATCATACGCAGGAGGTAGGAGGGAACTTGGAACGTATGCTCAAGCGCCCACAGCATATCGCTCCACCTGGCGGAGTTAAAAGCGTTCTTCACGTCGAGCGTGACGAGAAGGACCACGCGGCGCGACCAATGGTTGTGATCCTCCGCCCTCCGCACTGCCTCAACTACCTCCTGAATAGCGTCGATGGTAGAGCGGCCGGATCTGAAGCCGTACTGCTGCGGGGACAAGTCCCCCGCAGAGACGATGGCCTCGGTCAGCCTGACGCGCAGGAGCTTCTCAAGCACTTTCCCGGCCGTGTCGAGCATACACAGGGGTCGAAAAGAAGAAGGGGTCCCCGGTGTGCTCTTCGCCTTCGGGATAAGAACAAGGCGGGCAACCTTCCACGAAGAAAAGAAAACGCCTTCCGCCAGACACGCGTTGAACATATCGAGCAGAAGCCTTGGATTCACCTCCGCAGCGAGCTTGAGCACCTCCGCCGGAATGCCATCGGGACCGGGCGCTCTTCTGGGTCGTAGGGATCGGACGGCGGCGGTGAGTTCCTCTTCCCGGAAGACTGGGAAGGCGCCTACCTCTCCGAATTCCCTGACTGGCCGAACTGGGTGGCTGGGAAACAGTGTGTCGACGACGGCGGCCATGGCTTGTGGTTCCATGACCGCAGGAAATATTTGTTGAAATATTTGTTTTAATTTTTATTATATTAATAAAAACATGGAATATATTATATACATTAAATTTTTTTTATAGTTAACAGATTCCTGTTGATAGGTCAGTTTTTAACTTACATGGCCACTATTGTAACTTTCTTTCTGAGAAGAAATGAATTGAAAAATATCGAACAAAGTGTACTTATTGCCATTTTATGCCAATGTTTTGGAAACATTTTCTAACAAACCGGTTTTTTGCTGAAATAACGGCTTCATTTTGTTACGTTATATGTTACTTTATATTGCTTACTGGAAAAAAATCAAAGAACTAATCGATTAAAAATAATACTTCACTAGTGGAGTTGAGTTTTTAAATGTTCAATTAAAAAAACATGTTTAAGGTTCTTCCCATTCGAAATCGGGTTTGTCGGCAGTGATAAACAAACAGCCATTACATACCATCACATTTCGCGTTGAATGTAGTCCCAACTGTGGCGGGACCTTTATCTCAGCTCGCCACACTTGGTTTATTTTATACCTCCTCCCCTTGATGCGGTCGTAATATCCAGTCCATTTGTTTGGTATATATTGTAAATACCAAATGAAATGTTGTAATTAAAAACATTTAAATTTTGATTACGAAATATTTACCTGCCTATAAATGATTTATCATAAAACAAAATATTAATTTCGATATATCTTCAATATATCTTTTTGATCTTGTATTTACTTCTATTACCAGTTTGCAATTAGATTTTTGTTCCGAACCATAATTGTTTGTTATACCTCCATGATAACGACCTTTTTCAAGGCAATAAAATACTGTGCAATTGTAAAAATATATGCTTCTCTTATTAGTTTGCCGTTAACTTTTATGAACCTCAATTCATCTCTACATTATGTATCTCAATTCATATCAGTAATACCTATTTGTTAGCGACTACTTTCAAGGCAGTAAAAAATATTCTGCACTTGTGAAAATAACGATAAAAACTGCACTGTAGTGAAAATAACGATCACATTTTCTTGCAAAAGTTTAATATGCAGCATTTATGTATGGTTCTAATTAATTTTTTTTCATTCTTTTGAAAGGACAAACTGTGATGATTTTTAAATTTTGTATCGCATCAAACAAAATTTTAAAATCAAAGAAGTAAATTATTTCAAGTTAGGATTCCTACCACGTAGCTAGGCTTTACGCCTGCCTGCCCCTTGCCTAACGAGATCTGAAAGGCCAAAGGCTACGCTCGTAAATTGTGTCGACTTCGTGTAAAATACTGCAAACGCCGTAGTCCTGCGACGTATTTTTATTTATTGGCTTGTCAGCCCTTTTAAAATTTTGCAGTTTTCGTTTCGTTACGAGATCAGAAATTCGTTCCCTCAGTTTGGTTACCATGTTTAGATTTTAATTATTATATTGTAATTGTGTCGTTGATCTCGAGTATGTAACAATTTTACTTTTTTTCGTATACTTCTGATTATATCTCTTTCAGGTTACTCAGTGTAGTAAAATCCATTAAAATACTAACATTAAAATACTAAAACCCACTCATTGGGTGTTTAACTAACAATTTTTCTACGTTAATCTTTTAAATTGGCATTTAAAAACTCTCATTAGCACTCCAGATTTCAAAGAAAACACGTGTTTTATCACAATCGAAAATATTTTTTCAAGTTTGTAAGAAATAAGTGTTTTATTTGAACACTTCAGTATCGTGGTATATGTATCGTATTATAGTTCGAATCAAATAATAAGGCCCACGCCGTCCATAAGCCCAATGCTAAAATTAACATTAGTCATACGGACGGGCTGGGCCTTGTCATTTGAATCGGTCTTTACTGGGGTGATTGATGATAAGAACATAGGGTGAATGAATGAATGAAAATACTTCTTTATTGAGGCGAACTTAGGACCACATGGTCCTTTCTTACAGCTAACCTCTAATACTAATATACAAAATCAAAATATGCTTAAAATTTATAAACAAATTTTTCTACGATATAAAAATAAACAAATAAACTTATTTAACAATAATAATAATGCCCTAACACCCTCACGCACTCACACATTCATTCGATGCCACAGCTAGGCCTAACGCACGCCATCCCGCCACGCCACGGCCATCCGCTCCGAATAATGTTTCTTCAGCGCCACCGTCAGCCGTACACGATTTTCAACGGATTTTATTTCAATGGGCAGAGAGTTCCAGAGGCGGCAGGCTGTTACAGTGAAAGATTTATTGAAAGTTGTGGTCTTGTGTCGGGGAATGCGTAGCGTTGACGAGCCAGAGCGGGTGTTTCTTGCGCCTCCCTCACATAAGAATTCAAAATTTACCGCAAGATAGTTTGGGATTCCAAGGTTGATTACTGAATGAGTAATTTGAATGATTCGAATTTGCCTTAGATCTGAAAGTTTTAAAAGGGAAGAATGAATGTAATAAGGTGTGATGCGATCATCACGTCGAAGATTGTATAAAAATCGGATGCAATAATTTTGAACGCGTTGTAATTTTGTCTCCAAGGCCACAGTCATATCATTAATTACAGTAAAGCAGTAATTAAAGTGAGGAAACACTAGTGATTTGATAAGCAGTAGTTTAATGTGAAAAGGTAAGAGTCGCTGCATTTTTTTCAATGTGTGAACGGCGGCAAAAACCTTTTTGCATGTATTCACCACCGCCTCGGTCCAGTCCAGTGTGTTATTTATCGTCAAACCAAGACTCTTATTGGTTTGACGATAAATTTAACTGTAATTTTAACTGTATTGTAGTAAGGCAGGGTGGGATTGCGGGTGGGACTTTCGGTCCTGGGAGGACTCGGGGCGCGGGTTCAAATCCTGCCGACCACGAGTGGCATTCTCATGTTACAGTTTGCGCATGCTCATCCCGACCATTTCAAAGAACGTGTGTGAGAGAGATGGACAATGAATGTTTAGAGAGAGATAGACGATCCCTAAATAAGCGTATGTCATTGGCTGCAGCAAAGTGTTTTTTGTACTTTTTTGGTTTTCTATTGGACGATCATTTTGTTTTTTTCCTTGATCTTGAAGTGTTTTTATTATCCGTTCTATAGCGACTCTTAAACCTGGACCGAGTTGACAGCTGCCATCAATCAAAGAATATAAACAATATTTGTTTACTTTTGGGAAATTATTTTTTAATTAAAACTTATGGAAACACGACTACTTCAAGTTTAAACTCTTTTAATAACAGATACGTACATACAAATTCGGAGAATACAATAATGCATGATATTTCTAATTTTACTGGCGAAACGACTAAGATAAAACAAAAACCTAACCATAACAAAACCTAAAACAAAACCTAAAACCAACCTAAAACCATAACCTTAAATATATTTTGACAACCAAGAATTGTACTTAAGAATAACAAACAAAACCTAAAACCATAACCTTAAATATATTTTGACAACCAAGAATTTTACTTAAGAATATATTTTGGCGACCAGTAATGTTCAGTAATGTGTTAACTGTGTCTGGGCTAAGTCTAGATCAACGTAATAACAACGTATCAAATTACCACCAGGTCGGCGCGCGGCGCTAAAGTCAATTCACCTCTGCCGTGTCGTGTCAGTGGACGCACGCCATCACGCCTGCGGTAGCGGCACGCTATGGACACCTACCGCTACCGCTACTCTGTGATCGATACCGCTGTAGCTATTATCGATAAGTCTACCGCCTGGTGAACGGTGAACAGCAAGACAGGTGTTGCCGCAATCGACGTCATATACCGGGTGTCTCTCCTAAAGTGAACCAACAGCTAACTTTTTTATTATGAAACTGAAAAAAACTTCTTATGGGTTAAAACTTCCTTTAATTTTTAACGCTGCGTCATGGAGTTACTTTGAAATTGAAAAATATGGCCGCCATTTTCCATTATGGCGGACAACTTCGATTTTTCTTATGGAACACCCTATATTTTAGGGCGTTTTTGGATTTTACGCTTAATTTTAAGAACTTTTTATTCTTTCTCATTTTTTCCTAAACTCAATGGTTCAGCAAGTATGAGCAGTTAAAGTTTGATTTTCCCCCATTTAAAATGTGTTGTGTCCATTTAACTGTACCATCCCATGTATTCCTTATGGAGTCATATTCAAAATAACACATTTTCTCGATTAAATCTCGACTAAAAATATTTTATGATTAAACCTCAACTAAACGAACATTTTAAGGCACTTTTATTTTTTGGTATCTTTTTTTAAACCCAACTGTTTTCGAGATACAGACTACCAAAAATTTCCCAATGCATTTTAAACGGGGAAAAATCTAAATTTAACTGTTCATACCTCCTTAACCATTGGGTTTAGGAAAAAATTATAAAGAATAAAAAGTTCCTAAAATCAAGCGTAGAATAAAAAAACGCCCTAAAATATAGGGTGTTCTATATGAAAAATCGAAGTTGTCCGCCAAATTGGAAAATGGCGGCCATATTTTTAAATTTCAAAGTGACTCCAAAAAGTAGCGTTAAAAATTAAGGGAAGTGCCTCATAAGAAGTTCCTTGTCAGATTTATAATAAATACCCCCGTTGCAGCAGACCTGCATACTCAGCGAATTTCAAATGCAAAACATCATATTTCAATCCATCATAGCGATATTTGACATGTTTTTGTAAGCTCCATAAGAATAACATGGGGAATGAGTATGCAGGTTTGCAGCTACGTGTATATTAAAACTGGGTGGTATTAATTAAATATTTAGTATATCTGAACTAGAAGAAGCCATTTAGCAAGTTTTATCAAGATATGTTGAGAAATAAGCGAGGTATAGAATTTTATTTATTTCCCATAAGGTTAACATTGGGACAACGTACTGTGTTTACCATTTTCCATATCTCGGTAACCAATGGACATAGAGCCATTCAAAATACTAAATTGTTTGTTTTTTGAGCTGAATTCAATGGTGCTAACAGAAATTCGATAAATTTTATTTTTCTATGTAAAAATCTAAAAAAACCCCATTTTTTGGGGGGTCTATCCCCCTTTACCCCCCCTTCCGGTAGTCCGATCGGGCTGGTTTACTAACTCGTCCGAGGGATTACCACTTTACATGTATGTACCAAATTTCATTGAGATCGGACCATTTTTACGGCCGCTATCGTGCTGACAGACATATATATATATATATATATATATATATATATATATATATAAATTCGAACGAATGGTGTTTTCTGCTTCTAGGGGCCCCAAAACGAAAAGTTATCATGGTCTCGGGCTTAGGTCTTACCATGAGACCTACGGTAATAGCTTCTTCCCTTTAGGGGAAATTCGCTAATTCCCTTTAGGGGAAATTCGCTAATTCCCTTTAGGGGAAATTGGCTAATTCCCTTTAGGGGAAATTCGCTAATTCCCTTTAGGGGAAATTCGCTAATTCCCTTTAGGGGAAATTCGCTAATTCCCTTTAGGGGAAATTCGCTAAAAGTTAGCTATCGGTTCACTTTAGGTGAGACACCCGGTATATCGATTACGTCGATATTTCGACCTGGCGATGACGTGGCGTCTGCGTGTTTTTGTTGTGTTTCAATCGACTACAATCTGTTCATCGATCGGGCGGCGGCTTTGTGATGTAGAAGGCCCCGCGTGTATACGTACTGTGCGGTGTTCGGCTGATTTGGTTGTTGAAACACCGATCGTCGTCGGACGAAAATTATAGCTGTTGTTGCGTTCATCGCTATGTTTCTTCATTCTTGTTTATTCGTTCTTGTTCGGGTTGAAATAATATTTTTTAATCATAAAACCTATTTTCCGATATTTTTCAACGGAGACTACGTAATACAAACAATAAAATGTTATTTCAACATATGAATACATCACTTGTTTATATTTCTTTAGTAATGATTATTGGAGCGATTAGTGATTAGTTGTTGGATTTTTTCTGTTCGGAAATTCGCTGATGAGTACGCAGGATTGCTGCGACGAGGGCATTTCTTGTCCTTGCTTTTGCTGCAAGATAGCATTTTTACCCTATTAACAGAGTTTTAATTTGTCAAAGATCCCCTACATTGAGCAATAAATCTCTTTTAAAATTGAATCGCTTATAGTGTAGTAGAGTTTTCATGATTTTAAAGGTGCTGCTATACATGCACGTCACGTCACGTCGCGTCCACTTACGGCCAATTCGACGATGCCGGAGGGGGTGCTATACATATTCGCATCGATTCGCATCGATTCGCACCGATTCGCATCGATTCGCATTTTCTAGTTACTAAGAGCCAAATGGCCGAGTGGACGTTGGTGTAGGCTATACACACACGTCACGTCACGTCGCGTCGCAATTCGGCCGATTCGGCCGTGTATGCTCATGAGAGCATTCGAGTCGGGCCGTGCCGTGCCGTGACGTGACGTGACGTGTATGTATAGCCGGTTAGATTTGATTACACAGGTTTCATTCACTTTGAAAATGGACGCGACGTGACGTGACGTGTATGTATAGCAGCACCTTAAGGTGTAATGTTTCACCTTCAAAGTTTTTTACCCGAGTCCATAATAATTTCCTTGTACCAAAGTGAGGTTTCGATGGTGATGGTTTATTCCGTTTGTCTCGTTTTACTAACGAATTCCTCCTAAGCGAAGAAACATCTTTTCTGTTGTTCTGTTCTGAAGAAGCTCTTTTCTTCTTATCTATTAATTAGAGTGAGTCAGAATAAGTCTATACTAGGGGCCCCATGCGCAAATTGCGCATTTTTATATTATTTCTGTTTTGTGGGAAACTTGCCTACAGTTAAAGTAAATTGTATGGCTTCAAACTCACCTTTATTAACCAAATGAACCTTTTCAATTGAAATTTAAAGACCTCACCTAAGTAAACAAAGGCCTGACTGAACAAAACACACTCAATTTGTATTTATCGCCCGTGCACTGTTTTTTTTATGTTTTGGTTGTCTTCTCGCTCAACGCACAACAGTAAGGATTACGGAAGTTTTTCTAGGAAGCCCATTTGCAAACTGCTCATTTTAATATTTTCTTTGGTGTTCAATTAGTCTTTTTCGCTCAGGAGTTCTAAGTTCTTGCCAAAGGTTACGCATATTTTCCTTAATCACATCAATTCGTTTTCCTCTATGTCCTCTTCTACTTGATGTTTCAGGATTCAGTTTGCAATATATTTATAATCTAACGATCATGGATCTTCACCATAAAAAATTATTTATCTGCCTCAATTTGGCTAAAATTGTCAATGAAACTGGCCCAAATTCATTTTTTCTAACCTGCATTGGATTTTGTTTACATTAGAATTAAATCTTTTTTGTATACAATGTGACTGGTTAGAAATTCGTCTCAAGGTAATCAGCTGTCAAATTACAATCACATTTCAAAACCGTTATTACGCAATTTGGTCAGCACTGGAGCGTTGAAAGCGCCCTCCATAAATAAATTAAAGCCTTGGGGGTCGAAGCCGAAAAAGAAATGCCTATTTTAACTGTCTGTCGCAGGTGCGCTACATTATAAGCTTTAAAATGACACCTCAAACGTAAGAATCGGTTCAGTAGGACGCCTGAAAAAGGGATCTAACAGAAAAAACCTTATTCTATTAAGTATACAGATAATCCCTATTGGCCGTTGATATCCTACCAGATCCTTGCAAAATTAATTCCTAGGTGGAAACTCAGGATTGTTTGAGGTTGGAAGATCGATGAACATTTTCATCAATCTGGAAAAAATCCTAACGACCTCTTAAAGTTGGAGCAAAAAGATTGTGGAACTTGTAAACAGAGCTCTAACCAAATCGCTCCAACATAATTCGGGATCGCCGCCGCTTTGATTTTTACGACGATGTAGGACCGATTAGGACCGTTGCAAAAATCGTTGCGTGTTAACGTCTTCGATGTCAGTGCAGTCAGATCGATGCAACATATCGTAGCGCGTCATAAACGTGCATTAAAAATTCTAATAAAAGCTATCATACAGTTGAGTTTATTTCAGTTCTCACTTTTGTTTTTCTGTTTTTGTTGACTATAGAAAATGTAATGTATACCATTATTTTATTTCATCTTTTTTTACTACCAATTCTTCCCACGTTTAACTAGAAAATTAACAATAGTTAGTCAAAATCAAATAAAGACAAAAATTCTCAAAATTGGTACAAGATAAAATCAAAGAACTGAATTATTCCAGTAACTCTTCATGTTACTATTTGGGCATTATAAGTCCACGGGCCACGGGGCAAAGCTCGGTGGAGATTTTTAGAACATCAGTGTGTTGCAGGCTTATTTTCTACAATCCTGTAAAGGCGCTGCTATACATGCACGTCACGTCGCGTCGCGTCCACTTACGGCCAATTCGACGATGCCGGAGGGGGTGCTATACAGATTCGCATCGATTCGCATTTTCTAGTTTCTAAGAGCCAAGTGGCCGAGTGGACGTTGGGTAGGCTATACACACACGTCACGTCACGTCGCGTCGCGTCGCGTCGCGTCCCGATTCGGCCGATTCGGCCGTGTATGCTCATCAGAGCATTCAAGACGTGACGTGACGTGACGTGTATGTATAGCCGGTTCAATTTGATTACTCAGGTTTCATTCACTTCGAAAATGGACGCGACGTGACGTGACGTGTATGTATAGCAGCACCTTAAAGGTTTAACCCAGTCGGTTCGGTTGTTTTTATGCTTACCCTTAAAAACAGCAGACAGGTACCACCACTATTTTATATTATTATAGAAGCTACCTTGAAAGGAAAAACACAAAACCTGTACAGCCTTTACACAAAAGAAAAATAACTACTCCTGAAATACTCTATTCAGAAAATTTAACTCATGCTAATAAATAGCGCGAGTTGGTAATTTGTAGGGTTTTTGAATAGCACCATGTTTATTAATTTATTTGCGAGACGAGGCTGCAAGGGCAGTTCCATTTAGCATCGCGTTGAATGGAAACGTGGACGACGCGTTGGAATCCACTAAATTTAATGAACATCTTTTGAATAAGGATTTATCCATCGATATTCGCGATGGTGGTTTTTAGCGAATTTCCCCTATAGGGAAGAAGCTATTACCGTAGGTCTCATGGTAAGACCTAAGCCCGAGACTATGATAACTTTTCGTTTTGGGGCCACCAGAAGCAAAAAACGCTCTTCGTTCGAATTTATATATATATATATATATATATATATATATATATATATATATATTTGTCTGTTAGCACGATAGCGGCCGTAAAAATGGTCCAATCTTAATGAAAATTGGTACATACGTGTAAAGTGGTAATCACTCGGACGAGTTCGTGAACCAGCCCGATCGGACCATCGGAAGGGGGGGGTAAAGGGGGATAAACCCCCCAAAAATGGGTTTTTTGAGTTTTTTACATAGAAAAATAAAATTTATCGAATTTTTGTTGGCACCATTGAATTCAGCCCAAAAAACAAACAATTTAGTAATTTGAATCACTGCTCAATGTCCATTGGTTACCGAGATATTGAAAGTGGTAAACACAGTACGTTGTCCCAATGTTAACCTTATGGGAAATAAGTAAAATTCTATATCTCGGTTATTTCTCAACATATCTTGATAAAATTTGGTAAATAGCTTCTTCTAGTTCAGGTCTACTAAATGATGAATTAAAACCACTCAGTTTCAATATACCTGTAGCAGCAAACCTGCATACTCATTCCCCATGTTATTCTTATGGAGTTTACCAAAACAAGTCAAATCTCGCTATGTTGGATTGAAATATGTTGTTTTGCATTTGAAATTCGCTGAGTATGCAGGTCTGCTGCAACGGGGGTATTGTGTATTTTGGAGAGTCGTTCAAATCTGCGTGCATGGATTTCTAATGTTAAAAACCATACCTGGTGAGGACCATGATAAAGCTTGACAGTTTCGATGAAAACGCAATTAATTGGAATGTTTTGGGGTTGAAGGGAAACAAATTTTATTCATTCGTTGATTGAATAAAAATTTTTTTATGTCGGTCACTTTCCTTTAAAACAGTGTTTCTCAACCGGTGGTACGCGAAGGCCTTTCAGGTGGTACGCAAGAGAATAGTAGTACAAAGTGAAATGCTAGGTTTACGAACGCACGCTGTCCCGTCGAACAGTATAAAGTCGCACTTAATGCCTTAACTTTATTATCTTTTTCAGTATCCATTTTGGTCATAACATTCTCATTTCGTACCACCTTTTAGGAACTATTGTTACTCTTTTATTTTAAGAGTAGTTCTTTTTACAAATTATTTTTGTAATATGCTTGAATATAAGATCATTGGTAAAAATTCAGCATATTTAAATATCTTTGATTTGTTTACCTATGTTAATTTTTCAATGTAAAATAGGAGGAATATGTAAAGTTCCAAATAACAGACAGAGATTATTTCCCCCGTATACCTAGATATTTTTTACATTACGAAATTCTTATTAAAATTCATTCGTTTGTTTTCACCAAATTGACTATAAAATTATTGAGCAGAGCTGAGAGGAGCATATAATTTGTCAAAATGTCCTTATAATAAAAATAAGATCTAAAAATGTACATTGGTAGGTAAAATAATATAAATTTTACTGTCAAAAACAAAACCACCGAAGGGTAACTATTGGCAGTTTTGGAGGGGATCCCTCAGTAGTGGGGGGGAGGGGGGTCCTTGCGATGGTACGCCAAAATATTGAAAATATGGTAGGTGGTACGCAAGCACCAAAAGGTTGGGAAACACTGCTTTAAAACGTAAAAAATCCTGGTGTTTCCTTTCGTTTGCAAACATCCTAGCTTCACCCTGTTCATCGCGATGTATACGAGATGTATAAATGCATTTATTTTTCTTATTCCCAAAAACAAACTTTTAGTTTACTTCAATAAACGGTCTGAAATCAAAAGGTATTCAGTTTTAAGTTTTCTTCAAGTGAGTTTAATCTGATTAGGCCTATATCACAATCTCTATAATGTAACGCGTCAAGTTCCAGAAAATATAAATATTTCCTGAAATATATTAGCTATCACGAGGCTCTTATTGAAGCCATCGAAACGAGCGTTTATGTTTCCAATAAAGCTCCGCCCGCGCAGTTTCAAGGGCCGTCCACAACAAATTGCCGGCGCGAGGACGTAAACTGCGGTAGTCATGGTGATGGCGAATTGTGCTGGTTTTGCGTTGATGTTCTGCGGAGAGATAATTTATTTTGTAATTACAAATATAAAACTGTATTATTAGTTACCGCACCAAATATAAAATTACGTGATGTCAAATTAAAAAAGTATACATGACGTCATTCTAACAAATCCTTGTATTTATGTTACAAATGAATTTTTTTTTCTAAAATTTTAATAGTGCTATAATGTGCGTTGATGTTCTGTGGAGAGATTTATTTATTTATTTTGCAATTAATTTTGGAATTTATTTTGCAATTAATTTGTTTAGAAGCGTTGCGTTATTTATGTAGAATAGTAATGTTGAATTGGTATACAAAGTGTTTACAAAAAACCCTTCAGGACTTCGGGAAATGGTTAATTGTTTGTATACATGCCTGTTTTATGGTAGTTATAGCAAATTTGCTTGAATTCTGTTACAAAAATTGCAATAACTCCGTTAATCGTAGTTCGATCTTAGTAATCTTTATATGGTTTTGTAGGAAATGAAATTGCGCAACTTTTTTGTCCCTTGTACAATGTTCGTAAAAATTACGTTTTTTTAAGATATTAAGTTTTGTAGTAAAAAGATGGCTGCCATTATGAAATGGTACAAAGTAGAAACTAGATTCTACGCACCAAAATAGGTCCTATTAGTTAGCATATACGTACCAAGTTTGAAGTTAATATCTTTAGTAGTTCCAAAGTTATTCAAAATCATGTTAAAAACAAATGCACATACCGACAGACAGATAACCGAGCATTTTAGAACCCATGTTTTTAGGAACTTTTTTTAGTTTTGATATAAGTAACCATATCCCGAAGTTCTGAAGGGTTTTTAGTAAACACCCTGAATGTTAAGGGGTTTAGTTACTGTTTGGAAGTGTATAACTGTTCACGCTGAAGTACGCACACTGTACTTGTCGCTGGTCGGTTACCGCAATTTTAACTCCTCTGCATTGCTGCTAATACAAAAAATCATTTGTATTAGCAGCAAATACAAACCCCCCCCTATTTTCTTCAAAAAATGCGTTTGCTTTTCAAATACATTTTGACAGTGAGCAAATACATTTTGATAGTGAGCCCTCCCAAACACTGAAACTGGAAATTGTTCAGGCCGGAACTCCATTTTCGAATGTTCATACTCTTCTGTCAATAGTAGTAGGCCTACTACTCGTGATTTTTTACATGCCAATATAAACCCCCACCTCTTGCCCCCATATCGTGCAAGGTTGTGCTGATCATTAGTGTAATAACTCTCTCTCCTGTACCTTGCGTATTTTTTATAACCAAAGGTTTATATATTTTAAAAACAAAATACAATCTGTTCACTCACGAACTACATGAAACAGTTCGAAAAAGTTCTGCTTTGGAGCGTCAAGTGTTTTCGTTAACTAATGATACCCTTTGGGAACGATTTATCAGTAGTTAAATACACTTCCAGCTTTGCGGCGAGATTATGTTTTTGGAAAAAGTAATCCATCCTTGAAAAAAAAGTTTTGTTGGATCAGACTTGACTATCACTCTTGTAGCAGGATGAATAAGTGTAATATTTTACTTAATTATAGTATAAAATAATGTAAAATCAATAAATGTTCAAAAATGTGATACAAACAACTACTATAGTCAGTTGAACTATTCTTGACACAGACGCGAATCTGTTCATTGGCATTTGCATTTAATTGACTTGAAACAGTTGTTCATGCTCCTGCTCCATTATGTGTCACGTAATAGTATTCTCAGTAAGATGTTCACGTTTCAATACGCTTAACCAAATTCTTCTGAAATGTAAACATTACAAAAAATTTAAATGTCCACGGGGCAAAACCCTAGGGACTTCGTAAGATAGAACTGAACTTTCATGCTAATTTTCATTTCAATCGAGAGTGGAATTTTTCACGCCAGGAGATATAGTATATTATGTTACTAGCCCAGTAAAACTTACCGGACGTGTGACGTGTGACGTACAATACTTCACACAGCTTCGAAAACCCGAAATTTTTAATCATAACGTGTTGCTTGCTTAAACTATTACGTTTCCGATTCTTCAAACCTACAGCCCATAATGAACAAACCAATATTTGCTACTGCCACCAGTGCTGCCACTATTATTCCTCTGAAGTAACCTGTAAACATGCATTAAAAGTCGATTTACTGCAGTCAGCTGATTTTTTTTTTCATTGTTGTCTTACGTTATTTCCGTTTCTTAGTGCACGGTAAATTTACCGTGCAGTGATCGGCAAAGAGTTACTTTCCAGCGGAGAGTAAGGCTCAGAAAACAGATGTTTCTGCGTAGTATGATGTAAACAAACATACACACATAGAGATAACTAGTGGCTTGAAGGGGCTAAAAGCCCCCCTAATGAGGGAAAATTCAAACCATCCTTATTTATTATAGTAAAAAATACCTTCACAACAAACTCAATCCACCCTATATTGATATCACAGATTCTCTGAGGTGATATCTAGACTACCACATGGTTTTTAACCGAGTATTAGTATCACATGTTTTATGTTAACAAAGCAAACATCCCATTGCTTTTTAATGGCAGATATTTGACATTATTTATCGTTTTCTGGTGAATTTCAAGCAATTTCATTATTTTTCCCGCCATCACGGAATAGAGACCTTTCATTTGAGCCCTCTCGCATCTTTACGACTTGCCAGACACCCACAATTTTGACACAAAGTGTCGCCTTCCAATAGAGATAATAATACACAAGCTCTGTTTTACAAATGTAGATTCCACCTGCTGTGTTGTGTGTTAGCTTTTCCTCCCAACCTGTAGCCGGTATAATGAGGAGGGTTAGTCACCCCAGCACGGAGGGAGGCACCCCTCGTCTCCTAGCAACGCCGCCGACTGCCCACGCACCAAGCTTGGGATTTAAATTTTAGAGTTCGGAGGATTCAATTTTTTATTCTGTTCTACGTCAGAGCAGTCAGGGGGGGAGTTGTTTTTTTCGTGATTAAATAATGCAGCGTTGGTTTGACGACGTGACTTGTCAATGTCAGATTATAAATTAATGTAATCGTGCGTCTGTGAATTCAAGAATAAGCCTTCTCAATTGAAGGAGTTTCTATTGTAAATTAAAAGGTCTTCAAAATTTCATGTGTATTTCAATAAGAGTTTAAAAACGTGAAGCCTACACAAACTTTTTGTCAGCTATACTTAACTTTAGTCTCGAGGTTTTCTCAGTGTCTCACAAAACTTATGAAACTTATATTCATATATTAAATTATTGGGTTTTAAGCTATTTTTTACAACTTGAAGTGTGTTGTTCGGGACAATTCAATAAATATTAGAAACTTGGACGATAAACTTCTCTAGTTCAAAGGTAACATAAATACAAGATATAATCACACCGTGTTCTTGAAATAATTTCCAACCCCTGTATGTCCCGTTTTCTTACATTCCTTTCAATATTCCCATGAACGCAACAGTATGGTTATTTAGTATATTTTTTCCATGTGTTTAAAGTCGCCTGAACGAACTTGGGTGGTTTAGGATCTCTTACATTTGACGATCAAAACTGATACTGTACTGGCACTGCAAGTAATGATCCAATGAGAAGTCCAAATATGAGTACACAAAAGAAAAATACACCCGTTGCAGCAGACCTGCATACTCAGCGAATTTCAAATGCAAAACAACATATTTCAATCCAAAGTAGCGAGATTTGACATATTTTTGTAAGCTCCATAAGAATAACATGGGGAATGAGTATGCAGGTTTGCTGCTACTGTTATATTAAAATTGTATGGTTTTAATTGAATATTTAGTAGATCTGAACTAGAAGAAGCCATTTACCAAGTTTTATCAAGATATGTTAAGAAATAAGCGAGTTATAGAATTTTAATTATTTCCCATAAGGTTAATATTGGGACAACGTACTGTGTTTACCACTTTTAATACCTTGGCAACCAATGGACATAGAGCAGTGATTCAAAATACTAAAGTGTTTGTTTTTTTGAGCTAAATTCAATGGTGCTATCAAAAATTTGATAATTTTTATTTTTATATGTAAAAAACTCAAAAAACACATTTTTGGGGGGGGTTATCCCTGTTTACCCCCCCTTCCGGTAGTCTGATCGGGCTGGTTTACGAACTCGTCCGAATAATTACTACTTTACACGTCCATGCCAAATTTCATCAAGATCGGACCACGTTTACGCGAGTTATCGTGCTTAAAGACACACATATATTATATATATATTTATGAAAATGAACGAATAGTGTTTTTTGCTTCTGGGGACCCCAAAATGAAAAGTTAACATGGTCTCGGGCTTAGGTCTTACCATGAGACCTACGGTAAAAGCCTATTCCTTTAAGGAAATTCGCTAAAAACAAACTTTTTTACCCGCTGAAGTGCTGAAGCGGAAAGAGAATACAAGGGTGAGTTGGGGTTTTGAAGGGGGTGGTGGTGGTTTTGGATGTGACGCACAGACGAGGCTGGGATTTATAGCGTACAAATACACGGCGGGCCGCAGGCGAAGATAACGCCTCCTGTACACCGCAGCCTACTACCTCCTCCTCCTTCCCCACACTGCTAGTCCAGGAGCTGAGGGGAGTCGAGCATGCATGAAAGGGTTACGCAATATTTTTGTTGATTATCGTAATATGGACCGAGGTGATGAAAATTACGAATGTCGCCTATTTCCAAAGAGGTCAATAACGTGGGTGAGGGGGGCAAATTTGGCGGGGGACGCTATCGTTAAACCACGGTTATCTCGAAATCGGTAAAAGGTAGAACATCAGTCAAAACGTTAAAAACGAGGCATTTTGGTCGTTTTTTAACGAAAGTAGGATTAATTTGTGACCACCTGGGAAATAGGCGACATTCGTATTTTAGTTCAACTCAGTCCATATTACAACAATCAAAAAAATATAGCTTGACGCTCTTTTGCGATATTCATAAATTAATCCTACTTTCGTTAAAAAACCGACCAAAATACCTCATTTTTTAATTTTATTTTATAACTCATCAATTTTTGTAGATAGGATCTCGGACCTAATAATTATTATTGTTGGCAAAATTTTTGTTATTAAAAAGACGTTTTGACCGATGTTCTATCTTTTACCATTTTCCAGATAATTGTGGGTTAACGCATAGCGTCCCCCGCCAAGTTTGCCCCCCTCCCCCCACGTCATCGACCACGTTGGAAATATGCGACATTCATAATTTGCATCTCCACGGTCTATATTACAATAGTCAACAAAAACATTGCGTAACCCTTTCATGCACGCTCAACCCCCCTCAGCCCCTGGACTTGGAATTTATAGCGTACTAATACACGGCGGGCCGCAGGCGAAGATAACGCCTCCTGTACACCGCAGCCTACTATCTCCTCCTCCTTCTTACACTGCGGCCAGGGTGGCAAGAGAATGTATAGTTCGAATCAAATAACAAGTTCTACGCCGTCCATAAGCCCGATCATAAAATTAACATTAGCCTTATGGACGGACTGGGCCTTTTTATTTGAAGCGGCATATAAAATAGATAATAAATTGGGAACCAAATGACTTGGCCATGCTGAAATTAATATTAGTCGTATGAAAGATATGGCACACGTTATTTCGACGAGACCGCAGGAGTGTATTTCATCAAGTTAAATTAATTCATCAAGTTAATTGTTCATTTCTTAAATTAGCTAAGATGCAGATTCCTTATTGCTAAGAAAATAAGTTTGATGTTTTTGGAAGTGCATAATAAATTAGTGACAAAAACAAATTTTGAAAAATTAATTTTAGCTGTTTAGTTTGTCCAACACTCGTCTGATTTTAATGCCAATAACTCAAAATGAAAGCCGGTAAAAACTTAAATGTTATAAGACCTAAGCAGACAACACAAAACAAAATAAAGTCAATAAAAAAATTTAAAAAACAAATAATCGTAGTATGAAATATCCATAAGAGTTGTACTGTTTACGATTGATTTTTTATTTCAGTATAATTTATGTTTTAATTGAATCGCAATTTTTAATGGATTTCACAATTGTATTTAGGGTAAAAATCTAGTTTATAATGATGTCACAACCCCATGTTCAATTTATTTATTCCCCTCAAAACTATATACAATTTCCTGAAATTTGGCTAGCTGGCCCATGGACTAATAATTTCACATGCGTATAAAACACAGTATTCTTTAACATTTTATTGTAACACGTTAAAAATAAATCAACATCAAAGATAAGTTGAAGATCTTAAATCTTGAAGTGAGCAAGGTCGTATGTAACCGAATGAATTGGAACTGTCAATGCCGTCGAAAGGCGCGTGAGGGCCTCTCAGCTGACACTTGACTTTTGACACCTGATACGCCGCAAGTGGCGGGTTGTTACGGGCTCCTTGTGCCCCCCCCCCCTTTTACCCACTTCAAAGTTTCCACCTTTACCTCCAAAATGTTACTTTCTCCCTCCAAAACGTTCCCCTTTTCCCCAGAATGTCCCATTTCCCTTCAAAATGTTCGAATACCGGCTAAAACGTCACCCGACCAAAACCACACCCCTAAAGAATGCGGTCGTGACGACAGAAAGTTTAGGACTACTACCTAGGGAGGGTCAATAGGTAATCCAAACAAAAATCTGGCGGCTAAAACCACACGCATTCCGTCAACCGATAGAAGAACAGATTTTTATGACTTAAGCAATAAATTTTAAAGCAGCGCTGTTACAGCGAGCTAGGGTTTCTCTCTTTAGGTCTAAGTCAAGGAAATCAGTTAAATTAAGGTAGGTTCCAATAATTCTCTCGCGGAAAAGTATACCGAGTTCCACACAAATTGAAGCGAAACAAAAATCTGAATCTGCTGTGGTTAAGCTATCACCATTTGCTGTTGGTTAAAAATTACTAGACTAGGCGTATGACATTAGATATTTATTCGCATTTTGTACAATCACATCAATTGACGAGTCATATTTATATTATACAATACCACGGGGTATATTGTCAATTATAAACAATAATACAGCTAGCTAAACTATCGATAGTTTAATACCGACAGTCTCAATATCGATAGTAACAAACTGAATAAATGAATAAATGAATTTTATTTCTCATAGTAAATAAACATATACATACAGTCATTGTATTTTTTGAGAAATGAAACTGGCCATTTTAACAAGTTGTGTGACCATTTGCTAAACAGAAAAAGTTACAACTAAAAACTACAGAGTCTAGCATCATTATAATAACATTAAATCTGCCTGCTGTAACATCTGAGGTTTCAGTTTTTGTTGTAATGAAAAAATTTAATCGTAAACTATGTTAATCGTAAAAAATTTAATCGTAAAAATTTTGAAAAGTATTTATAAAAAACAGCATAGTTTTAAAAGTTAATAAAATATTTTTATACCAAAAAGTTATTTAAATATCTTAGATCCTGCTGAGAAAAAAGCCGTGATTGTTTTTTTACAAAAGATATTAAGATTATTTGTATTCTTGATTTGAAGCGGAAGCTGATTGAAGTACTTCGGACCCAGATATTGAAAAGAATGTCGGAAAATTGTTTTATTTACTTTGGGTAATTTGAGAGATTTATTTGCAAAACTTCTTGTACTATACACATGGTTTGGAGTAATTTCTCTGTTTCCGCTCCGAATAAAAAACAATCTCAAGACCTTGAAAATAAAAAGATGTTGAATTGGGAATACCTAGTTGCTGAAATAACGGAAAAGAACTCGTTAATTTGGACTTTTTTAGAATAATACGCAAGAAATAGTTTTGAGTAGTTCTTATCTTATCAATTAATGTTTTGAAAGTACCTCCCCAGCAGGGTAAGGCATATTGTAATCTTGCATTAATTAGTGCAAAATATAATGTTCTCAAAAGCGAGGTGTTACAAACATTTCTTAAAAAGTAAAATTTTCTAATTTGTGATCTTAATTTTGAATGTAAATCTAAAACATGTGGTTCAAAGGTAAGTTTCTCGTCAAGTAAGTCATCCAAATATCTGATGGATTTTACTTTTTCTACAAACTATCGATACTATCGATACAATCGATAGTATTTCATCACCACAACGCAGCCACAGTCGCTGTGACGGGTAGACAAGATACGAGCCGTTGTGACGATAAAGCGCCGCCCTAGCGCGGAGCACGTCCGACGTAGACGCGTTATAACTTTAACAGATTCAACACGCACGGCGAACTCTGAGGTAACATCAGGGCTTGTAGCGGGTTATTGATTTTTTGCTCTTGGTTATTTTTTAATTTGGTTATTTGTGTTATTTTTTGGAATTGTGGTTATTTTTCTTTTTTTTTAAACCTCAAGCACTGCTACAAGCCCTGTTTACACTATTCGTCTGTCAGACGATGTCGTAGCAGCATCGGGACAGACGAAACTCGTCAGCCTACGTTGCATGAAAATCAAGCCTCACTGTCAAATCTAGGTAGGTTTGTGATTAGTCTTGTCAAGGTTTTTTTTACCAAGGTTAAGAATGTAATATCCTAAATATAACGCCGGTTTTCTAATTTTGAAGTTAAATATTTGGTTAACTCAAGGTTATTTTTTTCTTATTCTAGTTTCTTTTTTGTTTTATTCAACCTCAAGAACTGCTACAAGCCCTGATAGCAGATTCAACCTGTATGGATAACTCTGAGATAACACGAATCCACGAACATTTTAATGATTTGTAAAAGCAAGCAAATTAAATAACATATTTATTTTCTATAATATATATATAGTCTTTCCCCTGTTCGTGCACGAAAATTCTAGGACGTTATGAAAGGCTTTTGGCACGTTATGTTCACTTCACAGGCAACCACAGAGTACTGAACATGAGTCCAACTCAGCCACAGTCGCTGTGACGGGGTAGACAAGATACGAGCCGATGTAACGTAAAGCGCCGCCCTAGCGCGGAGCACGTCCGACGCGACGTAGACGTGTTACGTGCTACTCGCCCTTTGTGGCAGCCGCAGTAACAATAAACCTGTCGCTCTGAGTGCTCGGGGTGTTAGTTATGTCTGTGTCTGCCGATATCGCTTGTCCGAGATATACCGGTGGTTCACATACCACTAACTCGTACTTTTCAAACGAATGAAAATAAGGGACGAACTGTTTTACAATTGAATGAAAACAAGGAACGAATGGTTTTCAGATGGATGGATAATGCCATTTATCATTCGCATGCGAATGAATGGGTGGCTCATCCGGATGAAAATTGAAGTAACCATCGGATGAATGGGTTGGCGTACTATAACCGTAGGGTATCAATAGGAGCGGTGTTACATTGACACGTAAAGCGTTGATAAGGGGCGTTGGAAAGCTCGGAATGAAGGAGATTTTCTTCTTATCATCGCGGCGATGGAGTTAAATAACCGTGCTGTATATTTTATCGTTACGGTTAGGTTTTAAGATTTGAGAAGAAAGTGGTTTATGAAAGGAATATGTTCGGTCAAAACGGTTTTTTTTTCTGAATAGCGTGACAAAAAGTATCCTACGTCACACGGTCGAGTTTTACCGTCCTTGTATGAATAGCCAGCACTCCTCTTAGGCTCGCGCGGGAACTATTGTGCTCGTCCGGTCAAACATTACTTTGTAGCCTTGTAACGTAATATACTAATATTGTATCGAAACTGGGTCCAGTTGCCATTTGTCATTGGGCTATGAATTAATGATGCTATTTGACTATAGGACGCCGTTAGATAATAACAAGACCCGGGTTTGGACCCCGATCAAAACGTTAAAAAATGCCACTGGCGTTGAAAGACACAAAATACCAAATACCATTGCATCATCTGCAAATACGATGGAAACGGATATCGAGCTCTGTCAATCAAACTATCAAGTTCGACTCTTGGCAGATCGTTCGATTTTCGGGGGGGGGGGGAATGTTTTATTAGAGAAAAGATATTGAAATACGATTCAGTCGTCGGCTTTAGGAACGACAGAAGTTCAGATACTTAACTCGTACCCAAAACGATCAATCCCCGGCGGCAGTAACGGCCGTTTCTTGCCCCAAAGCGGTCGCGTCTTATCGCCCCTGTTGTAATTGGGTTCCGATCGTGCCAGGATAGGTCACGTAATTAAACGCTTTCCCTTTAACTTTTCACGCCGACTTCCGATAGGACTGAGTCAGGTGTTTTACCTCCTTTTTGGAATTCTCTCTTTCCTTGGTGGATCGTATCCTTCGCTTTGGGGAGAGAATTTATGTTTGCGTTTGTGTAAGAAATAAGAGAGAGTTTAATTTTCAAAATCACTGCTGTATGGTGTAAGTTGGAAATATTTTTAGAAACGAAATTGTATCCAACTAGTAACACAATAATATTGTTTTATGACGATGAAATTTTTGGTGAATTTAAAATGTTTTAATATGTAGCCTACGTGGAGGGATTATAATGCAAGTAGTTAGTGCAGCCATCGACTTTGGATGCCAAATGTTATCAAAAGTCACTAATGCAGTTACGTGGAAGGATTATAATTGCATGCAAGTAGTAAGTGCAGCCATCGACTTTGGATGCCAAATGTTGTCAAAAGTCAATAATGCAGTTAAGCATGACAGAATAAAAAGCTCAATAAATTATTTCTAGCTCGATAAGTATTAATTAGAATCAAACAACGCCTTACTTCAAAGCAGCGCATTATTTACCTTTTCCTCACGGAAGGAGGAAAAAATAGCACGCCATACTTAAGTCACGTGGTTTATCTATATGTCACTGCCATAGTAATAAACGGGTCCTTACGTATAATAACCGGCTAGTATACATAATGACTGCATTTCTTTAATCACTTTAGCCGGTTGTTATTTACAATATCTATAGCATGGTTTGGCCAAAGTAGTGAATATATTAGAATATTAATCACTTTGACCAGTCATTATAAATAATAGCTATGCAAAATAAAATAAATAAAAATAAATAAATTCTTAATTTCCATAATGCACATAGTAACAATTACAATTTTTTACATTGTGAAGTTTTTAACAGTGCTTATTGTACAAACAAATGAATACATATAAAGCTAAATCTAATCACAATTGTATTCAATAAAACTTATAAGTACATTATGGATAACCACCTCTTTAGCATTTGCTGTGTAGAGGTGGTTTCGCTATCACAGTGCATAATATGTGGCAGCAACTCCCTTCAAACAAAATTAAAATAATATAAAATAAAACGTATTTATTTTATCACATTATGCCTTGTTTAAATATGAAAAAAATATAATTACAATGACTTCCACTAATCAACATAGAAAATCAAACACATACAAAAATATATTAACAAAAATTTAACAACACATCAAATTGAATAATGACATGAAGTGAGTGTAAGAAAAAAGTAAGCAACAAAAACTTCAATAAGTCGGGGAAAAATAATAATAAACAAGAATTTTAGATGTGCAATGTTAAAAAATATTGAAGTTCTGACAGTTCATTTACCGTACGCATTTCAATGAGGATGAAGGTAAAGAAATCAAACAAAAAAAAAAACAATAAAGATGTCAGCAAAAAAATATTTCTACATCGTTGTTGGTAAGCCATTTTTTCAAGTTTTTGGTGAAAGAACTAATTGTTAATGAAGAGGATACTAAAATTGGTAATAGATTGAAGAATTTTGGAGCAGAAAAAGTATAAAATCTTTTAAAAGCCTCAACTCTAGGCAATGGAATGGGCACACGATTCAAATTTTGCAGTCTATTCGAAAAAAACATTTATATTACCCCTCAGATGGCCTCCTCTTAAAAAATATATTCGGAGCACACGATATATGTATAAATACCTAAGAGGAAGAACCTTAAGAGCAATGTAAAGAGGAAAGGACGAATCACGCCTCCCAGCTCCGCTAATTAACCTAATTATTTTATTTTGACAAATTATCAACGGGCGAATGGTAGAATAGTAAGTCCCACCCCAGCAAGACAAACCATATTGTAATTTTAATTAATTGTAGGGTTAGTTAATGTAATAAATCGCACTGTTCTGGTCGGGTCGTGAGGTTAGAAACGGTTAGGTTAGGTTAGGCTAGGTTATGTTAGGTTAGATTAGGTTGAATTATGTTAGGCTGGATAAGGTTAGGTTAAGTATAAATTGCATTGACCAAAATCAGGTATATATTATGCAGAGTGGCTTGATAGATAAATTAAGATAAATCAAGCCTAATTTCTTTACTTTGGGGGTTCGAAATTTTCTAAAATTAGATTTTATTATTGAATGAAATAAATTGTTGGTTCCCAAATTACCACTTCGTTCAAAAAAAATTCTTAAAACTTTATAAATAAATAAATGTTGCACTGGTAAGACAGACAAATTTTTATATACAGGTAAAGAACTTTCTCTTTTGTTTTGTTTTAAAATCACCCTCATAAAATGAATACATCCAGTGAATACAACACGTATCATGCTAATCAAGAAATTATTTAAAAATTCTTTTTAAAAATCAGGCTATTATTCGTAATATGTGCTTTATTCACTTTGGCTTGAACATACGTGTAAAATCCAATACACGTCTTACGTGACGTATGTCTTCTGTCTGACTGTACGACTATCAATCGGTGTCGCGATCAATTGAACAAACGAAACATCAATTAGACGGACAGGATGCGGCGGTCGCGGCGGCCGGTAAGGGTACTGGTCGAGTCATGTTCAGCCACGTAAGACTAATGTTTATTTAAGCATTGGGCTTTAAGGGCCGCCTGAGGGCTCTGTCTATTGTTAACCTTAGTCAGTAACAAGACTACAAGATCGCGCCACAATAATCCTTCACTCATCTGTCATTCATACTTGGCTTAAAATATACCGGGTAGGTCGCCATTTCAAGAAATGCACTATCTTATCTATATATCTAATTGAGACGTCAAACTTAGCTAAGTTTTGCACTTTTGTGAGTTTTGTAATTTATTAAGTTTTGTAATAATTAATCCGAAGGAATTTATTAGTTCTTTCGGATTAATTTCGCGTTCAACAGTGTGACACGGTCATGACACGGCAAGTATGTGTCTGTGGTGAAGGCCGGCGACTGCGGAGGAAGCGGCCAATTGGCCGATTGCCTGAACTCTCACTCTTGATATCCCCCCCTCTGGGGGGCCCCCTATCGAAGTATAAACACTTTCGAAGTAGCTTTAAAAAATCGGCTTTATGACCGATATTTATTAGATATCGATATGTTGTGATACAGGGTGTTTTTTTTAACGCAACCCATTTTTAAGATTGAATAATTCACATATAAATATGAAATAAGTTTTGTTTTATAGTAATTTACGTTTTATACAATCTATTATTTAAGTTTTATCACATTTAGTTCACTTTATGTGCTCAAAAAATCCGCCAGTGGCATTTATATGAAGTTATGTTCTCTCCATCAAATTCCCGAACACGTGTTGCTAGGTACCTCTTAAAATTTCTTGTATTACATTTGTTTTGTTTGGTTTGAGGTACTGAATATGTTTTGACTTGTTTTTGAGGCCTTACTTTGTATGTATCCCCAAAGAACATAATAATATAGTGGGGTCAACAACCGCGATCTTGGAGGGAAATAATCCTCCACCGGTAAAATCAAGTTTTGGGTTGCGTCTTTAATGTGTGTGTCTTTAAGCACGATAACTCGCGTAAAAATGGTCCGATCGGAATGAAATTTGCCACAGACATGTAAATTAGTAATTATTCACGAAACCAAATTCAAAAGCTATTTAGCACCTCAAAACAATCATAACAAATTCAAAGCAAGAAATTTAAAGAGGTACCTTGCAAAACGTGTTCGGGAATTTGATTGACCGAGCATAACTTTATAGGATGCCTTAGGATAACTTTATAGCGCATGGGAGCGCTAGCATGCAAGTGGACTAGACGTGCGTCACTTCGGCTCTCTGCTATTCCGTGTTTTCGAGATTTACAGTGTGAGTTATTTTATAGTATCAGTGTGCAATAATATCGTATTACTATCATCGTAACATAAACATTATTGACTGTGATTATTTCTTCAAATATTCTCGAACTTTAGTGTTTTATTACTACGTTTCGTAGTGAGGTTATATAAGCAGAGAGCGGAGTAGCGTGTTGGATCCGGTGTACGATCCGCGGTTTGCCGGATTGCCGCGAGTGAGCCGCCGCGCCGCGTCGTCGTCGAGTCGTCTGCTACTGTTGCTGTCATGCCGCTGCCACAAACATCGGACACTACTGCGGTGCGTACTCGATCTCAGAGCGTCAGTGACATGCAGGCTATTAGTGAAAAGCTAGACCTAATATTGGCGGACATGAGCCAAATTAAATCGGATAGTGCATTGTTGAAGCAGGACATTGTTGTTATTAAAAATGATAACAAACAATTTAAGGAGGAAATTTCAAAGGCTTTAGATTTTTACTCAGAAGAAATAAAGGAAATCCGCAGCGATTTGAAGGAGACCACTAATAAAGTTAACTTGCAAGGAGTAGATATTGAGTCACTACAAAGAGAGAATATTTCTCTCAAAACGGAGGTATCAGTTTTGAAGAAGAAAATAAATGCAGGGGCCCAGTACTCTAGGTGTAATTGTTTGGATATCCAGGGAGTACCCGAAAATAAAAATGAAAACATTGTCGATATTGTAAAGGCAGTATCCAATGTTTTAGGATTTAATTTTAAACCATCTATGATAGATGCGGCGCATCGACTTGCTCCTAATCCAAGTAAGCCCAATGAACCTAGAGGTATTATAGTAAAGTTTTGCAGAAGGATTGATATGGAAGAGATGAGACGGCTGGCGATCCGGAAGAGGGGGTTCTCCGCTGCTAATCTGGGGTTCTCTAGTGACCGTAAAGTTTTTGTCAACTTGTCAATGACCCGTGAAACCAGGGCTTTATGGTTCGAGACGCGCAAAGTTAAAGAAGATCTTCAGTTTAAGTTTGCTTGGATCACTAGTTCTGGAAAAATATTCATCCGTAAATCAGAGAGGTCTTCACCAATTTTGATTGAGGACATCTCCGACATCCAGAAGTTGAGAAAATCGCCAGTATCGCAAACGAGAAGCTCCACCACCCGTGACAACACCTTGAGTGCCGCCGCCGCCGCCGCCGCCACTGCCGTCTCGTCTCCTGTCCACAACACCAGCTAGACTCAAGGTTAGTTGCAGTGACTACTCTCCGACTGTACAAAAGAGACACTTTTTATTGTTATGCTGGATGTTATTTATCTGTTATTCATAATTAGTTATAGATTTATTTGTGTTTGTTGGCATGTTAAGAATAAAATTATTTATAGACCCATTAAAATTGCTTGTTGCTTATTTATATTGTTGTTGTTTATTTTTTTAAATATATAATTTAATAGATCATACATTGCATGTATTTTGTACTAGTTTTTTTATATTTTTTAGCGTTTTTTTTCTATTTAATTAAAATCATTAAACATGTCTAATGTGATTAATTTATATTATCAAAATGTAAGGGGTCTTAGGACTAAAACTTTGCCTTTTCGCTTGAATGTTATAGAGGGAAATTATCAAATCTTAGCATTAACTGAAACATGGTTAAACTGTTCAATAACTGATTCAGAATTGTTTCCAGATAACTATAATGTTTACAGGAGAGATAGGGAAGGACCAGGCACAATGGGAGGAGGGGTTATGCTTGCTGTTAAAACTTGCTTTAAGTCCTATCGTCTTAAAAACTTAGAAACTGATGATGAAAATATTTGGTTAAAAATAACTTTTTCTAAGTCTTTCTCCATTATTTTGGGTTTAGTGTATTTCCCTCCAAACTCATCTCTGTCTAAATACAAGTTATTTTTTGAAAAACTTGATCAATATAAATTTGAGAGTGAAAAAATTATTATTTTAGGAGATTTTAATCTACATATATCTGGTAGTTCATTTAAGTTAAGCTGTGGTGGGGATATATGTAAACAATTGTTATTCTTTCTGGAATTGTATAACTTGAGTTTAAAGAATGATGTATTAAATTGTTCAGGCAGAACTCTGGACTTGGTATTATCAGATATAAGTGATTTAATTGTTCAGGAGGATGAACCTGTGGTTAAACTAGATCGTTACCACCCTGCTCTGAATATTGTTTTTGAAAATTCCATTTTAACCAAGGTCAATCATAACGAAACTAAACTGGGCATAAAGATTTACAATTTTAAACAGGGTAATTATTTGGAACTCTACAACTCGCTTAAAAATATTAATTGGGATACTAATATTAGCAGTTGTGATATTAATTCTAGTGTTAACAGTTTTTATAATATGCTTTATTCCAAGCTGGATTTACATATTCCATTGCAAAAACATAGAAATAAAAATACAAAATTTCCTAAATGGTTTACTATTGGTACAATAAAAGTCATTAAAAAGAAAGAAAGTGTTCGTAAGCAATACAGGAAGTATAAATATGATTATTTGTTACTTGAATTCAAACGACTCAGGACGGAATCAAAACAAAGAATTAGATTTGATTATTTAAACTTCACCTCATATCTTGAAGATAACGTAGTTAACAACCCCTTAACTTTCTGGGGAATGGTGAAGAGATTACGGTCGACGGGCAGTGGCGCCTCGACATCAATGACACTGGACGGGGGGGAGGTGGAGGGGGGCGCGGCGATTGCGGAGGCATTTGCTCAATATTTTAGGTCTGTGTACGATGCTTCCGCGTTGGACTGTGGTCAGCTGATCCGCCGGGCGCTCGACTCACCTGTCTTATCTGGTATCGGCTGTCTTAAGTTTGATAACATTACGGAAACTGAGGTTGCGTTCGCGCTAAAAAAACTCAAGTCCAAACGTTCTTTTGGCCCGGATGGAATTCCTTCATTCATCTTTAAAGGTTGTTCCGATTTATTAATTACACCATTGACATATCTCTTTAACTTGTCAGTTAATTCCAATATTTTTCCAGACCGATGGAAACTCACCAAAGTTGTTCCTGTTTTTAAAAAAGGCGTGAGAAATGACATTAAAAACCATCGACCAATTGCAATTTTATCCTGCCCAGCCAAACTATTCGAGTCAATTTTATATAAAAGAATCTTCAATCACGTCAAAAACTTTGTCACGCCGTTCCAACACGGTTTTTTTCCTGGACGGTCTATTAATTCAAACTTGCTGTCATTTACTGATTTTTGTATTTCTTCACTTGATGCGGGCGGACAAGTAGATGCAGTCTATACTGACTTTTCTAAGGCGTTTGATAAGGTCAACCACGCAGAGTTATTAAGGAAATTAAATTATTTTGGTTTCTCAAATAATAGCCTAAGTTTTTTCGTTTCATATCTTCACAATAGAATGCAATTCGTCAATTACAATGGTTTTTCATCTCGTGAATTTCTTGTGCATTCAGGCGTGCCTCAAGGCTCAAATTTGGGACCGTTATTATTTGTTTTGTATATAAATGATATCGTCGATTGTGTCAAAAATAGTAAAATTTTGTTGTATGCTGACGACATTAAAATCTTTAGAGAAATCAACAGTATTTCTGATTGTTTCCTACTGCAAGACGATTTAGATCGCTTGGTTGTCTGGAGTCGTACCGGGTTGAGATTTAATGTCGACAAGTGCATGGTTGTAAGATACACTAGGAAAACGCTGAATTTCATACATTTTCAATATATGTTAGAGAACACCTCTTTAACAGTAGTTTCTCAGCTCCGAGATTTAGGAGTCGTTTTTGATGAAAAAATGTGTTTTTCAAATCATATAATTGAAATTTGCAAGAAAGCTTATAAGACCCTTGGGTTTTTATTTAGATCTGGGAATTTTTTGAAAAATGAATCCACATTTAATTTGTTATATTGTTATTTGGTCAGATATAAATTAGAATTTGGTTTTGTTATTTGGAACCCTTATCACCGCTATCTCGTGGAGATGTTAGAACAAATACAAATTAAGTTTTTAAGATTTCTGTTTTTTAAAAGATTTGGTTATTACACTTTCGATGTTCCGTATTTTGAGTTACTGCGATTATTTGAATTTAATAGTTTGCGCAAGCGTCGTGAAATGGGATTGATGCTGTTTTTATTCAAGCTAATCAATGGAGGTGTTGATTGTAGTGAAATCCTAGCGCGGGTGAACTTCCTTGTTCCTCGTACCTCGTCCAGGGTCCGTGCGTTGTTCAGTCCACGGTTTGCACATACGACGTTGGGAATTCACAGCCCTGTAAATGTGATGATGAGACTGTGCAACGATCTGCCTGCATCAATTGATATGCTTTCGTCGACCTTACTCTCTTTCGCCGCAAAAATTCAAGATATCAACTTGAGTCAAATCCGTACCTGAGTTATTATTATTATTATTATTGTTGTTGTTGTTATTCTTGTTTTATATGACTTTATTTGCTGTTTTTTTTTGTCATTGTTATGCTTGAAATTAATTTATAATTGTTATTTCTATTTGTTACTTTGCACTCTATTTTGCCTAAATATTATTATTATTATTATTTTTTTTAAGAATCTAACTTATTGTTTAAATTGTTATGTTTTAGTATGCATGTTCATTCTGTTCAACTTTCATTAATCACCAAATTCATCGAAGGAAAGGGGACAGCTACAGTAGACAATTTATTTATTATTTATTATATAAGTATTTAAACTTGTATCTTGTGCTATATTTGTAATGTTGACTGTTTTATGCTACAATGTAATTGGATTTGTATCTGTTTTGTGGCATGGAAATAAATGAAATGAAATGAAATGAACTTTATGCAAATGCCAATGGCGCACTGTTTGAGCACATAATGTAAACTAAATGTGATCAAACTTAAGTAATAGGCTGTATAAAATGCAAAGATCAATAAAACAATACTAATTACACATTCATATGTGCATTATTCAATCTTGAAAATGGGTTGCGTTTAAAAAAAAACACCCTGTATTTTGCCATCCTAGCCCTGTACCATTGCTACGCCACTGCCACTGCGGTACTGACCCGTGTACTGACCGACCCACTTGGCCTGTGGCCACGGCGCCGCCACCTCCGCGTGCCGCTGTTGTATTCCAACCGCCCACAATTGATCGGTGTTTTGTTGTCGTGGCGTCGAGACTTACAAATTTCTTCTCTATGATTGATGGTTTCATTTTTGACCGGCACGTGGCGTTTAGTTGTAAACAGCGCAGTTTAATGTAACTATAGGCCGGTTCAAATAACAAGGACAAGCCCGTCCGTAAGACTAATGTTAATTTTAGCATTGGGCTTATGGACGGCGCGGGCCTTGTTATTTGATTGGAACTATAAAAGAATCAGCTATGAATTACGTGTGTTGGAGTTTTAGTCCCTTGAATATTTGAGTCGAGGTTATACTTTGATTTGATAAATCGGAATGTTTCGTAATCGGATGTACCGTAGGATAATGTAATTAATTACCTGAGGAACTGCAATTAGTTGTCTGAGCTATGTCACGTAATGTTGTTTGTGTAAGCTGATGTTGTTCTCCCATCTATCATAATTTCTTCAATGGCTTGGGAAATGTAAAATATTCCGTGTTAATCTATATAATTAATACGCCAACACGAAATTTGTCTTATGAACTCCTCCGTCATTTCTTAACCGATTTTGATCATTGACGGCTCATTGGAAAGAGCGTGTCGCTTAGATTTGCAAACTGGCCTTACATTATTGAAAAAGTCCCTTGGGCTCTGTCCCATTGGCTTTTAAAGTTCCCATGTTATCCTTATGAAGAACATAATTGTTTACATTTTGATCAGCTTGATAATTTAATTGCTGTTATTTTTTAATTTGTGTAAACATAATCCTCAAGACGGATCGTGTTAGCATGATTGTGTTTTAAATTTGTCGCCATTTGAATTATCGCTCTGCTAGAGTAGCGCACGATTCCGTGCGCTCGGATCTACTAGTTCTAAATAAAACTCCAGTTAACAACTCTGCCTTAATGGTAAACAATTTGCTTTCCTAAACAATGTTATCGTACAATCAACAATAATTAATTAATTATTCATGAAAATATCTAGAAACAACGTTAAGCTAGAGGTAGTGAGGTATAAGATGAAGCTTGGGTGTTTACAAACCCAGATGAACTTGGATTTTTCCAGGAGGGGGAATAAATATTTACATATGATCAATTAATTGATTCAACAACGAATTTCTTGCGTCAGTGAAGGCCACACTTGTCAGTCAAGTGTTACATGCTAAACAAAAAACATGTCACCTGTTATTGATTGTTATTCAAAGAGCAAAACATTGTTTCTAATATCAACCCACGTTTTGTTTTGGTTTAGTATTTGTTATGTACCAGACTAGTAGCGTAATCACATGGCTTTGTTTACTTCCACGTCATCAATGATTTCTTCCCCTCCTCTGTTGAAACTTCAAACTCAAGCTTCTTCTTATACCTCTAAAGAGTTCCAACAACCAATGAATATAGAAAATAAATAGTATCTATATCTATATATTAATCTATATATTAATACGCAAGCGGTTTTCTTTTCACAGTCCAACCGCAACAACGGCTGGACCGATTTTAACGATTGATGTATCGAATTAAAGGGAATTTTATGTAGATTTGTCAACAAGTCTCAGAATTTCAAAAAAAGGTGTCACTAAGGTACAGTTAAGGGCTTAAGTTTCGGAACAGTGGCGCTATTCATCGACATTTGAGCAAGCTCAGTTTACTTTGTTTACAAACTGAACATATGGCTAAACTCTGAAATAGTTCCACAGGTAAACCACAGATAGCAGCAATGAATTACAATAAATTTTTCGAAAAGAGCAGTTTTTATTTGTTCAGCTGGTTTGGCTTTGTTTTCAACAGTTTTCTTTTTTTAAGATTTTGTTATGTAATTTAGGTTACGTTATGAAGTTTTAAAAGCTCTTATACAATGTAGTTTACGATATCTCTTAGTGTTTTTTGAAGTTATATTAACCTGAGCAAATCTATTTTTGGATTTGGTACATTTATAATGCCACCGATAAGAAGAAGACGAACATAGACCGGTCGGAGGAGTTGGAAAGAACACGATCGCAACCGCTGGCATTACCCTCCCGATGTAACATTTTATGCTCCTTCCAACCTCAGACCAAGGAACTAAAAATGTTTTTATTGCGGTGGGTTGCATTTCAAGAATGAAAAGACTGGTAGAGTAATGAGTCATTTACGCGTTTTTACCACAAAGGAAATGTTGCCTATAAAGACAGCCGTTCCCTATAATATCTGATTTGGCGATAATTATCAATAAACTGCAGCGGCAATCCCTAAACGAAGCAAGTCATTGCTCACGGCGCCAGTGTTTGCTCTTGGTCAGCTACATGTTGCTGTAAGCAGAGCGTGATCTTTTGCCGGTGTTAAAATATACATTTCAAAAAAAAAGAGGACATGGAGAAATGAAGGTGTTCCCTAAAAAATCGTTTACTTTTACCAGAAACTCCTGCGGTAGATCAAATTAACTTTAATAGTTTCAGTAGTTAAGCCTTAATATTGTTAATGATGTTAGCCCTTTGATTAAACTTTAAAAGTATATAAGTAGGCTGATTATTCTTCATTATTTTACCACATGATTTTTGCTCAATTTCAAGCTACGTGTTATCTAGTCTGTATTCATTGCAAAAACACAGATATATTTGTTGACCATTCTCGTAATTTGTTTTCCATTTGATAGAATATTCACTGCTAAGAACTGATGCGCGAACAAGCTAATATAATATCAACTTCACATTTGCCATTATCAATTCGCTATCTCTAATGTACGCAGTAACAAGATCGAGTATTGGTATTGTTTGAAGTGTATAAAACATGACGGTTTGTTTACACTGAACCAATAACACAGGCGACCTTGACCGGTCCGATCGTTATCAGTCAATGACCTTGTCTCTTCTGATATCAATAACCGACGTCCTTGTCTGTTTCAGGTAAGTGCTGTGAGTCATGCAGTCGTAACTGACGTAAGTCTTCCGTTATACTGTGTCCACTGAAAGAATACTGACTATGAAGTATCTATAGTAGTTAGGTCACATTTGTGGTGTGATATATAAACAAACCGGTAATATACGTACATTAAGTGCATTTTGATGTAATTTTATAAGAGTGCTCCCCTTTTGCTCACTCTATCAATGCATTTTTATAGTTTTATGAGTGTTTGCCTCTCGATACTCTAGTCATTTTTTAATCATGACATTGTATAGACAACACAATAATACAATTAGATAATTAACTGTTTAGCTATACGGATAAAAGTTTACAATTATTGCATTAAAGACTAAATGGTTAATGATGGGTGGTGTGTTAGACATTGTGCAGGACACAAACTTAATCATAATGTTTTTTTAAGTGGACTCTAAAAGTTTTTTGTAAGAACAACATTTATTATAGCCGGTGGTCTCGGGTAACCGGAAAGAATAAGTTCTACAATCTGTGATTGGCCTTTACAACTATTTCAAACCATGACCTTTTGTTTAGTTGTAAACAAAGTGATTTGAGTTTAATCTAAAGTCGATGGATAGCGCCAGTAAATTTAAGCCCTTTACTGAATTAAAGGGCCCTTTCTTCAAATTATGTGAAATATTGACAAATTGACATAAAAATACACTTAATTTGAACATCAAACATTGAAATCTGCCCAGCCGTTATCGAGTTATAACTCCGAAAAGACAACCCTTCGTGTATCAATTTTTTTAATTATCATTACAACTAAAGGTTGGAAACATCAATATAAAATGTAAAATGTGTCTTCAGTAAACTTATAAATTCTGCAAGAAAATATTTTGATTTAAAATACATGATTTCCATATAGTGTGTGTGTTGTGTATTTAGTGTTGTATTATCAGTAGATATACAGTTAGGATTTGCTTCTGTATAACAAACGTTAAATGCTATTTTTAGAGTCCCCAGTTTTTTCGTCTCCGGGCTCATCGTTAGATTGATTGTTATTTTGATGGGTTCCAGATCTGTCGTGAACGATGATACATCACTTGACAACCGTTTTTATTGGCCTTTCATGTGATAATCTGTGTTTTCTATCGATTGTAGAAAAACAAACATAATGGCAATAATGGCAGTGAATGGCAATATGTTTTCGCCTTTACTTCCTCCTCCCGATACGTAGTATATATGGAGAAAGTATAGTTTTTGTCAAAATTTTTGAATTTGAGTTAGTGGAAATATTTGTTTTAGTGCTCCCTGAATCCAAAAATGTGGTTTTCGGAGTGGTGTCTGTCCGTCCATGTGGATGTGTGTGTTTGTAAACAAAGCTAGAGACGACACCAGTGGTCCGATTTTCATGAAATCTGGCATGTAGGTTTAGAGCCATGATACCTCCAGGCATTTTTTTATTTTTAGAATTTTTGATTTTAAAAGGTATTCATCCTATAGAAATGAAAAAAATACAAATTTCTCAAAAACGGCTCTAACGATTTTGATAAAAATTTAATGGTACTTAGTGCTTAACATGACAAATAAAATGACACCACCCGCATGTCTGTAACAATTCAGGTTCAGAAGTTATGGGTGTTTTAAGTGTTAAAAATTCATATTTTTCAAATTTCACAAACTTGTAATCTCCAAAGAAAATATACTTGCAACCATTAAATTTGGCTTGAAAAATAAGTAATCTAGTAGCCTATTTTGAATTATTCTTCTATGAAAACTGGTTGTGGAGATAATTGATATTTTGTTTGGTGGTAAACACAATTCATTGTCTTATTTGTTCTTATGGCAAATATTTAAAAACCACTATCACCGTTAAGTACTAACCGATTGTGTTAAAATTTCTTATGTATTTTTGGAATTATTAATAGTTTATTTGTTCTATTTCATTATATCAGTTTTCTGGTTTTTAATGACTTAAGGGAGAAAGTATGTGTCAGTTTCCTGATACCGTTTATTAAAATGTAATGAAGTAGGTAGCAAAGAATGTAGTAGATAGCAAAGAAAGTATCAACATACGTTTTCCAGCCGAGCGCCCATCTCCAAACCAATGTGACGCTGAATCACAAACGCTCTGGATCAGCTATTTGTATTCATGGGTCCGTTACAAAGCGAGACTCTCGGATTGTACAAAACAGTCTTTTCCCACTTTCTCGACCTTTTGGAGGTAATTTGCTGTATATTTTATTTCTGTTTGTTGGATTTGTTCAAAACTTAAGTCGGAACCGAACCCACTTACTTCCCCTTTTGGAAATGATATTGCTCTTTCATTCCGTTAGATTTTTTATATTGTTCAAATCACATTTTGGTTAGTTGGAACTAACCCTACTTTCTTGCTGTTTCGGAAATTCTGTTGCTACAGATATATTTATGCATATAGTTAGATTTGTTCAAAACAAGTCGGAAACCAACCCCACTTTCTCGCTCTTTATGAGCTAATTTTGCTGTGTACTTCCGTTGGGTTGTTTCATTCGATCAAAAGTGGGGAACTAACATCTCTCAAAATGCAAAGTTTTTTTCTCCAATTTGTTTACTTTCAGTGGAATTTGGCATGTGGAAAAAATGCTATCTGAAAAGCTATTACTTACTAAGTAGATCGCAAATTAATACAATTTCGATAAATTAAATCTCCAAGTTAAAATGAAAAATACTTAATTTCAAGTAAAGACATTTTTAATTGGAAATAAATTCTAAACTGTATTTTTAATGAAACATATATTGTCAATGGGCATGGATTCAAACATAATTTGTATGGTTATAATACAGTAATAAACAAATATTTAAATATTCTAAGCTCTAAATGTGTTGCTAATTAGCTAAATTAAAAAAGTGATTGTCCTGTCAGGATAGGAAGATTGGAGGCATGAATTGCAATAAATGTGCTTTATTCATCTCCCCTGTTGACAATATACAATAAAAGAATGTAATTTAAATAATACAAAGTATGAGCAAACTGTAAAAAATGTGTCTGCAATGTGCATAATAGCGATCAAAGATCAATTTAGATAACAAAGCTCTTCTTTCAGTTGTCGCTTACCTTTTCTCGGAAAATAAGATACAGCCTCTCGAAGTGTATCCATGTTATTTGTTAGGCCTAAATATTTATTTTATTACTAAATATTACCTGTGACTTTGTCCACGTTCAAAATGATAGTAAGATATTTTCATAATAAGAATTACTTTGATTATATGTACATGTAAAATATTCTTAATATTTTTGATAAAGAAATAATTTAGATCTGATAAAATCAAGCAACTGATATATTAACAAATGGATAACTTTTTTCAGCTGACCTATATAATATGACAAACAAACACTCACAAACTTCCACACTTATAATATTACTATAGTATATCATATATTGTATATTATGATATAATAATATAATATCCATGATTGAGGCTTTGGATGCTTTGAAATTATATGTTGGGGAAACATACACATTATCACAAACATATTTAACATACACACAGGTAATCCGAGATGTCGACTAAATATAATGTACAGAAACACACTTTATCTGAGAAACGCAACGTTTTGTACATGAATGCAAACATCGTGCCTTTGTTCAAGATTATATAATACCGTGACGCAGCGTGCATAACTTTCAAGAGAACCGACACAAAAGGAGAATTTGCAGCTGTAATAAACACCACTTGGGCAGGACAACTGCATGCAGATGGTTGTTGGCTTTTGCGAGATAGTTGCATGTTGCATGTTATCACCAATTTAAAATCTCATTCCATATGCACGCAAGGCTTACCAAGCCACTGGTAAAATAAAATGAGTCAATTTGGTCGATTTAGTGAGTTGGTGGTATAGTTGGTATCGCCTTTGACTATAAATAATTAACATATACCTCCTATAATTAATTAATTAAAAATTTTCTTCATTTTATTTCTTTCATTTTAAAAAGAGGGTGGCGAATTCTTTTTACCCTGCATTTGCCTCGCTTCATAGGCCTCAGGTATTAATTAAAATAATTAATTAATATATACCTTCCATTCTTACGGCCCAGCTGTAGCTAGTTTCGGGTGACCCAGAATATTTTTAAGTTGACAGTTTGATTGGTTACCAACAGAGCGTGCTTCAGTCAACCCCTTGTTTTAGCTATTCACTTAACAATTTTGTATTCTACATTTCATAAATGAATAACCAATTAATTGACTGTTGTTTGTCTTCTGTGTCACTAAATGATATATTACCTCCTCCTGATACCTAAATTAGAGTGACATCAGTACACTCTGTTGGTGATTCACTATAACTAGGAGTTCTGCCAATCCTGGGTCACTCAAAACCTGGTACACATTTGGTAATACAATTGAAGGTCTAGTTCAGATTCAAAGTCAGTGGTAGCGCCAGCCTTTGACTACGTACTATGCAAGGCCGGCGACAGGGGGGGGGGCAGGGGGGCAAATGCATAGGGGCCCGGCTCGCAGGGGGCCCGGAAGCATCATAAACGGGGCCCGAAACGGCAGAAAAGGGGCCCAAAAACACGCAAAACAAGTACTGTACAAGTAAAAAAAAAAGGTCGCCAAGTTGTAGGGCCCAGAGTTTTAGATTGCACAGGGGCCCGAAAATCCTGTCACCGGGCTTGGTACTATGTTACTATGTATTTTTACTATGTGGTCGTTGGGCAGCGCATGGGCCTTGGAACTATAGCAGCGATGTAAGTTCAAGTTTCCATGATGTTGCGTACTTTTAGCAGTGATGACCACCCTTGCGCAGTATTGTCTCGCTTTGCTTGATATCTTCATACAAAGGCCTGAGGCTTATTAAGGGGGGTAAATGTAAGGTAAAAAGAGTCACCCTTTTTTTAATAAAATAAATATCAAACTTTATAACAATAGATGGTAGTATTATTATTCAACAAACTTTTAGCGTCAATGAACTTGAGAGATGAAACACTTTCTGCCACAAAAATAATGCTCTGACAAAAAAATTACTAAATCTAAACAAATTCCATCAATGCTCTGTTAGTCAGGAACTGCGGCAGAAAGCCAATTTTGCAAAGAAGTAACTGCAACTAGAGGAACAAAGGAAGACAGATCTCGGCGATCCGTCCGACAGGAAGACCGATCTTTACCGAACGACTGTAATTTGAAACCGAAAAAGAAATCAATCTCCAGTTCTCGACCTCTTGATTAATAGATTCAGACTCGTTACTCGCTGAATGTTTCACCATTCGGGTGTTTAATTAGTCTTTACTAATCACCTTAAGTGATGATCAGTTGTTTATTAGTCTGTCGTCAAAGTGATCGTTATAGCTTGTAGCAGGACTTCATTAGGAGTTGGTAACTGTTGGAAATTGATTTTGCAGAACTGGACGGATTGTTGATTATTTGCAAGTGGATTTAACTTAACTAAAATAAATATAAATGGTTCCTTAAAATGATCGGTATAAGGTTGATGACAAATAATTCTGGTTTTAAAATTTAGTAGGGAAAATGAAAAGAAACATTTTTAACTAATACAGTATGCATTTTAAAAGACTAAATAAGTACTCAGTTTGCTGGAAATGTCTATTGAACATCAGAACGTCAAATGTCATGAATGGATGACAGAATAAGTGCCTTAAGTAAATTACCCAATTTATTATTCTGCCTTTGATTACCAAATTCCAAATATTTTTTGAACATTGTGTTGAGTTTTGATTCCATTAATTTAATGAAAATAACAATTGTGAATTTCAGTGAACAGTTTGAGATGAAAATTATATCACGCTACATTATGTAAAATGTACACTTTTTTTACACTCTGCTCTAAATATTCCTCCTTTTTACAATTTTTGAAGGAGCAGAGAAACCGAGAAGTTTTTAATTACTTTAGAGCAGCAGGTAAGCCATAAGCCGTCCTCTTAGCGGGAAAGTTTGTAATTGAAATCTTGGAATCAGGGCAGGGAAGAAGCGCCTTCAATAATAACAAGAGGGCAATAACGTAAAATTTGCTGACGCCGAAGCTCGTAAACTGAAGGAAAAGCTGACCCTTTCTGTCCTTCCTACCCTGCACTGCCCACACTGCCCTTCCTTGGTATTCGCTGTAATAGCCTTCTTGCACTTCTCTCATCCTTGGCATCCGCCCAGATACCTCGTTGTAACATTCTCCAAATGTTTTTGTTTGTGGAAAGTATTTCTGTTGACCTTTTCGTACATTTTTTCTTCGTTTTATTTTTGGTTATAGATCGTATTATAAAACGTTGATAAATTGTTTTCAAATAATTTTATTATATAAGGTTTTTTATATTTTATGTAAGTTATTCAAGTTATTACCATTAAATCTTTATACCTTTTGATCGATATTAATATGAATTTGTAGTCAAAATTATTAGGTATTTATATAGTTAACTATGTGGTATAAAAAAAATTAAAAATCAAAACTTTTTTGTTACTGCAATTCTCTTTATTAGCATGTCCCTGTTCAAGAAAACAGATCACCGAACATTTATAGAAATATGTATTCATTACAGTAGAGTCCCATAAACCCAGACTAATGTGGACCGAACGGTGTCCGGGTTTGTGAAAATTCTGAGTTATCGGGAAATGAGTAAAAATAAGAAAAAATAAGAATAGTTTCTGTTATTTCTATAAGAAATCATTTATTTATTGCATAGTAGAAAATAAAAAAACAATATTAGTTACAAAAAAACTTGAAGAAAAACTAAAACTGTTTTAAATGTGTCACACCGTGTTCTGGCCTTGAATCTCAATGCAATTTTTGCTCTGACAGGCTTTCCGAGTTATCTAGAATTCCGGGTTGTCGAAGTCCGGGTTTGCGGGACTCTACTGTAATTTGTAAATCATAAAGAAAAGGATTTTTCATTTAACAATGGTTGTTTTATCATGATTTTTCCTGATTTATATTTTTTAATAAGTAATACTCCTTATTTTATTATAGGCTAATGTTTTTTGTTTAACTGTGGATTCATTTTTGTTGTTTTAGTAGGCAAGCAAAAAGCTCTTTCCTAGAAATGTGAGTCGAAAAAATTAAACATACGTCAAGTCGAGGTAATGTTGATGAATAGCTCAAGTCAAAAGACGTAGCTTAGTAGTTCACCCATCAAAATAGTGTCAATTTTAGTTTTGGGCTTACGGATGGCGTGGGCCACATTGTTTGATGTGGATTGTAATGGTCACGGCGTGTGAGGGATGGACACGATAAAACATGGCCGCCGCTGTCAAAGCACGCCACCCTCATCTCAGACGGGAATGTAATATTAATGATGCGCGTTGCTTCGGCTTCATGAAACCATCCTTTGAAACCAGGCCGGGGCGGAAATTATTTTGCATCTTTATTCAGGAAGGGGCTTCAAATTTGTGCATGAAAACCTGGATGAATTTTTTCTTTACTGGTAAATTAGTTAAAAATCCAAAAATATGTGACATGTTTTGGGTTTTTTTAAATTTTGCGTTTAAAAAATTTGATTTAGTTTGGTTTGCAAAGTGCAGTCCTTTTTATCAACATGTGTAAAGTTCAAAATAAATCTAACACAGAAAAAATAAAATTCCGTACCTATACGGACAAATGTTTTTTTTCCAGTTGGTTTTATCTTTAAATTGGCTACTTGTTACCATAAAACCTTTTTTTAAGTTTGTTTGTAACATTTACTGCGTCTTGGACTTCAGTTCAAGACGTCGCGGGTTCAGTTCCCGTCATGCCCACACAAATTTGAGGGGTTTGGACTGCTTTCCGTTAAAAGAGTTTGTGTATCTCTCCTCTAAAATGCAGATGGCATAGACACAAAAAAAGATTTCTCGTTAAGTATAAATAGGTTAAGCTTTATTATTTTATTTTCAGATGCTGCAAAACAGAGGTACCCAAGTACAATGCAGCAATATAATATCTTTTATAAAATGTAACCAGTGGAGGATTTATTCCGTTTAAAAATTCATGATCATGATAACTTCTAATGCACAAGCAAAAACACCTCTTAGCAGCTTAAATCACATCCATTTTAATTAATTGCAAAAAAGTAAATAAAACTGGAGACAAAATTGATAAGAAATAAAACTATTATACAGATGAGGCTATATATATAGTATTTCAACAAAATAATAAAATTATAAAATAACTAACATTTTTTACGGCGGTCCTTTTTTGAGAGTAATAGTCCATGCTAAAAAGTGGTATCAAGGACTTATTATTTTATTTTTTAGTTTAGCTGAAAATTAGTTTGAATAAAAAACAAATTTTTAATTTGTTTATTAAAGGCCTTTAAGAGGTCTTGAGAGCCCTAAAGAGGTGCTGCACATGAAGAGCCTCTCAAAGGGAAGAGGCAGAAGGGGTTTATGATGGCGGTAAACAGGGGCTGATAAGAGAGTGATTGATAATGGACAAGGTAAACGCTTGAGGCAGTCTGCGAAGATTGAAAAATTGCAAGGCTACTTCCTGCCAGTTTATCGTGGAGTCCCTTAGCTTATAATCTCATAGCTTATAATGGCATTAGGAGTTATAGCACTTAATGCTTATTCGTTAAAAGCTATGAGACAGTTCTTAAATGCATTTTTAAATTTTCTTCTTCCTTAATACTACTACAATATGCTATGGTTATTCACTTGCCACTATTGAATTTGGTTTAACAAATTAAACAACTGCTATTTTTGGACTAATAGTCTACATCAACTGGTCACAGAGAAAATTGAACTTAAATATAGTACTGCACACAGGGTGTTTTCCATTGTTATTTCTGTGGATGTTATTAAAAAAATCTATCTTCTCAAATATATCAATAATTCTATTATAATAAAGACTACAATGCAGGACTTAGGATATTGCATAAAATTACACTTCAAACCCCTTTAAATAAAAAAAACACTTTTTTCTAAATAAAAGATTATTAAGATTTAAATACTTTAGTTCACAAAGCTTGGTTGAAAATTTTAATGATAGCTATTTATTATTAAGTAGGAGTTTTTTATACTTGCCTTATACGTAACTTTTAGCTGTCTGTAAAAATGTATACCAAATAAAAAAAAAATACTAAAGTCATTCTTCCTCGGTTGATGAAAATATTGCAGTTACACATCAGATGGATTCCATTCGGTCGACATGTTGAAAAGGCAGAATCAAAACAATGAACGGAATCAAGTTAAAACACAGTCCGCAGGGAGGACCGTGCTGAGCGCTTCAGCAAAATAATTGGATTCCAACTCTTCGGTTTTCAGTTGTTGTCGCCCATGGGGAAATGTGGTAAATCTTTGGAAAAGTTTTGTTTTTGTATTTATCCTTTTGTATTTGAAAACACTTTTTACATGTTTACAAACAGTCCAGACAGATTTGAATTACATACTATTTTAGTTTTCAGTTTTTCATCCATGAGTCGAAGCAAACTTAGCTCTCACCTGCTTTTTTGCACTGTTAACTGTTATTCCTGGTTGATTTTGATTCCAGAATAGCTTCTACTTAATGCATGAAAATTGCAACTCGTTTTCATTTTGAGTTTTATACAATTTTTTCTTTTAGCAAATTTTGTTCCTTCTGTTACTTTTTCCATGATAGATAACGGTCTTAAATTTTCTTAACGCAACACAACAGTGGACGCACAGGCAGTACCTGCATATGTCTGCTGAATCCTTTTGGTCAACAAATGTATAAAGGCTACGTAATGTAATGTTTTTAGTTAGATGCCTGTATAAACATATTTTTTATATGAAATATTTTATTTTATCTTACAGTAAATAAGCTTAAGTATTTTAATGGAGTAAACTATTTTTTCATTAATTAATTATTAAGAATTTGACGACATTGGCTTATTGGTATAGGCGTGTAATCTTAGTAGTTAACAAAAAACCTTAAATAGTACCTACTGAAAAGATTTTAATTTCTTAAAATACACTTGAAATGCAAGAGACGTAAATCAACTACATCTCGTGTTGAATTAGGACAATGTGATTGTGTCTAATGCATTTTGGGTAACGACAGCGGAGCTGCACTGGCACACTGATTAGGGTGGGGCACGAAGTTACGTCACGACAGATACAGTGCAGTAAAGTTGTATTCTCGTGTTATCGTGTTACATGCATTACTGAATTGAAGCTGCTAATTGCAGTCTACTAAGTGGTTCTGAACTGGTAACGGTTTATTAGTATTTCAATAGGATTGCGATTTAATTTAACTGTTGTAAAAATTTAATCGTAATAAATTTTAAATAATTTTTCAAAAATAATGACAATTTTAATTGAGATTGTTGTGCTAATGTTTAGATTATTTCAACATTTTGAAGAAGATTGCTTTCAAACACAACACGTGTTGTATGTATTAGAACATGAAATATTGAAAGGGTAATTAAGTCATACTTCAATAGATGTTATTAGTCATATCACAAATACCTTATAAATTTGTACGCCATACAATCTTATTACCATACATGCTGGGAACTCTGAAAGAAGTAAAAACTTAAAAAAGATAAATATACTTACCTTACTGGTGTGGCCATTTCACCCAAAGAAGGTTTTTGGCCTCCGCAAAAACACACCTCCACTGTCCACTATCCTTAGCCTGTTCCCATATTGCTCCAATCCGTTGAATGTATTTCTTTACAGTTCTGGCTTATAGTTGGTTATAGGTTTCTAGTGCAATTCAGAAACTGCAAACAAAAAGCTTTGGATACAAATAGAAGCGATTACATGCATAGAGTGTAAAATTAGCCTGATTAATTGTAATTTTAATTAGTTTTGAATGGGGTCCTTGTTATTTAAAATATTGATGGTACATTATGGATTGAAAAATTATGATAGTCTACTTAAATCAAGCTGAATATAATTTTTTCAGAATGAAGAAAAAGAATGTCAGTTTTATTTACTGATTCAAATAAAATTCTAAGGCGAAGGAAATATAAAATAGTTAAATACTCTAAATCTGATGTAACTAACGAACAGACATAATAATGAAGATAAATAGAAGAGCGGGGATGATAAACATAGAGATAGAACATCAAAAGCAAGTTGGTTTGGGGCACCTAATTAGGCCTCTGTTCTACTGGTTGGGGGGGGGGGGGGTAATCTGACAACAATGGATCTTCACCATCTTCCATCAATATTTGGGACATTATTAAAACATCCATCTTAAGCCTTGTGTAGAGATCATTAAAAGTCTCCCTTTGTTCTAAGTGACAAAAGTTGCGAGTTTAAGATTTATTTTGGTTGTTTTGGCCAAGATTTATTTCGTATTGATAACTTAAATAACTCCGTTGTCAGTTTGTTCTCATATTAATTAGTGTCATGATATGTTTTAATTCATCTAAACTGGTTTGAAATTTGTTAAGCGGTGAATAAAAAAAGGAGTTTACATTAAACATGGCAACTTGTGAATAGAGAGTTAAATAAAAATAATCATTTGTTGTCAGATTTAAAACATTTATTATAAACTGTACATATTTTTATTCTAACAGACACCCCTGTTTGTTGATATGCTATATATTGAATCAGTGAAACTTCTTCATCAAAGCAGTCCAATTTTCATTATTTGTGGACATTGTTGTTTCGAAGCTCACAGCTTGATCTGGTAATATCTCTGTCCTGGAAATATTCTTGATCAGCCAATAGCTCTGTCACAATTTTTGGCTTGGATAATAATAGTTATTAACATACTTAAAAATACATGTTTTGCTTTTAAAGTTTATTATTGATAATTGTGAGTTTATTTAAAAACATTTTGAATTGAAAAAAATGATTATTGACTAAAGTTATTTAATGTACGACCACATTAACCACTGGTGATTTTTATATTATTTGTTTTTCCTTTCTGATGACTTTTTACAAAAATTATTTTATGGGCTCGTTTATTTCAAGTAGTTAACATCAAGTAAATTGAAATTCGAACTACAATATTGTTATCATCCGATTAACAATCACAAACGTCGGCCATAGTCTCAAACGGGGTTTGCCTTTCCGTCCAGGACAGTTGATAGAAGATGCGGAATCGCAGAAGGGTGTTTGTACAGTGTGAATTATGCAGCAGGGCGGGCCAGTAGTCCAATAGTGGGTCGGGGGAGAACTGAGTACGCCAACCTCCACTTAGCCGCAGTCCTGGCAACCTCAACGTGTCATGGCATCAACCTCTCCATTGCACATTTGAAGGGGTCCCCCGTAAAGCGTTCTAAGCGACAAAAACCTGGTTTCGCGTAATCAAGCGTTGAAAGTTGAATTCTAAAATTTAGGGTTCTGTCAAGGTTAGAACTTATAATCATGTAATCCCCTATTTATATCATCATAATGTAGTCTTATATTAAATCGTTACTTGCTATTTAACATTTTTAAATGTTTACGTAGTTTTTTGGGGGTTAGTACAATGTTCTAAATGAATGGCGTTTGAAACGTTCTCTGATGGACTGCTCTTATGCTTGAGAGGAAAACATCAGGGAGTGTAGGAATACCAACATAAATGAAAATAAAATTGAATATATTATAAAACAATTTATTGATATAGAAGTTCAACAACCATATGTTGTTACGTAAAGTGGTATAAAATTTTTCTAAATGTTATTCAAAAATGGCTCTTAAAACTTAATTCTTCTCACCACTTTTGGGGACTATTTTCCAGGCCTTGGCTTCTTAGTTTTTTTTTTTTTTTAATTTAGGGTAATTCAGCTTTTCTGTATTTCTTCCTGTCTTATCCTTCCACTTTCCAATATTTACTTTAGATCTTTTATATTTATTTACACAATTTTGGTCACTAGGCAACTACGCAACGACCGGTGGGGAGTCTATGTTTCGGTGAATAGAACGTTATTCCCCGGAAACTCCATGGAGTCCCACAAACCGCGCTAACTTTGACAGACGAAATCAGGGCTACCAGCTCAAATATCTTCCAAAGAAAATATACCACGGTGTAGTTTGTGTCTTATAGAATCTTTTCACCAAATATACCCGATTGTGAAATTTTGTCGCAAATGATGGCTATAGTCTCAAACGGGTTTTGCCTTTCCGCCCAGGACAGTTGATAGAAGATGCGGAATCGCAGAAGGGTGTTTGTACAATGTGAATTATGCAGCAGGGCGTTCCAATAGTCCAATAGTGGGTCGGGGGAGCACTGAGCACACCAACCCCCACTTAGCTGCAGTCCTGGCAACCTCAATGTGTCATGGCTAGGGAATCCAATCTCGGTCGATATTTTCAACCCCGGAATTACAGGACCGAAAACTTTAATCCCGGGATCGCGGGACTGATCCCAGGATTGACCCAACATAGTCGATACAAAAGGAAGTGTTTAGTATACTTTCGTTGATGTACATGGTATTGTAAAATGTATTTTTTTCAAAAATTAAAACTATAAGTTATCTACATAGTCAGCTTTAACATGGAACGCGCAATATGTATATACATCAGAGTGTAAACAGAAAATATTGTCAGATAGGCCCTAAATAACCGTAAAATACGTAAAAGAATGATAGAAATATGTATTCAAACATTATTTAAAGGAATACTTATATAAAATATGAACTTAGTTACTTGACCAAAAAATATGAGAACTAGAATTAAACCTCACTTGGAAAAATCTAAATAAAAAAATAGAACTAAGATAAAAATTATTTAAAAAATATTCATTAGAGCTTCGTAATGAAACTTATATATTATTTACTGTAAAGATCGCAGAACTAACATCTTTTGCTGAGTTAACATCAGTGGCATTGATTTAGTATATTTTTCCGATTGATTTCGTTTGGAGACCAAATCAAACAACTTTGATTATACATTGAGCGAGCCACCAGTAAGACTGTTGAAGCGGGTACCGGGTTGTTTCAATTCAGCTGTTTAACTTGTCAACTGTGATGAACATTTCCGCAGTGCAACTGAACTTTATTGTGTCGCATTTCGTTCCACTGATTAAGTAAAAATAGGTTTTTGATATGATTTACAATGTTTCGGAATCTGTTATGTCTCAGAAATAAATAAAGCATTCTTTGATAGAGGACCAAAAACCACTGGTGTAGTTGTTGTGCCACCTCAATAATTGAGTCTGTCTCCATTTCAGAAGGAACTTTTCTTGCTTCCCAAGAAAAATTAAATGATCCATTGTATTAATGACAATTTGCTTCAATCAAGGGTGAATTCTCATTTTTTTAGATTACACAATGCTCAAAAGGAAAAGGTTTTGCTTCAAGTTTTATTGAAACTTGAAGCAAAAGAAGAATTTGCTTCTAATTTGGCAAGTAAAACCGCTGAACTTGTCTTTACCAACTAATACAGCTCACTATCACGGTAAATGTTTACGATTTAAAATTATTGTCATTTCCGATCATTCTCGCAAATCGATTGAATAGAATAGTAGTGGTGAGTTGTACGTAAACCCAAGTAACAGGTCAGACTTTATACCCTGCTCCCAGTTCATGTCCCGTACACTTGGAAAGATCAAACGCCAGTTTTACTCCGGCTCTCCTCAGGGTATCAGAGACCTTTCAATTTGTGTTTTGCCCTTCGCATCAACCTGAGTGCGCTTCTCTCGTTTACTGAACAAGAATTTCCCTAGAGGAAGGATGATTGGATAACATGGTTGAATTCCTTCAACTGTAACCAGTTCTTCATAACGACTAATAATTTGCCTAATATAACAGTAATGAAATGAAATAATTTATTAATTTGTAGTTCTTATGAAATTAATATAATTTTATTTACTTAACTGTAATGAGAAACTACTCATCAAACAGTTCTTTTGCATACAGTGAGTATTCCCAGTCAAGGAACCTTGAAATAACTAAATTATATCCTGTAGTGTGTTCAGGTTTTTTTATTGTTGTTACAATACATTTAATTAAGGGATTTTTCAACGTTATTACTTTATGTTAAACTAAATTAGTGTCAAGCTACATCAATAAGGGTTAAAATTTTTTTAAATCTGCTTCTTGTCCATGTTTTACTAATTTTATTTTTATTAATGGATTCTCAGAACTTTTTTACAAATATTTGTAAATTAATTTAATGTCATGGGTAGATACATCCAAAACGATCTTTAAGGACAAATAATAGGTAGCAGTTTTCTATTGGCTTTAATAGTTAAAAGTTTAAAAACACCTTTACTGTACATTCTTAGCTTTCTATTTACGTATAAGGAGGTATTATATTTTTGAATATTACAGAGAACTTCATAGATAAAAATAAATTTTTTCCACCTTTCATTATTTATTGCCGATCGACTATACATTGTTTACCTGTTGTGGTGCTTTTAAACTACCATTAGGTTAACAAGTAAATAATCATGGTACTCTTGTATTCTGTGTGGAACATTAAGGGAACATTCAGGCATGGAAGCTGCGTTGTATGGGTCTCTGGGATCCAATAAATACTGGTAGACTAGCAGATACTGTCCGATATTGGGCAGTTTCATACACGAGGCTGTGTTGATGAAGGTAAAACTAGATTAATACGATGATATTGCAACAAATTACATCGGTCTCGTCTTGATAACATTTAAAGGAATTTAAAAAAACCATGGGTGTGATTGAATTGTAGTAATTGTGATTATAATTTCAATTGTTAAAAAAAATTTGGGCTCCGTCCACCTTTAGGGGTGGAGGATGGGGTCAAATTCCAGATCTCCAAACTTTGTGAAACTTCATTTTTCTAATTGGTGATGGCAAATGTCTCAGAAATTTTAAGTAAAAAATATATAAACAATTACAGTATTGAGCTTATAATCAAGAGAAAAACATTGCAATCAAGAGAAAAATAATCTTAAAGCTGGCCTCATATAATAAGTCAAATTCTAAATATTTCACTAAAATGTCTAATGAATGAAAATTTCAAAAGAGCTGACTTGACAAAGGGAAAAGAGAGCAAGTTTTAATCAATTCTGAATGTTTCTTAGACTGGACTTGTGGAAAAATCGGCGTTGCTCATTAAATTATTAAGAGTTTTTACTGTTGAAAGGTTTATGTGGATTTGAAATATTTATTTTTATATCTATAATTAATTATAATACATTATGAAATGTTGGTTTCTAATAGTGTACCTATCAGAGTATGCTTTTGTTCTGGGTAATCATAAAAACTTCCAAATTGATTAGCATTAAATTTTATTTAAAGGAAGACCATGGGTAAGCCCCAACACATCCTCCAAGGAAGACCATAGGTCTAATGACATCCTCAAAATACCAGATCCATATCTTTTACTATTTAAATCTTGGAAGAGTATAAATAGACAAATATTGAAATGTAACCAGCTCCAAATATTTCAGAGTGACAGTTTAAATCAGGAGCAAAAACAACTGTTTTAAGTTAACTCAAATGCAATTTCCTATCAATAGTAGAGTAACTGCCTTCTAAATTAACCAGAGCGAAGAACGAGTACAGCAACTAACACTGCATAAAGTATATAAAAAATGCATTGATCTTCATAAAAAGTCCAGTCACCCAGTTTGATTATTTTATAAACGATTGAAGAAATGTTAACTGATTTTGACAATAAAACGCAGATGCACAAGTGATTCGCAGTTTGCTGGCTTAGCCCGAAGTAATTGGTTTAATTTGTTTGTTATTGTGTGAGTTGATAATTGGATTGAAATTGAATTAGGTTTTTGCATGATCACCAACACCACCCTGACAATGTAAATAATAGAAGGCATCACGGCCACTCAGTGACTCGGATCTGTGTTGATTGGTGTTTCAGCTTCCACTCAATAACTCACATCAATCCGAGTTGGTAGGAGTTATAGCTTTAACTCAATAACTCGCATCAATCCGAGTTGGTAGGAGTTACAGCTTTCACTCAATATCTTGCATCAATCCGAGTTGGTAGGAGTTACAGCTTTAACTCAATAACTTGCATCAATCTGAGTTGGTAGGAGTTTCAGCTTTCACTCAATAACTTGCATCAATCCGAGTTGGTAAGAGTTTCAGCTTTCACTCAATAACTCCCATCAATCCGAGTTGGTAGGAGTTTCAGCTTTCACTCAATAACTCGCATCAATCTGAGTTGGTAGGAGTTAAAGCTTTAACTCAATAACTCGCAACAATCCGAGTTGGTAGGAGTTTCAGCTTTCACTCAATAACTCCCATCAGTCCGAGTTGGTAGGAGTTTCAGCTTTCACTCAATAACTCACATCAGTCCGAGTTGGTAGGGGTTTCAGCTTTCACTCAATAACTCCCATCAATCCGAGTTGGTAGGAGTTTCAGCTTTAACTCAATAACTTGCATCAATCCGACTTGGTAGGAGTTTCAGCTTTCACTCAATAACTCACATCAATCCGTGTTGAATGGAGTTTCAGCTTTCACTCAATAACTCACATCAATCTGTGTTGACAGGAGTTTCAGCTTTCACTCAATAATTCTTATCAATCCGTGTTGATTGGAGTTTCAGCTTTCACTCAATAACTCGTATCAATCCGTGTTGATAGGAGTTTCAGCTTTCACTCAATAACTCGTATCAATCTGTGTTGATAGGAGTTTCAGCTTTCACTCAGTAACATGTATCAATCCGTGTTGATAGGAGTTTCAGCTTTCACTCAGTAATTCTTATCAATCCGTGTTGATTGGAGTTTCAGCTTTCACTCAGTAACATGTATCAATCCGTGTTGATAGGAGTTTCAGCTTTCACTCAGTAATTCTTATCAATCCGTGTTGATTGGAGTTTCAGCTTTCACTCAGTAACATGTATCAATCCGTGTTGATAGGAGTTTCAGCTTTCACTCAGTAATTCTTATCAATCCGTGTTGATTGGAGTTTCAGCTTTCACTCAGTAATTCTTATCAATCCGTGTTGATAGGAGTTTCAGCTTTCACTCAGTAATTCTTATCAATCCGTGTTGATTGGAGTTTCAGCTTTCACTCAGTAATTCTTATCAATCCGTGTTGATTGGAGTTTCAGCTTTCACTCAGTAATTCTTATCAATCCGTGTTGATTGGAGTTTCAGCTTTCACTCAGTAATTCTTATCAATCCGTGTTGATTGGAGTTTCAGCTTTCACTCAGTAACATGTATCAATCCGTGTTGATAGGAGTTTCAGCTTTCACTCAGTAATTCTTATCAATCCGTGTTGATTGGAGTTTCAGCTTTCACTCAGTAACATGTATCAATCCGTGTTGATAGGAGTTTCAGCTTTCACTCAGTAATTCTTATCAATCCGTGTTGATTGGAGTTTCAGCTTTCACTCAGTAATTCTTATCAATCCGTGTTGATAGGAGTTTCAGCTTTCACTCAGTAATTCTTATCAATCCGTGTTGATTGGAGTTTCAGCTTTCACTCAGTAATTCTTATCAATCCGTGTTGATTGGAGTTTCAGCTTTCACTCAGTAATTCTTATCAATCCGTGTTGATTGGAGTTTCAGCTTTCACTCAGTAATTCTTATCAATCCGTGTTGATAGGAGTTTCAGCTTTCACTCAGTAATTCTTATCAATCCGTGTTGATTGGAGTTTCAGCTTTCACTCAGTAACATGTATCAATCCGTGTTGATAGGAGTTTCAGCTTTCACTCAATAACTCATGGCTTTATTGATTAGAGTTTCAACTTGCATCTGTCAATGAAATGTGATTCTAAACTTCAGTACCATATCTTTTTAATGTTTTTGAAACAATAAAAATTTACTTTGAAAAAAAATTTTAGTCCTTGTGGTTCTGTTATTGATTAAACTGGTTACATATATTCATTGCATAAATGTCATTAAATCATATTTACATCGTCTCTGATAGGAAATGTTAAAACAATTTTAACAATCTATAATTTAGAAACTGATGGAAATCTTGAGATTTCGGAGTGAAAATATATAGAAATAATTTAAGTTATTATTTATTTCGATGAAAAAATTGACAAAAGTAATTTAGGTCTTAAATAATTTTAAATAAATGAAGGATGTAGAAACAATATTATGTATTTGGTCATTATTACATAGAACATTAAAAGTTTTTCCATTTGTGTTACTAGAGATAGAGAATGTTATTTGACAAAAAACAATGATATAATTGCGAAGGTTTTCAGATTTACAGAGGAGTTTTTGGTGTATGAAAAGTAATTGGCCATTTGGCTAATGACACTGTAATCTAAGCGTTTCTCTTGTAACATGTATCCAGAAATAAATCATAACTTTTATGTTCCCTAAAGCAAAGTTGAAGTTGTAGAATCATATTTTTATATTATTTTTAAAAGTATATTTTCTAAAGTATATAATCTTTGAGTGAAATTTACTTTTTCATTTAGTTTAGAATGATTCTCAAGAATGGTTCAGACTTATATGTATGTAATGTAACAAAAAAGAGAGTTAAAAATGAAAATTGCTATTTATTTGATAAACAGTTCGGCCATAATTATTGACATTAATTCTGATTGATTAAAACCTAAAAAAAATATTAATTTCCTCTTTACAAGTGTATAATAATTGAGCAAAGAAAAGTTTTAAACTTCTAAAATTAGTATAAATCTTATGTACATACCAGGGAAAAACATTTCTGCAAGTTCAGCAATCACCAAAAGAGTTAAATGTTCGGTAAAGCAAACTGGTGGAAACAGATTGTTGCCTTTTCTTTCTATCTAAAGCATTTGTCTTCAAACTTACCCATGTGGAAAATAGGGGAGTCAGTTCACACCTTTACTTTCCCTTACTTTTATAAGTGGTAAAAAACAAATTAATTTTTCTGTGACTTAAAAAAGTTAATGTTTTTATCTATTTGGCAGATAAACAATTAATTTCATAGTACATCACTATTGTTCATTCTCTTTACCTACGAGCTTATTGTAAGTATTGACAACTTTAAAAAGGAAATTTAAAAATCATAATTGAAAAGTAAATTGAATAACAAACAAAAATACAATATTCAAGGGAACGGAATTGTGAATTTCATTGGGGCAAAGTTTTGTTGAAACCAGATATCTGAATATATTTAGGGAAAAACATTTCAAGACAAGCGAGGCTGGTTTGCGTGCTGAACTAAGTTCCGCTGACATTTGAATATTTTAGGATAAAACGAATAAAGGAGAAAGATGTAGGACTGAGATATCACGTTTTGTGCGAGTGATATAATTTGAATTTAAATACTGTATAGGACTTAACTTTTTTAAAAGGTAATGTTTTTAGAGAAGGTATTTTGTTGAAAACAGCAGTTTGTGATTAATAATTTGTAGGATTGGTTTAGTGATTCAATTTCGTTGAATATTGAACCAACAATAATTTAGACTTATGCTTTTGACTGGATATTGATTTTTTCCGCACCACTGGCTGGACTACAAAATGGCTGAATTAACTGGGTGTACTATCAAAATGTAAAATAACACATTTAAATTCATTAAAAAAACACGCAAAGAAAATATTTTTATGTCTCATATATTGATCTGTCATACTGCCTCACTCGTAGATGGTTTTTTACCGATATCTTACTAAGGATATTAAGTGAACAGAAAACCCCATTATGTACTGTGAAAACACACTAGAAATTTATTTAATCGAATTAATTTAACGTACTCCTTGAATCATAGCCTTTATAAATAAAAAGAAATCTGTTATTTTCCTTTGTTACGCAAAACGAAATCCCAGATGAAATCTTACTGAAAAATCATTATATTGAAAAGATTACAACATTGTTTGTTTAGTTGAGGTCAAGTGTGTCCATCAATTACAAGCTTGCCCATAAACTAAACTGACATAAATAGTTCATTTCTACGGCCGGAAACCAAACAATTAGGATAAATCCTGTCAGAGGTAATTTCCCCGCGGTGCGGCGTAGCGATATGACAGATATGTCACCCTCTTAGGACCAGCAAGCCCATTCGGCGGCTGATCCAACCGAAGCTGAATTAGAGGGCATCTACTGTACTTGCTTTTATGAAAGAAGACCTTTATGAAGTGCCCAACGTATGTTTGTCGGCGCTCTTAGCATTTGCTTTTGATGAAAGAAGACCATTTTGAAATGTCATGATGTATTTTTGATGGTGTCCTCGGTACTTGCTTATTATGAAAGAAGACCGTTATGAAGTGTCATGAAATATGTTTGACGTGCCCTCGGTACTTGCTTTATGAATTAACACCATTTTAAGTATCACGACATATGTTTTTTGAAGTTTCACGACGTATGTTTGACGGCGCCGGTGGTTTGTTGCAGGAAGAAGATCGAGTCGATCGGCAGGATGACGCAGATGACGCAGGAGGAGATAGTCAGCAACACCAAAACCGTGGTGCAGGGGCTGGAGGCTCTGAAGAATGAGCACAACTCCATACTGGGCGGGCTGACAGCTGCCAGCGTCGAGCTCACCGTAAGTAACTGCATCGTTACGTTTTTTACTTGTTTATGTACTTGTTTTTGGAAGATCAGGGTTAGGGTATAACAACCCTATGTTACCATGACCTTAAGATATTTTGTAGCACCCTGATTGGTTAAGTCCCACAACTTGGGGCCTTTAACAAAGCCCAGCAGCTGAGAGACGCCCAGGTCCTTGAATTCTTCTGGGTCTAGGAAGACCCTTCCAAGGAATCTCAACCTTCTCTGACTCATTGTCGGGCAGTCGAGCCAGAAGTGAGTGGCAGACTCAACCTCCTCCTCACAGAATCCGCAGGAATCCATCTGAGTGAGTCCGATGATCTTGACATGCTCCCTCATTGGGCCATGTCCTGTCAGGAGCCCCACTAGAAGACTGATGAACCCTTTAGAGAGCTTCTGCAGCTCTCCCCACTCCTTCCTGAAAGGTTCGATCAGCAGCTTTGACTGCCGTAAACCAGGGAGGGCTGACCACGCCTCCCTCTTCATGTCCTTCTCCCAGCTTCGCAGCTTTGTCAGTCCCTGGCTGATGGAAACTGAGCAGAATGGCTCAGGTCAAACCAGTTGTTAGTCAGAGCCCTCCCTGGCTAGACCGTTGGCTTTTTCGTTCTTTAATGTCCTGCGTGTCCTGGGATCCATGCTAGTCATACACAGTTGTTAACTGCGAGCTCTCTAAGTGAGCGCCTACAACTACGTACCACCTTTGATGTCACTGAGTGGGAAGTCAGCGCTTTCAGAACAGCTCAGCTGTCGAAGAGGATTAGGATCCTCCCCTTGTTCAGTCACCTGTCTTGAAGCTTTCTTTCTTTAAATGACATGTTTTTGGTGGGCTTTTTTGTTATATTTATCGACTGTTGGGCTTCTACCCACCTCCAGGTTTTTGGCGATAGTCCGTCCGTCTGTTCACACCAATTGGAGGTGGGTAGAAACCCAATAGTCAATAAATATAGAAGCTTTCTGAAGGATGAGCACAACTCCATACTGGGCGGGCTGTCTGCCGCCAGCGTCGAGCTCACCCTGAGTAACTGCTTCGATACTTTACTTTCTTACTTGTTTACATTCTTTTTTTTGCAGGGGGAATTGGTAGTCTGGGTCTACCCACCCCACAGGAAAATCCTGTGACTTCAGCAGCCATTATTATGGCTTTTTTTGTCTACCGGAAAAGAAAGGAAGCATCTCTTTGATTATCCCTTAGGCTCGAACCCTTTAGTAGATTAATACAAGGGAAGCAAAAAGAAAAAGGAATAGGTAGTTGGTATAGGTTCAGCCAAGCTTAGTCAGGGTGGGCAAAGGTATATTTTTATCCAATGGATGGTGGAACAGGGCCTCAAGGGATCAGGTGTCCCTCATATTGGCCCTCATATTGGTCACCAGTACACCCCTGCTCACCCTGCCATTGAGCTCAGCCTCCCCTGGTGGGGAACTGAAATTGTTCACTGGAAGACAGCTACAACACTGCCTCCAATCGTGACAACTTCCGTTACTGTACCCAGTATTGGTACCTAAACTAGCAAAAGCCAGTTAAGATCCCACTGGGGGATGTTTACATACTTAGATGGCCACTCAAACTATAAGGCCTCAGTCAGATACGATACAAGCGACGAGTGTCAAGTGGCAGGTGATAACTCATTTCTGGTCAAGATTTGAATTGTTTTAAAATTGCCATTCAAAGAATCAGTAATGATTTTTTTTGTAATTTCATTACTAAATTACTAATAAATCCCCCTCATATTGCAAATCTGACAGAATGAAATCCCCTTTCTCATCAACAAAAGCATTGTCGCAGTACCTCCAGTATAGATTCTAATCTCAAACAATGCAACAGTGCATATAATGAGCCGCAAGCAGCCAGAAAAAAATTTTCCAACCTATCCAGGCGACAAATGTGACACTGACAACTTCGCTTGCCGCTCACAAGATGCATTGTTGCATTGTTGAAAGGAAACAAGGAGGTTAGAGTCTATACTTGAGGTACTGCAATAATGCTATTGCTGATGAAAAAGCGGCCCTTTCAATTTGTCAGGTTGGTAATATGAGGGGCAGTAATAAGTAATTTAGTAATGAAATGTTGTTCTTTGAACAGCAATTTAAAACTTTTTGAATCTTGACCAGGAGTGAGTTATCGCCCGCCGCCTACAGATTACCACTCATCATTCATATCGCACCCAAGGCCTAAACGGTTTTTGACCTCGCAAACAATTTGCTTCCATTCTAAGCTGTCCTTGATATGTCTCTCTCAACTCCCATCTACATCATGTCCCTCTCTACCTTGTCAGCCCACTTTATCTCAAATGTCTCAAAGTTCTTATTCTTGCTGATCTTCCTTTAGTTTTTACTTTCAAGAAGGAGTTATTCTTTGTCTGTTGACATGGCCTTTAATTGATAACAATTTCCAAGTAACAATTGTCTACTGTTTTTAATGTTTCACACCAATGACAGTAAGTGAGGCTAAAGAGTCTTAGAACTGAACTTGAAACAATGTAGCTTGCAAAACACAATTTATTTCCTTTAGTGACAATGCTGTACTACATCCATTATTATTTTAATGATATATGGGATATTGATACTAAATAATATCCAGACAGTTGCGAAAAAACCTATGTTACCTCATTAGCTTTTCAAAGGAAAAAATACTGCATTCTTTTTTCCATGTGTCAAAAACATTATTATGAATTTGTCCAGGGAATAGGTGGGTAGATTCTTTCCTGTCATCTAAAAACTTGTATAACAACAGATTTTATCATATTCTTTGTGATAATAAGTTCATTATAAACAGAGGTTGCTAATCACTTACTCTACAATAAATTCTAATTGCTTTCTTTTGGATCACAAGAACATCTTTCATCTCTAATAAATTTTCCCATAAACAAATTTCAAACAAGAACATACTTAAAGGAAATATCTGTCGTGGGCTAGTTTGAAGCTTGAATTGCACACACTTATAGGCCTGTTTCAAGTGTGTCTTTCACAAACTGTCGTAGGCTGGTTTCAAGTGTGCCTTGTGCAAACTGTCATAGGCTTGATTTTATGTATGTTTTTCAAAAACTTTTATAGGCTAGTTTCAAGTGTGTCCTGCGCTAAACTGCCATGGGCTAGTTGCAGCGGTGTCTCGCGCAAGCTAATGTCAGGCGTTGTCTCGGCAGGTGAGCGCGGTGGAGCGAGCGCAAGCGGCCGTCCAGTCGGCCGAGGCCACGGTGATCCAGGAGAAGAAAGGCATCGTGCAGAAGTCGCTCGACATGATAGAGCTAGGTCTCGGAGAAGCTCAGGTGAGTCCGAGTTGTCATCTCAGTTGTAGATTTGTATTGCCTCAAAGATATGACCGGAGTTTGTTTCAATTTTATTTTAAAATACCAAAAAATTTATTTGAAAAAAAAGAACGAGGAATACCCTTTCATTTTAAAGAGTGAAGGGCCTTTATAAAGACCTTTTGTGTCTTCCTTCTAGGTTTTTCTCAAACATCCTTTGATCCTTACCTCTAGAGTTTTTTCAAAGATCTCCCCTAGTCTTCCACCTTTTTGTCTTTCTAAGCCATTGGCATTTTTTAACGTTTTGTTTGGGAACGGTCCAAACCTGGGTCTTGTTACTATCTAACGGCGACCTTATGTTAGATAGCATCATTAACTCATAGCCCAATGACAAATGGCAATTGGACCCAGTTTCGATCCTGTCAGGAATTGAATCGGAGACCCTCAGGTTATGAGATGAGTGCTTTATCCACTTGGCTATCCAGTCAGTTCTATCTTAAAAGAGAAAATCCAGAAACAGAGTCGAGAAAGAGGCCTTCTAATTGAAAAACCCCTTAACAAAGCTAAACAAAGAAAGAAAAAAATAAAGATAAGAAAAGTAGGAATAGACAGAACTTTCAAGCTTTCATCTGGTGAATTTCCTTTTTAAAGAGTCACCTTTTTTAAGGGCCTTTATGAAGACCTCTTGTATCTTCCTTCTTGGTTATTCTCAAACATCCTTTGATCCTTACCTTTAGGGTTTTTTTCAAAGATCTCCCCTAGTCTTCCTTCCTTCCTAGAGAAAATCCAGAAATAGAGTCGAGAAAGAGGCCTTCTAATTGAAAAAAAACCCTTAACAAAGCAAAACAAAAAAATGAAAAAAATAGGGATAAGAAAAGTAGGAATAGCAGAGCTTTCAAGCTTCATCCGGTGAATTTCCTTGGCAGGAAGTAACCAAGTATGAAAAGTAAAGTTCCAGATTTAATTTTTAAACGATACAAATTTTTTTTTATAAAAGACTTTTTTACATTTAGAAGCAAAAAGCGAAGATTTTAAAAATGTGTAGTGAAGTTACTCCTTAATGTACAATTATTTGTCATTCCTTTAATGCACAATTAATGACCAAATTTAAAAATTGATGAAACTATTGATCGGAATTGCTTAGACCTTTAGTAAAGGAACCAAACTAACAATCTGTAAAGCAGATGTTAAGTAACTTAGATGTTCAATTTGTGGGAAAATAATTCTCTCAACAAATAAGTTACATTCAATTAATTGTCGAGTTAAACACTTGGTTACTACATTCATTATTCAAAAATTAAATTAACTTATGTTTTAGCAAAGTTAACGTTAGGGTTGTATATCAACAACTGGATCCGTATCAATATAGTGGATGAAAGTTTTCTGTTAACAGTTGGTCGGATGGAGAGATAAATTGAATACTTCATCAGCTGTCAATTCCATTTGCAGCTTTATCACTTCACCAATCACATGCTTACCTCACTTTTATTTGACTTATTTTTTATTTGATTTTTTTTTTAGATGTTCGTATTTGAGGTATCTAAAATTTAATGCCCCATTTGAACAATAGCCAAAAAATATCAATATTTTGAACAAAATCAAGTTATTTGCAAGTTGACTATGAGCTGGAATTAAATACTAAGTCGTAAAAAACTGTTATTACTTTTGCGGAATAAGTTGTGTATCAATAGTTAGTTATTTGGTTTTTTGTTTACATTCCCTCTGTAATGTTTAACACACAATCTTTAGAACCCAATGTGACAAAACTTAAAAGAATTCGTTGAGTGGTCTTACAGAAACCTTCCCGTACAAGAACAACTTGCAAAGTATACTGGCGCTTGGTAGAAACTGATCGGCATGAACGAGAAACTGACAGACTTACGTTCTTTGCATTATAGATAGATTGGGATTGGATGAAAAATCCAGACTACATATAAGCCTGTCATTCACAGGCCTTATCATAGGCATCGCCCCCAACACAAAAAAGTTTATTTTCGTAGCCGGCCGACCAACAATAAAATCCAAATAAAAATGATTTTCTACTACTTTCTAAAATCGTTCCTCTACTCACAAGTCATTTAAACCAATTCTGTTTAAGTAAGTTTTTTATTTTTATGATATTGATTGTTAACATTTACTTTATTTAGATATTTAATCTTTATTATATTCATTTGATATAATATAAATCATTTGGCTAAACAAAGAGGTTGGATTAAGTGTTATAAATTCTTAGAGTATTCGCTGTCTTTTTATTCTTTGTCTGGGCGAAGGTTGGTCACCCTGTGTGCGTGGGCATGTAGTTTTTTGATCCCACGTTTTTTTCGTATATTAATTGAATCATTTAGTTTGTTGCTGTTTTTCCTTGCTTTAACAGTTTTCTGAATGTCCTCTACAGAGTTTATTGAGTTTAACCTGCAAGCTGCAGTCAAGAATTTCACGAGAATGACATTTACGGCAAATAAACAGCAAGGAAAGTAGGGGAGTATTAAATAACACTGTTGATTTTCGACCGCCTATTTTTTTACAAATAAAACAATAACCGCAATGGTTTTGAGGTAAACATAACAAGATGTTTTTTAAGAGTCACGTGTTCAAAATCTAAATAATATTTAATGTTAAGTTTTCCTTCAAATTTATCTTGAAAATCGTAAATAAACTAAGCTTTTTAATGCTGTTTATTTCACAGGTTTAAAGGCTCAAAACCCCACTTTTAAGTAAAAAAATTTTCCGGTGAAGGGCCCTCCGACCCCTGTTAGAATGGGGGGTATTCCATACCCCCTGGTAGATTGTGTCCCCCCAAATCTATTGTTCATGCGACGCCTCCGATTCACAGACCTTATTGCGAGTGAAATGTCAGTAGGAGCGGAGGCAGTGAGCGGCTTGCTTTAACAGCTGGGATCAATAGCATCCAGTGACTCATATTATGGCTAAAAATACTGCCCACGGTGTAGCCTTGACCTTGAGTGGCATTGATCCTTCCCTCCCTACTCCTTTCATGTGAGGACTGAGGGGACATGGGGGTGTGATAGTGTTGAACAACAATGTTACCTAATTAAATCTGAACATTTTGTGGTGTTAATTTTGGTTGTTTTCCATCGAAAAATGGAAGCTCTAAAACTCTCTATGTTGGAGAAAATTCATATTTGAGTTTTTTTTGATAAGGGAATTGTTTTTGAGGTTCTAAGGAAATTCCAGTCTAGATTCTTAACATGCCTCCTCTTATCAACCAGTAGATTGGGCGTGGATTAAGTTTTTATTAGCAAACTTTCTGTTAATTAAAAAAACCTGAAGGGTAACTGATCTATTTTTATTGTGTCAAAAAAAGATTTGTACTTTTTTTTTCTACAACCAGTTATCTAAAATCACCTTTATTAATGATGCTGATGTGTCTGCACAAATATTTCCTTCTTTCAGCTCTGTGAATAATTTTCTTGACTTTCATAAGTTAGTTACAATTTTTTTAAATTTGAGAAAAAATATACACTACCCGTACTATTGCTGGCAAGATAATACCCAATTCTCGGACCATAACTTATTGATTCATGCTATGGAAACTTAAACACTTGATTAAGCGGATCATTATAAAAACTTGAAAGTAATTCAGGTTTGATTAGGGTATTTCCAATTCAATAGCACCTTTGCTATCATATGTATTTTAAGGCGTAACCTGTACATTAATTTGTCTTCCTCCCTGGGTCAGGTTGAAGACCCTTTTAGTGGATCTCGTTGAGGTAATTTGTCTTGCAGACTAATGCAGTTTCGTATCAAAGGGTCGTCCATCTTCTTGCTTATTTCCTCCGTTTTGTTAAGCTATTCCATTCTTGAAAGTAGCCAGATTTTTTCAATACCTTTATTGTTAACTGAAGTATTAATTATTCACAACATAGGGTCAGTCAGTCTGGGAAAGTTTTAAGATACTTATACAAATATATTTGGTTAGTTTTGACACCCGAAGGAAACATATTTACCTGGTGGTAGTAAAATAAACTAAAGGCAACAAAATAATTCATGTTTTTGCAGATGCTGTCTAACATCCCATTTCCAAATTAAAAACAATTAATTGTTCAAAGTAAAAATAATAAATAAATATATTGTTCCTTTTATACATTTGTTCATTTTTTAAACAATCTCGTCACACAAGAAGAGATTTCATTAGTCAACTAATATAAAACTGATTTTAGAAATCAAAATAGGGTACCGTTATAAGTTAAGAAATTTATTTAGGCAAGAAATCCCTACTGTACATTATTACTGTAAATTTGAAATTATTGTTAATTTCAGTAAACTATTATATTAAAATATGGAAGGCCATCTTAACTAACCATCAATTAACATCTGAGTTCGGCGGACAGGGCCATAGTAGTTGATGCACCCTGTACGTGAGGGAAGCCTCGGGAGTGAGGCAGTGATCAATGACTATGCTGTATGGCCTCCGGCACTTTAATACTACTGCGAGCTGCGTTTCGGAAGTTGGAGAGATGTTTTGAACTTTGTATCTAAGTGGTTTGTCTTGATAAATCATGATTTGATGGGTGTAGAAATTAGCTGCAATTTTGGTTTTGGATCGATGTTGTGTTCGGGTTTATTGAACGAGTTGTTCTCAAAAGGGAAGTTGCTGAAGTCACTTTGTTTTAACCAATTGATCAAAAGTCAGTTAAATAAGGAATTATTCATTGAAAGTTAGTCTCGTAATTACAGTCCATGTTATAAAAAATTGTTAAACCTATGACATTTTTAAGTCTTTTTTATTGAAGTCAGAACATTTTTTTCAAAAGAAAGTAAATTTATCAAGCAATTACACTGTGTGAAATATCTTATATTCAAACAACTATCTAAGCTTGGCGTCATATAATTTCAAATTTTTACCTAACAACTTAAAAAGCTGCTTTATTAACTGTAATTACAGGAAAACAATTTTTAAATTAATTTTGGAGCTTGCAGTTGTGTGATGACGAGTATAGACGCATTTCATGATTTATTGAGATTAAGGACATGTTAAAGCACAAAGGCCAAAGCCTTGATGATTACTATGGTCATCTACTATAGACTAGTAATTGTGTCACAGCACTTGGATATTAGGGACACAGGCTTATTCAAGTGGGTAGGCTTATTCAAGTGAAAGTAGGCATAAGTGTCAAGGAAGGGGCCTAAACAAACAGTAACAAAAGCAATTGAAACATCAATTGAAGATAAAATAACTGAGTTCAATTGTCATCTTACGGAAGTGCAATCTTTTTGAGGTCTGTATTTAGTTCAAGGCCTACCACAAGTTATGTGAAGAAGTGCATAAAACACCACATACCGAAGTGGTGTACAAAATTGAGAGATTATCCAAAGGTTGAATGAGGAAGTCTTTATGAACAGGAGAGGTTATAAATTATTCTCTTGAACTCCTTATGCTTTCAAAAACTTTTATGTGAAAAATCTGGGTTTTTGAAGTATAGAAAATTATATCTGTAGAAATTATTTTGCAGTAAAGATTATCAAGGAATTGATTATTAAGGAATCCTTAACTATTATGTGCCACCATATCAGAATCAAATAACTATACTTCCTATCATTTTTTTGTGACTGGCTTTTGTTTATTGAAAAAAAAAACAACACGGAATTAGAAATACATGGACACAACTAATGGTAAACGAAGCAAGATGACTTGCTAATGAAACCATGGCTAAAAGAAGGATTTTATTGGTTTAAAAGAGTTTGCTGAGCAATTAGAGTTTGCAGCAAGTCATTAATCAACTGTTGAACCGAAACCTCTCTACTTCGGATGTATCCCTTTAGCGGGGGAGTTAATTGTGCCGATCATGCACTTGTGTTCCAATCAAAGTTTTGCTAGAATTAATCAACATCCCATCATTTCATTAAAAAACTTTATGATATTGATCATAGCTTCTTCAGATCTTGCAATATTTGAGAATCTGAGTTTAAGTGTAGCTTTAAATACCATGAAATTTACCCAGCATTAAAGTGTTAGCTATTTTGGTTTTAAAACTTAAGAACTCAAAAATTAGAATGTTTTTATTTTTTAGAGTTTATTCTTCTCTTCTTCAGTAATTTTGTCTCAAAGTGTTCTTCTTTTATTTTGCCATGCAACTTAAATAAAACAAAGTGTACATTTTAATTTTGGATAAAAAAATTTAAACAGACTTTTAAAATGACCTAAAAGTTAACTACTTAAAAAGTATTGAACGTTAATATGTAATTTACCCAGTGAAATCCTAATTTCATCAATTGTAGGTACCTTAATACTAAGAAAGGTAATTTTTTTGGTTTCGGAAATGAAGTCATTAGAGAGAGGGATTGGGCTATTTTGGTTTAAAACTTAAGAACTCAAAAATAAGAATGTTTTTATTTTTTAGAGTTTTTCTACTCTTCTTCATTAATTTTGTCTCGAAGTGTTCTTCTTTTATTTTGACATACAACTTAAATAAATAAAACAAAGTGTACATTTTAATTCTGAATGAAAAAAATTTAAACAGACTTGTAAAATGACCTAAAAGTTAACTACTTAAAAAGTATTGAACGTTAATATGTAATTTACCTAGTGAAATCCTAATTTCATTAATTTTAGGTCCCTTAATACTAAGAAAGGTAATTTTTTTGGTTTCGGAAATGAAGTCATCAGAGAGAGGGATTGGGCCGCTTGAGATGGATTTCAGTAATCACTTTTTAAATAGATCCAGTCTCTTCTCGCAGGAATCTCATAAGCTCAGAAATCTTTTAAATTGCTTTGGGAATATTTGAATAAAATATTTTAACTTGGAATCCAAAATATTCTTATTTTAATATCTTGGTTAAATATTTTTTGTACTTTATGGTATTGTTGAATTTTAGAATTCTTAATCTCAAACATTTTAATAAAATTACTATTTTTCTCATACAGATCATAGTAACTCTCACTGTTACAATCATCATTTTGTTATCAATTGTCTGCAACAATAAAAAATCATTTTTTAGTAAAAAGCTTTATTTGAGATCGGAATATCTTACTTAAGTTTATCACAATGTTTTCTCTGTTGTTCTTTTTTATTCAATTTTCTAAATTTATCTCAAATGAATTATCATGCTATAGACAAACAAGATTAAGTGACTTCCTGCCATATTTGCTTTTGAATAGTTCAAGGCAAGGCTTTTAAACTAATAAACTCTCAGAATGCTTTAAAATTTTTAAAACAAACCTTAAATAAACCTCATTTTGTTACAAATATTTAACTTATAAAAAAAAGTTTTCAAAATAAATTTTACCTATGTAAGAATTTGAAAGAGTATACAAATAAAGGTAGTAATTGCAAGAGTATTGGCAAGAATATTGATGTATATCTTCCAATAGTGTATAATAATTCAAAATGAATATATTCATAGGAACTGGAATGACAAAACCTCAAGAGTAGGTGTCAACTACTGCTGTATGGGAGATGAAGCGCTGCAGTGGTATTATAGGTCACCACTCTTAAGTTATGTATGCCCCGACTTTGGTTGATCTTGAAAAACTCACTCTCTCTGCAGTCCTGCATACTCATTCCCGATGTTATTCTTATGGAGATTGAGATTACAAAAAATGTCATAAATTGTCATAATCTACAAAGCCCCCGTGTCCCTAAGACCATTAACCCTCTCCAGTCTCCTTGTTAATTTTTTCTTCATTGCTCAATCTGTATTTAAAATCTCGGTTACTTTTGATTCTAGGGAGTAATGTCATGAGTAGATATAGCCACGATGCAAATAATTTTCATCCGTAGCAGTAAAATAATGTAACATTGTGATTGGGCAAAGTAACGTTAAAAACTTCTAAAACTACTATATGTAATAAGAGAACAAACAAAAGATTCAGGCTTATTGCAAGACACTGTCTGTTACAATGAACAGAAAATAGAAACAGTAATAACATTGAAATGTTGAAATAATAATAAAGTGAGTCAGTTAAAACGCTTAAAGTAATGTATCATGACTATGAAAACAAGTCATTTCCTCCAGAAGATTTATTTATTTATTTTTACCTAAATTCCCAGTAGAGGACTACTATGATTAATAGTGGTAACAGATGGGAAGATGATAAATGGATAAAGATTTTAAGTGAAGTAAATTGCTCATTCCTCTTTTCTTACTTTAAAACATGGGTGTAACATCAGTTTCAAAAAAGTTTGCTTGTTTTGCTCCAAATTATTCTTGTTCAAATTATAATCAGCAATTTATGTTTCACCATAATACAGTTGATTTGTAATCCTCAAAATAGCTCAGAATCCTCAGTGACTCGAATTATTTTTAATCCCCGGTATTAAACTACCTGTCTAAATCAAAATAAAAACCATGCGTAACTCAAAATAGTTTTGTGGTCATACTTAACCTCTGCCAGTCAGAGCAATGCAGAAATTACCTCTTTAACTAATAGTTCAGTAGATAAGTCGAATAAATTTTATACTTGACCCCTTTGAGTCATTGTTTACCTGTATATCTGAAAGATTACTCAGGGTACCTCTGTAAGTCGAAACCCCGTGCACAGTCCATAACGTGTCAGTGACTCATATCCTGGTCAATGTCATGATTCTTTAACTCTGTAATTGAATGTTCATTTGGTTTATACCTCTATTTCTCGAATTTAACTCAAATACCAATGTAAGTTGAAATTAACTAAGAATTAAAACTCTATAACTTAAACCATGCCTGATTCAAACTAAAAGTAACTTGGAGAAAAATTCTATTTCCATGGTTGATTAAGTTAGCGAGAGTCTCAAATCAAATCAAATCAAAAAAGCTTTATTCCTGAAAATTTACAGTGTTGTTTACAAGAAATAATGAAACAGGATTTAAATAATTCCCAAAAAGACTCTTCGTCTGTGCATGGGAATGAGTCGCTATCACATTATTTTAAATACATAATCAAATTACAATTAAACATAATCATCAGAAATTAAGTAACAATATATGAATATGAAAACGAAAACATCAGGAACTCTTGAACGTATTATATACAATTAGAACAAAAGGTTACGTCGATAACAACATATTATAGTGGTTAACTACTGTAAAAAAACTGGTAGTAACTAGCAAATGCTGCTAAGGAAAACAAACATTTCACACCAAAACACCCATGAATAAAATGAGACTAAAAATAATTTTTTTGCAACTAAAAATAATTTCAGTCGCATTTAATATTGTAATATTTTCTTAAGAGAAAAAAAAACAACTATCCATGATGATGAATTTATAATTAGATCACAGATTAATAGAAATAAATATAGCAGACTAAAAAGATTTTTAGGTTAATTGTTGAATCTATCTTTTTTTTAAGAGTAAGGGGAACGAATGAGAGCTTCTGATACTTCCGGCTCGGTATTTAGAAGCCACTGTTTGATCTTCCTTTTGTACACACTGACACTGTCACTCTCAGCCATGCATAGTTCGGCAGGTAAATTCCTAAATAATATATGACAAATATAAAAGGAAACACTTCTCATACTTGTATGAGTTAACCTTGGAAGAAAAATGCCAAGGTTTATATTACCACGAGTCTACTATACTGTATTAATATGCACAATGGAAATGCAGTTTCTTCAGTGCATTTCAGTGTTAACTTATGCTACGAGTATGCTGAAGTTTTCATTAATATGTGAGTTGTCTAATTATTTCTTAATATTTTACCAAATGCACCTGATGTCATTGGTAACTCACAAGTGTCCTTTAATGATTATAGTAACCTGATGTTAGGTGATATTTTTTCCTAACATTCTTATAAACCAGTCCCTCGACATAATTGTAGATATATCATTGTCACAAAACTCTTGTGACAACACATCAATATAATGACAATTGTATGACATTATCAACTGGACCAGGCTCAAGGTGACAAGTCTAAATGTCAGGATTTGCCCTGTGCGGGTATTCTCTCATGGGCTGAAAGCTCCATTGTTCTAAAAGCCTTAATTTCTTCCTCAGCGCATTTTCTAATCATCTCAGCTACCTATTCTAATAGCAGCGCAGTTTCTAATCAGCTGCTTAAATCCTAAGTGAGTTCAAATATGACATAATTATTTGTGTTACTTGTTTTATATTTATCATCTCAAAATTAAATCACAATAAAAATATGAGTGTGTTAAAACAATAGTAAAGTTAGTTTTGGCTTTCGATAAATTAATTTTGGAGCTTGAAGAGTATAGAATAAATTAAAATGACATTGGTAAAAATCCAGAAAAATAATTCTTATCTAGATAATTTAGCTGTAATTGCACTGACCTTTTGACAAAAACAACTTCTGAAAGTTTTAAAACAAACAAGAGAAATAAGAAGCAAAACCTGTGTTGGAATGAGAATCCCAGTCCTCATTTAAATTTATTGTCCTCAGACAGTGTAATAAAGTTGTCATAAACTACAAACAAGCTGCTTTTATGCAAACACTTTATTCTTGACTCTAGAGTTGTGAGCATCTAATTTTTAGAAGCTTCTACGGGTTTTTAAAACTTGTTTTCTGACTCAGTAGTACTGGAATATCTCACATGACTACATAATATAAAATATTATAGAATAGAAAACTAAATAATTAAACAATATTATTGTTTAATTATGTAGTTTGATAAAATAGTAGAATCATTGTGATTTAATATTACAGTCATATAAAAAATGATCGTTTTATTTTTTTACTGCAGTCATGTTAAAAAAAGCCCTCTTGAATACAAAGCCTACTTAAATTTACTGAAAACTCAAACCGTTCAGGTGTTTACAATACTAAATTATGTTCCTTTGTATAACAACTTTCTGAATCTATAAGTTTATAATGAATTGAGTTAATAAATCCTAGTTCTTGCCCTAAAACTGTATATTTATTTTTCCACAAAAGTGAGGTGGAAAACTTTTCTTTCAGCGTAAAGTTCTGATGTTCACTATTGTGCCTTGCAAAAAGCTTTTCTTACTTAAAGCCACTTAGTGAAAATCAATAATGCTGAAGGAACTTCTTTTCTATACCTTTTAGTTAGTTTCGACTTATTTTCTTTCTTTTCAGAAACCATTAATTTGTTACACTATTCATTTGGTATTCTTTTTAGCGAATTTCCCCTATAGGGAAGAAGCTATTACCGTAGGTCTCATGGTAAGACCTAAGCTCGGGACCACTATAACTTTTCGTTTTGGGGCCCCCAGAAGCAAAAAACACTATTCGTTCGAATTTTTATATATATATATATATATATATATATATATATCTATATATATATATATCTATGTGTCTGTTAGCACGATAGCGGCCGCAAAAATGGTCCGATCTTCATGAAATTTGGTACGGACATGTAAAGTGGTAATCAATTGGACGAGTTCGTGAACCAGCCCGATCGGACCACCGGAAGGGGGGGTAAAGGGGGATAAACCCCCCCAAAAATGGGTTTTTAGAGTTTTTTACATAGAAAAATAAAATTTATCGAATTTTTGTTGGCACTATTGAATTCAGCTCAAAAAAACAAACAATTTAGTATTTTGAAACACTGCTCTATGTCCATTGGTTACCGAGATATTGAAAGTGGTAAACACAGTACGTTGTCCCAATGTTAACCTTATGGGAAATAACTAAAATTCTATATCTCGCTTATTTCTCAACGTATCTCAATAAAACTTGGTAAATAGCTTCTTCTAGTTCAGATCTACTAAATATTGAATTAAAACCACCCAGTTTTAATATACCTGTAGCAGCACACCTGCATACTCATTCCCTATGTTATTCTTATGGAGCTTACAAAAACATGTCAAATCTCGCTATGTAGGATTGAAATATGTTGTTTTGCATTTGAAATTCGCTGAGTATGCAGGTCTGCTGCAACGGGGGTATTTTTTTTTTTTTTGGTTTACTCATTTTAATTAATCTGTCTCTTACCTAATACATAATTTTTACTTTTACATGCCACAGTAAAAACATAAACAATCACAGTATAGTTAGCTTGTATCATTGTTTAGATTTTTTTGTTTTTCATAGAACTTAATTGTATGCACCTTTTAAAGCAGTTTGTTGTTTTCATAACTACAACCTTTGGTCACCTGAATTTCACTTAATTAAATAATGTAACTTTTATGTAACCAACCTGTTTAAGATTGTTATATTTTACAGCACTCTAAAAAACAATCAATAAAATTAATTTTTACTCCAAACTTAAAACCACACTCAATGTAGGTTTATATTTTAACTGATTGTCAGGATCGTCAATGAAAGTATCGTCATTTCTTCTAGTAATCAGCCTCATTAAATAAATAAATATACACTTTACTTGAAGAATACAATTTTCCATCCCGCAAATCGTAAGCACTTTAGCATATTTATGATTTGACGTAAACAGAGGTGTGGCAGACTGAGCGCACACAGTAGCGTCCGTAGCCAGTCCATTTCACCAGTAAATGGTCAACACCGGCAACACCCTTCCTGCCCCTGCACTCACTGCTTCCGTCAGGAAAACTCTGTTTATCGATCGTTGATCACAATGTAAAAACTTGTAACAGGCTTCTATAAAACTTTAGAGATACAGCTTTAAAATTTTAGGAGAATCTTTTACAGAATACTCAGTGCTTCAAGTTTCAGAAGTGTGTAGCAGATATGCAAAACTGGATTTCTACTCTAATATTAAATTGAAATGTCGTTCAACATTTTTCAAAATTATTTTTTAATTATGTAAAAAAATATATACCGACAGAGGCTAAACAGAGGGGACAGTCAAAAAAATATTATTCTATATTTCAAATCAATAATTTAGATGTAGAATTTGATTCTGCCCAGCTCATTACGATATACAATTTTTTTATCCAATGTATAAAATTAATTGGAATATTTTTATTATATTGAGTGATTACTGCTTTTCATGCATTACATTTTTTGCAAACGACTAAATACCAACCTTTTTTTGAAAGAGCAGTTAAGTTTTGTTGAATCCTTAACCTTATATTTTGTTATGTCTTCAGTTAAGGTCATGAAGATGAAAATTCGCTCATCTTCAACTTTAAAACAAAAGTGCCACAAAAGTATAACGCATAAACATTTTTTGTTTGATTTTGATTTTTTGAGACATTCGCCATCACTGATTAGTAAACAATCAATTTTTTTTTTTTTTTTTTTTTTTTTGTTACTAATCAGTGATGGCAAATGTCCAGAAAAATCAAAATCAGAGTATTAAGACACTGTCACCAACAATGAATTTCAAACAAAGGACATAAAAATTTTTGTTTTACATCTCTAAATTATTGATTTGAGTCATACTGCAGAATGCATTTTTCCCCAATACCAGTGTTCCCTTTAAAGTACATGTGATATAAATTTTTGTAAAATCACCAAAAAAAATTTATTTGATAAATTATGTTTTGGGACCTAAGGAACTTGAAACCGCCTGTTTATTTTTTTTATAAGCAAGTCGACTGAAATCTCATATTGGAACCCTTATTGAAATTTTGAAATTCAGTGTTAATGAAAAAATATCAGAATTTAAATTAAATTTTGGCAAAGTCTTCTTAAATTTACAACGATAGCCTCTCTTGGTTTTGCAATATCGCAGGGTTTGTGGCCAGGCGTTACCCTGGGATGAGATTACCTGGATATTATGTTAGCTGTAGTCGCTGGGAGGTGATAGCCAAAGCCAATCAGTTTATCGCCGTCGCAAGCAACCAACTTGTAACAATATCGTGTAGCCCACACTTGGACTGATTCAGTCCAGTATGGTTAGTCTGACCTGAGTGGTTACAAGTTTATTGCTTCCTTCATTACTGTTTTTTTCAATTTGCTGGTTACTGAGAAATTCTTTTTCTAGCTGTATTTTTAAGTTTGATAGACATTAGACAATAGATAATAGACAAAATTTCAAATTGGGTGTTGTAAATTGAGTAATACAATGGAGTGGTAAAATTGACAGAAATAACAGATAATAAACATTATTGATAAAACTCAATAAAAACAATTAAGTCAGGATGAAAAAAATGATAAAAAATCAAAATAGTAAAACTCATCAAGAACATTGGTTAGTTTTACATTTAAAAATGATAACAGTATTATTTATGATTTATCATTATTAATACAACTACAATATACTTAATGAAGAATTTCACTTTCAAATTGGTTAAATTTATGTTTCATAAAAAAGTAAAGATAAATCTTGTTTCTATAAATGTTACTAAATGGTATTTTTCATCACACTGAGCAAAAGTGATATTTCTTGGCGCACAGTCATGTTTTAAAAGCTCAGTGAAAGAATTAAGCACTAAAAGAACACTTTTTCTCGGAGTGATGAATATAGTTTTTTATGATATTGTGGGAATAAGCTTTTAATCCTTAAAATTCTTACCATAATTTGGTTTTTGAGGTTAATTAGTACAAGGTTATTTACAATCTTTTATTCACAAAAAACACTTCACCTTGCGAACAGTGATTTAAGTATGCTTAAATGATGAAACCATAACAATGTTTGAGGAGTACACAAAAAAACAGAGTTGTCTTTTTTATACTGTTAAGTGTGATATTGCGGACTTTTAGAGAGAAAAAACTATTATTTTTCTTGCAGTATGAGAAAAAATAAATTATTGTTGTCTTATTATTCTCTGCTTAAATTTTCTTTACTTCAAGTAAGTTATTGTTGTCATAAAATCATTTGGTAGTATACTTTTTTTTATACAAATTTTAATTTTCAAGTGTGTTGTTTTGTTAACTTTTTTGACATTGTTTTAAATTTGTTATCAGTAGTTAATCACTGCTTCGTACTTTTGACTCAACCTTCGAACACAGTTTCAATAAGGTTTGCATCAATAAGGTTTGCAAAAAGATGAAATCGTTGTTTCCCTCACTGGCTACTAAAATTAATACTAGAATAGAAATTGTACAGCATTCATGTCTAGCTTATGTAGGGTTTGAAGTTACATTTAATAGAATCGAGAGTAGAGAGTGAAACGTCAAGTTGAATTATAAATGTATTCCGCTGACCATCGCAAATCCCTCAGTTGGAATATTACACCACCCGGAATGACTTATTGCTTTAAGCTCGAGTTATTCCTAAAGTCTCTACGGTTGTACATTAGGCAATGTGATCCAGCAACTATTTTTGAACATTCTCTTTTTTAAATTCTTTCAAATCAAAAAAATCAAAATCATCTTTATTTATGCATACACACTTATTTTACAGAATGGTGTCAAGTCATTGTCGAGGACATAGTCTCATATTGTACTTGAATAAATACAAAACTTCACAATAGAGCTGCAAAAGATAATAATAACAATATTCAATAATCCTACATTACAATATATATACATACATAACTATTTTCCTTCAAAGCAAAGCTACTTAAAAAACTCATCCAAACCATATAAAGATTAATCACTCATGAAAGTTTTTAATTTATTTATAAATTTATTAAAATCTATCTTTTTTTATTTCTGAAGGCAATGAATTAAATTATTTAATCCCGGCATAAGATGATTTTTTCATAAAATTTTGATCTTTGCATGTCAAAACCGATGTTATTTCATTCCTGGTGTTATAATTATATTAGAATCATATTAAAAATGCATCACCTACCATCATCATCAAATTATACATCACTATAATTTCTTTTTAGTAACAAAATTAGTTCGTAAATGTAGAGACTGAATACAGTCATAATCCCCAGTGTTCGGAATTGGACAGATTCAGAATATTTTAAATTTAACATAATTCTAATAGATTTTCATGAAATCAGTGAATTGAGTTCAGTTAAGGTTTACTTGATTCCGTTATAAAGGGTGATTGAATAGAGCGATTCCCGCTTTCAATAGATACAAGCAACTCGAAATCAATACATGAATTGGTTATCCTAGCCATGTAGGTAAGTCATCTGGGACTTGACCCCTGGTCTCTGAGGTCGGTGTTCTCCCTGGCTTATCATTGGTTGTGTTCATGTTTGGTTCAATAATTGATTGGCCAGTCACCTACTTTCTCTAATTTTCTTTCTCTTAAAAAAGGTAAAATATTATTTTTTTTAAGTTAAATAAATGAGTCTCGTTTCTTCTAAATTTATGTCAGAATTGATGATTTAAAAAAGTGGATTAGTTGCTTCTTTGGTCCTAGATTAACTTTAGACAAACCATTTTGGTGGTATTGGCTGATAAAAATAAACTATTTTATAGTTCACGCATGAAAATTTGGTCCATTTTACAGAACATGTGCGAGAGAGATGGATAATAAATGTTTAGAGAGAGAGAGAGATAGAGAGAGAGAGAGACACGATTCCTAAATATGCGTACTTAATTGGCTGCAGCAAAGTGTTTTTTTGTACCTATTTGGTTTCCTATTGGATGATAATTTTTTTTTCTCTTTTGTTCATGAAGTGTTCCTATTTTCCACTAGATAGTGACTATTTAACCTGAACCGAATTGACAGCTGTCATCAATCAAAGAAAATAAACAATATTTGTTTACTTCTTGTAAAAAGTTTTTTTAATAAAACCTAATGAAACATAACTATTTTGAGTTGAAATCTTATTTAATAACAAAAAAATTACGGTACAAATTCAGCGAATATAATGTATATTTCCAATTTATAGCCGAAATGACAAAAGATAAAATTTGCCTAAACAAAACCAAAACCTCAAACAATAACCTTAAATATATTTCGACAACTCAGAATTTTACTTTTGTTTTGAATATTAGTTCATTTATTTACAACTACGTAGCAGTAGGAAAGGGGTGGAGCTTGAGTAGGGGAGTAGACTTCCCTTTCTCCTCCACACCCCGATGCTCAAAATATTCACGCTGGTTGGGATTCTCCTGCGCGAACAATAATAATATTGGCTGATTATCAGAGATAGTTTTGACCAAAAAATTATAGATCAGCCTGTTTTTGTAAAAGAATACTAAGGCAGTCGGATTATAAATGCAAAACACATTTCAACGGAGCTGGATTTTCAGCCGGAGCCAGTGTTAATCCCCCAAGTGCCCTTGTCTGAACTGAATTCAAATCTTGCGTTAACAGCTTTCATGCATGACTTAGCGTCAAGTCCTAAGCTCTAAATGTCGACTTATACTCGGAGAGAACTTATTATATGGTAAATTTTATTACCTGAATTTTTAAACAGGAACGTTTATTAGTCAAATTTTAGTAGAAGATTGTTTTTTAGGTGGATTATAAGATTTATCTGATTGATATATATATATATATATATTAGTTGTAAACTTCTTTCAAAAAGAACGTTCAAACTATTGATTTCTACAAACTGTAACAACATGCAACATGCTGCTTATTTCAAACATTACTTTCATCATATGCTTTTTATTTTTACTTTCAAAGCTATTTACATGTATGTCTGAAGGAAAAAGAGGTGTATGATATATATTCATTTTTCAATTAGTATTTTAATAGCTAATTTTTCATAATAGCGAAGTACTCATCAATAGCTATTGGAAGCAGCAATTAGATTTACTAGTTTCAAAATATAAAAACCTTATCTCGTTATTTGTGGAAAGACTGGAAGAAGTTATTGCATGCTGATCCCCTCATAACAGAGTCCGAGCACACAACTTATAACAAGTCTTGGCCTCAAGTTCTTCACCAACTTTGGTTTTTACTCGCCTCCCATTGTTAGGAAATGAAGCCGGAATATTTTATGTATCAGTAAAGGATAAGACCCAGTTTGATTCATCGTTATTGAAATCCTGACTATTTTAATCTGTTATCCGATACAAAATGAACTGTGTACTTATTCCAATTTAAATTCCAATGATTCAAAATAGGTTATTATACCAAAGATACTGTTGTTTTCAATCAAATAATAGTTAAAATCATTTGAAGGGAAGTTACACTTTTCATATCCATAATCGGTCACTATTTTTTAATCAATTCTCCAAAACAATCAGTAGTAACTTAATGCAAAAAATCAATAGTAACATAACACAGATCAGTTGTTGGAGACAGGGACACAATGCCTGAAGGGTAGAAACTTAGTTCAAACTTAAAGTAGTTTAAGTAGTTTGTGCACTCATGATAAACTTCCGGGATATTGCATCAGGGTTTTTTAAAATAAAGTTTCTCAGAAAAACTGTAGAGAACACTACTGGAGAGTACCAAAAGTGACGGTTTAACCTTCTACATTCATAGTCAATGGTTTAACTAATAATTGTAGCCATTTATGCTCTGGATGGATTCAATATGATTTGTTTATCTCAGTTAGTCGTCTAAATAAAACAAAAAATTTAGAATTTAAACAATCAGTAAAATGAAAGAAATAAAACGACTTAGTAAAAGAATTTCTTTCAGCCAGATAGAAATTCTACTATAGGCATATTTTTCTAAAAGGGTAAACCTAAAAGATTTTTCGAACGATTTAAAACTGTTAATTTCTTTTACATCGTTTGGTAGTTTTTTTTTACATTTTATATCGGTTCGCAGTGCTCTTCTTTTAGTCACTGATAGACAGATTTAAGCGAGAATGAGGTTTGTGCCACATCTTGTAAGATATCCGAATTGCTCTCCTCTGTTCTTAAAATGCCTCATTAGTTGAAGCGGAGCCATTTTAAACTGCTATGCTGTGATAGAACAGACTGAAAAAATCCAAGGTACAGTATACATTTATCAGATTTTCTAGATAGGAAATAATATTATATAGCAAAACTCACTCTACTCAACCTTCTTACAAAGATCTAAAATAGAATGATTCCACAATTCCACATAAGTTGAGAATCTAGCGTAGTGCCCAAAAAAGAAAGTTCTTTTGTGGAAGATTAGGGAACAGGGGCAGAGAAGTTTTATTTCTAGTTAAAAATTGGATCTTGGTTCTAGCAGTTGGACTTATCATGGTTCAAAAGAATATTTCTTAACTACCCTCTTAAACTTAAGGTTCCAGATAAAAGATTGGAAATTTTGAACAAATTTGATGGATAAAGTGTTAAGGAAATAAACTTATTATATTAATTATCTCTTCACTATGCTATTAATATATTTAAAGTACCCTTAGGAACAATAATGTCCCTTTTAATCTCAAAATATTGAAAGAAATCGGTCATAGCACAAGTAGAGCAAAGTATGGCGTCTAGTCAAATTAAACTGTTGCGTACAGAGGCACCATCACTTTTATCACCCACCACTTTCATTTTTATAAATATATATATTCAATTCTTTCAATTCATAATATTTCCTAATTTCTTTAACCTAATTTCTTTCTATATAATAATTTCTATTCCTTTTCTATTTTTGATCATATGTTTCAATTAAAAATTTATATTTGTTTTTGTCAGACTGTTCCATTATTAACTCTGTTTTTTCATAAAAAGGTAATCATGTAGATTTTTTCTTTGTTTTGTTAAAATTATTTTGATTGGACTAAAAGTGGAGCAAGAAGTATGAATATCAAGAAAGAAAATAGTGAAAATTCATGAACATTAAGGACAATGTCCGAAAAATGATGTGGTACTGTAGAATATTAATTTAGAATACAGTGTCAATTGTTTTATTTTTTATAATAATGATTATTAATTACAAAAGGTCCTCCTATTAATTTAAATACCCCATTTTTTCTCGGCATTTAAATACCCCATTTTTTCTTGGTCCTAACCGTGGCCGATAGATCAAAGCTCTTTGGAACTTACAGTTCATTTTTTCTGAATTAATTTCCTTTTTTTATCCCTTTTTATCAATTTTCCCCATGTTATTTCCTTTATTTTATCAATATTTTTCCCTGTGTCTGTGCCTCTCTGTATGTACATAACCGCATAATATTATTAGATCTAAATACAAATACTTGATCTAATCTCTCCACTATGGTACCTCCTAGAAGTGAATTCAAGGTCGAGACGTACCAACGTCTCACTGCATTAGCTAAAACACGCCTATTAAATATAAAGGCGATTGTAGATAATTTAGTTACTCAAACCGATCCTTTATCTGTTGTACAACTAAAAAGCTTGAACACATACAAAACAGAGGTGCAGAGAAAAAGGGATGACTTTGAACTAAATGTTCAAAGGTTATTAAATGTTTGGGACGAAGAGGTTTTGTCACTAGAATCTTTGTCCACTGACCAAGAGGAGATTAATGAATTATATGTTCACATTTCTAGCCATATCGAGTCCTTGATCTCGATTAATGAGCCACAAGGTAACGGTGATAACGTCAGTGTAAATAATGTGTCCACTACATCTAATATGCATTCAAATGTCAGGTTACCTAAGTTTGAACTTCCCAAGTTTTCTGGTGACTTGGCAACGTGGACATCCTTCATCAATCTTTATGATACCACAATACATAATAACGATTCCCTTTCGGAAGTTATGAAGTTTCAATATCTCTTAAGTACATTGGAAAAGGAACCGCTCAATTTGATTCGTAGTCTTAACTTAACCGCACCCAACTATATGATTGCTTACAACTTGCTCAGGGACAGGTACCATAATGATCGTCGACTTCAATTAATACATCTCAACAGTTTAATAGATCTGCCTAACATTTCTAGCTTGAATATACCTGGTGTTCGACAATTCCTTAATTCGTTTAACGAAAACACGCAAGCTCTGATTGCTCTTCAATGTGATATCTCCCAATCGGATCCTTTGATGGTAGCAACTCTTCTAAGGAAAATGGACGTGAAACTTCGCACCCGATTAGAATTTTTTCGTTCGACTTCATCGTTAACCAAACATACCCTACCTACCGCCAAACAAATCATTGATTTCTTAACGTCTGAGTGTACTCACCTTGAAGATGCAACTTTGTCCCATAGTATTGAATATAAGGAACTTACTTACTCTCCTAATCAAAATAAAGCTTTCAAACGTGAAAAACTTCCTTTTAAAAACTCTGTGAACATAGTAGCCGCTCAATCCTTTCCGCAGACTCAAACAAATCATAGCATAAATATGCAATGTTTTGTGTGTAATCAAACTTCTCATAAGGTCTATGCTTGTCCTATTTTCAAGAGCAAAACACCCAAAGAACGATATCAGCTAGTAAAACAACACAAAAGGTGTGCTTCATGTTTAGGGAGTCATGTTACTAAGTCATGTCAGTCACAATCAATGTGTAAAATCTGTAACAAGCGTCACAATACTTTACTACATTTCAACGAAGAAACTAGTAACAAGGGTAATCATCCACTTGTTCAAGCTCCTAGTAAACAATCCCCTGTTAAAGATAATCCATTATTCAAGTCTGACTCTGTTATACCGGTTTTAACATCTCAAGGTAATCCCCAGACTCCAACAACTGATACTACAGTATTATTAGGGACACTAATGGTGCAGCTTAGTTCCACTGATGGTAACTCGCATGTTTTTAGAGCGCTTCTTGACTCTGGAAGCATGTGCAATTTGATTACCGAACATGCAGCAAACATTCTAAATACCAGGCGTCATAAATCTGATATTCAACTCTCAGGCATTGATCATCATGTTACTGGTAATAAAGGGCAGATATTTGTCGACTTTAAAACTTTGTCTGGAAAGGTTATAGCCCCGAATCAACCTTCATTAATCCTAGACAAGCTCACAGTTGACCTTCCTCGTGTACCTCTATCAGTGGACTTGGTAAAACTAACCAGATCCTATACTCTTGCTGATCCTTCTTTCCATATTCCCAGCCGCATTGACGTTGTCATCGGAGGTTCACTCTTCCCGCAGTTGTTCACCCAAGAACAAATTTCTCTTGGTCATAATATGCCTTACATTTTAGGCACTCATTTTGGATATGTCCTCATAGGCACTGCACCATGTATGCCAACTCATTCCACGATTTCTTCTACCTTACCATCTGCTACTTTTAACGTTTGCCTTCATTCAATAAGTGATGCAGATCTTCATTCCTCAATTCAACGTTTTTGGCTTCAAGAAGAGCCTCCCGCATGTTCGACCAAAACTCACGAAGAACAACTTTGTGATGAACACTTTCTTAAGACACATTCTCGTGACACAAATGGACGTTACATAGTACGTCTTCCATTTAAGGAATCTGGCACTGTCCTTGGTGAGTCACAAACTGCTGCCAAACTTCGCCTTTGTGCAATGGAACGTAAATTTAATTCCAATCCGCATTTCGCTCAATTGTACCATGACTTCATGGACGAGTACTTCTCTCTAGATCATATGTCAGAATTAAATGACTTAGACCTCTCGAACCCACATTATTACCTCCCTCATCATGGAGTGCTTAAAGAGGGTAGTAGCACTACCAAACTTAGGACTGTTTTTGATGCCAGTTGCAAATCTAGCTCTGGAAAATCTCTTAATGACATCCTTTTAACTGGGCGCAAATTGCAAAACAACATTTGTGACTTGCTCATGCAGTTTCGCATACACAATGTTGTATTCTGTTGTGACATTCGTCAAATGTACCGCCAAATTTTGGTTCATCCTGAAGATAGGAATTTTCAATTGATTCTGTGGCGGAATCGACCCGATCAAACGGCTACTACCTATCAGCTGAACACCGTCACCTACGGTATGAATAGTTCTCCATACCTTGCTATAAGGACATTACATCAACTAGCTGAGGATGAGGGTAAAAACTTTCCTGATGCTGCTCGTGTTTTGCAGAACCATAGTTATGTAGACGACATAATTACAGGAGCTGAAAACGAAGATGAAGCTATCATGCTACAACAACAACTTATTTCACTCCTTAACAAAGGTTGTTTCGAGCTTCGCAAATGGGTTTCAAACTCACCAAAACTGTTAGGTAATCTACCAGAAACTCACCTTGAATCACCTAAGTTTCTTCAAAACTCTGATACTCCGCATTTTAAAGTATTAGGTCTCCAATGGTCACCCACTAATGATGCATTTTCTTACAATGTTCAAATCCCTAATTCTGGTAAACCCCCCACTAAACGTAGTGTTTTAAGCACTATTGCACAAATCTATGATCCATGTGGATTTCTAGTACCCTTCATCATGCTCGCTAAGTGCTTTATGCAATTACTCTGGACAAAAGGTTTATCCTGGGATGCTCCACTGCCACTTGATCTCCGTGCACAATGGAATTCTTTCACCGACAACATCAAATGGTTAACCAACGTTTTAATACCTCGCTCATTAAACTTTTCCTCTTCGTGCAGTGTAGAATTACACGGTTTTTGCGATGCTTCAGAGCTTGGATATGCTGCAGTGATTTATTTGAAGTTTGTATCTAGTACTCAAGATGTGTCGATAAAACTCTTAATGGCTAAAAGTCGTGTAGCCCCTCTAAAACGTGTTACCATACCACGGTTAGAGCTATGCGCAGCGCACTTACTAGCACAACTGGTATCTCATTGCAAGTCTGTATTTCCTAATAGATTCTCTCCAAGTAACATATACTTGTGGTCTGACTCTACCGTAGCGTTAACATGGCTTCAAACTCCACCATACCGATTAAAGACCTATATTGCAAACCGTGTGTCACAGACACAAGAAATGGTTCCAACTGAGTCTTGGAAACACATTTCATCAGAAGACAATCCCGCTGATTGTGCTTCCCGTGGACTTTTGGTGTCACAGTTGAATAATCACAAACTCTGGTGGGAAGGTCCTTCATGGCTTGTACTCCCTTCTTGTAACTGGCCGACACCCAAATTTGTTCCTATCACTTTAGATGCAACACATGAGCTTAAAGAAGCTTCTCTCACTGTATTAACAACTTCCCCACAAGAAGAATGGTCCCTATTAACCAAATATTCTTCATGGTCAAAACTACTTTGGGCAATGTCTTTTGTGCTAAGGTTTATATATAACTGTCGCAATTCATCACGACGCCTTGGTCATCTTGGAACAATTGAACTTCAAGAAGCACGCTTTAAAATATTTGCTTTGGTACAACGCACAGCATTCGCAGACGAATTGATCTCTCTTTCAAAACTGCAAGATTGTTCAAAACGCATTCAACGATTGAATCCATTTCTAGATTCAAACAATTTAATACGTGTAGGTGGACGTCTCAGTCAATCTTCCCTTCCCTATGATGCACGTTACCCAATACTCCTGCCTAAACAACATCATATTGTTAATCTAATTATCGATTATTACCACAAACAGTACCTTCATGCTGGGCCACAGTTGGTCCAATCTTAGATCTCTAAACATGTATGGATACTTTGCGCTAGAAACGTTATCCGTCTTCGCATATTTAAATGTATAACATGCTTCAAACATCGTCCAAGAAACACAACACCGTTAATGGGAGATCTGCCCGCTTGCCGCATAACCCCTGCAAGACCTTTCTTGTCAACAGGAATTGATTATGGTGGCCCATACAATGTCAAAGTGGTCAATTTACGATTTATCAAACAAATCAAAGTTTACATATGTATTTTTATATGCATGGTAACTAAGGCTGTACACATTGAAGTAGTGACGGATTTATCTACAGACGCCTTCATCGCAGCTTTAACAAGATTCACTTCTAGACGAGGATTGTGCGCTGATATATATTCAGACTGCGGTTCGAACTTCATTGGGGCAAATACATTACTTCGTAACATTGTTCATTCAACTATTCGTAATCCCAAGTCACAAGATCAAATTAGTCACTTCACTTCTAATCATGGAATAACATTCCATTTCAATCCTCCTGCTGCCCCACACCAAGGTGGGTTATGGGAGAGTGCTATCAAAGGAGCTAAACACCATTTAAACCGTGTGTTAGGTGAATCTATTTTGACTCTTCCCGAATTCATTACGTTGACTGTACGAATCGAAGCGATGTTAAACTCCAGGCCGTTGACTCCTTTGTCATCTGATCCATCCGACCTATCTGCTTTGACGCCAGGACATTTTTTGATTGGTGCACCTTTAATATCAATACCTGAACAAGACTTGACTCACATCCCTTCCAATTGACTGAAACATTGGTACTTGGTGCAGCAGTTCTTTCAAAATATTTGGCGTAGATGGAACCTCGAATACCTTCATACCCTTCAACAGCGGTCCAAGTGGATAAACAATGGAAGAAATTTGAAGATTGGAGACCTTGTTCTGGTGAATTCACAATCCAGCCCTATGAAATGGCCATTGGCAAGGATTATTCAGGTCTTCCCTGGAAAAGATGGAATCGTTCGAGTCGCAAAAGTCAAGACCGAAAATGGTACTCTTATACGACCAGCAATCAAACTTTGTCCCTTACCAGTTTAGTGTCTTGTTGAAGTGATGGACACTTCAAGGGGGCCGGTTATGTTGCGTACAGAGGCACCATCACTTTTATCACCTACCACTTTCATTTTTATATATATATATATTCAATTCTTTCAATTCATAATATTTCCTAATTTCTTTCTATATAATAATTTCTATTCCTTTTCTATTTTTGATCATATGTTTCAATTAAAAATTTATATTTGTTTTTGTCAGACTGTTCCATTATTAACTCTGTTTTTTCATAAAAAGGTAATCATGTAGATTTTTTCTTTGTTTTGTTAAAATTATTTTGATTGGACTAAAAGTGGAGCAAGAAGTATGAATATCAAGAAAGAAAATAGTGAAAATTCATGAACATTAAGGACAATGTCCGAAAAATGATGTGGTACTGTAGAATATTAATTTAGAATACAGTGTCAATTGTTTTATTTTTTATAATAATGATTATTAATTACAAAAGGTCCTCCTATTAATTTAAATACCCCATTTTTTCTCGGCATTTAAATACCCCATAAACCTCCTCAAAAAATTATTAAACTAAATTTCTTCAAGTCAGGAAACATGAGGAGCAACGCAGAGGTACAGATTATAAAGGTTCACACGGACAGGGGGTGATGTGGGAATACAGATATTGCACAGTTTAATTGCTCTGGCGTGAATGTCCGCCGCCTGAATTTCTCAATGGCTAATGAAACTTTTTCACAATCCTGCGCCAGTTACCCTTTTCTTTCTTTGAGTTACATAAAGCTGTTTCATTAAAATTATCTGTTCCGGGAAAGACGTTGCAGTTTCCTTTCCGTCTCACATCTAACCCCAACGCAATCTTTCTGATTCAATTGATGATAGTTAGAAATAATCGGTAACGGTTGTAGTACTTAGGAATTGAGTATCGATACTTTAATCTTAAGATATGTCAGTGGTTGCCTGGCGGCGACGAAGTGGCGTCTGTCGGCAACAAATTGGCGTCTGTCGACGACGACTATGCTCTTTGAAGGAAAATATTGTTGTCTGGCCAGAAGTCAAAGCGACAATTAGTCCAGCCAATATCAATTTATCGAAAGTAAATCAAACCAAGACTTCACTGGATATGTCACAATTACAATTGATACATCAACAGCCCACAATCGATACATCGATTGCACACAATCGATCGCAATCACAATGGTCAGAATCCTCATATTACAATCGGATAGTTAATTGGTTGATGATGTGAGGAAGCAAGTGACAGAAAGGAAACTGCAGCGAAGGCGAGATTTTCTTATCTATTGCATTATGTTTTTACCTTTTTTACGTTAATAGCAGTCAATATTTTTCTACTTTTATACACCACTTATGGAGGAAAAAGTTGTTGAGCATAGTAAGCTAATTGAGGAAAATGGACTAATTATCATACTGAACTAACACAGTGTGTTTCCCTTTCTTTGTTTAGTTACTTATCTGACTTGTGACGATATACACAATTATCATTTAAATAAACTATCTTTAAATACTTACTTTTGTCCTTTTTTCTGTGTCTTTTTAATTAATTGTAAAATATTTAAAATCCACCAATTTATTCACATTATAATATTAGAGTTCAGTATGTTGGTTTTTTAACTTGCGTAATATTTAATTTCCTGAACCTGAAGATCTAATACAACCAGGATTTAAATTTTACCAGTGCCAAGAGAAAAAAAAATTAAAACACTGAACAAAATAAAACAAATAAATAAAACGACAAGAATGTAATGTGTTGCCATAAGTGGTCAATTGGAGTAAAAGAATGAGTTTTGAAGTAAAAATGAGGTTTACAATATTTCTGAGTTCCCCGGGTGGCACAAGACAAAAGTAAAAACCTGTATTAATGTAGAAATCCTCAGTTATTATAGAGTAATCTCTCTAGTACATACTTTGTAAACATTTCACATAGGTTATGGTGTTTAGTCTGCCACAGATAAGGCTGGTAGTAAACCATGCAGGGAGGGAGCGATGCATGTCGTGGAAATATTGTGAGACTGTCATGCATATTGTGCGAACATTATTCATGTTGTGAGAACATTGTGAGTCACTTGTGTACCATTCTGATATAGTACGACACTGACTATACCACCAAAGATGATTTATCGGTGCCACTACCAGGCAACTTGTCACTGTCAACTTGGCCCTTCCTTGGTGTAATGTACTGCAGGTCTGATAGGTTACATCTGTTTTGGTGATAGATGGTGAAAATTACCATCACTGTGAAGACACTTAATCAAAAGGGATTATCTTATATATCGATTTCAGTCTGGCAGTTAACTGCTTAAATTAATTGTTAAGTTATTCTAAGTTTTTTAAATTCCAATAACAAGTTATCCCTATGACACTGATATCCATGAAGTAACACTGAAAAAAGTATGAGTTATTACATTTTTAAGAGCTATTTGTCAAAAATACACTTACTAAGAATGATGTAGATTCAGAATTAACTTTTGTTTGTTAGATGCGAATGAAAAGATTATTTTGATTATAAGTCTGAAATGTCGTCTCTGAATAATCGGATTTATTTAAATGCTGCAAAGAAAGAAAAGAGTAAGAAAACACTTTGATAATATTCTTGTTGGAAAGTCTGTCTTAAGAGTCTTAAAGTTTTTATATTAATCAGTTTTATTCTTTCATGGAGAAATACAGAGTTCTATAAAACTTTATTAATGATATTTAGTCTTTAATCTCTCTTTTTTCTTTTTTCAATCTCTTTCTCTCTTTCTTTAGTCTTTGATATTTAGTATTGATTTTCTTTTATTGTGAGTTTTAATTTTCTTTCTTCATTTTGAGTTGTTTTGTGTTTGATGTTGATTAAATATATAGACATTTTTTTTTTAATTCCTTTTTCTAAACATAATTTTGTTGTCATTCTAAAGATTTTGAATGACAGGGTTATTAGAATGATTTAGTTCAAACTAATTCATCACAACCAAGTCAAGAAAAAATGTCATATACTACATGTTAATTATGCAATTTTTAAATTATAAAACTTTTGTTTGAAAGATTTACATTTAATTTTAAGAAAACTTTTTTGAAGCAAGATTCCAGCCTTTGCAGGTTTTGAAGCCTTCCCGTTCAACTGACAAGAAAAGTAGGCAGTTCTATACAAGGTCTAGTTTTTATGCCTTGCCACTGGTAGTTTTTTTTCTGTGGACTCCAACCATAGCCTTCTCCCTGCACCCATGTGGTTTACCACGAACAGGAACCTGTCCGTGTCGTTATCAATCCGATCAACACTCTGGGAAGTGTAGTATTTCACAAATACGGTGCAGAAAAAAAGGCAAATACAGTTAATACAAAACTCTAGTGAACCTGTTTTCCCAAAACCGTAAAATATCCGAAAAATTATCCGTATTAATTAGTAAAATACCTTCCAATCAATGAAGAGCAAGAGATTTGCTCTTGCAGAACAAAATTTAAATCTAACACACAATACATGTGACTTTCCACTCATTTTCCCAAAGTTGTTATTAAGAATTTTTTTAGGTGGATTAATTTTTTAAGCCTGAAATTCCTGAACTACACTTTAAACAACTTTCTAATTCGCTAGATTTGTCATTTCTATCCAAAATATTAGCTAAAGGTAATGGAGGATTGAAAAAACCCTGGATTTAAGGAAATTATTGTAGACAAATTGAAAAATCATTGTTGTTTATTTGGACTTAGAACCAAATAAAATATTAGCAGGGGAGGTTGGTTTGGAACGTAATCGCAATAATATGGGGTTATTTGACAGACCATTTGTTTCAGTACTGCATCGCATCGTTTCAGTATAAACACGTGTTGTGTTTTGCATGTTGGATGTCACATTACCGTGACAGCCGGAACATGCTATGTTATACTGTCGGTTTTGCCCTACATATCTACGATGTTATTTTTATATAAAAATCTGTCTCTTGACATATTACTCGATTTTTTTATAAATATAAAAATAACAGAGTACTTGATTGGAAAATTCATTCACTAAACTTTACTCAGTTAAGTTTGAAAACTAAAAATTGATTATGACGTGAAATGTTATTTAAATAACCCAATAATTCTTGATTTGAGGGTGTATTCTCTCTCTGGATAAGTTGTACCCTAAGGCTTGAGCTCATTCACTCTCCCATTCAAGCCCATTCGCTTTAACGGGCTGTAACATTGACCCATTTTCTCATTTTATCGGCATATAAAATTCCTTTTTGTTTATGATGACCTGCAGAGTAGTTAGCCTACATTGTCAGCTGAAATAATAACTAATAAATTGCAATGAAACATAAGGGATCGTAATGTTGAATAAATCTATTAAGGAAAGTGATATTTTGAAAATTCTTAAAAAATATTGGTTTAAATTAAGTTTGCAAATTCATTTTTGTTGTTATTAATGCTCAACTAACTTATAATTTAAGCCTAATTAAATCTTTCGACAAAGTTGAATATCATTTTTTAATCAGAATGTTCTAAGGCGTTGCTCAGGATAGATGTAGCAGTCTTTGGTTTGAAGCAAGCTATGACTAGGACTTAATTTTTTATCCAATTAATCTCAAGGCCTTGTTACATTAAGTAGTTGTTTTTCAGTGCAATTATAGGTAACAAAAAAGTACAAGCTCTTGCAGGAAAAATATAAATAATAAACAATACACCATAAAAACATAAGATAACAACACTATCATGTTAAATTATTGAAGTCTCACTCATTTGGACCGAGCAGTGAAATAACTCCAAATAATTTTTTAGTTGCAAATATGAAATCAGAAGTTGACTCAATAATCCTTGTTAATAAATAAATTTCTGTATGCGAGTTGTTCATCACAACAGAACTCAGTTATCCTGTTAAATAAATCTGATTGTTATTTACTGAGACTTTTGTTTCCAAACACATAGCTATCATGTTATCTTATGTTTTTATAGTGTATTGTTTATTATTTATATTTTTCCTGCAATAGCTAGTACTTTTTTGCTACCTATAATTGCACGGAAAAACAACTACTTTATGTAACTGGGCCTTCAGATTAAATGGATAAAAAATGTACGATTTATTATGCGCATATCAACAAGTAAAATTTCCATCTATTCCTGTTCCATGTTACCACTGTTGCATAGTTAAGTTTGAGAGCAGAAACCGACTATTGCGTAGGGCGGTGTTTTATTTTTTGATTTTTTTTAGTTATGTGTAGTTTTGAGGAAAGGACTCAATCTGTTCTCAACTTTAAGTATTTCAAGCCAAAATTAGTGTCTCCTGAACACCAAGCACTAGAGCCAAAGTGAATCTAAATAGCTGCATTATCCGGTCCCCGTAGTAGTTTTCCACGGTAACTGCGGCAGTAGATACCATCTCCGCTGACTCCGCTTACATTACGTCCACCTGTCTCTTTGCATTTATATACAGTACGGTGAATGTATAAACAGGGTGTCTATAAAAGAACCCCGGGATTTTAAAAATTCATATCTTAATAACTGTTGAAGATAGCAAAATGTAGTTAATTTCTCTGAAACAAGTAGCTTATCAAGTTTTACTAATAAAAATTAGGAATTTTTTTCGTCAAAAGATGGCAGCGCTGCGGAGCGTTGATATTAAAACAACTTAGCACGGCCCTCAGTGCTGTCTGGATTGCGGCTCTATGGCAACGCCGCAACAAAAGGCTGAATACGTTATTTAGCTAATAGAAACTAAATCTATTGTTACGTTACAATGACAATTTCGAAGATTCCTGATGTTGACCATCTTAGGTAACGAATAATCAATTCCATGGCAACCGTGCCCCAGACATGCTGGCTAGGACATGGGAAAAGGTGGAATGTCATTACGATGTGTGCCGTGCCACTATAGGGGCTCATATTGAACTTTATTAAATTGCTAAAAAAACTTCAAAAACGCAACCTTTCCAATCATGTATTAGACAACTATACAACTTTTTTGCTTCATTAAAATATTTTGCCAAAAACCCTGGAGTTCTTATATAGACACCTTGTACAGTAAAAGTATTGAAGTCTTACTCATTTGGACTGAGCAGTGAAATAACTCCAAATTTTTGTTTAGGAGCAAATATGAAATCAGAACTTGAATTAATAATCCTTGTAAATAAATAAATAAATTTCTGTTCGCAAGTTATTTATCATTCAGTAATCCTTTTAAATAAATTTGACTGATATTTACTGAGACTTTTGTTTCCAAACAAACAATACAGTAATAAATATGACTCAACTCTAAAGAGGAACAGGTTAAAAGGAAGAATCCCTTTCAGAACTTAATAGCCTTTGTGTAATTCTTTACTCTAATTACATTTTGATTAGCAAAGCAATCAAAGCAGAAAAAGAACTCTGTTCTGAAGAGAAGAGTTGCTTATGATGAGTGATGATATTGTTTGTTGATCCCACAATCATAACGGGCTGCTTAGATGTGATGAGATTTTGATCTTAAAAAACGTTAAGTTTCCTTTTATTTCAGTCATTGCCTAATTGCCCCCTTCCTCCTCTGCTTAGTGAATAAAGTCTGTATTTTTTATTTCTCGGTGAGTAAAATTTCTATCTTCATTTTATAAAGAAAGACACTTAATCTGCATAATTACCTCAACCTCTATGTATTTATTTTTCTATTCTATGTGGTGTGAAATAAAGCTATTACTCTCTGGATGTGCCTTTTGCAGGTTTAGAAAATATTCAATGAAAAGCCTTCACACAGGAGGCTTCTGAAATTTCAGCGAAAGTGTTACTATCTGTGTTAGAACCTGTGAACTTTTTCCTATTCACATTTTGTTTATAGGGAATAACAGATGATCAAGTTTTGAAATAGTTTCAGAGATATACCACAGAATGCAGAGCTAGCCAAAGTCAGTTAACATTCATCCACATAATGATTTTGATTTCTTGAAATATTGATGTTTTTTAAGACAACAGAAAATAAGGAAGAGTATTTCCCTTATTGATACTAATATTAGAAGTTTAATCATCTTCATTTACTATATTTCTTTTCTCAAAAAGGAAACTTGAAAAGGAACATTAGTAACTCAGGAGGTGCTCTGTATATGGGGTTCTCTAACGAACTATTGACAGTGAATACACATTGATACACGTTTCATCACCTTGATGCATTCAACGTTTAGGATTAAAAAATAGTAGTAGGGTATTAGTTGAATATTAACCTGAAAAATTCAAGTTTTTTAACGCATTATAAATTTTAAACCCGTCTTTCTTAAGTCACAAAGTGACGTGGGCTGCTAGTAAAATTAATTGACTTTCTCAAAGTGTTAGCAAATGACAAAAGTGTTGGCAAACAAAAGGAAACTTAAAATCAATTCGTAACTTAAAACAGTAAAAATTTAGCTGTATAAATCCACTCAGTCACACCTGAGTCACCGTTCAGTATTCCTCGGACAGGAAACAGCACTGTAATTTTAATGTCATAATTGACTAGCGTTGTGTGGCATTGACCCGGTTTCACCAAGACAGCGAGGCTAGAGGCTAGCTGGTGTAGTGCTACTATTCATGCAGCCATTGAGTGGTTATGCGGGCCATTGATGTCAGACTGTATCGTGTTCAGCCGCTGAATTGATGCTCACTGAAGTGATGCTCACTTAAGTGATGCTCGCTGGAGTGATGCTTGCTGAGGCGTCACCATGCTCGGTTCACCGGAAAAATCCCCAAGCTTCTAAATTTACATGGATTAGATTCGTTTATTCTAATGTTATGAGGGTTATTTTTCAGGTTTTTATTAAATTAAATTTAATAATGATTGAATTTTAGATTTTTTTCAAAGTCTTAAAAGTGGAAGGCTTGGGGCAAGTATGTTTTGTAATTTTTAATAGTACTGGTACTCCAGTTATGTGTTAAGAAACATTTTTAATTTTTACGATTTGTACCAAGGGTTGGTTTTAAAATAATAATAATAATTCTTGTAATTTATCACAAGGAAATAAACGTCATGCACTAAATAAATCATTAAACATTCAAAAATTTCATAATCCTAATAAATAATCGTGCCATTATCAATAAGAAAAATTAAATTAAATTAAATTTCATTCAAAGAATCTTCTAATTCAAGCTTAGTAAAAATAAGAATAATGGTAAAATGACATATGTGGCTTCCTAATAAAATCGCAGGCATACCTTGTTTATCCAAATATTTGTTTGCTTGAGGCTGTTGGACTGTGGTGTCTGAATGTTGTATTACAGAGGGAGATGGAAATAAAGAAAGACTATAAGTCTTTCTAAAAAGTCTATAAGTCTTCTATAAGTTCTATAAGTCTTTAGTAAAACCAGATGTTATTGTAAAAACAATTATGACAAATAATATAAGCTCTGGACAGTACGGCTTATTGGGAATGGTGATATCATTACTTTTTTGTAGGCTACTCATCACTATCAATACAAAAAAAATTCATAGAAAGAGGTTTTGGTTGGCAAAGAAACTTACGTAAAACACGTCTCAATCCCTACCGAACAGCAGTAGGGATACCTTACTGATCCGAATGCATTGTCAACACATTGAAATCGGTAAATAGATCTTTATGGCAGCTGAAGGTCATTGGGATTCTAGGCATCCAAATTATTGAGGTTTTCCTACTGATAATGATTAAAATGTTAACTCGTTGAGATGATGGGAATGATGTTTCCTCTTAATTACTTTGATGTTAATTTCAAGTTAACGTTGGTGTGATTAAGAAGTACTAAAGGTGAACGTTCCACGTTACACCTTTAAATTTCCCTTAAGAAGTGAGATATTAAAACTTTCATATTTCTCTAGAGAATTGAAAAACCAGACAGAGGTGAATTGCATATTGTACAGCAAGGTCAAGTGTTCCCAAGCGTACGTTACCATATGACAGTTTGGTTCATGCAAAAGTTGGTCTGCAAAATTGAGCAGAACTTTTTTTTCTTTCTGTATAATATACTATGATATGGATCATAATGTAAAACTATTGACTACTTTTGAATATTATTAACGTAATTAATTTAGGTTCTTTTATGCCAGCTTTTTGAGACAGGGGTCTTCTAATTTATTTCTGTTTTCAAGTAAAACAATTAAAACTATATTACTCTTTTTCCTAAAAATTTGTGTTTGTAATTTGTGTCAAAAACATGGAACACAGTAAATTAACGTTGAAAGTAATCTACAAGAGTTTTTTAACGTTATGTATTATGTCTTAATGTAAATGTTTTCCCTTTGAATTTATTTTTGAGTTATTTTAACATGCTTAATCTGTAAGATAAAATGTCATTTTTGAAGAGTATTGTTTTATTTGTGTTAAGTCTTGTATCAAGATTTTCTGCCTTATCAATTGAATTAACATTATAATTTTGTTTAATGCTATTTAATGAGTTTTTTACTTGTTAAAAGATTTTTTTCCATGCACAGTAACAAATAACAAGCAAACTGATTAAAAAAACTGATAAAACAACAAAATTATTTTTATGCCATGATCTCTAAAACACCCTTAAACCCTTATCTGTTCTGAAACGGTTTTGTTTACCTACCCTTTTTTTAATCGCCTTGACAGAATTATTTCAAGCAGAGGCATATCGAGAACACCCATTCTTCCCCTGAAACATCCATAAGCCAAGAAAAAGACACAAAACACAATGCCCTCACATGGGTATAAATTGATATTACCCTCCAAAATAAAACTCACGAGTATACCACCGACATTAAGAGATGCTAAAGTCTTACTTTTGATTTTCTTCCGTGAGCTTGATGGTGGAACATAGGGTCTCGGAAAAAATCATGCTGCCCACTAAAGTCCCCAGCAAGTGCCTTAGTCTCTCTCTCTCTCTGTCATCCCTCTTTTCTAGGTTTCTCTTGATGGCCATTCTCCATTTTTTGTCTGCTATGCTTTTTGTTATCATTTCAAATATTTCGATTACACTTCTGTCAATTTCCACTTCTTCTGTTTTCTCTGGATCAAACAGATAATCAGTGACATTTAGTTGAGTATATTCATCAGCTTCTTAAAGTGATTTTCTCATAGTCATGTCCTACCATAGGTCCTGCCATGGCCACTAATGCTGCTATTAACCCTGTTCACTTTTTTAATTTGAAATCTTGCAACCTTTACCACATGAGCCTAATTATGCACAACATACAATTTTTTTTACAAATGCTGAAACACATCTGTGTATACACAGATGTGTTTCTGTCCTTGCTATCAACTGGACGCGCGTTGCAATGGGTGTCAAAATATTGATATGTAACATGAACAGACTGAAAGGGTTAGAGAATGTCGGAAATGAGTCACACTGCATGCTGTCATGTCTGCGCAGGTGATGATGGCGCTGGCCTCCCACCTGCAGATGGTGGAGGCGGAGAAGCAGAAGCTGCGGACGCAGGTGCGGCGACTGTGCCAGGAGAACGCCTGGCTGCGGGACGAGCTTGCCAACACTCAGCAGAAGCTGCAGGCCAGCGAGCAGCAGGTGGCGCAGCTGGAGGAGGACAAGAAACACCTCGAGTTCATGGCCAGCGTGCGGCAGTACGACCAGGACCTGACGGTGAGTCACGACTGACTCACGGTGTTACACTAGGCCACTGTTACCCGTAACTGCGTCCGGCCCCTGTTTCTCGGCCACTCACGAAGCATTGTCACTTATGGAGCCTTTTAGACTAGGCGGACACAATTGCCCAAAGCGACACAGTGGCCGCACAGAATGAGGAATGAGAGGAAAATTGTAGGTGTATGAAGTTAGTTAGGATCAAAGAAAATTGAAACATGAATTAAATGTCCAGCAATTGTTTTTAACAAAGACTTGATGTCAAAAATATATTTTGCAACCCTCATAAGGATCCTTTTTCATATTAGTGTAAAACTTGAAACTGTATCGAGTTCAAAACACTAAACAATATCAAGTCCCATGACACTTTGGATAATAATTAAAATTTTGCTATAATTTTGTATTGTACAACCTTACACAAGGGCAGTTTTGCAGTATACACTTCCATACAGAACTCCTCTTGCTCTTTTGGGTGTTAAGAATAAAATACCCCCGTCGCAGCAAACCTGCGTACTCAGCGAATTTCCAATTACAAATATCCAGTAATTAATCCATTATTACGAAAAAAAGAAAAATAAAAAATATATATTTATATATTAAATTAATATATTATAGCTTGTATTACAAAAACTTTGTAAAAAAATATTGGTAAATGACTTAGATGAAAGAACATTAATGTTTCATATAATGAAGTAGGCAAGAATGTTTATTTTTTAAATTACATATTTGTTTAAAAAACCAAAATTCTATTAAATACATTGATAAACTGAGAAATCACTCAAAGCGATTCCTTGAAAACCTCAGTTGAGAGTAAATACGAAATTAGGTAAGCTAACATTCTGCTGCCCTGATACTAAAAACACAATGATACTAAAAACACAAAAAATGTCAAGTGGCAATATCTCGGAGACCAATGGACTTAGAGAAATGATTTAAAACACCAAATTGTTTGTTTTTTCGAGCTAAATCCAATGGTGCAAACAATAATTGGATAAATATAATTGTTCAATTTGAAAAACTCAAAAAACCCATTTTTGAGGGGTAAAATGGGGCCTTTACCCCACTTTGGATATGTCGATCTGGCTGGTTTACGAACTCGTCCAAGAGAATCTACTTTTACATGTCTGTACCAAATTTTGTTACGATCGGAGGATATTTACGAGAGTTATCGTGTTAACAAAACTCAAAAAATGAAAATTCTATTTCCCATATAAGCCCATATTGAATTTTAAAACAAATCGTGATTTTTGCAGGTAAAAAAGCGTTTTCACAATAAACTCACTTCATATTCAGAAAGTACACATAAAAAGCTGTCAATTAATATAAATATTAATATGATTGCTGAGGTAACCCTGAACGGATATTTTTTGTCCATTCTGTTCTGTTAAAACGACGGTAATAGCTTATTTCTAAGGAAATTCGCTAAAAGTTCAAAGAATAAAAGTTTACTTCTGTAAATAATCACAACTTTCTTTACAGGATCAAGAATCATCATCGGAACTGAAGCAAGACAAGCCAAAGGCAGATGACCCGGTCGTGGATTTGTTCCCTGATGATGATACTGAAGAAAGAAATAGTAAGTTGAATCTCTTGCGGGTTTTGTCAATAACTTCAGTAATGGTTTAATTATTTTAGTTATTTTATTTTTCATGAATTTTTATATATACAATTAGTTCTATATTGAAGTATAAGTTTGAGTATGATTAAGTGATGAGTGAACTATTGTGATAATAATTTAACACACCCAAATCTAATGTAGGACTATGGAATCAAGGAGTCCATAGCTTTTAAACTTGGGAATAAGCTATGACTAAACTAGCCTATTTCAAACCCAAACACTACATCCACATTTTGATACTTTTATTCATATTTTGATGCATTTTAACCCTTTGGCTGTCAAGAAAATTTTTAGATTTTGTTTTCATACTGCCATGAAAAACTCATGATTTCAGTTTTAAACTGCCATGGTAAAAATGCGAGGTCAGTCTGAGAACTGCCAGGATGAATCATCTGATTTTGCAGTAAAATTCTGCTAAAAAACCGAATAATCGAATATTGCAGCAATCAATATATTGAATCGAAAGATTAATTGATTATCTTTCAGGTTTTATAATGGAAAAAACCAAAACATTTTTTAATGCAAAAAACCGAAACAGTTGTCGTTCATGGAATTGATTCGGTTGACAACAGCTGTGAGCCCCGATCTGGCTGGCTGTGGGCAGTTCTCGCGACGGAAAGCGATGCCGATCACATTGACAGCTGGCAGTTCTTGCGATGAATGCAAAGCTGACATAGCCGCTGTAGGGCTACTAGTCACTGACCGACGTGTGTTGCAGACATGTCACCCACGCCGCCGTCACAGTTCGCGCAGCAGGTGAATGCCGGTTACGAGATCCCCGCGCGGCTGCGGACGCTACACAACCTCGTGATTCAGTACGCCAGCCAGGGCCGCTACGAGGTGGCGGTGCCGCTGTGCAAACAGGCTCTGGAGGATCTGGAGAAGACGAGCGGCCACGACCACCCCGACGTGGCCACCATGCTCAACATACTGGCTCTCGTGTACAGGTGAGTCGCCCGATGTGGCCACCATGCTCAACATACTGGCTCTCGTGTACAGGTGAGTCGCCCGACGTGGCCACCATGCTCAACATACTGGCTCTCGTGTACAGGTGAGTCGTCCGACGTGGTTCCACCATGCTCAACATACTGGCTCTCGTGTACAGGTGAGTCGCCCGACGTGGCCACCATGCTCAACATACTGGCTCTCGTGAACAGATGAGTCGCCCGACGTGGCCACCATGCTCAACATACTGGCTCTCGTGTACAGGTGAGTCGCCCGACGTGGCCACCATGCTCAACATACTGGCTCTCGTGTACAGGTGACACCGGGTTTTAAAATTCTGTATTGCTCACCTTTGAATTGTCAGAATATGTTAAGATGTATATTTGGTAGCTGCTAAAGCAAGATGTTGGCATATTTCCTTTTGCTTGAAAGTCCTTAGACGCTTAAGCGCAGAGTAATTTGTTCCCCGCGTGATCAATAGCGCACAGATTAATCACACGATCAACGCCATATCGCAGGGTTTTGTCTCAATGCAACGAGCGCTACTGCAGAACTCGTGGCGTGGATGTAGTTCCAGAAAAATCCACTTGAGTGCAGCACCAAATGGTCTGCCACTTGTAAGGGTCAACTGTTCAGTCGTAGAATGAAAACAAAACTAGCAGAACAGTTGTACCAACAAAATAATGAAATAATCAGCTGAGAACGTCAAATCCGAGTAAACTCAGGTGTGGCAATTAACAAAGCAAGGTTGATGCACGATACATCTCATGCGTGGCGGTAGCGTGTCACAAGTTAACTCGTGCGCGGCGGTCAAGGGGTTAAAAGCTATTACCATTTTGGAGTTTTAGTTCCTGTAATACTTTAGCTAACTTTTAATCCCAAGTCATTGTTAGTCAATTGGATCTTAGTTTTGATTACATTTAATAGTGCTCTGCCTATTTGATCAGCCTTTTTGATCAATTGAATTGTTGTGTAATTAAGTGTGTTTCTTGCTGTTGTTAACGCTCAAGGGCATTTCCAACAGGTAAACAAATCGCTTTTAGGTAAAATACTCTTATCTCGTCAAATCTTTATGAGCCTCCTGGCAATATGTCTGGCAGATTTTCCTCTAGTAAATTCATCTTGTGTTTTCAGGGATCAAAACAAATACAAGGAAGCTGCTAACTTGTTAAACGACGCCCTGGCGATACGAGAGAAGACCTTGGGCGAAAACCATCCTGCAGTGAGTGTTGTTTTAATGTTTCAGTTATTCGGTGAAAAATTCAAAACTAGGATTGTGTTGATATTATAAGATTTACTCAATTTTCTTCTGTCGATAAATCATTGAACAGCATCCTCTTTAGAAAAATATTTTTATCATTGTCCTAGGGACAAAAAAATGACACATTCATTTAAATGAAATAGAAGGCTTTGTGCCATGTAGAATGCCATGACATCTACAAGGGATGTTTGGATTTTAGGGTGCTATACCATTAGTGTGATGAGAATATGTAACTGAATGGGCTCAGCCTGCATATAACACTCATGTTTTTAGCCTTTTTCTACATAATATTTCAGCCTACTTTGGGCCACGTTATGTCACTTAGACTACACTTGTTAATCTCTTTCGAAGCTGTGACGCAGTCTGTCAAAAAAGATTATTTTATTTATTTCTACTTATATTTACAAAGAGCCAACAAAGTTGTAATATGTCCAGTTGTAGTGAGGTGATATTTATGATCTCTTATTACAGTGACAATTTTTGTTATCTGAACCGGGAAACAGAGGGCAAGCGAGGGAGGTGCAAGTAGACGGAGCCACTGTGCTACAGTCGCGTTGTTGATCTGTCGAGTGTGGCGGGGCAGTACAGTCGTGTTATTGATGTGTTGTGGCAGGTGGCGGCCACCTTGAACAACCTTGCCGTGCTCTACGGGAAGCGCGGCAAGTACTAAGAGGCGGAGCCACTGTGCTACAGTCGCGTTGTTGATCCGTCGAGGCAGTACAGTTGCGTTATCTATGTGTTGTGGCAGGTGGCGGCCACCTTGAACAACCTTGCCGTGCTCTACGGGAAGCGCGGCAAGTACTAAGAGGCGGAGCCACTGTGCTACAGTCGCGTTGTTGATCCGTCGAGGCAGTACAGTCGTGTTATCGATGTGTTGTGGCAGGTGGCGTTCACCTTGAACAAACTTGCGGTGCTCTATGGGAAGCGCGGCAAGTACAAAGAGGCGGAGCCACTGTGCTACAGTCGCGTTGTTGATCTGTCGAGTGTGGCGGGGCAGTACAGTCGTGTTATTGATGTGTTGTGGCAGGTGGCGGCCACCTTGAACAACCTTGCCGTGCTCTACGGGAAGCGCGGCAAGTACTAAGAGGCGGAGCCACTGTGCTACAGTCGCGTTGTTGATCCGTCGAGGCAGTACAGTTGCGTTATCTATGTGTTGTGGCAGGTGGCGGCCACCTTGAACAACCTTGCCGTGCTCTACGGGAAGCGCGGCAAGTACTAAGAGGCGGAGCCACTGTGCTACAGTCGCGTTGTTGATCCGTCGAGGCAGTACAGTCGTGTTATCGATGTGTTGTGGCAGGTGGCGTTCACCTTGAACAAACTTGCGGTGCTCTATGGGAAGCGCGGCAAGTACAAAGAGGCGGAGCCACTGTGCTACAGTCGCGTTGTTGATCCGTCGAGGCAGTACAGTCGTGTTATCGATGTGTGTGGCAGGTGGCGGCCACCTTGAACAATCTTGCCGTGCTCTACGGGAAGCGCGGCAAGTACAAAGAGGCGGAGCCGCTGTGCTACAGTCGCGTTGTTGATCTGTCGAGTGTGGCGGGGACATTACAGTTGCGTTATCTATGTGTTGTGGCAGGTGGCGGCCACCTTGAACAACCTTGCCGTGCTCTACGGGAAGCGCGGCAAGTACAAAGAGGCGGAGCCACTGTGCAAGAGGGCGCTCGAGATCCGAGAGAAGGTGTTGGGCAAGGACCACCCGGACGTCGCCAAGCAGCTCAACAACCTGGCGCTGCTCTGCCAGAACCAGGTATCGCCTTCACTTATTTATTTATTTATTTTATTTCCAACGGCTGACGCCAATACATTGTTGGATTACCGAAAGTGAATCATGCGAAGATATGTTCATGTACATGTTTATGAGAAAAGGTATAAAATATGTCTGAAATACTTCGGTCAATCAGTGAAAAATCTTTATTTACATATGTTGTACATGTCTAAAATAAATAGGGACAGTTACAAAAAAAAAGAGGAAAGAAACTATTACCATTTATAAAATATGGGTAGGTTTTATACTTTTATCTATGAGGCAATTTAACATAACAACATAAAGGCAAGACTGAACTTTAACATAAAATTAAATATATTCCTCCAATGTATGGTGATTTTTTTCTTAAATCTCTCTTTTTGTTTTAACTTAAATGATTATTAGATTTATTAGTCTGTTGTTTTGCTTTTTAAACTGTCCAGTTTTTCTCATAAACAGCAAACTCTTGAATATGTTGGTTTTTCCTGTTTTTTTAATCCAAGATTATTTATTGAGGTTAGAATACCTCTTATATTTAGTACTATAGTTATAAGAATTCAATGGGTCCGGTCCTGAATCTTATTCATCTCAATGAACCTGTTAATATGTAGCAATTGAGCAAATACTTGCCACCAAATTCCTCTGAAGTAACAAATAAACATGCGTTAAACGTTGGTTTACTGGAAACAGCTGATTGTTTTGATTGTTGACATCCATTATTTCCGTTTCCTAGTGCAAGGATCGGCTAAGAGTTCCAGCCAAGAGAAAGGCACAGAAAACAGATGTTTCTGTGTAGTATGATGTAAAGGAAATAAAGTATATTGTCTATTGTATATTTTCTCTGTTGTAAACGGTGTAAATAGTCACTGACTTGTGTCTTTTGTGGTGGCCAGGGTAAATACGAGGAGGTGGAGCGGTACTACCAGCGGGCGCTGGAGATCTACGAGAGCAAACTCGGCCCCGACGACCCCAACGTGGCCAAGACGAAAAACAACCTGGCCTCGTGTTACCTCAAACAGGTACCCTGCACTTTAAACAGTACGCTGCTTTTATATTTAAGGGCAGTCTCTACCTTGAAAGCTAAAATGGTCATGATAGTATATTACATTACTAGGCCTGAGAGTACTGTTTTGCTGGACGAGCATGATAGTTCCCGTGCGAGCGGAAGCGAGTGCAGGATTTTCATGCGATTTTTCGTATACGTTCCATGTATGATACTTTTTATCATACTACTCAGAAAACCAACAGTGGAAACTACTCTCCAATTGTCTGCTAAAACTCATGTCCATGTCCAAACTTTGGTTAGGATTTAAGGCACCTGACCTGAACAATTCAAAATTTGTCCTGCAATACTGCACCAAAAGTTGTCTTATGCAGTACAAAAAGTAATATTGAGTATTACCTCCAGTTATTTTCTTAGGTGCCAGTCTAGGGTCACTGATTTGGGTTCTTAACCTCTTGAAGTCCATGCCCGCATATACGCAGGATACCCAAACCACACTGGTCCACGCTTGATATACGCGGGATCGTGGCCTCGATTTAAACTTTGCGCTCTTTCTGCCACGGGAGAAGTCGGAATGCTTTGTTTTACTTCGGTTACGTTTGGAATAGTCAGGCTATCTCTGGGATATTTTGTTTTGCGTATTAGCAGTCTGCATTACCGAAATTCTACAAGTTGCTCTGTTGACAGCTGGCCCGTGTTTGTAAATATTGCGCAGTGGCAAACTAAATGCTTTAGAGTGACCGTGAAATTAGTGAATACTCTCAAATTAGTGGCCTAAGTGATTTTCTGCAGCGAAATTGTGAAATAGATTGGGGAAATCGTGAGTTGAGTGTTAGTTTGTGAATACTGCAAGATAATTCTTTAAAAATACTTGGACTGGGGGGTTACGGGGGTCCCAAATTACTTGGACTTTAAGAGGTTAAACTGGTGGCAAGCATAAACTTTTTAATTCTAGATGCGTCTTTACCTCAACATCTAGTCATACTGTGAATGGTTTGCACAAAACAGATGTTTAACACTAATTTAAATACAGGAGACTCTCTCAACTGCCAGTACAGCTGACCAGAGCTATAACCTCTCTCATTACAATTATTTCAGTACGACAGTGAATAGTACGCTGTTAAAAATGTAATTATAAATTTTAGGAAATTGATAGGAAAGCAGGCTTACCTTTAAATAAGTCCACAGAACACATAAAGTTCACAACAAGTTAGGAAATTTTCGTGGCCACTGACCACTTATCAACCACTCTTGGAGTGGTTAATACCACTTCCAAACTTGTTGTGAACTTTTTGTGTTCTGTGGTCTTATTTAAAGGTAAGCCTGCTTTTCTATCAATTTCCTAAAAATTCCTGGCAAATGCCCTATCCTTTAATCAATAATTATAAATTTTATTTATTTAGTTGTAGAAACTTGACAATGCCACCTGTTTTCTCAACACTCAATGAGTAATTTTTAAGCATACCAGAAAAATTAAAAGTGGTATCTTATTCCAGGGCAAATATAAAGAGGCGGAGATCCTGTACAAGCAGATCCTGACGCGAGCCCACGAACGCGAGTTTGGAACCATAGACGGTAAGTGGAGCACCACCGTACTCTAGCGGCGAGCCTGGCACTCAAGCATCGAGGATGGAATGTAAAGTGCTCTGGAATCTGGGACAATCCCTTTGTTAGCAATGTTTAGGTCGTTTTCAAAAGGTTCTTTATATCGGTATGTTTTAAGATGCTTTCTTTGACAAGATTGTTTATGTGGCGCTAAAGAAAAATTAGTACAAAAAGGTAGCGTCAAACTTTTATGTGCCTCTTTTTTTAGGCGGTTAAAGTTTTGTAGACTGTTTTGCCGCTTACATTATTTGTTGAAATTGAAGAAATCCATCTGAAATATCCGATCATTTTTTCTAAACAACTGAGATTTCCTATATTTACATTGTTACCAATGCAATTTAAGCAGAGAATAAATAAACATAAAATCACCAAAAAATTTATTGCCCTGCTATTCTGCATTAGTTCTTCATATGTGGTAGTGCACAAATTCTATTCGGGATAAATTGTAAAGTTTCATTGCCTCTTGTGGTTACTTTATAAACATATTTCATAGGATATTTTGTGTTTGTGCAGGCGCAAACAAATCAATTTTCCATTATTTATAAATAATTCTAGCGTTACATTTGAATATATTATTTTTTTGTTTTATAGATGAAGGATACATAGCCATCTTGTAAGAACCGGTTTAAATGAGCTCTGGTCCTAGAAGGTAGACATTTTTGTGTTTTAATGTGAACTTTGTGTCTTGTGCCCATCTACTCCGGTTCTTTAGGTGTGTTAGCTGTGTATCTTTTATTTATAAAATAAAAATCCGAGCCACAAGCTTTTATAGTACCGATGTTTGATACGTAATAAATTAAATGATTGTTCCTAGAGGTTGAAATAAGTTTAAACGGGTAAAGTAAAAGTTAAAAACTATTAATCATTCTAGGGGAAACTGTACAGGTTTCGAGCAGTTTGTGATCCATCCTCGTTTGACCTTGAAAATAGATTTTATAGTAGAAGAAACGGAACAAACATATCTACCGGAATCTCAAAACTGCCACCACCAAATAGTTTGTGATGTTTGTGTTGTGATGTCCGCTACTGTGGATTTCAATGACTGCGAGAGATTTGTTACAAGACTGTTTTTCTGTGCTTGATGAGAGGATTTGTATTTTTTTACAATATTTGAATGTTTTTTTTATTTTATGCTAAAAGTACTTTTATGTGTTACCATAAAATTATTTTTTAGATGAAGAAAAATATATTTTTTTACTCAACAACTTTTTACACAAAAGAACAGTGGAAGCTAAACCGTTATATTCTAGTACTGTAATGTTTAAGTATAAATAATATTGTACAAAATTTGAATTACAATCATTCCTTTCCAACCTCTTTTCGTATTTTTGACACTTGTTAAAGAACTACTTAAATATAATGAAAGCTTTTTGTATAATTTAAACATTTGGTTATGTTTTTATTTATATAACTAGTGCCTTAGCCAAGTGATATGTACTTCATTTCAGTAGTTTATTTACTCAGATAAACACATCTTGAAATGTTATTCTTCCTTCTTTGTGATATCGTTTTAAGAGATGGAGAAAGCATCACTTTGAAGTGTAAAGTGTGCGGCTTAAGATGGTTGTGTTAGGGTTAGGGGTTCACTCGCTTTTTTTGGGCATTGCAATGTTAGTCATTTAGCTTATAATATTTTAGTTATACACTTTGTAATTTATATATATTATTTATATATTGAGACTGTAATTTAGTTGAATTTTTTTGTTTTATGTGATTGAGCAAACAAACTACTTCTAGATTTTATTTATTTTAGTTTTTTCCGTGAACTTCATTTGCTTGTCTTTGTTCATCATAATTTGTGTTTTTCTGTTGTTTATTTAAAACAAATTTTACTTTATTTACAAAGTTTGTCTTATTTAGTTTTCTGTTTTTCTGTCTATCCATCTGTTTTTCTGTACTTTCAGTGATTCCGAAAGAGTGAGATCAGATATTATACATTTTGGGTAACTTCAGATAAAATTATAGTAAAAGTTAATTTTAAAAATTTCGAAGTGGTTTAGTTTTAAGAAAGATTTAACTTTATCGATACCAAAGATGACTTGTTACTTTTTGTTTTCAACTTTATTACTATTAATGAAAACCAACTTCATTCCAAATCACTTTAATTTGCAATTAAATTTCATTGTAATTTTTCTCTCCCCATTCATTGGGTCATGTTTTCAATATCAAACACACTATTCACTTTCTTCCCACAGTTTCATTATTTTTGTTCCTAGATTGTTAATTTTTGAGCTGTAGAGGCTCATTGCGTGTGAATTTTTGTTGCTTTATTCAGATGAATGTTCTGTTGTTTTTTCAGTTTGTGTATGTATTTATTTAAGTTTGGCATTTTGTTTTGTTTACCGTACTCTGAAACTTCTTAAAGGAAGAGCGCAAATCCAATCTTCATATAATATTATCCAGCAATTTTTGCATTTTATCGATGCTATTCACTGGTTCCAGTATATTGACTTTATATCAAATTTTCTAAATTCATAATCCTATCAAAAATGTAGATTGTTAAAAGGACAATTTATATTTTGAGTTACTAGATTGACCTGACGTTATCAAGTTTAAAAGCAGTTCTCGACTACTACCATTGACTTCATAAGTAATAGAAGACTGCTCAAGCTTGCAGATGTTTTGGAGCCACAAATTGACCACTTGCAAAATTAGTTTGACACTCCTCAGAGATTGCACTAGGAGTGTGATTTCACGCTAAAGCTTTTTATTCCAACAATTGAAAAATAGGCCATTTGTATATGATTTAGTTTAGGATTGTTTACATGTGTACTTTGTGTTCTTCCTTTAAAAGTTAATTTTCAATTTATCTCGCATTTAGTTGCTTTCTACTGCCTGTATTTTCTCAGGCAAGTACTTAAGCTTATGATTTTTGCCTCAATAAATGAAATAGTTACCACTGTAATTCGTGCTCATTCTTTGCCTTAATTCCATTGCTGCCAGTACTTTTCTCATAATTTTATTTAAAAATATATATTTATATTGTATATGGAATTATTGTGATTGGAAGAGAAGTTAGATTTAATTTTTTTATTGTCTACCAACTACTGGCAATATTTTGAGAATATACTATGATAATATTTTAATTTATTTTAATCTCTGCAAAAAATTAGTTTAAACTAATAGCATAACCAAAAAAAAACCTTTAACGATTTATAACTCATTCCAACATCTAAGTGACTGATTTATGAAGTATATTCTTTTTAATTAATATTGAGTTTTTAAACTACTATAGTTACTCATTTTTCTTAAAGATGAGTTATATCTGTTTTAAGTTTTGTTTACTATTTGGCTTGAATTATATGTATGTTAAATTTTTAAATGCATATCTTAAACCTGAAATCGCCAATTCCACTTTTGTGAGCTATTTTAATATATTTGTTTGCAACCTTACAGATAAAGTACTATGTAAAATAATTTCTATAATTAATAACATTGAATATTTAGTTAATTTTGTTCTTGTAAGAAATAAAGTGGATAGAAAAATCTGCAGATTCAACTGAATGGTTCATAATTGCTTGGTCTAGGGCCTCGACTCTTTAAATCTGATTCTGGTGAGCCTCCCAATTTCCCTATAAAACAATTTAAATTTTTTTAACTAGAGTTTTGCATCTCTTCATATCAGAATAACGTTTGTATAATTTTAATGTATTCGGGCTTCATTCAAAAAATAATTAAAGTCTAAATCAACCATCATTTTTTCACTCAACAAAAATATTAGTATAATTTGAATGTCTTCTGCGCCCATTTAAAAAATAATAAAAGTCTAAATCAACCATCATTTTTTCACCAAATAAGGACATTGATGAGTTATTAAAATGTTATATTTTGCCGATTGACCCAAGTTTGGTTGAGAAATTACTAATGTCAATGCATTTTCAGCCAAATTAATGTTTCTGTTTGTAAATATATTTACCCGTGAAATTTGTGTGTAATGTGTCAAGTAATTTTGGTCAATCATATTTGGTGGGGTAGGTACATTTATGTTTATAGAATTTATTTATTTTGTGTTTTGTGCATGCGTTTGTTAATTTTATAAGACTTTTATTTTGGACAAGAAATATTGTGCAACTTTTGACTCTGGAGAAACATTCAGTGGCAAAAGTTTGTTTTTATTTTTATATCTCAATTTTTTAAATCTGAGTTTGGATGATTTTTTACTTTTTATTTTTTAACAATTTAGTTTATATTTTCAAATTTTTTGTTGGGTTTCACAGCAAAAGTCAGGGTGCCTATTAACTCTTTGTATACCTTGGTGTTGTTTTTGAGCTTGGTATAAATTAATTATAAAATTTCCATATTTTACAATTAAGGCAGATCAAAACTAACCTGTCAAGTCAATTTTCTCCCTTTTCAGTTTGATTTATTTGTAGGCTTTTAATATAAATAAGATTAGATCAGGGCTAGGCAATGTAATTGCATTGTTTTAAGTAATTCACCGTGAGCCATCATTCAATTAGATTGATCAGTAAAGTTTTCAGCACAGCTGTGTTGTCATGATGATTTCTGTAATAATTAAATAAATAAAATCAACTAAATCATTGACTTTCAAAAACGTTCACCTAAAAAAATTATTTAGCTCTTTTGTACATCTTTTGTTCTGTTGTATTGGTAGAATTTCTTGACATTTACTTTGGCATAGTGATGAGTACAAAACAGCATGAACAATTGGGCGAATTTTAAGAAACGCAATACTTAAAGAGAATAGTCAGCCATTATGGATCACTGGTTTAAAAAGAAGGGAGGATAATTTTTCCCTCTTAGTCACCTTTTGCATAAGTCTGTTCCTATCTCGCCGACTGATTATGACAAACGCAGTAATGGATCCTAGCGGTGCTAAGCTTGCAGAAATTAATTTTTGACGCAAATAGCTTCTCCTTAGCAGTTTTCTTATGTTCAATTTTCTCCTCTATTCCTCTCAAAATAAATTGTAAATCAGTCACACCCAAAGTTAATCGTAACAGAAAGTCAGTGATTTTGTAGACGTTCGGTTGCCACTGGGTGTCGGAGTCGGTTGTGCAAGCGTTGACGGTGCGTGTGGTATGTTGCAGGGGACAACAAGCCGATCTGGCAAGTGGCCGAGGAGAGAGAGGAGAACAAACACCGCAACAAGGAGAACGCTCCCTACGGCGAGTACGGCGGCTGGCACAAGGCGGCTAAGGTACTGAGGTTTAAAACGGTACGCTCTTAGTGCACAAGCTTTTTGGTGTAACGGGCACTACTAACATGGTTTCTGGAGTAACGGCACTACTGACATGGTTACGACTGACACAGTCACGGTCGTTATACACAAGGTTTTTAGAACAACAACGGTGTACACAAGGTTTTTGGAGTAACGACACTACTGACATGGTTACGGTACTACTAACATGGTTATGGTACTACTGACATGGTTACGGTCTTTGTACACAAGGTTTCTGGAGTAATGGCACTACTAACATGGTTACAGTACTACTGACACAGTAGGGTCTTAGTACACAAGGTTTCTGGAGTAACGACACTACTAACATGGTTACGACTGACACGGTTATGGTCGTTGTACACAAGGTTTCTGGAGTAACGGCACTACTGACATGGTTAGAGTACTATTGAAACGGTTACAGTCTTTGTACATAAAGTTACTGGAGTAACGGCACTACTGACATGGTTACAGAACAAAAGTTTTCTGTAGTAACAGCACTACTGACACGGTTACAGTCTTAGTATACGCGGTTTCTGGAGTAACGGAATTACTAACATGGTGACGGTACTACTGACAGAGTACAATCTTAGTGCACAAGGTTTCTGGAGTAATGGTACTACTGACATGGTTATGTTCTACTGACACGTTAAGGTTTTAGCACACAAGCTTTCTGAAGTAATGGCATTACCAACATGGTTATGTACTGCAGTCTCAGTACACAACGTTTCTGGAGTAACAGTACTACTATCATTCTTAATTCTTTTCTTAATCATTCTTAATCATTCTTGGTGACGACTGACACGGTTACAGTCGTTGTACACAAGGTTTCTGGAGTAACGGCACTACTGACATGGTTAGGGTCTTAGATACAAAGTTTCTTGAGTAAAGTTACTACTGACACAATTACAGCCTTGGTGCACAAGGCATCTGGAGTAACAGCACTACTGGCACGGTTACAGAACTACTGACACGGTCACGGTCTTAGTACACAAGGCGTCTGGAGTACCGGCACAATTGACACGGTTACGTTACATTTGACACAGTTATGGTACTACTGACACATTTATGGTACTACTGACACAGCTATGGTACTACTGACTCAGTTATGGTTTTAGTACACAAGATAGCAAAAGTAACCCACTGACACAGTTCAGACCCAGTTCACAAGGCGTTTATTGGCATTACCAACATGCCTGGGGTCTCAGCACACAGACCGCTGAAGTAATTACTGCCCAAGATGGGCATTGGCTTTCATCTTGGTCAAATCAGCTGTTCTTTACCATAAAGCTTCACAACCGTTTTACACTAATCCTTTGTGTACGATCAAGTGGTCAAAGTGTTATTAAATGGACAAAGTGAATTGAAGAATTGATGGCCCTCATGATTCTCAGCTGATCTTCCACATCCTGTAATCCCTCTTCTTGGATACTTCCTGTGTTTCTGTATATTTTACCATCTAATTACATTAGAGACATTATTTTATATCCCTTCTTCACTGAATTTATCATCGTAATTATTCTCCTTTTATTAAATTGGCTGGTTCCACAAGATGAGTCGGTAGCAGTTATAACCCATTGAGGAAATTGCACCTCCATACCTGCAGGAAACTGTGTTGCCACATGGTTTTGTTTGTTGACACTAGTGAGACCCCTAAATCACCAAACTTCTCAACTACATTAGTAACTGTTTAATAGAGATGTGCGGATAGTGAATTTTTGGATCGGATCGGATTCGGATCGGATAGCTTATGTTCGGATCGGTTTCGGATCGGATAACAACAGGTTCGGATCGGATAATACCGGATTCGGATATTTACGGCGCGGCGTAATGAGCAGATTTAAGTTTTCTCATAAGCCTAAGGTAATTGCAAGGAACTACCATATTATCCTAATGTGTAAGGTAAGATTTGCCTTGATAGGGTTGTGTTATTGATTGTTGTGATATATTGTTTCCAATATAGGCCAAATGTCAATTATTAAAGTATGCAAAGGTTCATCTAAATATCTGTTAAGAATTTAGAAATTCATTGATTCCCCTTAAGCATAGGTAGTATATAATTGAATAAGCTTATTAGGCCTAAATCAATTTCAGGATTTGCAACTTAAAAAATCCTTTTTCAATGCAACCTAAATTTATCCACTATTAGGCCTCTGTCTTTTTTGTTCTTTTGTCTTTTTTTTGTCTTTGATCAGGGACTAGGCCTAAGAGACTAGACTAAAGAATTAAATATAAAACTTGATACACCAATCACCTCATATTTGAAGAAAGCTTTACATTTTTATTTATGCATTGATGCCTGACAACCTAGATTTTGATTCACTACCCAATAATACTAAAAAAACAAAATAAGTCTGAGCAGTAAACTTAACCAAAATTTCAAGATAAGTTTCAAATGTTGTAAGATTCAGTATTAAAGCTTGGTCATTTAATTAGAACAAAGGTCTATTTGTTTTATATCACAAACAACAAGCAAACTCACTAATTATTTTCATAGACGTAGGTTGTCAAGTCGCATTGTACTGTTATCTAAGAATGTCCATTTTAATCACGTATTGAAAATACGGCCGGCCGGCTTTGACGAGGCTTAAATCGTCAAAGATTTATATTACAGCAAAATAAAAACTTATTTGTGATCGTTCAACTCTCTATTTCTAGGTAGGTAGTTGTTTAATTGATAAATAAAGTAATCTGGCGATTGAATAAAAGACGTTCATGAGTTAATTCAGCTTTTAAGCAGACGACATTCAAAAATGAGGTGAGATGGAACGACAAAACAATGAATGAACAGGTTCGCCAAATCTTTGACAGCCCAACATTATTGTAGGCTTTTTATTTTATCGTATCAACAGGCCACTTAAGATATTTACGGCCTGAAATAGTCGTACGAAACATCAACACGACTATTTATTTATGGGGTATTTACGGGATATTTCGTTTTGGAAATTAAAGACGACTGTTGGACACTGTCGGTCAATGGCGAACACTGATTTGTCTTGATTGCGATTCTCCCTCATACCAATCGATGTTTCTTTCGGTAACGAATACTAATCGAGACAGAACTATTACAGGATGTACTACTATTTGTTAACTGATTTAATGCTAAGATACAAGAATTTATCTTAAGAAAATGTTTGTTATCGTGTCGGGTATTGCGCAGTAATCTGATCGTATACAACGATCTCGATCTGGTCACGAGTATTCACGAGTCGATCGGCAACCGAAATACATCGCTTGATGCATACCACTACATAATCGCATCGTGTTAAGGCGTTGTTCTAGCCGCAATCGTAACCGTCGCATTTCAAAGCGTCGTCTTTGCTCCGCGATGTTTTCTGTCACTAATGTACTTTCGTCGGCAGTGACTTCTTTTGTTTGGAAGAGTTTCCTTACTTGAAAATTTGATCTTTCTTTACAATTTACCCCAAAAAATGCAGTCTATCCGATAGATCGGATATCTAGTCAGTCTTACCGGATAGTTATTAAACCCTCGGATCGGATTCGGATATCCGATCCGATCCGAATCCGATCCGAGTTTTCGGATATCCGCACACCTCTACTGTTTAACTAAAGTCTCATTCACTTGAAAACCTTATAATTACTTGAAGATTACTGGGCAACACCCACCTTAATTTAATGATGTGCTGATCCTTGTCAAGTTGTAAAAACAATGGTCACACACGTACACAAATACCGGATCGCACACAACCGGTATTTGTGTGCGTGTGAGACCATTGTTTGTACAACTTGTCGAGGATCAGCACATCATTAAATTAAGGTGGGTGTTGCCCAATAATCTTCAAGTAATATATTCGCCCCGTCCAAAAATTGTCATGTCATTTCGATTAAGAACCTTATAATTGGTAACTATTGTCTGTTTCCTTCACAAAGCCTCCAATATGCAAAAATAACATATCAGTAATTCAGTAGCATTTTGATGCTTAATGTAGCCATTGAAATTCAGATATGTTCATATTTGTACCTCAGAAAATTCAACCTCTGCAAGTTAAACTGTGACAGTGTAAGCCTAGTGAGTCGGTGGCGCAGTTGGTAGTGCACTCGGCCCCGGTTCTGTGGCGGCAGCGTCGCAGGATCGAGTCCCGATGATGCCGCATACTTTTAGCACTTCTGTTCATCCTTGTACTGTACCGGCTCACTCCTTGGGTTTGCTTGATAACTTCCACGCACAGGCCTGAGGCCCATGTGGGGGGGCAAATGCAAGGTAAAAAGAGGCCGCCACCCTCTTTTAAAAAATCAAAAAATCAAATCAAATCAAGCTTATGAAATTACAAGGTGACCATACATGGGCCATACAACGTGACTTCATAATTTACTTCAATTGAAGGTCGTCATGGTTTTTAAAAATTAACACTGACACACACGAACACGGACACATCGATACGATTATTATGAAAAACATTAAAAACAACGAATAAACGGAAAGGAGCGAAGCGAACAGGTGGGTGTAAGTTCACCTGTAGACTCTATAGACGAACTCTTGGAGTCTATAGACAAACTTACTCCCACCCGGTCTTGTCGCTCCTGTCCGTGTATTCGTTGTTTTTTGTAATAATCGTATCAATGTGTCCGTGTTCATGTGTGTCAGTATTAATTTTTAAAAACCATGACAACCTTCGACTGAAGTAAATTATGAAGACTCCTTGTATGGCCTGATGATGGTTCACCAGAACCGAAACTAGTCGCCATGGCAACTATTTGGATTACTTTGAAGCAGGTATTTTAAACCATTAATAGAATCCTACAGTAATCCGGAGGCTAAACAACTGAAAATGATGTATGTATTTACCTCGGTGGATGTGCAGGTGGACTCGCCGACGGTGACGACGACGCTGAAGAACCTGGGGGCGCTGTACCGGCGGCAGGGCAAGTACGAGGCCGCCGAGACGCTGGAGGACTGTGCCTTGCGCTCCAGGAAAGAGGTCGGTACCCCCGTCGCAGCTGACCTGCATACTCAGGGAATTTCAAATACTTAAATAAATCACTTCATAACTTATTGATTAGCATGATACGTGTTGCTTTATATACTGGATATAAATAAAAGTCGTCTTACAACACTTAAAATATATTTACACTTATACTGTACTAAAATAAAAGAAGATAAATATACATAAAGATGGAAAATGACGATCAATTTCGCTTGGTCACACCAACCATCATCAGGCCCAATGAGAGACTGGCAGGATCAAGATGGCGGCGCTCCTTATATCCTATTGGTCGCCGGAAGTTGTACCGAAAACAGGTTTCGTAAGTTCCGTTTGAGTCGAAGTTTACTTGTTCGTTCATTAATTTGTCTCTTTCCTTATATTTTTCTTTAAAAATAAATAATTCTTCCTATGCATTCATAATATTCCCTTTCTTACAATTCTTGAGAATAGCGAGTGGTTCTCCAATTTTTCATATAGTGTGGCAATTTTCTAAAAGGTGTTTTGCGATATTTTCCATCTCTATGTATATTTACCGTCTTTCATTTGAATACAGTATAAGTGTAAATATGTTTTAAGAATTGTGAGACGTCTTTTATTTATATCCAATATTAAATTATTCGTTTAAACGAAGCCACAAATCAAGTAAAATAAACTTATATCCTAAAATGAGGATAAAACAATTTTCTCTATAAGAATAACATGGGAAATGAGTATGCAGGTTTGCTGTCATGAAAGAGCGAAATTTTGATATTTTTTGCAACAATCCAGTAGACATCAACTGGATAAAGCCATATACCAAGTTTCATTCAATTATGTTGAGAAATAAGTGAGATATAGAATTTTATTTATTTCCCATAAGGATAACATTGAAACAACTGTGTTTACCTCTAGCGATATCTTGGTAACCAATGGACATAGAGCAACAATACAAATACGAAATTATTTATTTTTTCAAACTGAATTCAATGGTCCAAACAAAAATTTTGTAATTTTTATTTCTTTTGCTTAAAAATTCCAAAAACCCATTTTTGGATGGGTTTGCACCCCCTTCAATTATCCAATCAGGCTGGTTTTTGAACTCATTCGAATAATTACTACTTTTTACATGTCTGTGCCAAATTCAATTCAGATTAGACCATTTTTATGCGAGTTATCATGCTTAAGACACTTGCAGATGTCTACTATCAATGCTATAGTATATTTATAGATATATTATGTATAAAGTAAAAAAAATTGTAAAACAAACAGGGGTAATATAACAATCAAAACAATAATACAAGGAGGGAAGTTTCAGTTCGTTAAATGTCAAGTGGAAACGACTATTCTTAACCTGATAGAAAAAGTGAAAGTTGTTTGACTTGGTATTACTGCATATTTGCAGACCCAGATTGATTTGAAATCATGATTTTATTCATAATAAAACAAATTCCTTCAATTTCCAGCACTAAGTCCATTACCTTTAATGATAATGTGCCTCTGTTATGTGGTTTATGTGATTTGTGTCTGTTTTGGAGCTGTAAGCCTAATATTGTGTATGAGCCTAGGTCAGTGTTTCACTTTGTGTCTAACATATGAATTATGTGTTATTTCTGTTGTCTATTAATTTATGGGGTAATTTTCGTATACGTGTTCATGTATTATATTAATTACTTTGTATGGAAGGTAAGTGAACACTAGGCAGTTTATATTCTGAACCATAAACCATGAAACCTAAAATAACAGCTTCTTCCCTATTGGGGAAATTCGCTAAAAAGAAATTAAAGAGGTTTGACCAGGAGTTGGGTTGTAGAAAAAGGTGGGTCTGGGGTCAGAGTTCTAAGAAAAATTGGGTTTAGGGATGAGATCAAGGAAAGATAGGGTCTAGATAACGCTCTTGGTAACCAATGGACATAAAGCAATGATTCAAGATACTAAATTGATTGTTTTTTCGATCCGTATTCAGTGGCACAAATATAAATTGGATTATTTTTATTTTCTGTATAAAAAACTCTAAAAACCAATTTTTGGGGAGGTTTATTCCTGCCTACCACCCCTTCTGGTGGTCTGGTCGGGCTGGATTATGAACTTGTCTACCCCTTTTCATGTTGTACTAAATTTCACTAAGATCGGACCATATTTACGGCCATTATGTTAACGGACATATATACAGGGTGTCCCGAAATTATGGTAAAATATTTTATTATTTATGTGATTGCTGAGGTAAAAATAAGAAAAAAAGTTCATATAAACATAGGGCCTAAAGTGCTTCGTTTTCCGTCTGTGCGTCAGTTTGTGTTTTTTACGTGTTTAATTATATCTCACGAACCTCTTGACGTATAAACTTCAAACTTGGTACACGGATGACCACTATTAAGACCTATTTTTGTAAGAAGTATCAAATTTCTACTTTGTACCATTTCAAAATGGCGACTGATTTTTGTTTTCAAAGCTAAACATCTTAAAAACCATAAATTTTAGAAAAATTGTCCTAGAGACAAAAAAGTTGTGAAATTTAGTCCATTAGACGCTGATATTAAGATTATGATGATCAGACTACAAATAACGGAGAAATATTAACTTTTCTGAATAAAAACATGGTCCTTTAGAACAAACTGTCAGAAATTTCCATGTTTTTATTTGGAAAAATTAAAATTTCTCCATTATTAGTGGTCCGATCGTCAACTCTCCAACCTTCCAACTCTCCCGCATTATGCAGAAGTCTCCCGCAATCTGACGTCCACTCCTGCTCTCCTGCTTTCAGTAAAAAAACTACCGCAAATTCGATATCATTCTATTTATACATAAACATTATTAGGGAATCTTTTAGGAAATCAGGAATCACAGTAACGTTATGTTGGTAGCTCTGCCAACTGGGAGTCTGCAACTACATGATAACAAATGTAGTTTAATGTCACTTTCCTGATGTGCTTACAAATTTGCAATTTTCAATAATTTTTTTAAGTTTTTTGATGATATGAAATGTAAAAATAATTCATTTTTTAAACCCTTTATATGTTGATAAAAATGCTTAAAAACTCATTTTCAGGCTTGAATTTTCAAAAGTTTTCCTTGGGGAGGGCCTCCAGACCCCCTTTCTATTAGGCGTTGGAACCCCCCAGACCCCATGGGCGGTCACTCCCGTCTGAAATTCCTTCCAGGTTGACAGGCCTGGGTAATAGCTTATTCCTTTAAGGAAATTCGCGTAAAGGAACTATTTAAGGACTATAGTTAAACTATTAAGGAAAATAGTTTTATATCAAACTAGGTGAGGGTATTTGTCGGCTAACGCGGCGCCGCGTGTGTAGGGCCTGGACATTGTGAAACAGGCGAAGGTGAGCCAGATCCTGGGGAGCGGAGACACGCGGCGGAGCAGCGGCACGCGCGGCCCCCGCCTCGGCAGCCGCGAGAGTCTCGAGAGTATGAGTCAGTACGAGGGCGATGAGGTGAGCCAGCCTCATACCTCATACCGCTGGCTGGTCACCCACGACCAAGGCGATGGTCCCAAACTACTTTTCACAAATCATTTTTCAAAGTTTTTAGCCTCCGGATTACGTTTGAATACTAATAATGGTTTAAATACCTGCAATTCTGTAATCCACTTGTTGCTGGTGGCAACTAGTTTCAGTTCTTATAGAACCATCTTCAACAAGTAGTATGAGCTATCGACCGCCAGTTCGAAATACAACTTCCCCCCGGCCGCATCGCACCTGTCCCATGTTTGAGTACTCGTTTCGTTTTTAATTGTGTCAGTGTCAATGTGCGTGTTCGTGTTTTTAAATGTGAATTTTTATTTAATCTAAAATGATGACCTTCACCTACAGTGAAGATGGCAAATTGATGACTACTTGTACAGCCTGAAGATGGTTCTATAAGAACCGAAACTAGTTGCCACCAGCAACAAGTGGATTACAGAATTGCAGGTATTCAAAGCATTATAAATTTTTCAAAATTATTGGGCAACACACACCTTTATGAATTAACATGCAGATCCTTTGGTCAGTCTTCTTACACCTAAAACACCACTAAACCTGGATCTCACATGAATCCGTGTAAACATTTGTTCTTGGCATTCTGTGATCAGATTTAAGTTAAGTTACTGGAGCAAAAATTGTAAATCGTTACTGAAAAAAAAATCAAAAATCCATTATTTAAAAGATTTTTGAGATGTACTTATAATGTATGAATGAAGTAATTTATGTGATTTAACTATAATTACATCAATCCTAATTTCTCTAAATTTTCTTTTAATTGCATAGTTTTTCTAATGTGTCTTGGGTTCTATCCGACACTTATCAGAAAAAATGTGTCTTGCGTTTTATCCGACTCTTACCAGAACAAAATTGTTAATTGTATGTTTGAATTAGTTTATGATGTGATGTATAGTGTAACATGTTTAGCAATCTCACCACAACATGATTATTGCCTTGTTTCTGTGGGTTATCAGTCAGTTATATATTTATATATAATCTAGTTAAAAAGAAAATACAATATTTTTGGTTCAATATTCTGAATAAAAAATAGCTATAGATTAAATTAATACTTATTTTAGAGTTATTGTTTAAATTATTTAAAAAATTTAATCATAATTCTCTAGTGCTAGATTTAATGAATAAGAAATTTAGTATTAAGAAAACCAAGCAAAAAATATATTCTAAAACTCTATTAATTTGCAAACTATGAAGTTTTTTTTTCATTGCAGTGGCTAATAATTTATTTACTCTTAGTATTAGTGTTTTTGAATCAAAATAACTTAACCTACATTTTAAAGATCAACAGGAAAAGGTAAGTGCTTGTGCATGTTTGTTAAGTGTTGTTTTGTGCACTTTACCAACAATAATCACAGTTTATATAGATTTTGACTGACATTAGTTGGTTTGGTTTCAAATATTAGTCTTAAGTTTGCAAAAGTTATTGTTCAATTCACTTTTTATATTTTCAATTTACATTAAAATCGCAGTATCTTAACTTAAAATAGATTTATCTATTTTAATCTTTCTTTTTAAAAGAGCTCGATGGGTTAGGAAAAAAAATCAAGATCTTTTACAAATGTTTTAAACTCATATGCTTTATACTTCTTATCTTCATATCCAAAGTTTTTTTTCAAAGAATTCTTGAAACTTTTATTTAGGTGAAAATAACTATTTTTTTTTAATTCTAAATTTATCAATTAATGGACCAAACGTGAAATTTTGAATATCAAAACCAAAACCTCAAAATCAAATCTGATTTTGTTTTTTAAATCAAACAAATTTCTGAATGGATACCTAAATTTTCATTTTTTTTTTTGTTGAAAACTACAGAATAAGTAAAACACTTACTTTTTGGCACTCTAAGTAATAGAAGCTCCTTTTCTTTGCCTACTTTTTTTATTTTCGTTTTATAACCAAAGACATTGTCATCACCTCATTGTAAACAAACTTATTTTCACTCCCAAGTTTCAGTTCCGAGATATAAGGTTCAGTTTTGACCCATCACTAGTACTATCAAGTTTAACTAACTCCTTCTGCGATGTTTGGATTACCTGGTTTTCAGATTTCTTTAGTAATTTTTTTTCTTATTATTTTGATTTACTTGCTTTCTCAGACTAACTTTTTTAAACTCTATTAATTTTCATAACCCTTTAAGAAAAAAACAAATCCTTGCTCATAGTTTTGTGTGACTTCTTTTCATTAATTAAGTGATATTAATAAACGACTGCATGAGTTTTGTATTTGGTTTCCAATTAATTTACTTTAAATTATAATCTTTTCCAGTTTTAGTAACAGATTTCCTTAACATTTTAATTACTGTACATCTTTAACTTATTTGCTAAAAAAGTTATAAGAGATAACATTTTTTTTTTACTTGTTAACAAAAACAAAAATGTGTGAAAAATAAAAAAGTGTCCCTGATTGGAGTGACACTTTTGTAAGGAACTCTGAAACCAATTTTACAACAAAATATCTCTAGTAGATTTTTCACAGGTACAGACTTTTGTTTAATAATTTTCTAGTTATTTCCTGCGTTACTCTCTCTTTAGTTACTAACTGGTAGTTGACAAAAATAACATGTGAACTGTGATTATTGCGCTTGTAGATGCACCAGCTCTCTAGGTTAGTTGTAGTCAGCAAAAGGTAAGTACAATGTGGGCAGTGCCCTATATTTTGGGTGACGGGGTCCCATACTGTAGAAAAAAACCAAACTGTCAAATTTGTGGGGTAGTTTGGAAAATTTCAGTATTTAAAAGAGTCATTGTGTATGAGAAAAAATAAGTGCAATCAAACTAAAAATAATGCCTTAACATTATAAGAAAAAGTCTGAATTAGAAAGTAATGAAGAAGACAAATACCACCAGTCCAAAATAAATGCCAGATCAAAATAAAAGTAATTTAAACCTTTTTTTCATTCCATTTTACTTCACTAAGTTTATTGAATTTAACTCCATTTAAACTCTTGCTTAATATTTTTAAATATAAATCAGTAGTTTTAAATTTTAGTGTCTATCTTTAAATTTATTTAATAGTATCAATTGTGACTTAAATATTGTTCTAAGCAAGATTTTTTTTATATTTACATATTCGTTCTGAACTAAGTTAAAATATTTTAAATTTGAATAGATAACTATTTTTAACGAGTTTGAGAAGTGACGTGATAATTGAATACTCTGGAACATGAGATTTTGATTCAGTATCAGTATAGATTTAAATTTTTAGGAATCTTAGTTTTTAAGTTATGGGGAAAATATGTTAATGTAATTTGAATTTGAAGTAATTGTTCAAGTTAATCCTAACTGTCATTCCCCAGTGGGATCCTAACTGGCTTTTGCTAGTTTAAGTACCAAAACCGGGCACTAACGAAAGTTGTCATGATTGGAGGCAGTGTTGTAGCTGTCTTTCAGTGAACAACTTCAGTTCTCCACCAGGGGAGGCTGGGCTCAAAGCCAGTGTGGGTGGGGGTATACTGGCGACCAAGATGAGGGCCACTATGAGGGCCACCTGATTCCTTGAGGCCCTGTTCCAGTACCCATTGGATAAAGGTATACCTTTGCCCACCCAGTCTAAGCTTGGCCGAACCTATTCCATCTGCCTATTCTGTTTTCCTATTGCTTTCCTTTTATTAATCTACTAAAGGCTGTGAGCCTAAGGGATAATCGAAAGGAAGCTTCCTTTCCTTTCTGGTAGCCGTCCAAAAAGACAAGTGAAGTGTGAAGTACCCTCACAGGAGTTTCCTGTGGGGTGGGGAAACCCAGGCTACCAAATCCCCCCTACAGTAAAAAACTGTCAGTCACAACTAGGGGTGAAGACAAAGGTATGTCGCTCAAAACAGTAACAGTTGTGTTGTCGGGAAGCCGAGCAGATTTGCTTGTGTTGGTGAGCGACACTGGTAGAAGCGACACAGTCGCACGTAAGATTCTGTCGTGCGCTGTTGCAGCGGAGTTTTGACATTTTGGTTTGTCGCAGGGAACTGGTTATGTACAGAGAACTGGCGGGGTGGACCGATCGGGTGGACTCAAAAACAAACTTTTCAACGTTCTCGGACTCAACCCCAATGCGTGATGAACTCTCTCACACGTTAGGCTTAGGTATATCGATAACTACTTAAGGGTGGTTTTACACTTATTGCGGGTACAGACGATATTGCCGCTGAATGTTGCCTAGCACAATACCAAAATATTCTTGCGATGTAATGTGAAATATCTGTGAAAAACCCTTGCGTAATTGTTTATTTTTGCCGTAAGGATATTAGACGGATGTGATGTGATGATGGTTTTTTTTACTGAGACTGAAAATCTATAAATACGCTGCTGTGCCATTTCAGAGATTACTACCAATACTCTATTTGATTTAACCTAATTTATCATTGTAGGTTATGTCAAATTAAGTATTAGTTTATTAATTAGTTCATAAAATATGTATGAAAAATGGATTTTACTTGCTGCAAGTTCTTATCTTTCATTAAAGATTTTCATATTGTATTTGAAACTTTAGGCCTAAGGCAAGCTTGCCTAAATGCTTCGAAAGTTTTCATATACATATACTTATCACTAACTTCTTGAGGCAGTGATGTTGCAATAGTGTAAAACCACTCCAAATCAGCCGTTCAATGCTTTGCGCGACTTTTTGTTTTCGATGCTCCATTAAATTTATTAATGATTATTGTAGGCTTAAAAAATTATTCATGTGTTGTAGACTTTAATATTTGTTTGAGCTCCTTCTGAGCATGTAAAAACCCTGTGAATAGTCAAAGGTCACCAGTTATGTTATACACTGATGTATATAGGAATGTAGGTTAATGGAATCTAAGGTCTGAACAAGTTTGCCAATTTTTTTGGCATGTTTTGTATGTATGGTTCCTCTTTGCATTTTATGACAATTGACAATGGAAATTCTCATATTTCATCTAAAAGATTTTTACTCTCTTATTTACGCTTTAGGTTTGTGTCAGTCCCCTTCTGAATAAGGTGCTTGTTTATGGTTTTGAAAGATAAGTAATTAGTGTTGTTAGGACACGACTGATCAAATATGTCGTTAGTTTAGTAGTCTTAAGCCATCAACTAATCAAATTTAGAATGTAGAGTGCCTGAATCGAGATTTTTCAGTTCCATAATTATTTTGTATGCCTAGAATGCTCAACAAATGTTAGATGTGAAGCCTTTTGTTAGTGTATTGGGTTAGTTGCAACTAAATGGGCATTTTGTTGGAGGTTTGTATTTATGATGAAAGCATTTTCAAAACTTAGTGTTGCTACCATAATTTTTAATTTTGTATTTCTTTACAGTAGTATTAAAGTTATCACAGTAAAATTATTACCCTTTTAATAAATGAGAGACTAAAAACATAAAAATTCGTTAATCTTTTTTAAATTGGCATAATTAAGCTTTTTTCAACAATTTTGCCCAGTAATTTTTGTTTCCTAGAGTTAGTTTATGTTGTAGATTTATGGGCTTTCCAAGATCTTAGTTTATGTTGTTTTTCACGCCCTGGTATATTTGTTTAGTTTTAAGTTCGATTATGTAGAATTCCTTAACATGTACTTCAATGCAAATCATTGTCCAAACAACTTACCTTTAAAATATTAACAATGAGAAATACTCTTTTTTTAATGCTTTTATACAATTGTTTTTTATTTTATCTCTATAAGTATTTTATTCATTAACATGACATTTTTAATTGAATCAAAATCAAGCCCTATCAATCTTTCAAGCTTTAGAATTATTTATCAGTGCAATGTTACCTTTTTAATCAAGTCATTGATATTAGAAAGAACATATTTGTTCATATTACAATTTCTTTACGTACCTCAATAATTCCCCCTTTTGCTAAAAACTTTTTAATCTGTAAAAACATAGTTGTGAGTGTATTGCAGACACTTACTGATGTTTTCAAAACTTTTCTTAAAGGTTTCATTTTAATTTACATTTTTTGTTGAAATTATGCTAACAGCCGAGTAACGACGGCACAAAAGGTAATGGAGGCCTATAGCTAGCGAGGTATGTGCATAAGTTACCTTGTATCCTACTCGATGCCTTCTGTTAGTTGTACATTCATAACTGTATATACGGACAACTTTTGTAAAAATAAAAAGAGCTGTGATGAAGAGTTTGAGTTTCATTTGACCACCCCCTAGGTGCCACCAGGTTTCATTTGACCACCCCCTAGGTGCCACCTAGTTTCATTTGACAGATACTGGGTGCCCCCAAGTTTCATTTGACACATTGGGGGCCACCTAGTTTCATTTGACACACTGGGGGCCACCTAGTTTCATTTGACACACACTGGAGGCTCCCTAGTTTCATTGACACCGTCTCTAGGTGCCGCCTAGTTTCACTTGACCACCCTCTAGTTGCCGCCTAGTTCTCTGTACATGCTGGAGGGAGGGTTCACACATTTTATGGGGTTATTTTAAAGGGAAAAGTGAAGCGGAGCGGTTCTCTCTCCAAGTTGAAAGCCTCGATTCGACGGTCGAGCGCTAGACTCGTGCACAAACTCTCTCGCTCGGACGCCAGGTAGGTTAGAGCATGACCGAGTTTCACCTTAATAGTGTTTGTTCGTTTGTTCTTATCTAACGTGTGAGTTTGTTTTTTTGGGTTACCTTTATTGGGTTGTGAGTTTTATTTTGTGTTGTCAGCCTATTTTTTTGTGTTGTCAGCCTTTTTTTGTTGTTTTTTTACTCAGCTTCATTGTGCTTTTTGTATTTTTCTATCTTTGTGTTTCTTGGAGTTAAGGAGGTTAATCCAATAGTTTTGGTAATTAATTTTTATGTCTTGTCATAGAATTATTAATTGTTTAGATGATGGAAAGAGCCATTTGATTCTAAGTTCCTGTAACATTTAACGTTACGTCTGTTGTGCTTTTCTTGTTTTTTAATTCCTCTTTTATTTTATACGACTAATTTTTCCTATAAAGCCTTTTGTTGTGTATTTTAGGCTGATTGTTACTGCTGTCATAAATGTAAGGAAATTCACATCATGAGGGATATTGAGAAATAGACAGATTGCCTCTAAAAAATATTGAATCATGAACTGTGTTTAAATATTACTCCTCAAAATAGTTGGTAGTATAAAAAGTAAAACTTCTAAATTTTTTTAAACTTGATTATTTGTTTTTGGCAAATTGGTTGATTCGTCATAGTTCTATGACACGATCGTATACTGAAAAAATTCTGGCTAACAAATAAGGGGTTCGACAAAAACCATTTTTATTATATTAAACAGTCTATGTTAACAAAAATTGTGCCATTTTACAAGTGAAAAATGCTAAAGTATATGTTTTTTATATTCTACCTACGCTAGCTTAAGAGTGAGGATTTACCTAATATGTACAAACTGAAAACCATTGGTTTTGTGAGAAGTTCAAATTAGTTATTGGCAATTCAGAATTTTATCAACCTTGAGATATGGAACCAGCCAGTTGAGAAAAGGTTTGATTTTAAGTTGAAGCAAGTGAATTAAAAAAAAAATAGTTATAGTTCATAGATTTTTAATTTTTAATGTTAATTTTTGTTTAGCTGCAGAAATCTTGGAATTCTGACTTGAAATCTGCGTACATTAAATCTACAGCTTTATTTGGCTCTCAGCGAGCTAAGCTTAATAATTCTGGTAAGAGATCTTGAGATAGCACCTTTCAAATACCAGTTTGGAATTTCACCAGCACTTTTGAAAAGCAATGCTTTAAAAAAATATTTTCAATCAGTAGAATTAAATTGGCACCTCCACAGGTCAAATGTTTTTCCAAGCTTGTTATGATGACTTAAATATAATTTCCAACTTTGTAGCCACAAAGGCCTTTTGCCTCAATATAGGCAATCAGTGTGCTCTTCTGGTTTTGCAAAAAATCTATTACAGTACACCTCGGATTATCCGGATTAATGTGGCAGAACACTGATCCGGATGACAAAAAATCCAGATAATCCGAGATCATGACTATCGCCTAAATAGCAATCGCGTACCCTCAGCCCCTGCTAAATTGATGCTGCAAACGGCGCGTCTAGACTGTACAGCATGTTAGTCTTTAAAATTTCATGGGGTTTTAATTTTAAAACAAATTTAAGAACTACACTTTATTATTAATCATACAAATATAATGTTAACTTTGACCGTACTTACGGTTTAGGTTTGGAGTAAATTGCCAGATTAAAATATTTAATTTACTAAGATTAAATAATCATAACTAAAATTTAAAATAATCATGATGAAACTTATTTCAAGAACTTCGAAGTAACTCAAAACTTATCAAAGAAACTCTTCTTAAGAAATAACGTAACACATCAAATAAACTCGCAAACTTGCTGTAGGCTACGTCTTTGTTGAATACTGCTAGCGCCCCAAATAGCAATCCAGAAAACTATGCTCACGAAAATGCTGTAATGCACTGTTAAGACAATGTGATTCCTTCAATTATTGTGATTCCAAATTTATTCAATAATGTATTACATTTGAATTTTACTTTTGTAAGGCGCATTTCGCCCATAAACTCGCTTAAATCATGTTTTTGCCATGATTTTTATTTTTATTTCTCAGATAGACTGGTCCGAATAATCTGGGATCCGGATAATGTGGTGTTCGGATAATCCGAGGCGTACTGTATCAGCTTTAGTTGGTCCATTTTTATTTTACTCTTTTATCATTACTTTTTGCTGTTTTGTGAACTGGTAAAATTTATAAGCATAGCCTTAAAAATGTCTGTGTCAAAACAATATTTCCTTTTCAAAAAAAATTACTTTCACTCCTCCAAAACATTTCTTTTTCAACAAAATTTACTTTCACTCCTCTAAAATAAAAACTTATTGATGTGATTCAGGATTCAGGGAACTAGTAACCATCTTGAGTCACATCCTTTTCACTGAAGGAATGTAAGTATAAGTTAGGATTGCTCTTGGTCAGGATATATAGGAAGGTTATGGATAGCCTTTGTGAATTTTTATCTAAGAAGTTCAAATCATCAATTCAACTTGTCTGTAAGTAACTCAGCTGCAACTTCGCTTGCAAACACTTCTGTGATTGTTTAATAAGTGTTGCAGTCTATTGTTTACCTTTAGAACTATTTCAGACCAAGTTAATGTGATTAGTTGTAAACAAAGTGGATTGAGGTTGATGCAGTGGTTACAGATAGCACCGCAGTTATGAAAATTCAGCCCTTTACAGTATTTAAGTGATGCCTTTTCTTAACCCTCGAGCGGGCGCATGTGGAGTTTTCCTCCGCACGTGTTTTTTATGTTAAAATAAACAGACATAATGAGTGTCGGCGGTCGTGTCTGGCTCCATACTTTACGCCCCTCATTCCAGGAATCTCCTAAAGCTATTTATACCCCCCACCCCCCCCCCTTGATACATCATCGTTTGCAACTCAGAGGTACCGTGTCAGTTTGCGGAGCGCCCTTTCCCATAATAAACACCTATTAAAAATATTCATAATAGTGAAGGATTTATAATTGTTATTTGATTTGTTGGTCTTTTCCTTTCGCTTTCAAAAAAAATAAGCGAAAGGATAATCCAAAAAATTAAATAAGAATTAATACATATTTTATACTAGAAAATTACTTACTATATACAATTGAAATATTACACCTTTAAGTTAAACAATTAATTGAATCGACGATGAAATGTGATTCCTAATGACATTTGCCAACATTAAAATACAATTATTTCGTCATAAAACAAGTAAAATGAGTTAAATTTGTGCGATTTAGTGTTGCGGAGTAATACTCTGCATGCGCCCGCTGCCGTTTTACCGGTGAAGCGCCCGCTCAAGGGTTAATATTCTGAGACACATTAAAAATCTATAAAGCCCAAACTACCTGTGATTTTTTATAAAACCATGAGTCCAACACCCATCAACCCCATACTTGAATAAAAGGTCTCGGTGAGAAAATTACAGGGTAAATATTAGTTTTCTGATAAAAGTTGTCATAAGGGCACAAATATAAACGAAAAAGGACTTTTGCAGCTGTCGCATTTGTTTGTATCTGCAGTTATTGATTTACTTTTCCCCAGTGAAGCAGGATACCATCAGCTCGAACAAATAACTTTAAATTTGTCTCAAAAGAAAAACCTGTCAGCTGTTATAGAGCGAAGGGGTTTCTTTTCAAAGAAACCCCCTCGCTTATCAATATATAGATAGGGGAATTTGCCCTAAGACGAGCAGAATCGTCTTGCAAACACATTGCTATAATGTAATATATAACATCTATTTTAATATAATATATTTTCATCTAGTGCAAGGTGTGTTGTTAAAAAAAATTGTAACTTTACTTCATAAAGACTTGTAAGCGCAAAACCGACACTGTTTGTTATCAAGTAATTATCAGAAGGCCTTATGTCAACTAACACCTAAAATGGCTCCTGATGACATTATGAAGGCATGAGAAATTATTTTCAAGATAATTTGATGACAATGAACCAAATAATTTCTAATAAATATTTAAACTTAATGTTTGTCAAATGCTAACACTTCTTGCTAACATGGTGGGGATGTGGTCAGATATGTTCCAATTGCTAACATGGAAACATGTCAATCAATTCCTTGATAAAATCTTGAGTATTATATTCGTATGTACGGTGTGAAAAGTACGAATTTAAGGTAGGTGATGGATTGCTTTTTGAGAGATAATTTCAAATCCTGCACTAAACTATTAAATGTTACTAGCCTAATACACCTTGAAATCCATCTGTATCTTTTAAGGTGAATGTATAGCTGCCAATTGTAGACTAGTTAGTTTACCATACAACTTTATTGATTAATTATGTAAATTTCTACTCAATTGTGATAAGTGTGTACGTACCTTTGTGTCTTATGGAGGATTGAAGGAAATTGTTTTAAAAAAGTTTATGTTCTGATAAATTCTTTGCAATTAATGCCAATGATGTAATGAGATAAAATAAATGGGGTGAAATTTGGTTCAATAGTCCTTACAACTTTTACATACAAGATAAGACATTTTAGTTATTGATTCTTGCCACTGCTTTCACTTATTTTATTCAGATTTTGCCTTGTTTTAGGTTCGAATTATGAAAAATATTGTCAAAAGTAAAACGCAAGAAGCTTGAAAACACCTGGGGGATATAATTAGGATCGTCTATCGTCTATTTACCAAGCTTAAACCAAATTAGGCCTTTATTGTGAAATTTAGGTCTGTATTCAGACAACCAATTGGTCTCAGGTCTGTATTGGTCTCGGTTTTTAAAATACCTTTAATAGAAGCACCAACACAATACTTCACTGGTAGTTAAAAATGAAAAAATAAAACTTCCCATGACGGTTGCACCTGTCATTGATCAGAAGGTCATTACTATTTACAAAAAACAGCCCCTAGAGACGCCATCTAGGTGTTTTATGAAAAACCTGGGTTATCAAAAAGTCCCGGATTGGTTTCATAATTTTTTTAATACCAAATATTGATCTACGAAACATAACATGACTCTTGGACACAAAATACTATTTTAGCACGTATACCCCCCCCCCCCCCCCCAGGGACCCCTTTTCTCCTCAGGGAGTCAGCCCACTAGGAGTCAGAAGGGAATCCTAAATGTAAACCTAGGTTGATATGTAAATCAAATTAAAGCTCTTTTTGAGCAGAATACAATGCCGCAAATTCAATCTCAATTGGATCACCTAATCCAAAATGGCAAACGATTAATTTTTTCTCATCTTCAATTTTTAGCCTTCTTAAAAATTTGATTTCTGGCATTATAAGCGACCTTTCAAGATGTGGTTTGCGGCATTAAATTATGTGTTATTACCTCTTTAAAATGGTAGACATATCGACCCATACACAGACTATGGCATAAACCACTTTGAAGGATGTCTTGCATGGATGATGACCAGCATAGGTAGTGCTGTACATAATTTTAAAGGACATGAAATTCTTGACGAAATGCCGCAAACCGCATCTTAAAAGGACACTTAGAACGTCTGAAATTGAATTGTTAAGCAGGTTAAAAATAGCAGTTTAGAATCGTTTAAACGGCCGCCGTTTTGGATTAGGTGATCCGATTGAGATTGAATTTGCGGCATTGTATTCTATTCAAAAAGATCTTTAATTTTATACACATATCAACCTAGGCTTACATTTAAGATTTTCTTCTGACTCCTAGTGGGCAGTCCCCCTGAGGGGGTAGGGGGTCACTGAACACATACTATAAATAAATAGTACTTTGTGTCCAAGAGACATATACGTTTCATAGGTCAATATTTAATATTTTTTTAAATTATGCAGCCGATTCGGGACTTTTTGAACATACGGTATATCAATGTTAAGGTAGTTGGAACATGACATGTATTTGTCAAACATGTACACTACCTGTTGCACTGTGGATCTCACTGGACAATGCAGCTGCTACCTGGGTGGCGGACATTGGAACCACGACTCACTCAGTTGGGATTGGAATGAAAAATATGTTATAATATTTATTACACAATAGAAACTTAGGTATTTTGATTAGGATTTTTGCGGACATTTGCCATCAATGATTAGTAAAAAACAAGTTTCACGACGTTTCGGGATCTGGAATCTGATCCTGTCTTCAGGTGGAAGAAAACCTAGAACATAACAAGATTAATAACACATAGCCAGGAAAACCTGGACAAAAACACAGCTAAAACAGAGAACTGTAAAAGCAGTCACGAAAACACTAAGCTGAAAAGAAAAACAATAACACAAAATTCCACAGGAATCACAGTTTTCGCCACCAGTAGCGTGCCGTGATTTGGTTGGCTGTGGCCGCCGCCATTTCCGTCGCCACCGCCATTTGCTTTCCTCCCACCAGTCTCAGCATAAACCACTGATTGGGTTTGGGTGTGGACGTGCTCTCTCCTGTCTGGTGATTCTTGATACTTGTGATTCCTGTGTTATTTTGTGTTATTGTTTGTCTTTTCAGCTTAGTGTTTTCGTGACTGCTTTTACAGTTCTCTGTTTTAGCTGTGTTTTTGTCCAGGTTTTCCTGGCTATGTGTTATTAATCTTGTTATGTTCTAGGTTTTCTTCCACCTGAAGACGGGATCAGATTCCAGATCCCGAAACGTCGTGAAACTTGTTTTTTACTAATCAGTGATGGCAAATGTCCGCAAAAATCCTAATCAAAATATAAAATCACCATCACCAACAATGAATTTCAAACAAAGAAGAAACTTAGGTATTTCTACCTGCTTGTATAAACCTATGTATTTCTACTTGCTCCTCCTAGTAGGCCAACTTTCAAATTTGGTACAAGCCTCAATTTCTCAACCAAAATTTTTGATTTATAGTCAAGCTCAAAAAAAACTTGCAATTCCAGTGAGCAGAGTTTTGATATCAGTCAGTAAACTGACAAGCACTGCCAGGCCGCTTTAAGTTTTCATTTCACCTGCTGATAAAAAATTTTTATTATAATCAGCTGTTCCGTGAAATTTTTGATAACAAATACAAAACTTAAAGGGCATCTAGGGCTCTTCACTTTAGCCCAATCATAAATTTTTTTCCTGCAAAACTTCATGCCAAGCTCTTTCCAACGACCTTATTTATGAAGATCGGTTCAGAATCGTTGGAGTTCTGATCACAAAATAACCCCTAATGTATTAAATCTGATTTGAATAGTTAATAAAACAATACCGTAAATATCAATATTTGCTGTTTATTTACAATCAGACCAGTAGATGGCTAACGGTATGTTATAAAACAGCTGAGTTAAGCATAAATGGTAATTAGTGTCGTAATTGTGACGTATGGGTGACATATTAGTGAGGTATTTGATGACGGATGTGTTACGTAGTGATGATGTCACTACGTCCATCATTCGGGTAAAGTGTTGTCCACCCGAACAATACTTCAAAACCCACCCCTTTAAACCAACACATCGTCTCAGTGATGTCATCACTAAGTCAATCATCCGTCATCAAATGCCTCACTAATACGTCAAAAATATGTCACTCATACGTCACAATTACGACACTAATTTCCATTTTTGCCTAACTCAGCTGTTTTATAACATACCGTTGCAATCTACTCAGACCGAAAGGAACAAAGAAATTCTGTTCATTGGAATCGCTAGATAATTTTTTTTCTCTTTCAAATTAGCTGTAAGTCAAAAATTTTGGTCGAGCGATTAGGCAGTTCCCAATTTGAAAGATAAAATTGGCCGTTTGGGAGGAGTAGACAATCATGCGTGGTTGTAGCCCCTTTTAACTGTATTTTTAAAATTCATAATAGGGAAGGATTTGTCATTATTATTTAATTTTTTGGACTTTTCCTTTCGCTATGTTTTGAGAGGTGTTGAAACTCCTCTCGTTTTCAAGTGACCCTACCTAAAGTTACAATAACTTACTTAATTATATTTACCCTAGATTTTTTGGGTTTTTTTTGTTTTTTGACACATAATTTAGATTCATCAAACTTTCAACAGCACACAACAATCACAACAAATCTCACTCACACAATTTATACAAAAAACATTGGACATAATACAGAATATACAAATAGAAAGTTAAAACATACCTTACTGACGGCAATGCCTCAAAGCTGGCAGCGGCACGACACGCACACACGACCATTCGCACACACACACACGCCACTCGAATGACACACTAGAGTTAGCTAGAACTCGAAACACTAGAAGCAAAAGGAAAAGTCCAAAAAATTAAATAACAACCCCCTTTTAAATTAGACATACTTGATGCATCCATTCTACAGCATTAAAAAAAATAATACCGCAAGATCTGCTCACCCTAAAATGGGTGCCAGTAACATCAATGAAATGCACTACTGACCTCGGAAATAGGCTTTATTTATATTGAAACACGTCAGCCGAATATTTATTTAAGTCGTTTTGGTTGCCACAGTTGTTTCATTGTGTATGCTTAATTGCTTTCATCATTAACCACTGCATGCTGTGCTTCTTAAGAGTGTGCTAGCCTTTAACCGAATGAGATTGTCATTTTCGTAGTGCGCTAAATTTTAATATTAGATCGTTCAACAATGTATATTTGAGTCTTTCAGCTAACATGGTAAGTCTGTGTGATGTAGATTACAGTTGTTACTATTTTTTAGAATACTAATTTGAAATGTAATTTGGGTGTTAATAACATGCTATGCAGAGTCTATTGCTTTTGGTTTGAATAACTTAAATTTGATTAATTAATTGAAGTACAATCACTTCTATTAATTGTTAAATACCCTCCGATTGTTGTAAAATGTTAATCGCTTTTGTCCGTGTGAAAATGAATAAAATTACATGATCATTTCCAGGGAAAAATCAGTTTGCTTGTGGCAAATTCAAGCACTTGAATAATAATAGTCTCAGATCATACGATAAACATTTATTATTAACTTTTAAATCCTAAATTATCCAGTTTAAAAAATATGAAAGTATTTTTTTTGGAAAGTTAAGGATCATGTATGTTGAAACCATTCAGCAACACAAATTCTCAAATCTGGGCTCAAATTTCTGTTAAATTTTTTTTGCTAGTTAAAAGCAATAATCAACTATTATTCGTATTTATTTTTGTTCTATTGAGTTGATTACAGTGATTAATTTTTAAGTAGGACGATAAAGAGAATTTAAAGTTAGAAACGTCTTTTGGTCTCTTATGCAGCAAACATTAAAATCTTAAAGTTCAAGAAGCAGAGGTCACGGATATTTTTTAAGCACTGCAGAAGTTCACATTAACTTAAATTTTACCCTATTCAGATAAACCAAAAAAAAATTAAAATTGTCATTTCATTACCCACAATTTTGTTTTGTATATAGCCGACAATAATGATTAGGCAAGTATTATAAGAGAATGGAAATATTCAGAGTTGAGCATATATGTTCATAAATGTTAAATTAAATTTCTTATTCTAAAGTCAATTGTTATTTTTTAGCATGAAGCGCGCAAAGTCGCTCTCAGGTCTTAGTACAGCTACGCACGACAAGGTGAGCAATTTCATCTTTCTGTTTTCTGGTAATCGATAACACATTATTACTAGCTTATATTATCAAATATCTTGGCATTTAATAGAAATTCAAATGCTTTCACAAAACCGATAGCAACATTATTTTTATTACTAGGCAAAATAAATGTTTCTAAGGGGTGCCCAGTTTTCATGTTTTGAGAGCTTATTACACACAAAGTTTGGGACATGGAGCTTTCCAAAACATAAAAGAGGGATCCAGGCCCCCGTCATGGAATTGTTTTGTTCAGTATCAGCAAAGTATCACTTTTATAGCCCTACTTTTTAGTTTTTTTTTATTACTCCCATTGTTTTTAAGACGTTTTTAGTTCATTTTCTGATATGTTTGGAGTGTGGAGGCAATGTATATTGCGCTCCCCCCCCCCCCCCCCCCCCACCTTTCTTTGGTCACGCCGCTATCTGTTGTCAGTGTTACCGAGAGTGAAAAAGCACTGTCCTCCCTTAGCAATTTTCCTCCCTGAGAGATAGGAAAATTATTAAATCAACTTTTATATGACACGGACTACTGAATTTTCTCCCCAGATTTCAATAAGAAATTATTTTTCTTATTTTCTTTTCACATAGTGAAAACCAACCAAAGAAATGGATTCATGGTTTGCCTAATGTGATTTGTCGTGTTGCAGAATGGCACAGCTGTGAACCACTCATGCAAGGCTAGCTCCAGCTCCGATCATCTCAACTTACAAGCCACTTAGTTTATTTACCAACACGTTAGTCGTAAGGATTACCATAGTTCTGTAGACCGTCAGCTTGTCGCTTGTCTTCGACAACCGTTACTTTCATGTTTTTCATTTTTAACAAGATTCTAAGACGGTGCAAGTTTTGTAAATAGCCTCAGATAGTGTCTCCCATCACCTGTTTACATCTTTGTTTATTTTGTATTATTAACTTGTATTTTGTATTTATTTGTAATCTTATTTATCTGGTTAGAGGATGTTTATCTTAGTATTAAGTAATTTTAACCATTGATAAATGATGGTATGAGAGTATTGCGCTACTTTCTCAGGCTGATCTTTTGTTGCTTCGATGAGTGTACATACCAAAGTATAATCTAAATCGAAATATAATTGGTTAAGGAATACATTGCCATTTTAGTCTTCATGACAAACTCGTTTGTGTCAAGCATGCTCTTTGATTTGGGCATTTGACCTGAATTGTAATGCTGAATTGATGAAAATCGTTGTAAATCCATGTTAATCACATAATCAGATGATTTTACAAAGACAAGATTACCTCAAGCTTATTATTCTGTCAAGCCAAACTCCAGCCAGACTCGAAACACTTTCAAGGTGTGAAGTTTGATCAATACTTATTTTGCAACCAGGGACTGAATAATAATTGTCACATATTTAATTTTGTATCTGACACTTAAGTTGGAGTGGCTGTTTTAGGCTGCCAATAGAGTGATATTGGCTGTTCTAAAGTAAGCATCGGCCTAGTGTAAGGTGGTGGCTGCTTTCTGGCTTAACTCAAGCCTGAGAGCACGTGGTATTTAGACTAGAATTGTCATTACTTTTTATATTCAAGCTAGGTTTACACTAGCAGGTAGCAGTGGCATAACTATTACTATTACTGGTTGGTGAGAAAATACACCATGATGTAAACCTCAAATGGCGTGCCACTACTAGTGGAGGAGGTGCAGTGGTACCACTAGCATCTGATGTGCCATCTGCAGTAAAGTGCCACTGAAGAAATTTGCAGTAAACCAATCAGTAAGTTCCAGTAAACTGGGTGCCAGTAATTTTTTTGCAAAAAGGTTTTTCATGGTCTAGATTACACCTGTGTGTAAACCTCAAGTGTTATAATAATAAAACTAGCTTTTTCACACACCACTTCTACGTGCTAGTGCAAACTAGGCTTTACACTTGTATTAATTCACTCAAGTATTAAGCAGCTTTGAGTTACGAATAATGCCTACTTTATTAATAATGCCTTAGAATGAAGGACTAACTCAAAAGTAACACTGACAGTTTTCTGTGATTTTTATATATTGTGATTTGTCGTTGATCAGGAAATGTTATCGAGAAAAAACTTTAAGACTTCTCAAGAAATTACGACCTTGAACTGCCCAGTACAGTAAATTTGTTCTTCATTCTAAGATATCATGTAACTTAAGTCCTTTGTGATAATTTATTTATTATATTTATTGTTAGTTTTTTATGATACACTTGAAATTCATGCATTTAAAGAAGATGAAATGATTTGATGATGTAAATAAAAATATCATTATTCGATTACATTTTGTTAGAATTGAATTTTAATTATTTCATGGTCTGTATTTTTTATTTAAATAATATTAAGTCATAAATTCGTAATCAAAACACTTAATTTTACAGTCAGTTAGTCTTAAATAGTATTTCGGCAAGAGTTTTGGCATCAGTTTAAGATTGGACTCTGAAGAATCTAATTAATCTCAGTTGATAATGGATAAGTGTTTATGACACTGATAACCACTGACTTAGAGTTAGTCATTACTAAAACCCAGCTAAAATTGTTTTTTTTTTTCCTAAAAGGCTTTATTTCTTCATCTAAGAATGCTATTCTTGTTTCTACTTTTAGTGATAAAAGGCTGTTTTTGTGAGGCAAATCAAACTATGAGATAATTTTGGGAATCGATATTCGAATATCATTAAACAATTGTAGACTTGGTGTCTTAAATTGTAATAGTTTTCTGTTCTTAAAAATCATCTTTTGAGGACTTCTTTTTTATGCCTAGATTAACTTTAAAGTATATTAATAATCCAATTTGATTTAATCAGCCAACAAAAGGATTCAGTGTTTGTATATTTATTCTCTTGACAAAAATGGCATTCCATGGAGCTGGCCTGCATTATCTTTTAGCAAATTTTCTTAGTTTAAACTTACAACAATAATGTATTTTGCTAGAAAAATAAAACTATACCAGTTTAATCAGCTGCTTCTAGTGCTTACGCACAACTTTTGTTTTTTGCCGTCATGTTGTTAACATTCCTTTTTTTACATTTAAGTACAATTTGTTTATATTGATGCCATCACAATTTCCATTATGTACAATATAAGGATTAGATGTTGTATTTTTGTATTTATTCAGGCTTGTTCTAAATACTTAAACTTATTTTACAGGCCTACTAAAATCCAATTGAAAAATCATAATCGTCATCAATAGATTTGAGAGTGAACTAAGGAATCAGTGACTTTATGTTGATAATTTCTAATAGCTTTACATCATTATGAAGACAGTTTTTAGAATACCTAGATTTTAATGCTACTGGTTAAGTGTGTAGTGCATTTTGCAGACCATGACTTGCAATTTAGATTATTTTCACTCTCAAATCCATAAATGTTTTTGTGGTCAAAGAAGTGTTTTGTTGTCCTAGTGAGAGGGCAAAGCAATGCTTTTCAGTATCTTGATATCTGCTTCACCTGACAAATAAAACAATTCCAATATAGTCTTGTATTTTTTATCACCTATCATCTTCTCAAATATAGTTTGGCATAGTGTGACGTTTTCTAAATTCCTTTCCTAAATTCCTTTTTTGAAATTGTGTTCCTGAACTGGCCTCTCTTCTCTCTCCAACATACAGTAGACCCCCTCTTAACCGACCCACACGGGACCGGACCTAGGTCGGATAACTTAAAAGGTCGGTTAAAACGGGTAATGCTCTAAACACCCAAAAATGAAAGCTCTATTGATTTAGGGTTCTATTAACATCATTCTAAAGCCGTCCGTTGATTATTTAGAAGATAAACCATAGTTATCAACCTATTTTCCAAAATAATTACTATAGAAATGTCATAAATGATTCCAAAACACGGTCAAAACAAAACCTTTTTATGAACTAAATAGTAGACGTGTTTACAAAATGTTCTTATGTTAACACCTTTAATAACGTGTTCATATTTTTAACAATGCAGGTACTTTTGTAATGCGGTATTGATTGTCAATGCATCTACTGTAGGCCTGCGTTTTCATAAATTAATAAATGCTGTATCCAAAATATTTTAACCCGTAACAATATGTAGAGTTGAGCGTAACGTTCCCATCGCCGCGCCAGAAATGCCGCAATTCCTAGAAAAGGGCGGTTAAACCGAACTGTTCTAAAACAGGGTCGGTTAAAACGATCTTTAATATTTGATCAGCAAGGGCGGATAATCCGATCGTCAGTTAAAACGAGGTCGGTTTAGAGGGGGTCTACTGTATCACACTTTCGTCAGTGTAAAGCTGCAAGAATTTTAATTTGAACATCAAGTAATTGATAATGTGTCTCACTCTGTGGCGCTGTACTCCGAGAGAAACAGGATGTTCCGAAGGCCAGTGGCGGCTCGTGAGTTTATGTACTAGGGGTTCAGAGCTAATAACATATACATTATTCCAATGTATTATATTAGAGTTATTGTCTTAAGCCAATCAGCCAATCAGTATTTAAAAACGTTAAATGCTTACAAGATCGTAGTGCCTGCATTTCTTGACATACCTGCTTTTATACATGAGTGTAATGCTTATAGTCTATAGGATTAAGGCACTATACCATTGATGATAAATTGTATTTTGCTACTATGTACATTAAAATGTTAAATCCAAAATTAATTAAATCATTAGCGTTATTACCGTTGCTTGATAGCTTAATTACTGCTCTTACAGAAAGCTATGGTGCGGCCGCTACACCGATTGTTTTCTTTCAATAATCAGAGCTAAAAATAAAACGCATAATCGCATAACTGAAATAAACTTATTTATAACTAAAAACAACATAGAAATCACACAATATTTAAATAAATAAACTTAAACATTGCCCGACCCATTAAAACAAAATTATCAAGGTTTACAGCTCGCGTTCCGTAGGGTGCTGCTGAAACAGAAGTGGTTAGGCAAGAAACTACTCTTTCGGAAGAGGTCGGCCAATGTCGTCAGCGCTCGGCTCGCCGCTAGCCGAGAGCATTAGCGATAAGTCCGTTACTTTCAAGAAAGCCCCCCTCCGCTCCCCCCACACCCCTCGCCAGCCAGCTGGGTTCACTCGGCGAACTGAACCTCGCTCTGCCGGCGTTGCGTGAGAGCTTCGCCCGGACGTAAAAATAGTTTTTTTTGCCATGTTGATTATGAAAGTAAGTTTAACAATGGGTTTTTTCTGCTATTTACTTAAAAAATTTATTGTTTTTGATTATTTTAGGGGGTTCACTGAACCATTGAACCTACACACGAGCCGCCACTGCCGAAGGCATAACTGCAATGGGCTGCAGCAAGTATAGACTGCCACAAAACTGACTGAAGGAAAAGAAACAAGAAAATTCATTCAAGTTATCGCCACCTGAATTTATGTAATCATTTGATTAAAAGGTTAAGTATTTTAATGACCGTGTACCAATTCAACGTGTAGCATATAATTTCTAGAGTCGCTGGCACCAAATAGGGCAGGTGAGTGCGCTGATGGTGAAATCATTGATTGTTTGGGTAGTTAATCAATTTTATTATCATATGTTAAACACGAATTTACATGTAAAAGGCCCTGAAAAGTGTAAACAGTTTTGTCAGTTCAACAAAAACATTTTGCTTGGTAATATCAGCTGAGGTTTATCAGACGATTTTGTGTGTTTCCTGTTTTTGTGGCATGCCCTACTTTGAGCATGCGTCTTAACTTAAGTTTCAACATACAAGATGTTAAAACTTAAGTAGACATTACATTCTACACGTTGAATATAAGCCGGTCATTAAGCTACGTGAATATGAAAAATCAAATGACGATTTTTTCCAACAATTAATCAGTCATATTAACATCAAAATATAATTTCTATAGAATAAGCTTTACAAATAATTAAGTAATATACTGGTCAGCTAAAATAAAACACAGTTACAGTAGACTCTCGATAGTTCGACACTTAGTGGACTTCGGCGCTATTGAAGTACCAAAATGTCAACTAATAGGGAGTATTTAGGATTTTACATCAATAGAACCATTAAAATAAAGGTTTTACATGTAATGTATCATTGTGGAATTCCTGAGCACAATCATTTCAGGTTGATTCTAGTGAGCTGCACCTGGTATCAGACAGCTGCACTGTGTGTGACTACATACAGTACTGTTCTTTAAAAGTACATGGAAAATACGATTTGTTTAAAATTATTGAATGAGGGAAAAATTACAAGTAAATTATTCTTTCCAAAATAATCAATGGAGTATTCAAAAATGTATTTCAGATGAATACAAGGAGAAAATCAAATTTGATTGCTGAAATAAGATAGGTAACGCTAAGGGGCCCATACGCAAATTGTACATTTTAATATTTTGTTTGTGAGAAACTCACCTCCAATTTGAAGAAATTATTAAACTCACTGTTACCATAAAGTTAACATTTTTGCATTAAATTTATTAAGAAGCTTGGCAGAACACCATAGCTTGACAGACATTTCTAATTTGATTACTTATATAAGATAGTATATTAAATTTTTTTTAAAGGGAGAATACATTGAGGTAAGTCATTCTATGTGAATAACATATGACTTTTATGATTTTTTTCCAACCAATGACCATTTTTATAAACAAACCAAAGCTTGGGTGCGAGCTACTTGGCAACATTTGAGCTATTGAAGATAATTTCTTTGTAACATTGTTGTTTTATACATCGAGAAGGTGATTTTCTATGTGGATGGAAAACCTCTTCTAAAGGGGTCAGATATCCATTGCCGTAACACCACACATGCGTCCAGGTAACTACCACATCAACACAGCGCACTGTACGAGAAAACGCCTTCATACAGCGGAAGGAAGTTCTGCCATGTATTTCCAGAGGATGTCAGGTACCAAACATGAAAAACTAAAGACCGCCCTCACCTACTGGTGACAAGAAACCCTTTTTTCTCCTTGGATGAGTTCCTGAAATGGAAGGAGAACCTCCACGAATACTAACTAAGTGTACCCTGATGCCATTACAAATTTTTATAGTTTGTTAATAAAGTGATTTTGATTTTTGATTTTTGTTAGTATGAAATGAAGAGAGGCAAATGAAGACAGAGGGGAAGAGAGGAGGACAGATAGGTAAGAAAGGAGGAGGTAGGAAGGGCGGTACAGTAAAACCTTACTAACTCAAAACACTCGATAACTCAACAGAAAAAGCTGACTAGGAATCTTCGATTAAGAAATCTTTTCAGAACATTCATGTTGAGTATGTGACATTCATTAAAGATTGTTTACCCAATATGTAACAATACTTATGTAATTAATGAATAAAAAATTAAAACTTAAGACTTTGAAGTAATATACTCGCATTAAAACCCATAAACAATTCCAATGTTATTGATAACTCGACAACCTCTGGGTCCAAAAGTAGTCGAGTTAGTGAGGTTTTACTGTAATTAACATGGCACATAGGAAGGAAGGGAGGAAAGGTATGCCTTACTGAATTTCTTACAAACTTGTGGAAATTAAAGCCAATTCTCAAAAATAGAAAATGTTATTGTTATTACTAAACTAGCCTTAACTATGCCATCAAAACAGGGCTGTACCCAGCTTTGGCGGGCCCCGGTAAAGATATTAGGCCGGGCCCCTCATGTCCTGGTACTGCACCCGTTCCACTTAAAGCCGTAGCTGGTTTCCGCCGACATGATTAACAGCTCGTCAAAAGTGGTGACCTTTTTTTTTACTCACACATGTCGTTTTTTGGCCCCTTTGTTGTCCTTTCGGGCCCTTTTTCCTTGTTCGGGGGGGGGGGGGGGGGTTCTGACCCCCTAACCCCCCCGGGCCCCGGTAAAGTTGTCCCGGGAAGACCGGTCTGAGTACGGCCCTGCATCAAAATGCCACTAAGATGAGATGAGGAGAAAATTGAGATGAAGATTGTGAGGGTTTACAGACTTACAGAACTATTAAGGTGTCATATTTTATCCTGCATGCTGTCAAGCATTGCAAGTATAGCTATAAATAAATATCTATTTTACTTTAAAAAATAAAGCGTATTCATCGTGTTTATCGTTGATTTAAAAACACAACATTCTTAAATATATTTAGTCTTATTATAATATTAATATACACTTTGATAACTAACTTTTATTTATAGGACAAAAAAGGCACTTACTTATACTAATGATAGTGAATGCGCTCACTGGGTATTTAAACCAGGATGTGCTAGAGTAGTTTCGTCTGAGCCTATCATGAGTGGAATTATTTCCATTAAGGTTACATAAAACAAAACATAAACCAAACTACAAATATTTTAAAGCTAATATTAGTGTGTGGACTGGATACGTCAGTTGGACCCGACGTGAAGGATATACCGTAATCATTTCTGCTTTCCTGCTTCCACATTGTCTGTGCCCAGATAAGACTACAACCTCTACTGCAGCCTGCTTACACGGGTTTTTTTTAAACGTGCCTGGTTATTAAATATTGTACTTAGTATTAGTACAACATTTAATTAGTGAACTTACCCACCAAAATGTCATGTACAGTATATATATTTTTTAATTAATTTACATTTACATATTCTAATGTTAACTATTATAAGGTTAAAGGATGTTTTGCAGATTACAATACATTTGTATCTTTGTTTGTATTTGTGGTTTGTACATAAAAAACATGTTGGATGGAGTGCATTAGATTGGAAGTGTTTTGTACATAAAAACGTGTTTTTTACTCTGTGTGCATGTAAAAGCCTTTTGCTTGGTGCTAAATTTACCTTTCATGGAATCTAATTCCACACACTTTTGATCATCAAATGGCAAAGGCGTATAAAACTTTAAATGATTTTAACACAATCATAGACTATAGCTAGAAATTCTTCGATTTATTTCAGAATGACCAAATTTTAAAAGTAAACAAGACAATAATTTTTTAAGATTTTAAGTCATATAAACTATTTAAACCTCTATAAAAACAAACTCAACCTCTATTTTGACCTTCAACGTTATGTAGCTTGTCGACTACTCAATATTACTAAAAGTGACTTAAATTGTTTTAAGCCTACGGATTATTTTTATTGATTTAGGTACTATTTTCATTTCCATGCAGTATTCCAGAGGTTTAAACAAAGAATGTTAAAGTTTGCTGCCGGTAATAGATACAAGACAAAAGAGTCAGAAAAACATGTCCCCCACAAGCACAATAATTACATTAACATAATTTCTTTCGCACATACAATACAAAAATCTTAATAATCGTATATTTAAAATAACACATAGTGTTAGCTATATTAATAGCTTTATTCCTTCAGAACAGTTTTTTATTAACATAAAATGATTAAAATAGTTCAAAATTCACAAATTAAAATTGTTATTATCTGATCAGTAATAGTGATATGATAAAAATTCGTGCTGTACACTGTACCTTCATGTAAATATACATTCGAAGATAATTAACAATAATATAATATAATTAAATAATAACAATAATAAAATATATTATAATAAACAGGAACCATACCCTTGACTTAAATTTAAAGTTTAATAAACTGATACATTTTATCAAATCATTGTGTAAATGAAACCGACATAAGTTAGCAGCACATAAAACTGAGCGATTACGAACAGGCCGACCAGACATTCGTCGTGTCGACAGAGAACGACGGACGACGAAGACGAAATGCTGAAAGAAAAGACAAAACAGAACCGCAACTCGATCGATCCGGCCGTGGCTCGGTTTGGGCGAGTCCACAGCGAGGGGGCGACAGTTCGAGTTCCCCTCCCCCTCCACTTGGAACGGCCCGCTTCTGCTCCATCCATTCTCCATCTTGTTGCAACCGTTGTTGGTTACCCTTGTGCCCTGAAGTTAACGTGTTCAGTGTTTTATGAATAAGTGTTGTGTTTTTATGTTATAGATCACCTAACCTTGTGTGTCTGTTTTAAACAATAAAGTTTTGTTTTATTTTCTTTGTTGTTTTAATTGGTAGACTTTGATTTTATTTTGTCTCATGGGTTAGAAGAGACTTGACTTCTGTAGTCAACAACAAAGAACTTATGAACTTATTATTTGTTGTGCAAAATAATAATGTGAAGGTTAGAATTACTTGATTACAATTATATGTGTATTTTTATTTTGTAGAGTAGAATAGTGCTCGTTTTTATTTACATTTTTGAATACAGATGTCTGTTGCGTATAAGCTCATAACTTGGACAATTAATTAATTACGGTGAAGGCCTTATAGGCTACGTTATGAACCTATATCGTATTAATTACGGTATTGGTTTATGTGATTTTCCTTTAATGGATTAACCTGAAGTTAACCTTCCAAGTTATTTTTTAACTTCTCTTTATGACTTTTCAAATCAAAATGTTAACTATCGTGCATGTTTCTATGCCTAAACATTATATTTGATCATTTGCTTGGTACATAGTCGTCCTTGACCTTCCTAAATTAGAAATAAGACGACTTAAAAATATTACATTTGAATTGCCTAAACATGGTACGTCAGCCAGAGAGTATTTTCGTGGCTATAAAATAAAAATTAAAAAAAATCCTTATTAGTATGGTATAATTTCATTAGCTTTGTAAAAGAAATGATAATATATTATTATGAACCAGTAGGCCTAAACATTAGTGTAAATACCAGATAGGCTGCCTTATGCTCATTGAAATTAGTTACATTGAAGTCTGGGATGTTAATCAATTAATTAATTAAGCCTTGCAGAAGTTGCAGCTATGTCAAATTACATTGATATTGTCATGAAAATGGTCAAGAATCAGTTTACCATATACAAATGTTTTGTAATCCGTCGCACGTTTTTAATAAGTGAATATCTTTTTAGATTCATCAGTAAAATTGAGAATAAGTTTTTAGCATATTTTTCGAAACAAAAATATGCAAAAAGCCTGACTTAACACATTGTTGCGATAACGTTTTGAACTATAGATAGGCTAAATTAATTTTAAAAAGGTTAAAGTTAAGGCTAACTAATTCACATAAATGTAAGTAGCTAAGCCTAGCTGTACTGTAAAACTTGAGCTCACTTGGTAATGTTTAAAGCATTCTATTCGGATCATCTAAACCACTAGTTCATTACTATAGCCTACTGTTTTTTTTATCGAAACAGCTTTATTCTTACCTAAAACAGTAAATGTAAAATTCAATTATGGTTAAAATTATTAGCTTAATTGACTTTTAAATATGTTTTACATGTGCATGGTTCAGTGTTGTAAATTAGGTTAAGACGATTTACCTTAACTTACCATAAATATGATGGTTTATTTTTACCAATACATAGTAATGGCCGCCTCCAAAGAGGCCTCCCCAAAGAGATGGCCATGACACAGTTCAAAATGGGTTTTAAATAAATTTTATATTTCTTCTTCCTTTTTGTCTTTTTTCTATATAAAATTACAAAATATAGGAGAATAATATGTTTCTATCAGTGTTTTTGTCAGTTTTGTTTTTTAAACTAAACAATGACTAGGCCTATCTCGTACATTATTTTCAGTGGCATTGTGAAGAAACCTTTTCCTGGCATGGATGCAGAAACCGAGAAACCATAATGATTGATAATGCCCCTGTCAAATATCCAGCAAGTTTGTTTTAGTTTATTGCAAGTTTGGCATGGCAGCTGCCATCTTTATATAAAGCCTAGTTTTCACTAGCATCTAAAAGTGTCGTCACTTGGACACTTTAGTTAACATTGTTGTTATGCCGATACAGGTTTACCAAAATCAGCTGTGTTAACAATTGAACTGTAACACAGCTGATTTTGGTAAACCTGTATCGGCATAACAACAATGTTAATTAGAGTGTCCAAGTGACGACACTTTTAGATGCTAGTGTAAACTAGGCTTAAAGCCCAAACTATCCGGTAGCTTTTGAGAAAACCATGAGTCTGATATAAATCAACCCTGCGTTTGAATTAAACGTCTGGTGAGGAAATACAAGGAAATCTTCTTTGTCATAAAACTTTAAATTGTTTGTTTACTTTTCCCAGCGAAACGGGACTCAGTCTGCTAGTATTTGTAAATTGTGAGAGTGAGGGTGAGTGAGGGGGATGGAATCATGGCGAACTCAAGGTCCGCAGGGGAGAAGAGAAGAATAACAGTACTCAGGTTCAGATAAAAATGTAAACAAATCGTGACGTCTTTTATAGACAAAAAACAAACCTCTAGCTGAGACAAAAATTATATGCAGGGTGTTTTCTAAAAACCCTTCAGGGCTTCGGTATATGGTTACTGACATCAAAACTAAGAAAAAAGTTCCTATTAACATCGGTCCTAAAATACTCGGTTATCCGTCTTTCGGTAGTGTTTAAACATGATTTTGCACTTTGGAACCTTTAAAGATATCGTCTTCAAACTTGGTGCGTATGTGTTGACTGATCTATTTTGGTGCGGATTATCAAGTTTCTACTTTGTACCATTTCATAATGGCAGCCATTTTTATATTTTAAAACTTAATATCTTAAAACCGTAAATTTTACAAAAATTGTACAAAAGCAAAAAAGTTGCGCAATTTCATTTCCTAAAAAACAAAGATTATTAAGATCGAACTACAATTGACAGAGCTATTGAAATTTTTCCATCAGAATACATGCTTGTTTACGGCAGTTATAGTAAATGTTAGAAAAATTGCAATAACTCAGTTAATTGTAGTTCCATCGTAATAATACTTTTTTGGTTTTTTGGAAATTAAATTGCGCAACTTTGTTGCCCTTGGTACAATTTTCGTAAAATTTACGGTTTTTGAGATATATTAAGTTTTAAAGTATAAAATGGCTGCCATTTAGAAATAGTACAAAGTAGAAACTTGATAATCCGCGCCAAAATAGGCCTATCAGTCGACACATACGATCCAAGTTTGAAGTTGGCATCTCTAGTGGTTCCAATGTTATGGAAAATTATGTTAAAAACCCTTACAGACCGACAGATGGATAACCGAGCATTTTAGGACCCATGTTTATAGGAACTTTTTTCTTAGTTTTGATTAACCATATCCCGAAGTCTTGAAGGGTTTTTCTTAAACACTCTGTATATTGGCAGGGCCCGGGCGCCGCGGCCGAGTAGGAGAATATTATATACAAAAATATCACCGTCGCGTTATGGAGTTGTGAATATTTTACAGGAAGGAATCGTAACAATTTAACCAAGAAATATTTTCAAAATAGTCGATCCTAATTTTTGTTTTTAATTCAGTCACTGTACATAGAAATAGTACCGCATAGTGCGGTAAATTTGATCTTTGCGCGGGCGCCGAACCTCAGTTGTGTCGTCCCTGAGAATAACAAAAAGAAATCTTTAAGAGAAGGTTAAAGAAATCGGAGGAGAATAAAAAAATCGAAAGTGAAAATGAGGTATTTTTCTAAATTTAAATATACCTTTCAGTCATTGTCTTTCAACTATGATGAATCACAGAGGAGAATCAAACAGAGGTATCTCCTAATGCGCTCAGAGTGTGTCAAGCGCTGCCCAGCGTGTGTCGAGGACTTATTTTACCATTAACTCCGCAAGAGAGCAGCACTGTCGCTGCCCTCTCCTAATTTAACTTAACTGCAACTAGTAACTGGTTGTAACTATTAACTAGTAAATTAACTGTAACCGTAACTGGATTTAACTGTAAATAGTACTTGGGCGCAACAGAAGACCCATTTAAAAGCGACCTCTGTTTGATTATTCTCTGGTTGAATCACGTAGGTCCCGATATATCAAGCAGTAGGAAAGCCTTATCCTAATCCTAGCCCCAAAATGTCATTTTTTATGACTAAAACATTGATATATCAAGCTGTGCTTTCATTCCTAAAAAAGCTCAAACCGTTCAATTAAAGGCGGGATTTCACTGTGGTCAGTAAGAGCAAAACTGCCCAAACATTCGGCGAACTATTTGCCTCATCTGGCTCTGTCGAACGCACTGGTAGGCCTACGAGTTCGTATTGGCCTGGATTCGCCCTTGTTTGAGGGTAATGAACTACCACCGGCCATGGTAATACGAACGTGTACTGGCAGAAGCGGATTAACGGAGTAGGGCGTGCGTTTTGGCGGCGTTTGCTCGTGGAGCCTTTCCGAATTGTTTGCAAAATTTGTGTTTTAAGGTGACCATTCACGTACGTACTTTGCACGCCGTGCATTGTTCGTCGTGCAATTCTACAACATTGGTCTTATGAGTAAAGGTGACGTACGTCACGTACGTGCATTGCACGCCATGCAATTCTACAACATTGGTCTTATGCGCCGTGCCGTACGTTTGTGAGCTTCGGCGTGCGCGGCACGTCTCATAAGACCAACGTTAAGACGTCGCATGGCGAGCAATGCACGGCGTGCGGGGCACGTACGTGAATGGTCAGCTTAAAGACACGCCGTGCCGTACGTTTGTGGGCTTCGGCGTGCGTGGCACGTCTCATAAGACCAATGTTAAGACGTTGCACGGCGAGCAATGCACGGCGTGTGGGGCACGTACGTACGTGAATGGTCACCCTTATATGTATGGCCGGGTCGCCTAATGTATGGCCGGCTTTAGAGGCGTTCAATCGCCAATCGTGGGCGGACGCGGAGCCTTTTCAATTTGTTTATAGTGCAAATCTTGTTTTGGTGGTTCATTCTGGCACCCGTGAACCTTTTCCAATCGATCGAAGGGTATTATGTTTGCTAGGTGGCAAATCGCCGATGTGCGGGGAAACTTTTTGATTTGTTCAAAAATTGGATTACATTTGATTTCCTGACGAGTGGCATATAACATTATTTTTTTAGGAAGGATTTATACGGTGTAACGTGTTAACACCCTCAAAACCTAAAGGCAGAAAAAATATTGGGGCTAGGGGCGCCCAAGTTTTAAATCCAACCCTGAAAATTTGTTTACTTGCGTTTTGGCCTACTTAGGTCACTCATAGTCCATCACAAAATACCTAAAGACCAACAGGTGGAGTACCCTACACGAATGGCCGTCTGTACGAGGCGCGACGTGAGGGTAATTATGTAGGCATGGAAAAACAAAATACATGGACAAATTTGATATCAAATATGGTCTGAATCTTACAATGGCAGTAGTACCAATTATAAATGGTTTAGAGGCAGTTTACTCAGCGTTCACACTGATGACGTAGCAGGTTGGCCTGAGGTGCAGCCACGAAGGTATACAACTCTAACGTTCCTACCATTTGCAGGTCTAAACTGCCTCTAAACCATGAGTTGGTACCAGAGTCATTGTGAGATTCAGACATCTAATTTGATACAGTATTTGTATTTTTTAGTTGACTTTATTTTCTAAAACAGCAGTTAAGAATTTTATTTGTCTTTATCCTGGCGCGCCGCACGCGCGCGGTTGATAAACTCTCTTACAAAAACTACGTTATCAAACAAACTACAGTATTACAGTTAGGGCGTAGCTTTTTCAAAATAAATTATTTAAAATATTTAATTCTTTGGCAACAATTTCCACAACTTTTTATTTTACGGGACAAAAAAAGAGCTGTCGATGGCTTTTTATGTTCCGCTTTAAAATTAATTAGATTTACACCATTACAGTTTAATAGTATATTTCGCAACAAGGGCCGAAAATGAGGTTTTGCAGGCTCTCGATCGTTTCAAATTCTCGACTTCGTCTCGAATTTGAAACACGATCTCGAGCCTGCAAAACCCTTTCGGCCGAGGTGCGAACGCTATTTTTCACCACACTACACAATGAAATATACCCTAAATAATAAAAAAAATATTTGACTCACTTGAAAACAAAACTTTACGGTTATGAGCGACGATACAACTTCTTTATCATGATTCAAACAAACACAGCTATGAAAATCATATGATCGCAACTATCCTGTCTTTGGAACCTATTGAATGTCGTATAATTATGTGATGTTCTGACGTTGTTTCAAACAAATAAACGATCAGCTGACTTTCGGCCCTAGGGCCCCCAACGTTTTCGGTCCTGTGGCGGCAAACAGTGTGTTTCGGTCCGCGTTTGACGTTTGTAAAACAGGTGATTTCATCGTAGTGCGGTGAAATAGTATATTACGCAACTAGTGCGGGAAGTAGGTGTTTACGTGCGAGCATGATAGTTCACGCGCGACGCTTGCGGAGCGCGGGAATTTCATGCGAGCAACGTAAACACCTTCCCGGATGAGTTGCGTACGATATTTTTCGCAACACTACCAGCATCAAATATACAGGGTTAGTGAAAAATAACACGTCTATGAAAGCTTAGAAAAACGTCTATGAAAGTAAAAAGATTAAAAAAATATTAATTAAACTGTAGAGAGAAAATACGATAAAAACTATATTTATCTGTGTGGGGGAGATGAAAAAAAGCGTTATCTCTGCTGTTCAGCGACCGAGTAAGCCTTTCTAGGAATACGTCTTATCGTCACACAGATGGCAGCAATTGATTAAATAACAATGCTCTTTATTAACTTATCGCTATTAACTGTACGTAGTCGCAACCTGGGAAACCAGTTTATTTACAATTGAGATGTGGTGACTGTGTATGTTGTGTTTATGTATAATATATGTAAATTGTGTGATATACTATTTTTTTCTTGAGTTGGCAACATTGAGCATTTACCGCACTCGTGCGGTAAATACTCAATGCAAACTCTTTACCGCACTCCAGCTGATTTGTTACCTCACTACAGCTGATATTTGCCGTACTCTTTTGTAAACGGCGACTTCCCACACTGAAACGGAAGCGGAAATCGGCTACTTACTAGTGTAGTGTTGCGAAAAACCGTTTTACATCCCACATGCACAATTTAAATCATTTGCCTCCATCCTGAGCTATATAACTCGTGAGTTATTTGCAAGTGGAGCATTAGGGTTTTGCGCCAATATCAGTAACGTTTAGGTTTCCTTGCCTACGACAAAATGACCGATCTTGTCACAGTTTTTGTAACGTTAGGTAAGCACTCTACCTGTTGGTCATATTATTTGAATATAGTCGCGTTGAACATAAAGTATAGTCCTAGTCAAATAAAATGGCCCACGCCGTCGATAAGCCAATGCTAAAATTAACATTAGTCTTATGGACGGACTGGGCCTTGTTAATTGAATCGGCCTATAAGACAGGTCGCGCCAATTAACGTGGCTCAAGCCGTCCGCAAGGTCATTGCTAGATTAACATAGGCTTATAATTGGTCAGGGCCATGTGGTTTGACTCTACTTATAACAGAAGGAAACGCTCTTCTCTTTAACGTTGAACCGTTCCATGCTCTTCCCAGCGTGAATATTGGCTGATATTCTTCATATCAGATGCGTTTATTTCAATTTATAAATAAGTCTATATTCATCGGTTTCAGCACAGAACCCACAGGTACTGAAGGTTCTGTGGTCTCAGTGGTTACAGTACCTTTCTCTGTGGTTTCAGTCAATGTATTTTTTTGATTTCTAACCATTTTAACTGCCTCCACGGCCTAAAGTGGTCCTCACTATTCTTCAGCGGAAATTCGATATTGATTAATCAATTTAATAATGTTTTTTTTTCAACTCTTAACAGAAACTACATTAAGTCTTATGAACTTATTTGCATTGTAGGGATTTATATGTAGAGCTGTAAATCAAGAAAAACGTCGAGCAATATAAAGACAAATAAAATATAATTTAACAGCGTTTTGTGTCAGCTTGTGTTGAACGTCAAAATAGTTTCCCTCTTAGAAGTATTTTACAGTTATTTTTACTGACTTTTCTTTTCATTTGATAAAATCCTAATCTTTCTTGAACGTACAAATATCTACAAAATAGGCGTCATCAGAATGGAGACAACATAATTTAGCGAATTCCACCTACAGAGAAATAAATAAAATTCTAAATCTCGCTTGTTTCTCAACATATCTCAATAAACCTCAGTATATGGCTTCATCTATGAAAAAAATCTGGATCGTTAATCTATAAAATCTTCATTATAGTTGAGATCTTCTGGATTATTGCAAACAAATCTCCAAATTTCACATTTTCATGGCAGCAAACCACTCATTTCCCATGTTATTCTTATGGAGAAAATTGTTGCACGCTCATTTTAGGATTCAAGTTGATTTTACTTAATTTTAGGCTCCTTCTAAATTATTTATCTAAGCATTTGAAATTCGCTGAGTATGCAGGTCTGCTGCAAAGGAAGTATTTCTTAATACTAAGTTTTTTTTATTTTATTTGGGTTTAAAAAACAGTAATAATTTATTTGATGAATCGACTTGGTTTTAACTACTTATTTGTCTTTAGATTAAATTAGATGTTACTCATTCATCGTTTTATTCGTATGCAGGTTTGCTGACACGTAAATGTGAAAATCGGGCGTTTATTAAACAGTATATCTCAATCGTATCCAACCACAAAAATAAAGTTTTACTAAGATATGTTGCGAACTAAGCGAGATATAGAATTCCCCCCCCCCCCCCCATAAGAATAGCATGGGTACAATGCAATGAGTGTTTACCGCACTCATTATCTCGGTGAACAATGGACATAAACAATGATTCAGGATTCTACATCGTTAGTTTTTTTAGCTGAATTCAATGCTGCCCACAAAAATTGTCATTTTTATTTGTATACGTTAAAAACTAAAAAAGTTTTTTGCTAAATTTTAAGGGGAAAATTGTGAAAACCCTTCACAATTAGCGCCTTATATAACTCGGTAACCGTTAGGAGTATAAAAAAGTATACTACCATTTTTGTAGCAAATTTTATAAGATTTATTTTGCACGCTTCAGGTTTTTATCTCAGACCAATCGAGATTTTCACAAAAAACCAAAAAGTGCCCTCTTTCCGTCAGTTGTCACTAGAGCTCGTCACATATTTACGAGGTCCTTTGGTATTTTCATCCTTAGGTACTTTTAAATAAATGTGCAAAGTTTCAAAATTAAGGGATTTTTTCCAGGTCAACCCTTGTTTTGACTGGACTAATAGCTCTCTGTCAAGGATAAATTATCTATCAACGGCAATGTACCTTGGCCTCTGTAAATAATGTTGTCGTAAAAAATTGTTGAAAAGTTATTAATTTATCAAATTCTTTAAATATTCTTCTATGTCAAAAAATAATCATATCAATATTATCTAGCATGTGTGCTAGACTGTATAGATAATTGCGGTTAGTAAACGCTATAAAAATTAGCATACTGTTTTGAACAACAAAATATTTTCAAACACCAACTAAAACTCATTTCATCACGTTTATTGATTCCAGAAGAATTTTCCATGCATGATCCACTCAACTCGTAATCAAATGATAAATTATATAGTACAGGGCCGGCCCTAGCAATTGCGGGGCCCTGGGCCGATCTGAGTTGCGGGGCCCTTCCAAGTCGCTGCGTAGTCGAGTGTTAAAATACCGGTATAGGCCTGCAGTGCTTAGTGCTTCATTATACATTGCAATGGATTTTGTCTTTCAGTTAGCGCTACTTTTTATTTTTTTTAATAACTAATTACTTGTTATTAGGCCTAATGGCCTACAATATGAATTGTCAATTTAAAAGTAGTGACAAAGATCATTGATATATGGGTTACCTTGTTTGCGGCGAAAAAACACAGACAAAAGTACTGTCAGAGTCAGTTACAATCAGTCAAATATTTTATTGAGGCTGGTGGGTGAAGAGAGTACTTATGAGAAAAACTAGTCAAAATACAATATTACCGAACGAGTCTTGCCATAGAGTAACAATGCTTATTTCACCAGTTACTCATATAAAGAAATAGATTACTGATTATTATAACTATTAAAATAACTATAATTGCCAAACATTAACTTCGTTTTTTAAGATTTTGATTTTGAAAATCAGCCCATAGTAGTACAGTTATGATTTTTGATTGGGAAACGTAGAGGACTGCAAAGAAGGCAAATTTAATAAGAATATGTTTATTTAAATTCAACTAATAAAAGCTAACCCTCCTTGCCTTCCTTTCGGCAAATTCCTGTAAAAGGTCATCAAAGTTCATTTAATTTACAATCTCACGTTCAGTAGACAGGGTTGCCAAAGACGATCTATCTTGAGACATGGTTGTTCTCAAATATGTTTTGATTAGTTTCAATCGCAAAAAACTTCGTTCCGCACTAGCAATAGTTATGGGGATAGTTACTAAAATTCTGTACGCTATTTGAATGTTGGGGAAAGGGTTTCCAATTTTGCTCAAGTATTTAAACACTTTCACGGGATTGTCAACATCAATCGGTATCATTTCCCTAAACACTTTTACTTCAGTAAGAAGTTCTAAACTTTCGATGTCCTTTGATATGTGTCCGTCTTCAGTATTCGGCCGCTGCAGACGATTGGAGTTTTTTGCCGGGATTTTCACAGCTCGTCTACTTTAGTGCTAACGTAAGAAAGGCCTCGCCTTAGTCAATGCAATTTTAATCGCACTTCTGAATTCGCTCTTGTCGTGTTTATCAACGTTTTAATCACGTTTCGAAACTAATTAAAATATCATTCATAATTTTTATTTCTTTTGGAATAATTTTCCCGCGAAGTTTTCGAAAGCGCGGGGCCCCCAAAAGCGCGGGGCCCTGGGCAGCTGCCCCGGTTGCCCCTGCCTGGGGCCGGCCCTGATAGTATATTATATAATTATATATATTATATAAAACTTTCATCAATACTCTCATAAATCATAATCAATTCTCATCCAATGCTTGCGGAGAATAATTTCTGTTTATTATCATCTGGTATCTGTTAGTTCGTCAGCTGATCAAAATTATGATTTATTTGTGTATTGTTGATTGTTTTGAAAAGTGCTAATTTGTTATTGTTTTGTGAAAGTGCTCTTGAAATTGTGATTAGGAAGATTTAAAATCAAATTGAATTGTGAATCAACTTTATCTCAATAGGTGGTGGGTAAATTCATTCACAATTCAAGTGATTTCTCACTATAAACCCAATTATTTATAGACTTACTTGTACGGATCGCAGACTTCAAAGGTGCCTGAGTTTTTTTCCTTATGAGGTTAAGTAATGTGTTTTTGTTTATTCTAGTGCAAGGTCCTTCGAATAATGTAATCGACGTTATAACTTTCATATTGTCAGCTTTCTCTACAGCAGCATTGATCAATGGGTATCCATTCCTTTCTCTGTGAGGACAAAAATGCGAAGGTCCCATTTAATCCTGCCATGTTAGGCGTTTTAATTCTGGTACCTCGGAGGTCTTTAACTGGATATAAAGGTGATTAAGTAATTTTTACTCTTAATAGAATATGCTGCAATGCGTACGCGGCCGCTGTTCGACAAACGCGCACAAAACCGCGTTTTGCTTAGTCTCTAGAAGTAATTCAATGACGCCTTTATTGTAATGTGTGCTTGCTAAATTTGTTCAACCATGCAATTATTGTGAGAGCAAAGTTGTGATATCGAACTGAACATTAAATCGAAAGCATTATAGGCCTATTAGAATTAAATAATTTTCATCAGGGATTGCCAGTCTGTTCTCCAGTGTTCAAACCGGTGAGTACAGTTCACTAAATTATGCGTAATCACGGGTTGTTAGATCAAATCCCTACGACACAATCCAATTTGTCCATTTTTAAAAATAATTGAAAAGGCTTGCTAATTGTACAAGTTTTAAATTGGAGTATTTTTTACCCTTCCATTACATCGACTCGTTTATTAAAAAAAATAAAATAACTTAGGAGAGAAAGGTTTTTTACTAATCTAGGGATACAGCATACGGTCTTTCCCGCCTCAAAAACAACCAGTTGCCGTCTGCAAAAGTTCCTTATTTTATGCTATTTTAACTCGTGTCTGAGACAGATATTTTTGTGGAAAATGTATTGTTCGAATCAAAACACAAGGCCCACGCCGTCCATAAGCCCAATGCTAAAATTAACATTAGTCTTACGGACGGGCTGGGCCTTATAATTTGAATCGGCCTATATAGTGTTTAGCTTCGCCGAGAGACCCATTTTGTGGCTCTGGACTTAATTTTCTTGCAAAAATAGACACATAAACGTTAGTAGTTTATAAATAACAAAATATGTAAAAAAACGCAAAATAATCTTTGTAATTTTTCTCTATTGTGTTAAATGCAGTAGATAATAGTTCACATTGCAACTCGTTCGTAATAGTTGCAAGGTTCGTTGCAACTAGTTGCAACTCGTTCGTTTTTGCTTAGGTTCAAGTCTGAATAAGTGAACGTATTTACAACTGATCACCAACAGAGTTATTTTTCTGTTGCAAGTATTAATTCCGCGTTAAGAAGTGTGCAGTTATGACATGACAGTGACGAACGTATAATAAATAGGCTATAGAAGAAGATTTCACAGAGAATTTTATGAATTCCATAATTTCATTTCGAGTAACAAATTTCAATCCAGATTAAGTCGCTCATAAAAACTCATATGACACGGATCCTAAAACGACACTCAACAGTGACTATTACCTAATTGATTTTAAATATACTTGCTCTCACGTAGGTTTCATGAGTTAGTAAATTTAACACTTCGTCCTTAGAAATATACTAAAATATTATGTTAAAGATGGCAAAAACTTTTTCCGAAATTCACATACATAACCACTATATTTTTTAACAAATAAAGCAATTTTTTTCGTATTATTTTGATTCAAAATGTTTTTTAGTATTCACATGCAGGTTTATAATAAAATATAACCGATTATAAAAATATCAAACTCATAAATTAATTAGTTTTGAACATTTGTTCGTGGAATACCATAAGATCTTCCGATTAATTTTCAGTCACCAGCTTTCAAGTAAATACCGGAAGTACAGCACTGTATTTTTAATGACCCATTTGCCTAATTAGATGCTCCCAAACGACATAATGTAAATATTTTTTGCCGGCCGCTCACTGCGACACTATGAAGTTTTTGCTTCGGTTCAAGTCTGGAGAACGTATTTACAACTGAATAACAGAGTTGTTTTTCTGTTGACAAGTATTAATTATGCGAGAGTGCAGTTATGACATGACAGAGAGTGAACATTAGTTGATTATTGTTAGTAGTCTGGGTTGATTTTGAAGTTAGCTTAATGTAAAGTTGACACAAATAAGTGAAATAGTTTACGAACACACTATGTTGGTAGTGTGGTCTTGTCTCAATCAGGCTATGTCAATTGCAGTTAGTCAGCTAGCTCATACCATACGTTTTGTCGTGTATTGTCGCGTGCAATGTGCGACCGGCTATGCAGATCGACTTGTTAACCGTGACACTTTCCAGCTGCATAATAATAATTGTACGGTATAGTTGGTTTCAAAACATAAGGCCCACGCCGTTCATAAGCCCAATGCTAAAATTAACATTAGTCTTACGGACGGACCGGGCCTTATGATTTCAAACGGGTTATACCATTGATTAAGTAACAAACGTTACGTTAGTTAGATAATCAATGGTTATACTTACTGCTGTATAATCGGCGTCAGGTGAAACGGTGGGTCGAGTCAAGGTCACACCATGTAGTGCGGCATTGGTCGAGTTCACAACGTGTAGTGCGGCCTGGGTCGCGTTCAAGCTTTGAAGACGGTCAGCTGATCCTAGATTGCTGATACATCTGTGCTTGCAATGGGCGCGTTCAGCAGCAGCCACCGGTGACTAACCGGTTACCATAGTCACTAATAGGCAAATCCACCGCATCTTGACAGTCAACAATGTCCGGTTACTTACCGAATCCACCGCAAACACAACATCGGTGGATGCACAACAATGATCGGTAGGTAGTACATCCACCGCTACCGTTCACTTATTATAGCTTGGTAGATTACCCACCGGTGGCTGCCGCTGAACGCGCCCAATGACATTCACAATTATTCTGGTGACAAAACATTGTTTTGCTGAAAAACTGTATTTGCTCCAATCAGCTGTTCACCTGGATTTTCTATTCCCATGTTGCTTATCATGGAGAAACGCAACATTTCAAGAATTTTAAGGCCGTTTTTGTGCCCTTCCCTTTGGTTTTATCTTCATAAATTATGTCAAGGACATATGGTTCAGAATTTTGGAGGAATTTTGATCGCCATAGGATATTAAATAAGTCCCTATAGAGTATAGATGTTTAAAAATCAGCATGCCTGTTTGAAAGCTTGACTTTGGTTAAAGTAAAGTCCAATAGAATCGACGGGGCAAGTCCAGGCTTTTATAAAGGCCAGCTAATTTTTAAGCATGATGTCAAATGAGCCGAATATCAGCTGGCTTGTTTTTAAACTTGACCTTCACCCGCCAGTTCTGATGACCCGACTATAGCAGTTTCTGTCGTACGGTATTATTGTTATTTATTTTTACAGTTATTAAGTGCTAGCGTTAATGATCGGTTTTGGGTATGGGATAAATGTTCTAAATGTAAATAGTAATAAATGTTATTTTTGTTTTAGATGACGTGCATATATCGTCTGAAATAATCGATCGGCGTCGTTTCGTCAGTGGTAAGTAGTATAAATACGATATCCAAACCAAAAACCTTTCTCTATGTTTTGAATGAATTGAAAAACACTCCATTATTGATTAATGAAATTTGTATATTAAGAACTAATTATTTTAAAAATTAGGCCCTTGCACGATAGTGATTATTGAATTTTACAACCGGGAACCAGGTATGATATTTGCCACTGGGCGTGTTTAGCCGCACTCACCGATCTAGCCGCAGTAATCTACCAACAACCTGTAGAGTCCACCAAAGAATGTTTACGGTGGATTCGGTAAGTAACCGGACATCGTTGATTGTCGAGATGCGGTGAATTTGCCCATTAAATTATGGTGCAAATAATGAATTTGCCCATTAGGACTATGGCAACCGGTGAATTTGACCATTAAATTATGGTGCAAATAATGAATCTGCCCAATAGGACTATGGCAACCGGTGAATTTGACCATTAAATTATGGTGCAAATAATGAATCTGCCCATTAGGACTATGGTAGCCGGTGAATTTGCCCATTAAATTATGGTGCAAATAATGAATTTGCCCATTAGGACTATGGCAACAGGTGAATTTGACCATTAAATTATGGTTCAAATAATGAATCTGCCCATTAGGACTATGGCAACCGGTGAATTTGACCATTAAATTATGGTGCAAATAATGAATCTGCCCATTAGGACTATGGTAGCCGGTGAATTTGCCCATTAAATTATGGTGCAAATAATGAATTTGCCCATTAGGACTATGGTAACCGGTTAATCACCGGCATTGATTATGCATTTCGATACACCTTGATTACACCAAGGTCGATCAATCACCAGTGAGTGCGGCTGAACGCGCCCAAAACATCACTGACCATAAGTTCTACATTGCCTCACATATATTATCTTTACCTTTATGTAGACTCGACATTATCACTGTAGCCTCAACTATTATTTTCCTCTGGGGTATATATTTATTTAGCAGATAAAATATTGAAAGTACACTATTTTAAGTTTGTATTTTTATTTTAGTGGCTCAAGTATTTGTCTTTAGGAATAGTTGTCACAATTTTTTTCTTATATTATTATTTTAAGCGCTTTTCTTTCTTTTGTCCATTCAATTTATTATTTATTGTGTGGTTTGTTATGATTATTTTTAGTTTAAGTTTGAGTTTGTTATTTCTATGAAATAAATCATTAACTATAATTCTGTTTATTTTGTTTTACCTTATATTTTTGTCTTATTCATAAGCATTATCCTCAACATCAACCTCGAAATCGAACTCTCAGCTCACAACTTTACAGGTTTAAAAGATGTTCTTTACGGCAATTCATAATAAGCTTAAGATACACAAAATAGGAGCTAATAGTTTCTTGCTTTCGCTGGGTATACCCTATGGGTATACCACGATTTTGACGACGTTTCCGATTGCAAATTGATTGGAAATTAACGATATATCTCTAAATCATGTAGTTTAAGTTTGTAACCATAGTGTTTTAAACTACACAGAGAAAAATAAATTGTTGAAATTACAAAAAAAATTTAAATCAAACAATATAATTGGTTGCTATATGGACAACCAATTATATTGTTTGATTTAAAAAATTTTAATTGTTAAAAATTATTGGTTTTTGCTAATATTAATATTGGTTGAAATCACAATTAAAATTGTAACTTGAAACAACTTTAACATTGGTAATTTCAAATAATCGGACCCCTGTATTGTTTGAAATTACCAATTGCAGTAGTTGAAAATTGTTTATATAAAACTATAACACATGTTTCCCATAACGATGTGGAATTGTTAATCATGTAAAAAATTTCTTCCGCACCAGGTCTCGAACCCGGGCATCCTTGTAGAGAGCTAGTTATTTTACCGTCTGAGCTATCCGATCACCGAAACAAATGGTGTTTAACGCCATTATTGGATCTAACCAACCTTGATTAAATATTATACAATAATTTGTTATTTAAATTTTTTTTATGTAAGGAAAATAAATTTCCGATATTATAAATATAGTGCTAAAATTGTTTTGGTTGTTATAAACAGTCACAACACATTTTGTTAAATATTAATAATTTTATTGTTTAAAACTACCTTTACCATTATATCAAGTGTTTGAAACAACTATTTCATATTAATATTAAATTTAACCATTAATTACTTAAAACTAATATTTGAAAATTGTAATTTTAACCAATTTAATTTAACTAGAATGAAGTGTAAAATCAAACAACACAAACAAATATTACTTGGTTAAAGTAACGATTTAATTGTTTGGTACAAACAATAAAACATTTAACTAGACATGATTGGTTATTTCAAACAATACATTTTTCTCTGTGTATGTTTTAATCTACATTTGTCATTACATTAAACGCAAAATAAATAAAGTTTAATACAAGAGAGTGTCTTGAAAGCCCCCATCACAGCAGATCGCTGAGCCAGGTCGCGAAATCATTTATAGTTCGAATCAAAACACACGGCCCACGCCGTCCATAAGTCTAATACTAAAATTGACATTAGTCTTACGGACGGACTGAGCCTTATAATTTGGATCGGCCTATACTTGTTATTTGAAATGGGGGTTGCTGATTTAGCGACATGGCCGAACGATTCAGTACATTGGATTAAATGGTTTTTATGGGCGTTGTCCCTAGTGCATAGGGACCTTATTACTTCATCCATACTACGAAATTTACCTTTTATATTCCTTTTAACTTGTCTTACCTTCAAGTTTGTCACTTGTGATATTGGAATAATCATACTCAATCAATATGCTTAACAAACACGGTCTGGTTTTCGTTATAGTGGGTTTTCATGAAAAACAAACGTGAAATACCCAAGCAATTTCTCGGTGTCACATCACCATTCGTGTTTTGGTTTCAACCAAGACGCCTTTTTCTATAAAATCGCCGATATTGTTCATACACCATCTTCTCTAAGCTATTATTCCTATACATGTTAAAATTTCAAAATCACCATATGAATTATTCTTCTTTATAATATTTTCACAACCGTCAGATTAAAGTTAACTTCCTCCAATATATTATAACCTAAATGTTGAACGAAAAACGAATAATTATTTACAGCTGTTTTTGTTATTGGCAGACCCAAAACAAAACAAATAAAAATCACCTGTTCCGTTGTTGTACACCTTTACACTTCTGTGGCAGTCAACGTTTTCTGTTTCTTAATGCATTGGGTTTATTTTAATGACGTCGCGTTGTTTCGCCACCCCCAACAAATACAAGAGGTTTATAAGAGTATGTTTATAAGTTGTTATTTTCATAAACCGTTGACTTTTTAATTTAAATGCATGCTGATATATTCCCGTCCTTAAAACTGTTGGGATACGTCCCTTGGCGTTTTGAAGTTTCATCGTTTGCCATGAATTAACCATCGGTTATTCTAAAAAACGAGTCATAAAACAGACTGTTCACCGGATCACTGTTGAAGCAAATTTTTGAATACGGAATACGGTATTTGGAATACTTATTAATTTAGCCTAAATTGCAACGGTATCGTGAGTACTACTGTGTAAAGGCCTTAAACATCGTATCAGGCAATATATTTTCGTGACAATGGATACTGTATTTCTGAATAGAAACGCACGCAGAATTGTCGCAATAAGTCAAGTGTCAGTGGGGGACGGGAGGCGCCGCGTCGGGTCGCGGTTGCCATGGCAACACGGCGGCGGCGATCTGGCAACGTCGCACCGCCGGCGCCGCTGTCCGCCGCTCAAGAGGCGCACCGCATACACTCGTGTAAATAATGTACGGAAATATTTTTTTATTTAATTTGTCTCACAAGCTAATTATTTTATAATCTATTACAACCCATTAAAAAGTCATTAAACAAAATGAAATAAACGTCTTTGTTGTTTTACAATAGACACAATTAAATATTGGTTTTACAATTATCTATTTATTTATTGCAGATATTATGTATTGATTGCCAAATAAATATGGTTAAGACTACAGCATTTGTTCATATATACGTATAAGGATAGAAGATATTTACTGCAACCACAAAAAATGTTCATAATTCTGGAAATTTGACTTTAAATTGTAAAATTGAAAATTGACAATGGCTTTCAACATTCATTGATGTTTGTTTTCATGAGGTTTTTAGTCTCCAGGATAAGTAAGTAGTACTGAAATATGCTGGTAATATCAGACCGTTGCCAGCTGTAACACGTAAACATCGACAAATTCATTTTGATTTAATTAAATAAATCAACCATTAATTGAAAATTTATACAAAAATAAAAAATCGTAGTTTTTGACGAAGGCCCTCATGAATCCTCTAATTAATTACCCTTTTTATTTTTTATGTGCAACTCTCGTTTGTTCATGTATAAATATGTATTTTACGTATATTTAAAACTGTTAACTATACCTTTTAAATTTAACTATATAGTTTCGTAGTTGAGCTAATTCTCCTACGCTGCCTGAGATTGAGCTCTGAAATCGAGCTCGCTGTGTAGTTTTATTTAGAAACGCAATCTTTTTAGAAAAAAAGAGGGAAAGTCGGAAATGTTTAACATAGATGCTATGCGGGTTGCCATATTGGTTATGGGAAAACCATCAGGTTCGTACCGCCATCAGTAAAGCCTGCACAAAGTACCAGTATCAGTTATCCTACTACCAAGGAGAGCTTAGTCCTGCAATATTATATACTAGCTGATAACCCCGGCCTTGCCCGGGAGATTATTTTTTCTTGTATTCTTGTTGTTTCTTTGTGTTGTATTCTGTTAGTAGTCATAGTAGCTAGAAAAAGCTACCATTAGAAATAATGGTAACCATAGTAACAATTCAAAGCACTCCCAAATTCCTTGACATGGGTCCCTTTCAGACGACCCTGTGCCTATGACCTTAAAGATATCAAAACCAAACCACCATAGTGCACATCATGAGATTCCAAGCTTTAATTTGACACCAAGATCAAGTGTCTACGACATGTAGTTTTGGCTGGAGCCCGAAATATACCAACACACAACTCTCTTTTTATATATTGATGTATTGGTTATACGCTCCGTGTAAATCACTTGAGAGTCAGTGACAGTGAGATTTCACACATCAATTACACAAAGGGCCTCTAGATTATTGTTGCTGATGAAGACTCCTCCTGCAGTTCTGGACCGAATTTAATAAATAAGGTGTCGTAAGAAGCAGCTCAATGCGAAGTTTTGCAGAAGATAAAACTACGTATGAAGGTCTAGGTGAGAACCTCAATTCTCGACGCACTAAATAATAGTACACTACGGGCCCCATCCGCAAATTGCGCATTTTAATATTGTGCTCGTTTGTGAGAAACTATAACCTAAAATTCGAAAAAATAATTACCTTCTTTAAATTCACAATTATTGAAAAAAATAACCTGTTTAAACTCTAAATTGTAATGTTAAATTTTTTAAGAAGCTTAGCTGGGAAAACGTACACTCATATTGTCCATCGTTCCCACACTATTTATTTTAATTTAATTGTCTTCTGGAAATAACTTCGCTCAACAATAGGAAACCGCGTGTGCTTTTCACGTTTGCGCTTACATAATCGTTAAGTCGCTGAAAGTATATAGGTGGTACAATGTCGCTCTGCTGTTCAATATTTGTCTCGTAGCAGTTGTTGTCTGTTCTTGCCGAAGGTTACGCTTGTTTTCCCTGATCCCTATAATCTTGTCTTCTCTATTTTCTCTTTGGATTCTTCTTTTTTATTTTTCAGGATTCATAAGTCGTCTTACAGGCCGAATAATGTAATAATTTCCTTTTACAGTCATAAATTTACTTCTTAGCTGGAAAAAAACTTTGAACATTCAAGAGGACTATCGTCATATGGAAATAAAAATAATGCGAATGTCCGTTTGAAATTTTGTACATGAATAAAATTAATAATTTGCATTTGAAACATGTCGATATACACATCAAAGAGTGATTTACCCCGAATCAATAAAATTATCACATCTAAAAATTGTTCACTGTTCATAAGTTGTTTCGTCTCTTATTTAAATTTTCAGAGTATCTGTTTTTGTTTACAATGTCACTGGTTGACAATTCGTCTGAAGGTAATCAGCTGTTAAATTACGATTTACATTTAGCAAATTGATCAGCACTGGACCGTTGAAAGCGCCCTCTAGAAATCAATCGAAGGCTCGGGGGTCGAAACCGAAAAATAAATGCCTATTTTAACTATCTGTCGCAGGTGCGCTTTAGTTTTGTTTTTATAAGCTTTAAAATGACACCTCAATTATAAAAATCGGTTCAGTAGGACGCCTGAAAAAGGGATCTAACAGAAAAAACCTTATTGTATTAATTATATAGATTAGGCCTACATGACAAGAGTGGAAAGTGGGTCATTGAGTATTCGAGACCATATGTTTGAAGTGCGAGATTGATCTATAGCATTTCGTTTGATCGAGAACATGCAAACCACTTTCACTCGTGTTTTGAACGATACTTTTCGTTGCAAAGCTGTTGAAACAATAACAGATATTTTGTTTGTTTACAATGAAAAAATAAAAATAAATATAGCTAACATTACTTTTGCATGGTAAACATCGATTTTGCGTACTGAACAATGACATTCAGGGTAACGTCCTCCATGAGGTGCCTGTCTCAAAAAGAATGAATATGATTATGACATGAATGAATTATCGTAGGTGATAAATCACATAACGAACACAGGTCATTTCACAGTAGTGTGACGAAAGCATGTTTTCATAAGATTTGACTTTGAAATGGAAATTCTATGTAAAACTGCTGATTGAAATAAACACAGTTTTTATCAGCAAAACCAAAATTATGTTAACATGGGCAAATTTCCGGGGGTGCCCGGCACCCCTTGAATTTTGTGAACTTTTTGCATGGTAAAAAGCTTTCCAGCATATATTTTCATAATTGGAATACATTAATATGAAACTTATCAACACTGATTTTAAGCTCAAATTGGCTTCTGAACAATCTGCTTTGAAAACAAATATGCATTTTTTAGTCACAAAATGTTTTTCTTGCGATGATCAATAATATTACTCTAGCAGTTCATAATATGAATTACAAATGATTGGTACTTTTCATGAACCAAACGACCTATAACAAATAATAATAGGGGGTTGCTGTTAAATAAAAGAAATAGGCTCTTGAAATATACCTTAAAATGCGTGATTTAGAATATGAGCATAAAAGAACTCATACCCCCTAAGCCCATATGAGCTGTCACCCCCAAAGGTTACAACCTAAATCCGCCCATGTATGTTAATACTGGTTCTCAAAGTACTGTAAGTATATCTAAAGCTGCAGTGCAACGAATGTTTACTATCTGGGTAGTAATGTTTTTAACCACAGTACCTAGAATATCTTTATACGGTAGATATCTTGCGCAGGTGAGAGTAAGAAAAAGATGTGACGTCATGGTAGTCTAACACTTGAAAGAAGGTTCAGCAAGTTCACGTGCAAATCTCGTGAAACTACGCCAAATCTCGTGAGATTTTTCATTACTAGAATGAAACATAGCCTTCATTTGTTGACAAATAAATATTTAACCTTGAAATAAAAGATGAGTTAGAAGCTTAAGAAACATGTCAGCTGTCATTAATCAGCTGTCTATGGTTGGTGCTAATTTGGCTTGTAGTGAGACTTGCTGGTGCGTCGACTTGCGCAATAAAAAGTGTAAAAGTAGTCCCGTCGCTGGTGCGCACCACCGACCAGCAGAACGGTTGCTGATTGGCTGGTCTACTGCGCATATTGTTTATGATACTTACCGTATAGATGTTCAAGTTACTGTGGTTTTAACTACTCAACACTCGCTGCTCAGCAGCTTTTATGCTTTCCTTTAGACTGCTGATAAAACAATGTGTATTATAATCAGCTGTCTCTTAAAATTTAAATTTCCAACATTTAGGGCGTCTAGGGCTCTTCCCTTCAGTCACTTCAGTCCCTCATTCACGTTCATATATTTTATTGCTTGCAAAGCTTCACGCCTTCTTTGTTTCAACGACAAACGATCAAAATCGGTGCAGAGCTGTACAAACCTTGATAAACGATCAAAATCGGTGCAGAGCTGTACAAACCTTGATAAACGATCAAAATCGGTGCAGAGCTGTACAAACCTTGATAAACGATCAAAATCGGTGCAGAGCTGTACAAACCTTGATAAACGATCAAAATCGGTGCAGAGCTGTACAAACCTTGATAAACGATCAAAATCGGTGCAGAGCTGTACAAACCTTGATAAACTATCAAAATCGGTGCAGAGCTGTACAAACCTTGATAAACGATCAAAATCGGTGCAGAGCTGTACAAACCTTGATAAACGATCAAAATCGGTGCAGAGCTGTACAAACCTTGATCACAAAAAACCTTAGCGTATTCAATAAAACTTGTCGTTAATTAATTGAATTTGTCGTTATTTTTTGGTCCATTTCTAAGAACAGCACTTTTTACGATGGAAATTTACAATAATCTATTATCTAGGCCACGATTATTCCTGGGTTTTCAATGAAATTCTTATTCTAAACAAGAATAATGTTCTTCGTTGATTTACCGCTTTAAAGTGATGTGTACAATTAATATGTCCTTAGCATCAAGCAATATACTTAACAAGCATAATTTCTACTGTGTGAGTTCATAGAACTGTTCTAACGATACAAAATCAACAACGCCTGGACCACAGGAGAATAAATGTGCTTTGCAGACTGCAGACTCTCACTGAAAAAGTCTATTCCCCTTGTGAATCGTGTTTAAGACTGTCAGCTTTTTCAAATATTTCACTCGAATATAAACAGTAAAACTAGCAATTACGTTACAGTATTAAGGATTTGAAATATATATCTAACTGATTTCTCTATTAAAATACTTCGGGATTTCTGTAATAAACAGGATTACAGTCGTAGGGGAAAGATACAAGTAACACTTTTGGTGGAACGGGTTGAATAGTCTACATGAAGACATTATAACCAGAATAAAAATAATTGTGTTATGAAGATATCCTACATTTAAATCCATAATTCTAAATACCTTTATTGAAAAGTCTTAATTAAATCCTTGAGTCTCTCTCCTAAAAAAGGAAATCATCCTTTTTTAATCCTTAATTTTTTGTCTTTTTTATTTTAATTTCTTTGGCGTTACCTTGCAAGTATTTGTCTACATTTTTATCGAAAATCTCAACCAATTTCAACGTTTGTAACGTCTTGCCAGTGCCAGAGAGAAGTCGAGTTGGTAGTTCACCCGAGGTCTGTAGTTGGGTGGGGTGAGGTCACAGCCCGTCCGCCCTGTTGATCAATAGAGAGGTGCCGGGGGTTCCTCTCATCCTCTCACCTCTACCCGGCTCTCTGGCTAACTGTAAACCGTCTCTGGATGGGCATACTGTAATGGTTAATTTCCCCTACAGGGAAGAAGCTGTTACCGTAGGTCTGATGGTTAAGACCTAAGCCTGAGAACATCATAACTTAGGCCTAATTTTCTATTCTCTATATAATAACAGTTTACTACTCTTACAACAATTTGGATTTATTGCAATGTTCTCCGTTGTTCAAAATATTGTCAGTGCTCTAGACCAGGGTCAATATTCATCTGGTTTATTTTTCGACCTCAGCAAGGCATTCGACCTTGTAGATCATGAACTGTTGCTTATCAAAATGTACAGCATGGGTATTAGAGGTAAGGGCCCTTGAATGGTTTCGTTCGTTCCTCACTAGTAGAACTCAGCGTGTGAAAGTTTCCTCTATCAGTCATTCAAACAACATTCGTACTTTTTTTTAAGGGTGGCGGCCTCTTTTTACCTTGCATTTCCCCCCCACATGGGCCTCAGGCCTGTGCGTGGAAGTTATCAAGACACTCTTTCCAGTGAAAAAAAAACGATTCATTTGATAAAAACGTTTCGTATCGTAAACTCGATTTTTGATAGGAACGTTTTATTTGTTTTGTTCTTATATTTTCATCACTCTTTCCAGTGAAGGAGTGGTTAAAATGGGTGTACCACAAGGTTATACTCGGACCTGTTATTTCTTTTAAATTATCTCCATACAAAAATAGACGATTCAAATATTTGCCTTTATGTTGACGACACTTCCCTCACATTTTAAAGTCCTATGGACATTTTAAATGTTCTAGAAGTCATCTAGAACTTAGAACATTTTTACAGGGAAACGTTCTTCTAAATTGGCTTCAACAAAACAAACTTATAGCGAATGTATCAAAAGCGACTCTTTTGGAATTTTCTTTAGTTTATTCAGTGTTAATCTTTCTTCAACTTCAGTTGCAAAGTTCCTTGGTTTAATCATCGACTCCAACCTCTCCTTCCACACACATTTTGATCATGTGTGCAAGAAAGTAGGCCAGGGTATTTTTTTGCTTAGGAAGTTGTCATGTGTCGCCTCCACCGAGCTACTCATGACAGCCTACTTTGGGATTATATACCCATACTTGTCGTATGGAGTACCCATCTGGGGTTGTGAGAGTAGTAAAACTCACCACCTAATTTTCAGGTTGCAAAAAAAGCAATTAGAACGATTTTCCAGTTGCCTCAGCGAACATCAAGTTCACACTTCTTCATCAACAACAAAATCCTTACTTTTCCTTCAATTTATATTCTGGAAACTTTGTAATTTCTTCACTAGAATTTCGCACAGTTTCAAAATCATTATCCTTCTCAAGGGTATAAAACAATAAGTAAACATATATGTGTACTTGGTATACCTCCTCACTCTACATCATTTTTTCAAAACCATTTCAAATACTCAGGTATTAAATTATTTAACAGTCTGCCACTGAGTTTGAAGGAAGAGCATGATTGTGGCATATTTAGAAAAAAAGGTTAAAGAACATACTTGTTGTTAAGGCATGCTATAGACTGAACTATTTCAATTTTTAATAGAAATAAGACGTATTTATTTGTTTTATGCTAATTGTTGTAAATTTCTAGATTGAATATTTGATTTGTATGAAGCTTTGTATGACTTAGCATATGCATTGTATACGTCCCAATAAAGAACTTGAACTTGAAATGAACGACATATTGAAATTTCGAACCTTTTACCTATTTACCTACATCCACGTTTGGTTACACTGCCAAATATATCCATCACTTCTATCAAATTTCATTCCCAGAATAATCGTAATACCACATGAAACTGAATTAGCTAACAAAGCAAATTTTTGCAATTCATGACTGACTGCCTGACTCAGGTTTGTCAGTTTCTCCAATTGTAAAAGATATAACCGACATTTTATAAACCTACATTTTAATAAACGGTTAAAAAAGTAACCTAAATTGTTTACTTCAAATAAGTTTCACATTAGGCCTACAATAAATCATGTTTTTAAATTGAATCGATTATTTATATCAAATCGAAAAATATCTATTTTTAATTCGATTTTAACGGTGGAGATGGATTCTAAAGTTTAGCCGAATGTTCAATAAAATATTGTTTGCAGTTGCACTTAATATTCTATTAAAGAATTTTATGCTTAAGATAGGTTATGCACTGCAGTAGGCTTTAAAAATAAATTGTCTCCAGCAGTGAACCGATTGTGAGCAGGGTCTTATGAAAGCATTTTGAATATGAATACCGAAAGACATATTCTCAAATTCTTCCTAATTCTTGAATCTTGTGAATATGAAAAGTAAAATGCACATGCGAGACACCTTACAGCCCTAGGCCTATGTTTCTTTTCCCCTCGTATTTTCAAAGCTACAATCCTGAATGTGGATATATTTTTGACAAGAGTAGTCATGTAAAACCGTAAAAACGTTTGCTAAATAAAATTATTATCTATTAGTTAAAGTACGTTATCAAAAATTTTATTCTAATGGTTTTATCTCATAAATCTGAATATGGATATAACTATAAAGTACCTGGTGGACCGAGCCTTGCGCGGTGTTATTTCATGTTTACCAGTTCATACAGTTACTATAAAATATTTCATAAAATTAATTGATAAAGAGAAACCTTTTTTATTGCTCCATGGACTTGGACTCTTCATCCCACTTACTTGCTGTATTTTCCCTTGATGGCTGTAGATTCCAAACAGCTGTTACGATTACTTCATTTGTTTACACTTTCCCTGTTTATTTTCGTTACTATCACGGCAACCCATAAGGCCCATGTTAAAATTTTACAACTTTAAAAATTCGATTTATTACAGATTTTCTCTGGCTAGGTAATCTGCATAAAAGACATTTTTGAGTCATAAATTACTTATTTCCAGACTTTGAAGGAAATCCTCGGAGCCGTTTTTGAGATCGTTGTGCAAACATACAACCAAGCAAGCAAGCACGCACGCAAGATAACATTGCTCGTATAAGAGTATAGGAAGAATAGTAAATAGATATTTTCATCACCTTATCGTGGTCAGTCAATCCCCTGACGTGGTAGTCCCAGTTTCTCTGTACTTGTTAGGCCTAGTCATAGAGTAATAATGAACTTCGTAAAGAGATGGCACTCCCATGTTAACTCGGTGGTAAGGAGACAGCAGCGCTATCTGAATAATGTGCAACGAACTAAAATGATCGATGCGATATATCGATGGTCATCGATGCGACATATCGATCGTCGTCGATGCGACATATCGATTGTCGTCGTTTGCTTTGCTTATATTTTCGTTTTCTTGTTTTGTTTGCTAGACTTTCAATTTTAATTACTTTACCGGTTTGTTTAGATTAAGTGCGTTTGCCGCTAGTGCAAGTTGTTTCGCAAAATACTGTACTGAGTGTTTCTTATTGTGCTTAAAGCGATTGACAGAAAATAAATACGTAGATCTTTACATAAAAGCACTTAATAAAAATTAACTTAGTTGATTTTTATTAAGTGCTTTTATGTAAACATCTACGTATTTATTTTCCATCAATAGCTTCAAGCACAACATGAATCACGCAGTACAGTATTTCACGAAACGACTTACACTAGAACAACTTTCTGCAAACGTACTTTAGGTATTTTCCCACAATCAAATTAATTCCAACTCGTTATGGTTGTGTACACGTCGCGTCGTGACAGAAAATCAGGGGAAACGGAACGGGAAGCAGATCGTTATCGTCGTTCTGATTGGCTGAATCAGTGAAGAAGAAGAAAGTCATGTTTTTACAACGCCATCTGAATAAATTGCATCGAACTAACCCGCTCCAATCAAGCTTACCACTTGGCTCCATTTAAGTGTCAGACCGGTGGCCTAGTCTCGAAAGCTACAAGCACAGCATCGGTGTGCCATTTAATCATTTAGGTCGCCTTTATTTATCTTATAACATTCGAAAGTGAAACTGTATTCATGACACTTAATCTATTTGTCGTACGTAATCTAATTTTACTAATTTAAATCTTTTATATCATATTCACTTCTACAAAGAGTTTTAAACTCAATAAACGCCTAAGCCAAATACACAATGATGAAGTTGAATAGTGCATTGTGTCAGGTCAATAGGTCCTACTGCACTATATTCAGCTTCATTACTTTATAATATGATTAGGCCTACGTCTAACGTGTTACGAGTGTTATAACTCGTAAGCCTTTAGGCTTATATAATCACAATAACTCGTTACTTATTATTAGGTTTATGCTACTGGAAAAAATGAATTAATGTTATTTGATCAAGTCTTTCAATAAGCTATAGGTCTATTGCCCTATTTATGTTTGACGAACTTTGTTAACGTAATTACGAAGTAAAAGATACTGTATATTCTTTAAAAGCTTTTATGACACAGTAGTTTTCTTCTGGTATTCTTTTTTGGTTATACAATACAATAAATAGCTGAAGCATGTTTTTATGTAAACTTATATCTATATCTGAAAATAAAACATTTTTAAAAATATAACTTTAATTTTACTGCGGCGACTTTTGGTTGCACTTTGGTTAATTTGGTAAATACTCACCTGAGTATATAAAAAAGCGCAAAACATCTTTTGGTTTTTTTAGTGAAGTTGAGATTTTAATTTATTATGTTGTTTACTGAAAATACAAATCACATGCTTAGATTTAATGTTTAAAATTAGATATATTGTATATAGTTTATTACAGTTTTAGTAATTCTGACTAGCATTATCATCCACAGGTTATATACTTTTAAGATATGAATATATTGTATTTGAGTCTGAATATTATTAATTTAACAAATGCTCCCTTTTGATTTTTGTTTGTTTGTTAGCTTTTTATTGTGGTGTTCTGATTGTCGCATTAAAGAAATTAAATATTGTCACTGTTGCCAAAAAACGTTTTTAATTTTAATCAATTAAATTTTTTTTTTATTAAATAGTGCTTACCTGATGAACTCTGAAACAGGAAGTTGGACATTTTACAGTGATGATAACTTCGCTACAGGGTAACCTAAAAGAAGTACCAATATTTCCCTTTAAACAAAAAAAGAATATGTAATAAAATTTAATTTAAAAAATGGAAAATAAATTTATTTTTATTCTTATTATTCTATAATTTATGGAAGAGGCGGGGAAGTCTGGAGAGCTTGGGGAAGTGAGAGAGTTCTCTATTGATTTCTGGGTGGGGCTGTTTTATGCAGGCCGCGCTGTCGATGTCGAGCGGTCCCATATTTACTGGTGAAACTTTAAAGCTCCACCTGCCCCAGTAAATAAACCAGACCACCGGCCGATATCTGTGGATCCATCATTCACCTGGGTTCTTTGTTTGAAATTCATTGTTGGTGATGGTGATTTTATATTTTGATTAGGATTTTTGCGGACATTTGCCATCACTGTTTAGTAAAAAACAAGTTTCACGACGTTTCGGGGTCTGGAATCTGATCCCGTCTTCAGGTGGAAGAAAACCTTGAACATAACAAGATTAGTAACACATAGCCAGGAAAACCTGGAGAAAAACACAGCTAAAACAGAGAACTGTAAAAGCAGTCACGAAAACAATAAGCTGAAAAGAAAAACAATACACAAAATAACACACAAAATAACACAGGAATCACAAGTATCGAGAATCACCAGGCAGGAGAGAGCACGTCCACACCCAATCAGAGCTGAGCTGAGACTGAAAAAAAAATAAAAAAAAAATAAAAAATTCACCTGGGTGTCTACTGATACTGGAAATCCTGAAAATACTGGGATTTTATTTTGATTCTGTAATTGTAATGGAATTTCTAATTTTGTAGTGGAATTTCATTGAAATACAAGTGATGAAATCCTTTAAATTATTTTGTCTAATACATTCAGATAAGTTATAAAAAGCTCGACAACTTTTTTTAGCAATGTGTGTTTGCAAACCTAAATTAAATCACTTGTAATTCAGTTCCATTACCAAACATCCTCAATCATATTTACAATTTTATATGTTGTAATTTTTTTAAGATTGGAGATGTTCTCAACATTTCCTACATTCATATATTAGCATTTTTATATTTTTTTCATAAAACAAATTATGTGATATAAAAGTAGATATTGTGTCGAAAGGCACTCATAGTAGATTAGAACTTTTGTTTTCTAAATTTAGTATACTTTATTTTAGTAATAAATGTATATGTGGTAAACTCATTGACCACATAGTTTCTACTATGTGGTCGCTGGGTAAACTCTACATCTAGTAATATGTAAGTCAGGAGAATAAATGTAAAGCTTATAGTGTGTTCAAAAATTATCAGTTTTGTATTTCATAGTTTTATTGATTATAAATGTTTTCTTCAAACTGTTACTTTTAATTTGTGGTTGTAATTTTGTATTGATTATTTGGATAAAGTGGGTGGAACGTAGGGCTACAAGGGGACTTGGGATACCCCTGATAAAAATCAAACAAATATGTTTTTATTATGAGTTATGAGTTTTTATTATATAAATAAATGGCAAGTGATAATGGAATTTTGAAAAAACAAATTATACTTAAAAACTGGAATTTTAAAACCATATGTCAGACACCCTGTTCACTTACATGATGTAGGTAAAACTCATGATACAGTGTAGGTAAAAAGGTTAAACAAATTATTATTAAATTCTTTAGACATTTTTATGAACAATAAATTAATCTAACAACTAATGACAATCCTAATTTTTATGACAATTTAATCTATATAAATGTATAGATCTTCGTCGTCCAGTGCTGAATAATTGGCAAGGAATAATTGGCTTTCTCAAGTTTTTTTTTTGCTATATTCAATGTTTTCTCAGATGAATATGGAATAAGTTAACAATTAAAGTAAAAAAATAACGCATTAAAAAACTCATGTTCTTTCTTCAACATTATCTTTGGGCTTTGTTTTTTTTTTGCTTGTTGTTTTCATGTGTTTGGGCGGATTTGGGAAGGATCGTTGCCCATGAAAAACGACCATGGTTAAAATGTTAATAAAAGTCGAACCAATTATATTTATTTCTTACAAAAAATATTATTTTTCCCGTGAGATATTTTAAAATAAAGTGGAAGCAAAGGCAACTAGTATAGCATAGTCAGCTTTTCTTTATGCAGCCTCCAATCGATATCTAAAATCCGATACCATATTGCTTTGTGTTCAAGAAGCATTTATATTACTTTTTCAAAGCGATTAATCAAATTTAAACATTATTCGCATAAAACTATTTTTGTCTCTAGCTTACTATTAACTTAAGTCAGAAATGTCAAATAGTTAATAATTATTTTTATGTCAAAAATTTATCCAAAAATTAGGAATATCGAGGTTTGTTTGTTATTATTGGGCTACGTTATGCCGAGGTTACACAGCTCTGTGTACACTCACGACTGTCCGAGGTCGTCGGGACCGAGGCTGCCTCAGATACCGAGAAACTCGGATAATAGGCCTACGGAGCTTTCTTATATTTTGAGGTACGAGACCACAATAGTAATTTTTTATACATGTAAATGGTAAGGAGTGTTAGTAAAATATTAGTTTTATCAATATATGGAGTATGTAGACCAGGAACAAAATTGTGTTGACAAATTATTTAAATACAGTACCATTATTTTAAAACAGTTAGTTAATTAGTTACAAAATATACATCCTTAAGGAAAATCGAAATTCGTCATGTATCGTATGTTTACATTCATACGAACGATTGTTTATGGTGGGAGTTTAGTACCGTATTGGGTGAATTTAGGCCAATACGAACGTAATGGTGAACCAGTGCGATCGGTACGACTCGTTTTTACGTCCCTTTCACAAGGCATCATGCGGCAAATAGTTGGTCTAATATTTGCGGGCAAGTCAAATTCGCCATTGTTCGACGATATCTGCCTCACGATCGTCCCCTCGGTCAGGTCGTCTAAGTGTGATTTTGATTTAAAACAAAACTCTAGGTTATAAAATAATGTCATAAAATACCGTAATGTTTATCTATATTATTAACTGGAATAAATTATTAAACTAACAAATTACTGATATTTTATTTCTAATTCAAACAAAATATATGCTAATGACGTTATTATTATGTTCCGGCCGAAAATAAAAGCCTAGAATGACGTCGGAAAACGCGGAGTCTCGGATAACCGGGGCTCGGATAACCGGGAGTGTACTGCGTTGTTTGATAATTTATTCTGTCAGCAGACGGCTTGGATCTTTGGGGTTTTCTGGAATTGGATGCCTACATACGTTACTTAAACTTTTATAAAACTATCTTCTCTATACTTAATACCATAAGGATTTTCTCTGTTACATGCTCTCAACGCTCCAGTGCTGACATACTTCTGTAATAACGGTTTTAAAATGGGATTGTAATTCAACAGCTGATTGATTACCTTCAGATGTTTTTTTAACCTAAGTCAGATAGTAAACAAAAAAAGATAGTCTACAACTGTAAACAAGATTTGATACATTTTATGAAATTTAATTCTTAAATAAACAACTTCTTTCGTAATTATTGTAGCCTAATTGAGGTAGGAAAATCATTCTTTATGGTGCAGAATAAAGTAGAAGGCTAAAAAAACCGAGTCGATGAGATAAGGGAAAAACATATGCAACCTTCGACAAGAACCAGTGCTGAACTGCCGTGAGACTAAGACTGATAGGAAATCTGAGGGAAAATGCACCACCTATCTACTTCCAGCGACAACCCCCCGCACGAGTTATTCCGTGGAAGCACTCTGTACACGATATGGCGACTCACGGAATATCACGTGAACAACCCTTGTTTCGTCAACCGCGCGACGCCCGAGTATACTCGGATTTGACGTTCTCAGCTGATTTATTTTGTTGATAGTTTTCTGGTAGTTTTTTCCGTACTACGACTGTACAATTGACCCTGAGAAGTGACAGATTGTTTGGTGCTGCACTCTAGTGTATTTCTCCGGAACTACGTCCACATCACGAACGCTTGTCAGTTTGTTGTTGTCGCGTTGAGATCATAACCTCTCGTGTTCGTGTTGACAAGCCAAAACAGTTGTTTACGTTGAACCGGTTTTTTCGTTTTTCGTGCAATATTGTCTGTTTTTGTTGTTGGTGATTAGTAAGTGATTGAAATGGCCGATAACGAACTTTTACGATACCTGAAACTGCCCAAAATAGGACCCGACGAAGACTCATCAGATGATGACGGGGATCTCGACCTTGCAAATTTAGATGCAACTCCAGAGATAAGTGATAATGATTATTTTGTTGATGATGATTACAATAACCGTGATTTAGATGAGACGGGTTCGGACACAGATGAGCCCAATTCCCCCCCTCTGCTTAATACTCCCGGACCCTCTGTACCTAAACGAGGGAGACAAACTGAACCGAAACGAACTAGAAAAAAAACCAGACAACCTAAACCAAAAAAATTTAAACCAAAGAAAATAAAGAAAAGCAAAAACCCCAAAGGAAAACAAAAAGAACCTAAGTATCCTCACGTTTGGAATTACAATACACATTTTGTTCCGAAAAATTATGTTTTCGATACAAAAAATAGTGGGGTAGTAGGTAAAGATACGTATCCTGATCCTTGTCGTGAGATAGATTGTTTTGATAAAATGATGCCAAATGAGATCTTAGAATTTATTGTCGCACAAACGAATTTAAATTATGACTTTATTATTTCGTCCCAGGATCTAATCCCCCGTTCGAGGCTCAAAAATTGGCAACCGTTGACTGTAAAGGAGCTGAAAGTTTTCATCGCTGTTTCTATGCTAATGGTACACAATAAAAAAATCGTTTTGGACAATTATTGGTCCAACGATAAACTGCAGCAAAATTTTATCCCAAACATCATGAGCCGAGATAGATATTGTTTGATATTGCGTCTATTGCATTTCAATGATAACTCTCAGCCGAAACATTATGGAAAATTTACCAAAGTCAAAGAGCTAGTCTATATGTTTAGACGAACGTTTTCACAGAACTTCGTTCCGTTTCGCAATTTATGTATCGACGAAAGTCCGCTATCGTTCAAAGGCAGATCAGCCTTCGAACAGTTTATTCCCTCGAAAAGAAGTAGGTTCGGGATAAAGACCTATGTTTTGTGTGATTGTGAATCAGGGTATTTGCTTGACGTTATTGTTTACACTGGGAAAGAAAGCAAGATATATGACACAGAAAACCTAGGGTTGCCGGGTGCGATTGTCACGACACTTCTCGCACCTTACTTGAACAAAGGTCATTGTGTGTACCTTGATAATCGGTATAGTAGTCCTGATCTGTTTATGTTCTTGCATCTGAACGAAACCAATGCTTGTGGTACAGTAAGATGGGACAGAATAGGTATGCCTGAATTTCAGAAAGAGTTACTTGTCGGCGAACGGGAGGTCGTCAGTGATGGAACAAGCGTGGTCGTGAGGTGGGCAGATGAAAGAGAAGTTATGGTGATCACAACAGAACACGATGATAAAGTAGTAGACTCCGGAAAAGTGAACTGCGTTACAAAAGAAAAGATCTTAGGCTCTGTGGACCGTACAGATATGATGATAATTAACGTTCCATGTATTAGGCGCACCCAAAAGTGGTATAAAAAACTGTTTTTACATTTTGTGGATCTGGCAATTCTCAACTCCCATGCGATTTACCAATGTGTAAGTGGCAAGAAACCCACACTGTCGGATTTTCATCTAGAGCTGGTTCGCCAACTTTTAGAAGAAAACATGGCGGCCAAGACCCACAGTCAAAAAACCGGTGGTCGTCCTTCCGCCGGCGATACACCCCTGAGATTGACTCAGCGTCACTTTCCATCTTGTATTCCTTCGACGGATAAGAAAGAGAACCCTACACGTCAATGCTACGTTTGCCGTCACACTACGCGGCGTAAACCGGCAAGACGGGAGTCTCGGTACCAGTGCCAGGACTGTTCGGTGGCCTTGTGCGTAGTGCCATGCTTCAAGGACTATCATACCCTGAAGAATTTCTAAAAAGTAAAAAGTAACCTTAGTACATTGTGTGTGTTTAATATATTTTTAATATTGCTTCTTGAAAACATCCTCTCATGTGACCAGACAACAAAATAAAACCAGTAAGTAAATATAATCGATAGGCCCTACCATATTTTATTATATTTAATTATTAGTTTATTATTATTTACTAGCAGTTGCCCGTGGCTTCGCTCACGATAGATAGCTTAGCTTGAAACAGCTGATCTTGCCACTGCTCTGAGAACTGTCAAATTAGTACCCACAGCTGTTTACATTTCTGTGTTTGAATGTTTACATCCTTATAAAATGTAAACATTGAAACTGAGGTCGTTCATACTTAGGTCGTAGCCCGAGGGGATTTTAAGGAAGTGAGTAGGCCTTGTGTTTCCCAGGTTCATGATCTACCTGTGTGTGAAATTTCAACCCAGTCGGTTCAGTATTTTTCGCTTTCACTTGCCACATATAAACATACAGAAACCAAATCTTCTTGATAATAATATAGATAAATTTATAAAATGTAAACATTAAATTATCATTGACGTTTACACGAATACTATTAGGCCTACAACAATTATTATAACATTTATCATGAGTTTATTTTATTTTATGAGTTTGTTATTGACTTGCCATGGAGGAGATAGAATAACAAAACAGAACTGTACATTTGTCATCATGTACGTAGCTGTTAACACATGCTATTTTTAGTTAAGTAAAGATGAAATGTAGAAACATTGTGTAGGCCTAAGAGCGAAAATTAGGCAAAAATGTACGCTTTTTTTCTGTCATTAGAGATATAAAACCAAAATAATAACAAATTTTTATCAAGCAATAAACAAATATAAGGAATTCATTAATGACACGAGTTAGTATTCATCCAGTCAAAAATCTACCAGACTTAAGAACAAATTATTAAAACAATTTCAAGCCACATGTTTTATTGGGGTACAGTATGGAGTGAAAATATAGTAATGATGAAATCATCAGGATTCAGGGCTATTTAGAGAAGATTGAAGATATCATATTCAAATGTGTTTAATTTGATATTTAGGGAGAAAATCAAGTTTGGTCGCTTAAATAATCAGACAAAGAGATAAAAATTTGCGGATATATAGGAAGAAAAAGTACATGAAGTTGAGTCTCTACCATCCAGTCTACTGACTTGCAACTGGATTACAAATGGACATTAGGTACAAATTGTGTTTTTCATTGGTGGAGAATTGGTAAAATATGTGTAATATTTTAATAACAATGATAGGAAGACAGGGAGGGAGGGGAAAAGGTCCGAAGGGTAGGAAAGTAGGGAGGGGAGATGGTAAGAAGAGAATGGAGGAGATAAGGAGGGAAAAGTGGAAAGAAGGTTGAAAGGAAGGGAAGTAGAGAGTGAGAGAAGGAATGAGGGAGGGAGGGAACTATGGTAAGGGGTGTATGGGATAAACTTATTTGATGGCTGAATTTTTACTGTTCTCTGAATCAGTAATCAGCTCAATCATAAAAAATAAATGTGGAATCTTAATGAAATACTAATTACTATAAACTATGCCATAAATATAGGCTAGAGGTAAGGAAAAATAATTAGTCAAAGATTGAATCTTTCTCTTTTGCTTTTGGTTCCCATTTAATTATATTATGTGTTTACATGGAAAATGTATACTATATGAAATGTATGTAGACACGCATTGGTGTATGCAAAAATCATTTTCAAAATTAGCCATCCCTATTTCTTAATTTGAAAATTGGTCGAACTTTCGACCACTGGGGATCCCTAGTACATCTAGCACTATACTTTATTACACATATTTTAAAAATATTTTATTTATTAGTCTTATTCTATACGTCATCATTTTTTTGACACTGTTAATAAGGAGCTGTATTTTTGTTTTCTCTAAGGCTTCGTCTCTTTATAACCCCACATTTTACCAATCTTGTTGGTTATGTGTTTCTTATATATTATATTCCATGTTATATAAATATTTTTTAAACATACTGGTATACAATAGCTATAAATGTAATTCATTTTTCTCTTCCATTAATTTATATACTTACAATTTCGGATAAAATCTTATTACGTCTTTGCATACCGTGTTTCTTTAAAGTGGGAAAAGCTTAATTATTAAAGAAAAAACCCTCGTCATCCTTCCTTACCTTAAAAATGGGAAATTAAGTTATGTAAACAAAATTAAAAACAATACTTTCAGATTTCGAGGAGTAGACTGTTGCGTTAGAATATGCGAAATCGACTTTTATGTGTAAAAGAGCGGAAGGAGTTTTAATTGCTATTTGTTCGAACACGGTATATTACAAATATATGGAAGATTAACTGTACAATAGTACTTTCACAACACCCCCGTTGCAGCACACCTCTGCATACTCGGCGAATTTCAAATGCTTAAATAAATCTTTTAAACGGAGCCTCAGATCAAGTAAAATCAACTTAAATCCTAAAATGAGCATGCAACAATTTCCTCCATAAAAGAATAACATGGAGAATGAGTATGCAGGTTTGCTGCCATTGAAGCGTGAAATTTCAATATTTTTTGCAATAATTCAGTAGATATCAACTAGATAAAGTTTTTTTATACGAAGATGAAGTTTCATCTTATAACAAGTTTCATACAGATATGTTGAGAAATAAGCGAGATATAGAATTTTATTTATTTCCCATAAGGTTAATATTGGAACAAAGTACTGTGTTCACCACTAGCATCACGGTAACCATTGGACATAGAGTAATAATCAAAATACTAAATTATTTTTTTATTCTGAATTCAATGGTCCAAACAAAAATTTGAATATTTTTATTTTTAATATATATATAAACAATAATGAATAGAAGAGTTAGTTTAAGATTAGTTAGTTAAAGATTCAATGTAACTAAAATTGTATGAATAACTCTGTAAATGACAGTTAATTTTTAAAGCGTAGTTAATTATTTTTGATTTGAATCAAAAAGGACATAACTAAAACATTAGACAAAACATTTAGACAAAATAAACATAATAAAATCAAAACTTGAGAAATAAAAAAATGGTATGTCAAAGGGTTAAATCATTAATTTTGTCACATATTTTACTTTATTTATTTACCAAAAGTGCAGTACAGGGACGAAATCTGTTTTTAACAAACTTTATTCAGATAAAGTTGATAAATGAAGTGAATGAAGGGCGCTGTGGGGGTGTGTTGGATGGAGGGTGGAGGTCTGTGATCAATAGAGCCGCCCACCCGCCCAGCCCGTCGTCCGTGGCGGGGCGGCCGTGTACAATAGTCTGTCAATTTTGGGGACATGTTTTATTTATGAGTAAAATAGCTCTCAATATCGCTCAATAAAAGCTAATCTCAGTTTATTTTATAGTATATCTTACGTTTTTAGGAGTTATTTGGCTAATGTTAAAATGATATGTACTGTATAAATACCTGCAAATTTGTTAAAACTCACTAAAAATATTGTTTAGGCCTACTCAGGGTGTTTTTTTAAAACGCAACCCATTTTTAATATTGAATAATGCACATATAATGATGAACTGAGCATTGTTTTGTTAATTTTTACATTTTATACAACATATTATTTAAGTTTGATCACATTTAGCTAACATTATGGGTTCAAACAATCCGCCATTAACATTTATACGAAGTTGAGCTCTTTTCATAAAATTCCTGAACACGATTTGCAATAAAATACCTCTTTGAATTTCTTGTATAAGATTTGTTATGCTTGTTTTGAGGTGCTGAATATCCTGTGAATTGTTTTTCTAGGCCTTACTTTTTATGTATCCCCAAAGAAAATAATATAGTGGGATCTAAACCGGGAAAATAATTTTCCATCAATTTATTATATAAAGTCCGTTCAATGATAAAATAACGTTTTGAGGGTTGCGTTAAAAAACACCCTGTATTTGGTCTTAAGTCTGGAAACTGAAATATTAACCAAAATGCATCTATCTATATTATTAAAAGAATTTCTGGGATTTTGTACAGAGCGAATCGACCCCTAGAAATTTATTTTTTCTAAACATATTTGGTATCAAATTAAAGCTATTACTCTCTAGATGTTCCTTTTGCGGGTTTGGAAAATATCCCATGAAAAGCCTTCACACAGGAGGCTTTTGAAATTCCAGCGAAAGTGCTACTATCTGTGTTAGAACCTGTGAACTTTTTCCAATTTACATTTATGTAACAAAACAGATTATCAAGATTTGAAATAGTTCCAGAGATAAACCACAGAATGCAGAGCTAGCAATTAACGCTCATCCAGATTAAGATTTTTATTTCTTAAAATATTACCGTTTCTTAAGACAACTGAAAATAAGGAAGATTATTATTTGCCCTATTGAAACTAAGATTAACAGTCTCTAATCATCTTAATTTATTGTATTCCTTTTTTATGTAAACTTAAAGGAGTAACTTAGAGGGTGCTTTGGAGATGGGATTTTCTAACAAACTATTGATAGTGAATACACAATGATACATGTTTCAACATATTGATGCATGTTTCAAAGTTGAGAGTTTAAAAAATAATAATATCAGTTGAGTATTAACCTAACAAATTCAAGTCTTAAAACGCATTTAACTGTAAAACCTGTATTTTGAAATATACTTGGAATGCGAAGGATATTGAAGTGTTAATGGTTAGCTTGCCTATTTTACTTGATTTTGAAATTATACATATTTAATGAAGGCATTTCATAGAAAGTTAAGTTATTTTCTCAGGTGATAATTTGCCAAACATGTATTTAAGATTCGAAACAATTAAGAGGGTCAATTCGAAAATTTAATTCCTTGACCGTAATGAGCGTTGAATAATTTGTTTTACGGTGTATGGCGGCTATTTTATAAATGTTATTTAGAGATCAGTTCATCACTAAATCAGTGGTTTTTCCATCTTATTACAGTTTGTTGTTAAGACCTAACAAAGATGAATGCAAGAAACTGATGCTTATGTAGAATCAACATAAAGATTCAATACTTTTGAAAACCGAGACATGAAGATGCGCCCAGCAATGAAGATCCGTGTAAACTGAATGCAAAATTAATGTTGTTGCACTTTCGAAATTTCAAAGTATAGAACGTACACATAGACACTTTTAAAGCAGATTAAATAAGTGAACTTCTCAAATTCTGTGAGGAATTTGTTATCCGTATTGAAGTTTCAAGTCTAAAGCAATAAGTTATTAGTTAAAGTTTGCTCCAATTACTGGAAAATCTATTCCAGTGCTATGTAACAAAGAATTGGTCTAGAAAATTAAAGAAATCACAAAAATTCACACACTTCCTAATTGAAATGTTTTTCATGCTGCAAAACTCCATACATAATCAACATGAAACTAAAACATATTTTACCAGATTGTTTTTAAGTCACGAAGTGACGCGGGCTGCTAGTCAATTATTATTCTAAGTCTAATCTTAAGATACGGTACGTAATTCCGATCAATACCCGGGTCGAACAGCTGCACCAGAACCGCGACACGGCAAGCTCCAATTACGCAGTAGGCTCTCTCAGTGGCATTTTTTCCAAATTCTCTTTAGGTCCCAATCACAATGAAAGAAAATAATTTCTCTCTACTCTCTGGCCAAGTCCAGTCAGGCATAGACAACATCAAAATTTGATCTTTATGTTTATAAAGAATAACATATGTTTCCTTAATTGTTTAGCATTGTCTGTTTAATATAAAAATCGATAGTTGATATTTAATGTTTTCTTAGATACTGGGGTTACCATCAGCTAGTTTGATTATATGTTTGTTTCATTAAGCACTGTATATTTATTTGCAACATTTGTTTAACATATTTAAGTAATTAAATGTTTAGATTCATTACAAAAAGGCCAAGTTAAGATAAACTGCAGTTGTTAAATTCAACAATATACGGGATTAAGATCTGTAACACGTCCTGTTAATTACAGTACAATATTTTAGTTATTTTTAATACTCTTGTTTACTTTAAATATTACAGTGCGGTTTATTATCAGGTGCGCTGCAGATCCCTTTCGAAAGAAACAAAAAGTCGCCGCCTGTGGATCCTATACCTGCAAGTGGGGAAAGTTAAGCGAATCTGTGACCATGACTCTGTTTCATACGTGATCAAACCGGGAGAAATTACAAGTTTATAGTTCGAGTGAAACAACTTGGCCCATAAGACTTGTGATTTCAGCGTAAGGCTTAATGACGCAAGGCCACGTTATTCGAATCGGACGATATAACTAACCTAGAAAAGTTGGCGAGTTTTAATGAGTAGTCTCCCAGACCCTCGATTAGTTACAAAGATTAGCCTTCACCACTTTTTTTAAAACCCTTGTATCACTTAACTAGATCCCTGTCTTTAAGTTCGTGCGTTTCTTCGTGAAGCCTGGGTATAAGGGGCTGTAGTGGCAAGCAGGCTTCACCAGGAAAAGCACGAGCTATACTAATTGTGATATAAGCTTGTATGACGTTATAGTATTGGATGTTATTAGAAAGGTTATGCAGTATTAAATTTATACTAAACAAAAAATCAAATATATTTTAAATATATAGTTTTAATTCTTTTGAAACATTAAATTTAACTTAAAAATATTAAATTTATATTCCTTAACTGAACGAGTATTTTCTGTTATTTTTCTAGTTCTTGGTTTAAATTTTTTTACTTGTTGATAATTATACATATTGAAATAAGTGACCACAAAATTATGTCATCGCAAAGATATCCTGTTCCCCTGATAAATGTCATCCTTACAATGTTTCCCATCTTCATCTTGAACAATATTACGGCTCCAATTACCGAAGTACCGAACTTGCGCGATAGTACGTCAAGTGATTAAAAACAATTATTTTGTTTTTAATTCTTGTACTTCATTAAACTTTAAACTAAGTTTTAACGTTACTCGAAAGAACTTAATTAAAGATTTCAAAAAGAGAAAAAGAATATGCTGTTGTCGCAATAGTTCCATCGATGTTTGTCCCCAGTGTCTTATAGTTAATAAGAAACTATAATTTACACTTTTGTAAAAGGATTAAATTTTAGTTCAACTTTAAATATCACAACCAATACTCAGTAAATTTAATCAATATTTTTTAATAAATTAAGTCTTGGTCTTTTAAAAGATTTTTGCCGCTACTGTCATTATAATTGTGAACACATTTATTTTGACCTTGAGTGAAAACCATCATTAAGAATAAGAATGCATTGGCCAACATCTTGAGACATAGGCCCAAGACAATAAAAAAATATGTGACAGATAATATGTGACAGGCCCAAGTTGAAAAATTTATAGATCACTCGATTAGTGTTAATGAAGTAGTGACAACTTTGCTGATGTTTACTAGTACGGTAAAATTATTTCACTTTATGTATAAAGTTAACAGAAATACACTAGTCAAGTCTTTTATTAATTTACAGTAGTCGATCTATATTGATTCCATCTCAGGAAGGAAAATTCAAACATTAACCACCATTCTTATATTAATGAGAAGCCTGCTAATTTCTATGGTATTAGGAAATCTAAGTGATTTTATGTGGTTGAAGCTTTTAAAAAATTAAAGCCTCTTCTTGTCTGGTTCGAAACTCTCACACATTTGAAATCGACTCTCACAAAGATTGACTCTCACTTGTAAAAACAAAAAATACCCCCGTTGCAGCAGACCTGCATACTCAGCGAATTTCAAATGCAAAACAACATATTTCAATCCAACATACCGAGATTCAACATGTTTTTGTAAGCTCCATAAGAATAACATGGGGAATGAGTATGCAGGTTTGCTGCTACGGGTATATTAAAACTGGGTGGTTTTAATTCAATATTTAGTTGATCTGAACTAGAAGAAGCCATTTACTAAGTTTTATCAAGATATGTTGAGAAATAAGCGAGATATAGAATTTTCTTTATTTCCCATAAGGTTAAAACATTGGGACAACGTACTGTGTTTACCACTTTCAATATCTCGGAAACCAATGGACATAGAGCAGTGATTCAAAATACTAAATTGTTTGTTTTTTTGAGCTGAATTCAATAATACTAGCAAAAATTGGATAATTTTTAATTTTCTATGTGAAAAACTCAAAAAACCCATTTTTGGGGGGTTTACCCCCCTTTACCCCCCCTTCCGGTGGTCCGATAGGGCTGGTTCATGAACTCGTCCGAGTGATTACCACTTTACACGTCTGTACCAAATTTCATGAAGATTGGACCATATTTACGGCCGCTATCTTGTTAACAGACATATATATATATATATATATATATATATAGATATATATATATAAATTCAAACGAATAGTGTTTTTTGCTTCTGGGGGCCCCAAAATAAAAAGTTAACATGGTCTTGGGCTTAGGTCTTACCATGAGACCTACGGTAATAGCTTATTCCTTTAAGGAAATTCGCTAACAAAAACCTCACTTGTAAAAACAAAATCTCTCACTCTCACAAAAATTGACTCTCACTTGTAAAACAAAATATACTGTTAAAACGTCTTTCTATTTTTAATTAATCACGCTGTTTTATAAATAAAGCACCAGCTATGTAATGTGTAAAAAAACTTCAATGAAAATAAAAACACCTTTAAAAACTTGAACATACACATATACCATATCCACATACGAGACTATGTACATACGATCATTACCAATGGCCCGTTTCCATCTTTCAAGTAGGTTTATTAATCGTGTTTTCCATTTACATCCAGCAAGTATAATACACATATAATGCTATTATATATTTATTACAAATTTGGAGAAATATAATTATAATATTATTATTAATTATTAATATTATTATTATTTAGTAATATAATATTATTAATATATCATTATTATTTGCGTACACTAAATGTAATTATATTTATTATGCAACATATTATGTTGAAAATATCAATTACAACCGTGTATTTATTAAGTATGGTTTAGTCTACATCGCCCGCCACGGACGACGGGCTGGGCGGGTGGGCGGCTCTATTGATCACAGACCTCCACCCCTCCACCCTCCAACCAACACACCCTCAAATTGCCCTTCATCTTTTAAAAATGTTTTTTTCAACATCAACTACCTGAAGCCTTCTTTCTTATATGCTTTATAAGATGTTTATTTTTTAGGTAGAATACCAATGTTAATGAATTTTTAGTTTTGGTGCTAAGATGTAACAAAATGCAAATTATATACTCAACTCTAAGTAAGTTTATTAGAAAATTTTTTTATGGATATAACCATTTTTCAAATTTATCTACATAGAGGATTGGTATAAATGGAACAGTAATATTTTTAACATCCTCTGTACTGATCATGTGTATTTTTGTAATCCAGCTACTTTGAGGTCACGAATTGTGGATAGTTATGAGCGATGGCTTGTAGACACGGTGTTCCTTAGTGGGGATTAACGTCCGCACTATTGAGTACTCGTTCATGGGACCATCCTCATAATTAGACCAGTTCGTAAATTGTTAACCGAGGCGAAATAGTGGTTCGGATCCCACGTTAAAATGTAGGTCCCTTAGTTGCCATTGGCTATTGGGCTATTAATTAACAGTCCTGTCTAAGGATATGTCGGCCTTAGTCAGTAACAAGACTACAAGATCGCGCCACAATAATCCTTCACTCATCTGTCATTCATACGTGGCTTAAAATACCTACCTGGGTAGGTCGCCATTTCAACTAATGTATCTAATGTATGCAAGGATTGTTAGTGACAAATTTTTTAGAATACCTGAAATGACACCTTTAAATTTACACCCTCTTTAAAAATTTTAAACCGACCTTTAAGCTTAATAATTTCCATAGTCAAGCACCTATACAATCTGAGGTTTGGTGTAGGCACCTAAAATCGCGGGCACCAAGTAGGGCGTGTGAGTGAGTGCGCTGCTGGCGTACTCAGATCGTGATCAAATAAACAGCTTGGTAGATACACTAAGACAAAAATATATTTAAATTAAAACTGCCTATAGAGTTCTTTGAATGTTATAAGTTATGTAACTTCCCCCCCCCCCCCCCCCGGGACTTGTTTTGCAGGGTCCTTCATCTCCACATCACGTTCGATCTTGGTGTTATTTAGCCATTCTTTAATTATTTGCTTTCAATATTAAATTTATGGAAATTCAGCATTGGTTTTTATTTTACGTTTTCTTTCTTAAAACCCCTTCCTGCCTGTCCTGCTTTCTTTAATTCATTTTTCATTTTATTTTGAGACTTCAAATTTTAAAAAGTAATTTGCAATGTAATTTTGAATGTTAACTCAGACTAAATATTAAATTTTCCTATAAATGTAACTTAAAAGCTATTTGCGACATATCCGCAAAATAAATTTAAATATTTAATTTAGTCTTCGTTAAGGGGCATTATATAACACGATTCAAAATATAGGTTTTATTCCAAATAGGCCTATATTTGAGATTTTTATGTTATAAGAGCAAATAATGTAAAATTTAAATAAAAACATTACATAAAAGTTGTCAACTGTAAAAAAGTGATAAAAATCAAAAATTAGTGATTAAATTAGAATTTCCTGGATACATAAATAAATCTTCTTCATAATCAACTTATGAGTGTTTTTACCATAACAAACACAACGATGCGTTGCCCATGAAATAATGATAAAACGCTTTTGTAAAAATCAATGCAGTATCACCTCAACATACGTTCATCTACGTTCAATCTTACTGTCACAACACATTCATTCGTCATGTGTTCGGCCTCATTGTTATTTTATTGTTAATACAACATCTTTGGTCATGTTTCGTCTCATTTCCTATTAAACATAAGATGTGTTGGATGGGATGTGATTGCTGATTGGGTTTAAAAATTAAATGTTCCATAAGTATTACAATTAGTACAGTATTATTAAGTCCTTTCTGAAAAAAATCCATTACAATCCTGTAAAAAAGGAAAACCAGATTAAAGAAAGTGGTCTTGTTTCAGATTGTCCGGCGGCCCGATGTCTTGAATAAACACCAAGGAAGCGCTTGAGCCGTAAGTACGCACTCATTTCTACGTTAATGTTTTGTTTGGTCTCATTTTTTGTTAAGATATCTCGATTATACATATGATACCGTACTATTAAGTGGTTAAGTTAAATAAAACCTCTGGTGTCACTCGAGTTCTTGTTCTCATTAGGGAAATTCTGAGAGGTAATAAACTTTGTTTATTAAGTATCTTATTTACATAACGTACTTAAATTTATGTATTTTATTCTTTTTCACAAAAGTATACTCTAATGAAGGATGGATCTTCAGTTTTGAATAAACAAAAAGTAATATAATTTTATTGTCAATGTAAATGCACGTAATATTGTAGAAAGCCATTGGAAAGTTGGCTCATAGGCTATACATTGGTTTCTAGGAACGAGTGAGGGGGGTTTGGTTTCGTGGGGCTCTTTGGCGTGACGAAGTGAGAGATTCAACTTATAAAAAGGAAAAAGAGAAACCGTAAAAATATAAGTAAATGAGCTGAGAATATGAAAACAACTATCGTTATGTTTTCAACCTTTTGAAAGTATGTTTTCAAAATTTAATATAGGATAAATAAGAGGATCTAAGTAGTGGTTTATTACGTGTTCATTATGTTCATTAAACTTGAACCATATTACAGTATCAAGTTACGTTCAGTAACTTCATGTGAACGTAAATAATTTTTAATTGATTTACAATACAACCTAATATGCAGTACTCTATTAGAAGATCAACTACAAATTAATTATTGTACCAGTAAAATTGACATAACTTCTTTCATAACTTTTTACTTATTGAAAAAAATCCGATAATTATGAAATATAAATTTTAACGTTATGCCGTTTATTTATAATGACGTCGATGAAAATGTGTATATTGTTCTATTTAACATTCGTTCTTCTGAATTTTATTTAAAGACAAGGCACGTTGGAAGGTGTTTGTGCTGGGTTTATGTTACCCGGGGGGGGGGGGGGGGGTGAGTTTGAGGATCCTCTCAGCAGTCGATACCGAGCAACTACAACCCCCAACCCCCAACCCCCTCCAGCCGGGTATCAAACAAACCCTTCTTTAAACCCTCCATCTGTTACACAGGAGGGGCGAAACCTTAAAATCAGTCTCCGCCGTTAAAACGGAAGTTAAAAATCGTTTTTTTCGATAGGCTATTTACAATCGCGATTATATTAACCAAAATAACGTTTCGAAATTATCATAAATAATTCAATGATTCAAACAGGTTTAATCGAAATAAAACCTAAACGATCACAAAATATGGTTAAAATAAGAACATCAACTTCTGAACATTGAGAAGATACACTTTGCATGACACTACGGTACTGCCGACACATAACATTGCCCATATAGAGACGAGTCGAACATGTCCTCCCTTCTATTATATCGCAGAAAAAATTTAAAACTGGAAGTTATCTTCAATAATACTCGACAAAATATTGGAATTTTCGAACCTTTTACCTATTTACGTACATTCACGTTTGGTTACACTGTCAAATATATCCATCACTTCTATCACGTTTCATTCCTAGAATAATCGTAATACCACATGAAACTGAATTAGCTAACAAAGCAAACTTTTGCAGTCCATAACTGACTGCCTGACTCTCGGTTTGTCAGTTTCTCTAATTGTAATAAGATAGTAAAAGGTATGGGTGTAACTGAAACCGACATTTTAATAAACGGTCAACAAAGTAATTTAAATTGTTCATTGAAATGAGTTTCACATTAATAACAATAAAACATATGTTTTTAATGGAAAATTATTATACTTATCAAATCGAAAAACATCGATTTTCAACTTTGATTTTAACGGTTGAGACGGATTCTAAAGTTAAGCCCCCATCTTTTACCCTCCAACTGTTACATGGAGGACTGCAGTCCCGACACGGCTACGTTGTCAGTTGAATGCTTTGTCGCAAACTAGCATACTCCGCAGGCTAGATAATTGGACATAAAATTTATTTTTACCAAATTTGGAAATACTGATTGGAATGTAACTAATGCAATGATCAATTATTACAAATATTATTATATTTTCTGTTTTTTATACATTTTATTTATATTTAATTTTCATTTTTATTTTTACAACTACCGGTAAGTTGTAATCTGAAAAGAAACTTTGTACTTCTCGGACTTTAAAGAAGTTTTGCAACATAACCCCCTTTGTCTTATAATGCACAAAAATAAATTGTTTATAAAAAGTCGATAAACTATTAAAAAAAAGAACGTGTAGGCAAATACGTTTTCTATTTATAATGGAATTCCTTGGACATATATCACTTGTTCATATGTTTTTCTACATATTGTTTGTTGTTCTATGCATATACAGTGGTTAAAATATTCATAGTTAACAAAACTATTAAAGTCAGTGTTCTAGTTTCTAGTTTATTGAATCTTTGTTTTATGGAGACAAACTAGTATTTTTAATATCCATAAATTAAGAATAAATTGAAGAGTCATGAGTCCGTGATATATATTTGAAATGAAAATACTTAAATTTAAAAAATAAGGAGAAAAATGTATATAACAAAAACTTTGGTCCGACGGCCTACCATAACCCGAAATATATCCTTTAAAGCATAATAACATATACTCAAGACAAAAAAATCAAGACTTTTTTCCTTTAGGTAATTCAAAAGTTGATAGGACAGGGCTTTTAACCCTAATACGTGCACAGAAATAACAGTCATTGCGCTCCTAATTGATGGTGGCCATAGCATTATAGCGCCACTGAATGTATAAAGACTAATTTTTTAAATTCTGGTGCAGTACTTTCCTTTTTTTTGGTAAATATAATATATATTTACCAAAAGTTATAATTCGTGAAATTCACTACAGTATTCGTGATCATGATTGTGTTAATGCGTATTACAGTATATAAACATTCATTATACGATTTCATTTCAGCATTAAATATTTATTTTTAAATACCCATTACAAGTTCCTTTAAACTAAATTTTCTATTTTTATTATCAAATCAAACAGAAAATCAAATAACGATCTTGCAATAAAAATAGTTAAATTTATATTCTCACGTTTAATTTAGTCCAATAATCAGTTGTAACCATGAGTTAAAACACAAATTATTGACGTATTACCAACTAACTACAACTGCAACATGCACGGAGGACGATGCGCCGTTCGCGCCGTCGCGACACAGACAGTTCAAATCTGGCGGGAAATATTCAGCCAGCGCTCTAGCGGAGAGAAGAAGAAGCCGTCCTGTTTCCGAGAGTTCATAGTCCATACCTCACTCCAACCGTTATAACTCGTTCTTGTCGGCAGTTGCCTGTCGACGAAGTCAAGTGCAACTGAAGCAGTGTGTTGTGCAAGCTTAGCATGTGTCATCATTTCGCTCCACATTTTTGTTGTTGTGCTGTTTCTGCTCTCAAGAATGCTGTGGATGTGATATGGGTCTCCGAACTATGAAGTCTGCAATGGATTAGAGTAAAAGATTCAAGTTTGTACTAGTGTGTGAGGACTACAGAATGGAGATTCTGCAGTGCTAGTGTGTTGGGGTGAGGTTTTCGTTATTGGAGCGCAGGCAGAGTATGTAGGTAAGTTTGTTAGGATTAATGAAACGTGCTGTATGATTAATTTACGTAATATCAGTCAACTTTTGCATGTGCTGCATTTTCGGTGGCATGTGTAGAATGTGTAGGCTAGTCTTTCTCAGTTAGATGAGTGAATATGGTGTGATGGCATGTCACAGACACAAAAGATAAAGAAATAAAAATAACCTAACATCAAAATCAGGGCTCTTTTAATTTGAGCCAACAAGTTGAATGCGTAGACGTAGGCCTAACGTTTTGTCAACAGTAAAGGTAGCGTTCTGTGTATTTTTCGGCTTATTGACACATTTTGTGGTTCATCAGTTAATGTAATTGCACTACTAAAACTTGACACTGCCTTTGTTAGGAACTGACATTTTTTTGGAATTAATTTTCGTTTGAAAAAGGTTTGTTCATTCTCATTCCTACACCTGTCATCTAAGTAGAAACTAATATCTTATGTAAATGTTTTCAACATAAGAAGTAAAAAGTTAATTGTTTATGTTTGTTTACTTTTACTGTGTGATTGCGTAATATTTAAATTGATGTTAAGTGTACAGAAAGTATTCCTTATTTAACTTATGCTAGGGTACATAATTACAGGAGATTATTATGAACTTTTGGACGAATCGAAAACTCCCAACTGAGGATTTTGTTTTGTAATCAATGCTGCATCGTAATTTGAAATCCCTGTTATGTATTTATATTGAAAATAAATAAATAAATAAAATGACCAGCAAACTCCTGTGTGTGATATTTAATTAATGAATTAATTTAATAATTTTAACTTCTTAAAATATTGTTTAATGGGTGTTAACTAGGTAATAAAAGTTTTATCTTATAATTTCATTATATTGTGTGCATATGACTGTGGTTGTAAATGTTATTAAAATAAAGTCTGTAAATCCACAGCAGAGTACTCTATTTAATAATAAATAAATTATATTTACTAATATAAATTCAATTAAAAACATATTTTACTTAAAAAGTTTTTTACTATGTATTCCTTATCTTCCTGTAACAAGTTCATTATTTTCTACATATTATTATTTTCCTGATTTAGGCCTATGTAAGAAATACGTTTTAGCGAGGAAAATGTTTTTCGTTTTTTAGCGAATTTCCCCTATAGGGAAGAAGCTATTACCGTAGGTCTCATGGTAAGACCTAAGCCCGACCATGATAACTTTTCGTTTTGGGGCCCCCAGAAGCAAAAAACACCATTCGTTCGAATTTTTATATATATATCTATCTATCCATCTATCTATCTATCTATATATATATGTGTCTGTAAGCACGACAGCGGCCGTAAATATGGTCCGATCTTAATGAAATTTGGTACAGAGATGTAAAGTGGTAATCGATTGGACGAGTTTGTAAACCAGCCCGATCGGACCATCGGAAGGGGGGGTAAAAAGGGGGATAAACCCCCCCAAAAATGGGTTTATTGAGTTTTTACATAGAAAAATAAAATAATCAAATTTTTGTTGGCACCATTGAATTCAGCTCAAAAAAACAAACAATTTAGTATCTTGAATCATTGCTCTATCTCCATTGGTTACCGAGATATTGAAAGTGGTAAACACAGTACGTTGCCCCAATTTTAACCTTATGGGGAATAAGTAAAATTCTATATCTCGCTTATTTCTCAACATATCTTAATAAAACTTGGTTTGTGGCTTCATCTAGATGAGATCTAATGTATTTCAGTCTAAAACCCCCGAAATTTCCATTTTTGAGGCAGCAAACCTGCATAATCATTCCCCATGTTATCCTTATGGGAAATAAAAAAAATTCTATATCTTCCTTATTTTTTAACATTTCTTGATAAAACTTGGTACATGGCTTCTTCTAGTCAAGATCTACTAAATAATGAATTAAAACCAACCAGTTTTAACATACCTGTTGCAGCTAACCTGCATACTCATCCCCCATGTTGTTCGTATGGAGATTACAAAACATGACAAATTTCGCTATGTTGGATTGAATTATGTTCTTTTGCACTTGAAATTCGCTTAGTATGCAGGTCTGCTGCAACGGGTGTATTTTTGTTATATTTTGGACATAGATAACTTTTTTGAGGTCTCTAAATTACGATTCTATTATATTCAATTATAGCCGCAAGAGATTAAGGTGTTTTGCAGTAAACCTTGGTCTTATTACCAAAAATTACGTAGTAATTTTCCCGATAAGTATTTCAAGATTTAAGAACTGTTGGACTTGCTGATTTATAATTTGTTCAATAATTTATGACTAAGGTCGTGTTATAATGTTTATTACCATGGGTTTGTCATTTCATTATATGTACTATGGGGGCAAAGTTTTCCATGGTAGTTAAATTCATTTTGTATTTTGAATTTTCACTAGAGAAAACGTGATAGTTTGTGTAAATTTTATTTTTCCAAATGTTGGTTACAACTGTATTAGCCTGGCCAAGTGGCCATCCTGGATTTATATTTGAATTAATAAAGTGGGTACAGTATGAATCGTATCACTTCTAATAACAGTCCACTTTGTAATTTTGCTATTATTTCGTAGAATAGAAGTCCATCAGAGAATCGTTTATATAGTAGCTGTAGGTTTGTTATATGTGTAAAAGTTGTAGTGGTTTTAATACTAAGCTCTTTTATCTCTCTTGTATTATTTGTTGTAGAATGTATGAAACAAATAAATATATTATTAATAAATAAAGAAATCTGATTTTTTCTTTTCTAACCACAATACCTTTACGTTTACATCCTAGCCACCTTTATATCCTATGCAATACACTTTGCACCTTTATTTCCTATACAAAGTGCAAAGTGTTTCATTTTAAATTTAAGTTTAGTTAAGTCATGTTTTTTTTTATCACTGAATGTTGAGATGTAATCTATACCTATAAAAGGCAAAGCCCTCACTCACTCACTCATTCACTCACTCACTCATCACTAATTCTCCAACTTCCCAATAACCCAGAAGGCTGAAATTTGGTTCACTGTTTCTTTAGGCATTAAATAGGAAAACTAAATGGTTTTCATCCTGATCTGACTCTCGGACTCCGCCATGGACCCTCTCAAAGATCTCATATTATCCTTATGGCAGAATACAAATTGGTGAAATGTTTATATTTAAACAGATGTAAAATGCAAGAAATTTAGTGGAATGTCAAACCAGCTGTCAGGAATAGAGCATAAAATAAATCACTGACTAGAGATACTTATAAGACCTTTCTTCCCCGTAACAGCTGTTAATGAAAGAGCTAATTTAAACCATTTATTTTATCTACATCATTAGAAAAAAATACTTTGCCTTTGTCTTTTAGAAAATTTCATTGATGGAATTACTAACATAGGTCTCACGACAAGACCTAAGCGCGAGACCATGATAACTTTTCATTTTGGAGCTCCCAGAAGCAAAAAACACTATTCAAACTATATTTAAAGCTGAAAACACAGTACATTGTCCCTATAGAAAAATTCTATATCTCGGTTATTACTCAACATATCTTGATAAAACTTGGTATGTGTTTTTTTGGTTCAGATTCACCTGATATTGTTTTAAAAGCACCAAATTTTTGAATGACTGTTGCAATAGACCTGCATACTCATTCCCCATTTTATTCTTATGGAAGAAATGAAATATGGTCATGCACGTAGTCTGGAGGTCTGCTGCAACGGGGGTATTTTTATGTTCAAGATAGACCCTAAAAACCTTAGAATTTTTTTGACATTAAATCAAGGCAATTTCTACGTTTTACATACATAAACTTTCATGAAACAGAAAACTGCTTTAGGATTCTCTAAGTACGCAAGGTCTGCTGCGACGGAGATTTTATATTCCTGCTTAAGGGCCACTATACAGTATACCATGCATGCGAGCAAATTCAACGATATTGGGCATAAGCCTTCCCAGGGCAGTTGCACCCTTGAGGCCTTTATCGGTGGGGCGCTGAATCTGCTCATATGTATAGTACAGGAAGGCCAAATAGAAATACCTCCTGCGGGGGGCAGCAATAGAATAACTCCAGTCGCAGCAGGCCTGCGGACTTTGAGGATTCCTGAAAACATCTTTCTGGTTAATGAAAGTCCATCTTCTTTATATTTGTCCAATACCACTTACCTATCATTGCTCAGCCCAAACTACAAGACTTAGAACCTTGGACCTTTGCATGGGCGATCTTAAGGGCGTAAGCATCCCCTAAGTACGGGTTTTTTAATTCAAAGTTTTAAGGGTTTTGGCGGGGTTGAAGTTTAAATCTTCCTACACAAGTGGAATGGATGATCTTTTGTTTAATTTTCAATGTTCATTTAACAAGCAGGTGGTTCAGCTTCACATATGGATACGATTTTACAGCTGATTTATAATTTGGTTACTTTCATAATGGTCTTATAGTTGTCTTGTTGATTTTTTAGGTGATATGTACTATGTTAAATATATAAAAGTTAAATTTAGTTTAGTTAGTTATCTTAAAGTCGTCATTCGTTTTTGTACCTCATCTGTTTAATCATAAACTCAGTATGTGGCCCTATCTTCATTTAGGCAGCGGGAGTTACAGTTTTTATCGTTAGCAAAGCCACGGGTAACTGCTAGTCACATATAAAGTTGAATTCTACCACCTCATATTCGCTTGTGTAGGATCGACATGAGGATATATATTAGTATTATGTATCCTCCTAGGATCGACACCATATACAACAAAAATAAATATAGGCCTAATTTGATTTGAATTGCGTTGTGAATTGCATTCTGCATGAGAAGGAAAATTTAACTTTAAAATCCTTATACTCTCTCGACCTTAAAATTCAAGAACAAAGTTGTCATATCCAAATGAATTAAATGGTTTTTGCATTTTAAGTTTTAAAATTAGTTTCGTTGAAAAAATGAATCCCTTCTATAGGTGAAGCCCCTCTTCACATTTAAAACTAATTGCAAAAGTATTGGTTCATAAATATTTATTTTGGTACGTTGTTAGTGACACATATGGTATCAAGAATCTTAGCAAATCTTTATTTTTAAGGTTAATTATCAATATAGTGCTTTTATAAACGGGACACTCTGAAATAAATTCCACTTGTGATGTCACGCAACGGTGTGTGTAAAATAAATAGAGCTTTAGTTGGAATTTGATTCTTTTGTGATTATGTCACGATAAGGTTGAGTCAGAACAGGAGGAATGTTGAGCTTGAGATTCTGGTAAAATGTTCAGTCCAAACAGATGACCGTTGCACACGAGACACGATGTTATTATGAGTCGTGTGATTCAGGTCACTGACCTGACCCATTCCAGTCTTAGAGCAATGAGTCCGCTGAGCTAAAGATTCTTTAAACAACCAGAAATGTCTAGGTGAATTAACCTCAAATATATAGTAACATCCTCCGTATTTATTATTAACTGAATTGTTTGGAGACACCTGTTTTTTTTTCGAACCCAGTTGTTACTTGAAATCATGTGCAAAGAGTTTTTAGATTGCCTAGAGTAAACAAATCATTATTCAGACACTCTTATCAATACAACGGTCCTAAATATTTCAACCAGTTACCGAGCGAAATCAGAAGTTGTTTGACCTTGAAAGCGTTTTCCGTAAAATTAAAGCATTGGCTTTACAAAATACCAGATGTAGATTATTTAAATAACGTTCTTTGCTAATAAAACCTTTTCAATTTTGTATTTTTTTCATAATTTTTATTTTATTCTTTCGATTAAGCAAGCAAAAATGTACTTGGTTTGCTAATATATATTTTTGATCTTGTAATTTAAATATTAAAAGTAACAACTGTTTGATTTCTGTTTAATATTGGTAATTTGAATTAGTTATTTAAGAATATCCTGTTTTATTGTAAAAATAGTTTTAGTTATAGTTTAAGACGCCACAAAGAGCGGCATGGTTTATTTTATTAATTCTTCAAAGGACTGGACTCAAATTCACCAACAGATTAAAGTGTTTTTATTTTATAATTCAAACGTTGTCACAACTACTTGAGACAGTGACAACGTAGTTCCTAGGTGATTTTTATTTTGTTATTTTATGTATACTTTATTGGGGGAATAAAGTCATTATTTCATTATTTCACTTTGAATTTCGTAGAAGTTATACCACATATAGTCGTACCATAAGTTATGCTTTATACGGTATAATAATTTATACCGCAAGTTATGCTATATACGGTATAAGAAGTTATTCCATAGTTTGGTTCAGGATATTAAACTTCCTAGGCCAATCGATAAATCGAATTGCTTGCAAGCAAATTAATTCGTAAAGGACATGACAGACGCGATGAGCAGCCTGTTATCATGGACCACTTACCCACATGCTGTTGAAACCACATCCGCATATACAACGATAATACTAGCCCTTTTGCAGTGTTTCTTATAAAATACCCGTATGAATGTTCCTTTATGCCTCCTACCAAAGCATTATTACTAACCAGTCTTGTTATTTATTATATTTTAAAATATATAAACACATATAATCAAACCAGCTTTAGGAATAAAAATTTGCCTATTCTTTTTTAGTTGTTTTTCTCTTATTTTGTATGCTGAGTAGAGAAACCTAAATTGAATATTACTGGATAGCGAATAAAAATAATATGGCAACGCAACGCAGCAACTAACTGTTGTGCTTTTCCGTGGTCCACAGGTGTCTGACTAACTGTGTCTGAATCTTACTCTTTTTCCATATAATTTTATTTATTTATCGGTGTGATTTAAACAAATAAAAATACATTACTAAATCTCATTGCTCAGTTTTTATGAAAAAAATTCAAAACAATTAACCGCTAGGTCATAATGGAAGTGAATATCAGCCATCAGTTGCTAGGGAGGCGCCGCGCCACCACCAGACCAAGGTCGTACTACCCCCCCCCCCTCTGCCCCCCCGCCCCCTCATCCCCTAGTCACTGTTTTATTACATAATCAATGTTTTTGCCACCCACTCCCCACCGCCTTTCAGTCCACCGATATTGTGCGGCTCTCATTTCGGCTGTTTTAGAATCAGTCTCCACCTTTAAAATCTATGTTGAAATCGATGTTTTCGGATTCGATATAATTGATTGAATTCTTTAATAAACACATGTTTATTCTTGTTATTAAGGTCGTCAAGCATTCTACAGTAATTTAAGAAAACATAATGGTTCCATTGTTCCTCCAAATTTGCAGTTTATAATTAAAGAAGAAAATTCTAAATTATATTTTTACATATTGGAGTTTGTTCAAAAAACTAAAATTCCAATTTAAAATTTTGTGGACTTGGCTGAATACTGAATCTATTGTTATTGATCCATATTTTGTAATATCTTAATACAATATGCTATTAACATTAAGGCTTCATGTATAAACAAAACAAAGCCTGAAATAAAAGAGTATAAAAACATTTCATTGTAAATAAACATTGTAGGTTATAATTTTAAAACGTCGATTCCAGTAGTTGTTAATATCCTATAGGAATTATAGAAACTAAAACCCTATATTATATTCAGGAAATGTAAAAATGTAGTTTGTTAACTAAATTGGTTTCGTATTAGAAATCGCAATGAGTCTAGGAGTGAAAAGTGGATGGATAGTAGTAGCAGTGGATTGCAGGTAGCACGAATACTTTTAGTAAAGAACGACACTGACAACGACTGACAATGAATCAAATGCAAGGTAGCGAAGGATGTGAAATAAGTTTTTTGTACGTAATGTCAGTTAAAAGCATAGTTGGATTATGATATCTCAATAACGTTAGAATGTACCTTAATAAGTTTTATTCACATAGTGTGACTATTACGTTTCATCCAGCGAGCACAGAAGCGCTGTGCTCGCTGGTTTCATCACGTCAGTTAAAATTGTAGTTGGGTTATGACCTACTGATTAGTGATGCATCTATTACGACATAGAAACGTTATTATGATTAAAGTAATCGAGATCGTAAATATCGAAAAACATCGATTTTAACGATGGAGACGGATCATAAAGTTTCGCTCTTATTACATTATATTCTGTATTAGATGTATTCGTAAAACATAAGATTGGTCACCATATTTTTAAATATTAGAATAATAAATCGACATTTAACTGTAGGATGAAGGACACTCGGGCATTCAGATAGCTGTAAACAAAAAAAATTTCTTCCGATATATATGTTCACAATGTAACTAGAAAACATGCGTTACAGCTGTAAAATATAAATTACAGGGAAATTATCAAATGTCTAGCAAAATAGATTTAGATAATTTTGCTAAATCTAAAAATAGTATTTAGATTTGCGTTTATAAACCTTTGATTGCGTTATGTACATACCGTCGATTGACGTGAAGTGAAGTAGAAAACAAAAGTCCCTGGAGTTTCGGTTTGTATTCAAACACGAATCGAGGAGGAAAACTAGTTCAAAGGTTGAATTGCAGTCCTTAGGTGTTAACCTGCGTTGATCAGTCATTAGTCCCCAATTTTGCACACAGAAGCGAATGAGGAAGGCGGGATTGTATATTGCTCTTGATTTCGTTGTAAAACGCAAATTTTCTTACTTAGAATATCAAAGTATCGAACAACTAGATATATTAAATTTTGGCGGCCTTTCCTAGATATTTGATCATTAAACCTGTTACCCACGGATATAGAAGTCGTGTTTCTGTTTCAGGCAGAGGATGGCCGACGAAGACGCGCTCGGAGACGAGTCGGACCTCTCGGACTTCGAGATCGACGACCAAATCAAGCATGAACTCAACTCCCTCATGAACCTGGAGTTCGACGTGACCAGCAGCGAAGATGACGAAGAGGAGGAGGAAAAGGAAAAAGAGCCGGCGAAGGAGGAGGAAAAGGAAGAAGAAAGGCGGCCGAGAGGGGACAGCCTGGAGCGGGAACTGGAGATGATGTTCATGTCGCAGCAAAAGGAAGTGCCTTGTGCGACTGAGGAGGGGGCGAGTAAAGACACGGGGCTGGAGAGCATCTCGGACAACGAGCTGGACGGTCCGGAGTCCGGGGAGTGCGACACGAGCGACGGGGAACTCCCGGACAGCCCCAGCATCGTGGTGACCGTCCCGGACACGCCGCCCATGGACGTCCAGGGGGTGGAGGACCTGTCGGGGTCCAGCGACGTGGAGCTCGTGGAGTACTTCGAGCAGCCGCAGAAACCCGCCAGGGAGATCATCATCGAGACGCGGGAGCCGAGAGAGCCGTCGCCGAAGAAGAAGGAGAAAAGCCCGACCAAGAGTAAAGAGAAAGTTGTGGAAAAAGTGAAAAAGGACAAGAAAGAGAAGGGTAAGAAGAAAGAGGATGGTGACTCGGAGGAAAAAAGGCGGATGAAACTTGAGAAGTATATGGCGAGGTTGGAAATGTACAAAGCCAAGTGTCGCGAGTATATGAAGCAGATCGCGAAAAAGTACGATCATTTGGAAAAGGATAAGAAGAATAAATTGAAAGAGAAAATAGAAAAGAGCAAATCGAAAATTTCTTTCGGAGAAGGAAAGTTGAAATCGATCGTGAGGGAAGTGAACAGAGATATTTCACCACAAAGTTCGACTTCGTCGAAATTCGATCACAGCTCGCATTCTTCCAGAGCTGACAAGTATCCGTACCCTCCGATGCACGACGAGCGCGGTAAAAGGAGCTCTTCCGAGAAGGAGCGAAAGTCGAAGCACAAAAAGTCAAAGAGAAGCAAGTCCAGAGAATTGAAGGAACACAAACTTTTGTACCAAGAATATTTGCAGTATTTGCAGCTGGAACGTGAAAAGTGTTTAGAGAGCGTCGCTGAAAAGCCCAAGAAAATGAAAAAGAGAAAGACGAAATCGAAGAGTCCTGAAAAAAGGAAAGAAGTTCTTGTTCCGGAAAAGAAGACCCATCGGCCTCCGATATTATCTTTCTCTGAGTTTTGCAACAACAGGGAACTGGTATCGCCGGACAGAGAGACGTCGAAGACCCCGAATAAAGTTAAAACTAGTCATGACTTAGAATCTAGGAAAGAAAGAACAATATCGATAGACTCGGCGGCGACCACTGCCACTGTCAGGAGCGATCCAGTGGACCCGACAGACGACGACAAGGAGCTGTTCATCACCATCACCGACCTCGAACATCAAGACAAACTGAAGAAGGAGAAGAGAACTATCGAAAAAGACAAAGAGAAAATAGAGTCCGAACTGCAAAAAGACCCTGAACTGAAGAGTATATCGGTTTTCACCAGTGTGCTCTTCAAGGGCGGTGCAGATTCAGAGGGCATTCCGTTCCTGTCTACAGAAGGCCGTCCGATCACTCCCAAACCCACCGAAGTGAAACCTAAGAAACCCTTCATTCAAGACACCGGCATCGATGAAATCTACGATATGAACGACGATCTCTCGAACATATCTCAGTCTAGTCTGTCACCGTCCAGGTCTCCGGTGCCTAAACTGCACAACAAGGCGTTGTTGAATTTCCTGGAAAACCAAAAAGAAAGGCAAGAAAGACTCAGGAAGTCTTCGCCGCTGAAGATCTCAAAATCGTCCAGATCTCGATCAAAAAGTCCTAGAAGAGAAAGGTCGAAGAAGCGGAAGAGAAAACATCATTCGTCGATTTCGACCATTTCACCGTCCCCGCCGCCTCTGAGACCGCGGTCCCCGGACCCCGTGTACAGGAAGAGGCCGTCCCCGCCCGCCTACCTGAAGGAGAGGTGGAAAGACTACCCTTCGCCTCCGGAACACAGATTGCCGAAAAGAGATCATCGACTTCCACCGGTCTTAGTACGGCGACGGTGAGTTGATTTTAATTGATCTTAGAATTATTCTGTTATTAATATAGTTTGTTGTGATTTAGTTGAGAAAGGATGCTGGTATTCCCGTGATTTAGTACCGTATCAATGTATTAAAAAAATTTGACTCTCAGGGTTGAAAAATGTTTTCAGACTCTGATCCATGAACACTTGTGATCTTTTGAAGGCTAGGGTCAAGGGTTGGTCAACAAATCTTTTTCAGAGTTTAGAGTTTTGCATTTCCTCTGGAACTGATTGATCTGTACCAGAATTCAAACAACGCACGCAGTCAGCGAAAATCTAATTTTCGACTGTAAACACGTTGGAATGTCCACAAACCAAGTGGTTAGTTATTGCTAACAGATAACATGTATAATATTCCTGGAATCAGAATGATTCTGATACTTCAAAACTAATAACGCAGTTTGGGTAAATAATCATAATGAAAAGCTCACCGCCCATGTACCTTTTATGGGTTCATCCATTCACATTCTAATCATTCCGCACATTCAGTTCAGTAGAACAGAACCTAGAGGCATCGACATATTTCACGTGTTTTAATCTATTAAACAATTCTCTCACGTGAATTCGCTCTTCATTCGGTAAAATTGATATTATTTAAGGAATAATCGGTTTTAATAATATTTAGTATGGCATATTCTGTGCGCGGGGTGCGGGGTGGCGGGCGGTGCGCGCGCCATATCGATCTCAGCCCGTTCTGTTCTGTTCCTACTGTACACAGCTCGGCTACCGCCTACGTTATTTACCGCATCTCGTCCGGCTTCCGGTCGCTCGAAACTGACGAGAGTCGCTCGATATCGATCACGCGTCCCGCGAGCGGTCGTCGAGCGAAGTGTCGAGTGTCTATTTATGGTGCCCGGTGTGTGCGGGCGGTTTGTGTCGAGCATGTGAGTGCGGAGTCTGGAGAGTTGCCGCGATGACGGCGGCGGCCGCCCCCACGGTCGGGACCGCCGTGATAAGGACGATGGTTTGAGGCATGTTGGTCACTGATAACAGCGTTATCGCACTCGAACAGATTCTCGAAGACCTCGAAGGAAGGTAATGCCATGGGCAGATTTAGGTCGTAATCTTTGGGGGTGCCAGTATGTGGGCTTAGGGGTTATGAGTTCTTTATGCATATATTCTGAATCACACATTTTAAGGTCTATTTCAAAAACCTATTTTTTTATTTAACAACAACCCCCTTTAATTTTTTGTTATAGATCATTTAAATCGTGAAAAGCACCGATCATTTGTATTTGTAATTCGTTTTATGAAATCTGCTATGTTAATGTTATTGATTTTCGTGAGAAAAACATATTGAGACTCTAAAAATACTTTCTTTACAAAGCAAAAATTGTTCGGAAACCGAGTTTGAAATGAACATGACGAATTTAATCAAGTGACATTATTTTGAGACATACTTCAACAATTAAAATTTTGTAACAAAAGGAGGGGATGAAAAATAAATAAATCAAGCAAAACATAAAACCAAATAAAATTGGATGAAATCATATTACTGTATTAACATGTTAGAAAGTTATGTTTGAAAACTTTTTCCATTCATTTTTTTCCACGAATTAATTAAAATATTCTGATTTCATTAATTTACCTTTTACTTTCCAGCCAAAACGAGATGTAACCTAGAAGAAATACGTTAATTTTGAAACCTCGCAACTTTTGTTAGAAGTACCTAAGAATGAATAATACCCTAAGTCCCCGTAAATATATGAGGCGAGCTCTAATGGCACCTAACGGGAAAAGGACACATATTTTGGTTTTTCGTAAAAATCTTTCTAACTAGTCGCAGGTAGAAAGTTCTAATGTATAAAATAAAGCTTATTAAATTTGCTAAAAAAAGGTTCTTTACATTTTTTGTACCTCTAATGGTTACCGAGTTAAGGGCGCTAAAGATGAGATTTTTTTTTATCAATTGTCCCTTAAAAATAAACCATTTTTGTATTTTTACTATGAAAAAATAAAATAAAATTTTCGTGGTTACCTTTAAAATTATCTAAAAAATTCGGTATTTTGAATCAATGATTGTTGTCCTTTGGTTACCGAAATAATGACAGCGGTTATCCTTGCGGGGAAAAAATTATATATCTTGCTATGGTATTATTACATCTTGCTCATTTTGCAATCTAGAAGAAAACTTGATTTGTGGCTTATGATAATATCTATCTATACAGGGTTAGTCTTCTAAGCCGCCCACAACAGATTTTAGACATACAAAGACGAACAAAACCCGCTAAATTATACCCAAGGAACAGCGTAAAAATATTTCTAACATTTTTAAAATACAGGGCGTTCCAACAACCGGGGGTCATGGGTTTGAATCTCAGAATTTTTAAACGTAAACGTATCTTACATACATATACATAATACATCGGTTTTAAGCGTTAAGCAAGACAAACAGCTTATGAAAACAAAACTCACTTATTCTTATTATTTTCTAAACGGCGGCGGCGGCCGTTTTTGTGAAAACTTTTCGTATTTATGAATACCATGTATCTTGAGAACCACCAAAGATTTTTTGTTCTGTTTGAAAATGTTTAAACTTGTAATTATAACTCGGCTTTAATTCGATATACGAAATTCTAACATTTAAATACCCCCTTCGCAGCACATCTACATTCCCAGTGAATTTTTCACTGAGAGCAAAGACTAAGGTGAATTTTTCACTTTTTTTACTAAGAAATATTTTTCATATGTGAGCTTAATATAACAGCAAAAAAGAAAACCTCACACTAACAACGTCTAGCAAATACGAAAACAAACCCTAACAACATTAAATAATAAAATATTTAGTTTTATAATAATAAATATTTCACTCGGCAATCCATATTTAGCCGATATTGCATATAGATATCATCCTACACTTATTCTCTTCACTCATTTTCGTCTTAAATAAAAACTCACTGGTTGGCTTCTTAATGGGGGTAATATAGTAAATAATATTCACAGTACAGTTACTTTGTCAAAACTTTGTACAGTTTATTAAATGAGCTTTAGTTATATAAGACTGAAAGTAACAAATTTATATGATAGCAAATCTTTGATTTCTTGTAATTACAGTACTAATGTTTGTTTAAGGAAGAAAAAGGAATATAAAATAGCAGATGTAGATACTACTCGAGTAAAATTATGAATCTGTAATCAGGGACGTAGCTAAGGGGGTGGTCCATGGGGTCCGGACCCCCCTCTCCCCGTTAAATATAAAAAATAGTAGAACCCCTCATAACTGGCCACTACGGGTCTAAGCCTAGGCCGGATAACGACTTGGCCGGATAATCCATCCTATTGTGAAAACGATTAATACCTAATTAATTATTCATAGCTAATGTTTTAAGTCCTATGTAAAGCTATAAGTGTATTTTTGGGATAGTTAAAAATACAGAGGTTAGTAAAACCAACACAGCACGTCACTTGAACACTGATTTACCTAGTTTTGATTTGATTTTAAACTAAATCACTTCCCCAATCAGTGCTGGTATTGGCTACCGCTACAGCTTCCATCGGTATATTTGCCTAACATTCAAAGGGACTTGAAGAAAAAACAATCAAAACCCGCACTGGATATTATACATCAAAATTCAAGAATCATCAGGGTCTCCCCCGGAAAGTGTTGAAATTATTTAAGCCCCAATGTTGTTAAGGTATTCTATACCCTCCAAATCCGCGGTCATCTTTCTGGGGCCCCCTCTTCCCAAAATCCTGGCTACGTCCCTGCTGTATATCCATAAAGACCTACTGTATTTATTAATAAAAAGCAACGGTTATTTACGTTATAATCTATTGTTACTCAAACGAAATCAAATAGATTTTAAAACACACCAATTGATTTATGTGATCGATTTTGTGTGGATTTTTACATGGTCCGAACCAAACGATCCTATTTTGTTTGACTTGACTTCCTTTTCATTTACTATTGCGCTCTACAATACTTAATTTTATCGGGTTTGTTATAGAAAACCTTATTTCAGATTTTACAAGGGTTTGTATAATAATTCGGTATTATGCTAAACCAGTGAGCAAACTACGCACATTACCTAGGTAGGTGGAACGTAAGAATCCGTCTCCACCGTTGAAATCTAAGTTGAAAATTTATATTTTTCGATATTTACAATCGCGATTATGTTAACCAAAACAACATTTCGATATTGTTATTATCGAAACGATAATTTAAAGTATAGATGATTATCTGCATGATAGTTCAGTAAATGAACAGTAATTCTGACAGGTTTAATCGAAATAAAACATTAAAGATCACAAAAACATTGTTAAAATTACTGTGTAATTACATAAACTTGAGCTGCAACTTCTAAACATGGAGAATATACACTTTGCACGACACTTCGGTACTACCGACGCATAAAATTGGCTAGGTACGAGTCGAAGATGTTCCTCCTATTATTATATCGTAGAGCAAATTAGAAACTGGAATTGTTGAACCAGGTAACGCATGTTGCTGAAGAAATGCTAGGTTCGTGATTTACCTGCGATTGAGTGAAGTTACAGCTCCACATAATATGTTAGCCTATATCTTCAATGTTATTTTACTCGACGAAATATTGGAATTTTCGAACAAATTTACTCACATCCAAGTTGGTTACACTGCCAAATATATCCCTCACTTTAATCACGTTTCATTCCTAGAATCTTCGTAATACCGAATGAAACTGAATTAGCTAACAAAGCAAATTTTTGCTATCCATATCTGACTGCCTGACTCTAGGTTTGTCAGTTTCTCTAATTAGGATAGTAAAAGGACTAACTGAAACCGACATTCTAATGAACGGTTAAAACTGTAACCTAAATTGATTTTTCAAAAAGTTTCACCATTGGCTTTATACCTTCTTTATAATCAATGGTTTCACATTAATAACTATAAAACATACACACGACGATAATATCCGTTCGGATATTGTAGTAAAATACTTTAGTATATGATAAGAGAGGTAAAAATAAGAAAAATAGTTCAAATAAACATGGACCTTAAAGTGTTTCGTTTTCCGTCTGTGTGTCTGTGATTTTGGACGTATTTAACTATTTCCATCTATCTATTCATCTATTTCCGTTTTAAAGGAAATAGATTATTTATATCAAATCGAAAAATATCGGTTTTTGACATCGATTTTAACGGGGGAGACGTATTCTAAAGTCGCGCCGTTGCCGCGTGTGTTTGTGAAGGGGTTTCATCCCCTGAATCAGAGGTTCGGTTCAGCGCGGTTAATTGGACGGTTTGCGTGACTTGGGGGGGGGGGTGAAGTGGTGAAGGTCAAGGTCATTGTTGGCTCTTATCAACAAGTGTTCGGGGTGTCTCCTGTCAGCTTTCGTCTAATCTCAAGAACGGCGCTTATTTTCATTTTTATTCATTTATTTATTTACTTACAAGCATTATAACTGGTTTAAACCCAATTACGATAATGCAGAATAAATAGATATTACATAGTATTTATATATTATACCAGGTGTCTCACCTAAAGTGAACCAATATCTAACTTTTTATTATAAATCTGACACAGAATTTCTTATGGGGGACTTCCCTTTATTTTTAAAGCTGCTTTTTTGAGTCACTTCGAAATTTAAAAATATGGCCGGCGTTTTCCACTATGGCGGACAACTTTGATTTTTCTTATGGAACACCCAATATTTTATGACGTTTTTGGATTTTATATATAATTTTGGTAACTTTTTATTCTTTCTCTTTTTCCTAAACCTAACGGTTAAGGAGGTACAAGCAGTTAAAGTTTGATTTTTCCCCATATACATTCCCCATACACATTCTGGTGGAAATGTCCACATCTTGAATAAATTAACTCCCATTACATGCACTGGAAAATATCTGGTTCATAATACATACACAGTAAAAATATATGTAGACTAACATTCTTAAATATAAATATACCACAAACAAAAATTTGTTAACATAAATATACATATACATAAACATAAATTTTCATATTAGTTTCAATGCAACCAGTATTGATTGTAATGATTTTAATAACTTCACACCTCGTCGTTAACAACGATAACCAAATAGTACCTACTCTCAACAAATAGTTTATACCGCGTGAAGAGTAGCAAACAGACTTTTTAAGTTAGCCTGTTTAACTTATGAACAAGGATTCGATATTCGTGAATATAGATTCAGTTTTTCAATTTTCTATTTCGGTTTCAAGATTTGAAATCTCTCGATTTAAACATCTTTGAACCGAACTTTACTATCACTGAAGTGATTTAAAACGTCTACTAGCTAAATCGGTACAGCTGATCCTAAACATGAAGAGTTTTTTTCCTCAGTGTCTTTAGTTACTTGTAAATCTTTGGGGATGTCAAAGATAAATCGATGTATCGGAACAATCGATATTTTTCACTTGATATATTGAAATATTGGCATCGATATTTTGGTTTTGAAAAAATCGTAAAAATAGATTTTTATCCTCCGATATATCTGCATTTTTATAATTTAAAAAACTGATAAAAAGATCAAAATTATCTAGTTTTGTATTGAAATACTAAGCTTACTAGTTTTTTATTTTCGTAATTCACAAGTTTACGTAAATATTGCAAACGTTTGGAACCTGCCAATATGGAAATGTTCGTACCTGAGAACCAGAGAATGTTCGTGTAAGACACAGTTCCTCTAAATAAACTAAAGTAAATAACGTCATCCTATTCCCATCTCTCATACCTTCTGCTGATTTGAAAACATCACAACATCACTGATTCTGCTCCCCCAAACTTACCCTATAACGTTTACCGGTTTACCTCTAATTATTTGCGATAGCCCAAGAGTATTTTTTAATACAGATTTGTTGAGAAATTTTTATTTTTTGACTTGACTCTGAAAACTATTCTATAATGCAGAATCATCTTTTCTGTCATACTGAAATTAACCAGTAAAACCACTAACCATTTAATTTTCATGATTTATAACAGCATGGCTACTGTCATTTCGATGATTGCAAATAGTATCTTTTTTAAATTACACCTCGCTGTATCAGGTTTCGTTATATCGCAATCATCGATATTTCATGACCAAAATCTATTTGATATCGATACATTTCTTTCGATACATCGAAAACGTGATGTATCGATATGTTGGGAAACTTTTCCATCCCTATAAAAAACTGTGTCCTTGTCCCGGCAGATCCCGGTCGCGGACCCGCAAGGTCCACCGCAGCCGCTCCAGCAGCGAGGAGCGCCACTACCGCCGCTTCCGGTCCAAGTCCCGGTCCCGGTCCCGGTCCAGGTAACATAACATTCAATTTTTAGGATTAGAAATTGATAAATCATTAAAATGGAATGATCATGTTGAAAAATTACCATAAAAAATCTCTTATGGATTGTACGCTTTGATTCGGTTAAAATATTTATGTGAAAAAGAAACTGAAGGTAATTTATTTTTCGTATCCATTCCCTAATATCCTTTGGAATATCAATTATGGTGCTCCTTTAATGGAAATGGACAATTTTACCATACCAATTTTACCTTTTTTTTTTTTACTCCATACTTAAAATGCAAAAAAACCTTGTAATTTGTGATTTGTAACCCCAAACTTCAGTAACAGAGCATTTTAAATCTGAAAGTATCATGAGAGTTTATGGCATGTATGTCTTTGAAACTGTCATATCAGTAAGAAACAGATTGCAGGAGTTGGAGTTGGTTGGTGATAATCATCAATATCCCACAAGGGATCGGGGAAGCCTTGCTACCAGTCCTCACCGTTTAGAGCTTTACAAAAGATACCAAAATACGCAGTTTCAAAATTTTTTAATAAACTGCCAATTGATAATAAAGCAGAAGTTTTGTGTAACAAATTTAAAGGCAAGCTAAAAAAAATCCTTATCAACAAAGCTATGCACTCTTTCAATGAATTGTGATATCATTTTCAGGCTATAAAAAAAAATAAAAATTCTAAATCATTTAAGAAACAAGACATTTTATTTTTTATTATAAAGGTTTTTTAATATTATCTATTATTTTAAGACACTATTCATGTATACTTGTTTATACTGTATTATGAATAAAGAGAATTTGATTTAATTTGATTTGATTTTGTTAGGTCCAAGTCGAGGTCCAAGTCTCGCAGCCGGACCCGTTCGCCCCCCGTGCTCACCATGGTGCAGCTGTCGGCCGCCGAGAAACGGCGCAAACTGCGCGAGGACCACGAGCGCGCCCTCGCCTCGCTCCGGGAGACTATCAGGAAACCGCTGTCGGTCAGTAGAACCAGAACCGTTTGATTTTTTCTTTTTCCCCCTTATACCGAAGAACATGTAGAAAGTGTTGATTTCGTCAAAATTTTCGAATTTGAGTTGTTAGTGGATTTATTAGGTAGGTATAAAACCGTGATATCTCCAGGTGTTTTTAATCATCTTTTTTTAAATTTTATTTTTTATTTTATTTACATTTTTGTATACCATACCCTAAAAAACCCATTAAAAACTACAAAATCAAGTATCTCAAAAACGGCCTTAACAATTTTGAAAAAAATTTCATGGTTTTTGTGCTTTAGATGACTGACAAAATGACACCATCTGCATGTTTGCAAAAATTCGGGTCCAAAAGTTATGGGATTTAAATGTTAAAAAATTAAAAACTTTCAGTTTTACTTAAATTATAATAGTTGATCTAAATATACTTGTAACCAATGAGTTTGGCTTGAAAAATAGTCCAGTACTTTGAATCGTAGTTATAGTTGTTAGTCTACGTCAACTGATCGATGTTATATTTTGTATACAGGATTTGCAGTTGTCGTCTTCTAAAAAATACTTGGGCAAGTTTCAGTAAAATGCATATTTTTAGGTATAAATAACTCTTCTATAAAAATTAACATGCCCAAAAATGCCTTGTATTCCAGCAAAGCACCTGCCAGTAGAAATTGCAAGGGAGTTGTAGAAATTTGAGAAGTGGGAAAATCATCTTAATTAAATTTCGGCAAGAAGTCAGCAGACTTAACAAACTTAAACCTGCTGAGCAGTGTGTCCACCAGTACCTTCAGAGATATTAATAAATTTAGTATTTATTTCGTGGCAGGAATTAAATTACACAGAATAAAATATTATGTGGGTTCATGTACTTGTGTGATATCACATTTCCTCAATGCATTTTGTACAAGGATCATAATATGAGATTTTAATAAACATTCTTCACTAAAAGTGTTCTTTCAATATAAAACTGTGCTGGCTTTTATTATTGAACTTGTAATGTTCATCATAGTGAAAACCATGATTATTAAAATAGAAGCTGACTCACATCCAACAATCTAGTGTTTGTTCACTTGTAAAACTCTGATTAAACTAAACATATGCTTTGTATTTGCTCTATGAAGTAATTATTTCAAATTAGGTATTTCTAAAGCACCAAGTTTAATGGTTTGTACATGTCTTTACAGGTTCAGCCTATATAATAAATACTATTTTTCTGCAGTGTTTGACGCATATCACATTTATTTATAACTTACAAATATCCTGAAAAGTTGTAATACATCGTGGGTTAGGTGTTGAAAGATGTTCAAGCAGAAATCGACATTACAGTTAATTCTTTTGAAACATTTACAGTGATGCAAAGTAACTATTTTTTCCGATTTCAGAGCACTCCATTGTCGATCACCATAACCAACCATGGAGACAACTACGAAACCATCCGAGACAACTACGACCCGGTCGTTATGAATGAGGTAGGACCGAGCAGAAACTGGTGGGAGTGACTAACGCACTTGTGTTCTCAACTGTATGTTTAACATCCATGTACATGTGTACATAATACTATTTATTTTGATATTTTACAATTTTAACTGTAAATTAATTGTGGTATTTATTTTAATTTATATTTTGTAATAAATTTATTTTTAGTATGCATGTGTTTTTATTAGATTTTTATGATTTTGCTTGTTAGTTACTTAGTGTTGGGTTAGTGGGGCTTGTGCATGGCTTAAATGTGAACTGTGAAAGAAGAAAGAAATCTATGAATTCGGACGTTTTTAAATTCTTCGTTATGGTAAGTGTGATATTTACAAAAGTTCAATAATTTTAATCTTAACTTTTTTCACTGCTTTCAAATGTATTAATTGCTTTCTTACGATAGGATTTATTTCAAGCTTTGTTATTACAATAGTTTATTTCCTTTTTGTAATATCAAATGGTGAGAACTAAACCTTTCTTAACCCTCAAAACTTAAAGTTATTCTACTTTTTTCCCTTCTGCAGATACATTTTACTCTTTCTTAAAGCTGAACAAAAATTTTTATTTTCACAAATTTCAAGATTATGTCTGCCTATTTTTTAGGATTTGGAATGAATAAGTGATATCGGTGGTAGGCTCGTTGGAATATTTGGCCCTATTTTTTTGGTTTGGTATTTTTTTATGGGCTGCTGATTACCTTACATCATAGTGAATAGAAAGAGTCTGACCTTAACCCTGAAAAGAAAAATTTCAGAAACTTGTTCCAGGGTAAACAAAAATACATAAAGTCACTCATTGTAGCAGTCAATCAACTAAACAAATAGATTTTCATTGTAAAACTTGTGTGTATCAGAAGTTTCAAAACTATGTAAAAAATAATATCTTATTAATTATCAGTAGGTCGAGTGATTTTTTAATTTTTGATTTATCTGCATGAGCAAAAAAAACTTTTGTATATTTAGAGTCCGGTTATGGGGTAGCTGTTTTGAAGTTTGCTACATTAACACCAGTATTTAAATTAAAACCGCTTGTCAACATATATGATAGTTCGTTATGTGGTCCTAAGGCCGTTTTATGTACATACAGTGGCAGAGAAGGTAGCTGTCGCCTTGCAGCCGTGGGCCTTATTTTTGAAATGAAAAGTTACTGCGCTGTAAGTAGCCTATTTTTATATTTGTATTTTTTGATAAAAATTCATTTACAAATGTAAAATTATAAATTAGACATTTTGATCATCTAAAGTGGTTTGCTTTTTGGACCTGGAAAACAAGTTCCTGAAGTTTGTGGGTGGATTTCAGGAATCACTGCAGTCAGTATGTACTCCCAAATATTCAGTGAAAGAAAAAATACCCTGCCATTTATACCGTCAATAATAGACTTATACATAAAAGAATAATGTGACTGTAAATAGTATGTTACGTTACTAGACTGGTAAGTGCTGTTTTACCGGATGAGCATGATAATTCCCGCGCAAGCCAAAGGTGAGCATGGGATTTTCATGGAGTACAGTAAAACTCACAGGGTAAGTGACATACGATACTTCACATCATACTACTCAGAAAAAAAAACATATTTTTAATCATAGCATTTTTTTGCATAAACCATTACGTTCCAAACCATTATGTTTTTTTGCATAAACCATCTATTCTCCAAACCTAACCCATAATAAACAAACATATTTGCTACATCTACCAGTGCCACCACTACATTTCTCTTAAGTAACCTATAAACATGCATTAATCATCGGTTTGCTGTAATCAGCTGATTTTTTCGATTGTTTAATTCCGTTATTTCCGTTTCCGAGTGCACAGTAAATTTACTGTGCACTTCATTGTAAATTTACCGAGCAGTGATCCCCGATTGGCAAAGAGTAAATTTCCAGCCAAGTGTAAGGCACAGAAAACAGATGTTTCTGTGTGGTATGATGTAAACATTATTGTCCGATAGGATATGACTTTTCAAAATAATTAGCATGCAGAAATTGAGATACTATGCTAATTGCTACCATAATAGTGGGTAATTTATGCTCAGGGGTATTTTTTTCTCTCACCATTAGGTTGGTATAATTTGGGGGTATTTTGGTGTTCATTCTGGTCTCTTGATAAAGTCTGAATGCTCCTTCATTGGGTACCTTATAGAACAGTGTTTCTCAACCAGTGGTACGCGAAGGGCTTTCAGGTGGTACGCAAGAGATTGAAGAAGCAGTACAAAATAAAATACAACGATTCCGAACGAACGCTGCCCATCGAATAGTAAAGTCACACTTAATACCTTATCCCTTTATTAACTTTTTTAGTATTTGTTTTGGTCATAATATGTCAATTTCTTACCATATTTTAGGAATTATTGCTTCTCTTTCATTTTAAAAGTAATTCTTTTTACAAAACATTTTCGTATTGAAAAATGTTCTTTCCATAAAAAAATACCACAGTGTTAATTCGGTGATAATACTATATTTGTTAGTTGCTTACGAATTAATAACCAAATGTGTTTTCTACTTTGAGCATATACAGTCTAGTTATGTCGATCTGTAATAACCAGTTTTGTATTATGCTTAAATACACAACATAAGCCTAAGTGAATGACTTGGAATTATTTAACTATGTTAATTTTTCAATATAAAATGTACAGTTTAAAAAAAAACAGACATAAATTATTTTCCCCACCTATCTAGACATTTTTTAACATTAACGAAATTCATATTGGAATTCATACGATTTTTTAGCCAAAATGACTATAAAATTATTAAATATTATCCAGTTTTTAGCCCCTGAGCTGTGCAATCAGTGTAAGACTATATTACGTACTGTCAAATTAATGAGCAGAGCTGATGTGAACACACAATTGGTCAAAATGTCCTTATAATCAAAATACGATCTAAACATTTACATTGAGAAGAAAAATTAAATTTAGCTAGTAAAAACAAAACCGCCAAAGCGTAACTATACGCTTTCATTCTTGGAGGAAATCCCTCAGTGATGGAAGGAGGGGGGGTCCTTGCGGTGGTACGCGAGCATCAAAAGGTTGGGTAACACTGTTATAGAGGAAACTCTTGTAAATATTTTCAAGTCTTCTTTAATCATTATTTTCTTTATCAATGCGACAGAATCATCCAAATCTCTTCTATTTACTTTACTTACAGTTTTAGCGAATTTCCCCTATAGGGAAGAAGCTGTTACCGTAGTACTCATGGTAAGACCTAAGCCCGAGATCATGATAACTTTTCGTTTTGGGGCCCCCAGAAGCAAAAAACACTATTCGTTCATTTTCATAAATATATATATATCTATATATATATATATGTGTCTTTAAGCACGATAACTCGCGTAAAAATGGTCCAATCTTAATGAAATTTGGCATGGATGTGTAAAGTAGTAATTATTCGGACGAGTTCGTAATCCAGCCCAATCCGACAACCGGAAGGGGGGGTAAAGGGGGGTAAACCCCCCCAAAAATGGGTTTTTTGAGTTTTTTACATAGAAAAATAAAAATAATCGCATTTTTGTTGGCACCATTGAATTCAGCTCAAAAAAACAAACAATTTAGTATTTTGAATCACTGCTCTATGTCCATTGGTTACCGAGATATTGAAAGTGGTAAACACAGTACGTTGTCCCAATGTTAACCTTATGGGAAATAAGTAAAATTCTATATCTCGCTTATTTCTCAACACATCTTGATAAAACTTGGTAAGTGGCTTCTTCTAGTTCAGATCTACTAAATATTGAATTAAAACCACCCAGTTTTAATATACCCGTAGCAGCAAACCTGCATACTCATTCCCCATGTTATTCTTATGGAGCTTTCAAAAACCTGTAAAATCTCGCTATGTTGGATTGAAATATGTTGTTTTGTACTGGAAATTCGCTGAGTATGCAGGTCTGCTGCAACGGGGGTATTTTTTTACATAGATGATTTTGGCTTTTTTCAGAAATTATTTTTTATAAAATTCATACTGCAGATGTCAGGACCAAAGAAAACTAGATTTTAAGGACCACAATTCATTAAAACTATGTTTTGAAAAAAAAAATCCTCTTATTCAAAGAGCATCCAACCATCTGCTAGACCTAGCCAAGAATTTACCATCTCTCAAGTTTGATGATTTTGAAGTTAATTTATATTAAAATACCACATTTTCCCATTTAAATTGTTTTTTGTTGGTTGCATTTCCATTAAATAGAACGTTGGTTAGTCCTTCAATAGCAATGGTCTAAATGTAGAACTACATTACTATAGTAAATGATAAAAATAAAAGAATGGATAAGTTTAAGATAAAAACAACTGGTTTGTCCAACTTTGTCTTGATTTTCATAATTTTAAGTCACAATTCCATCATTCATAAGGGGACTGACCCATTGCTAAAATTGATTCTACCAAACTATTTTTTGCAGATGGGATTATCTCCAACCCGCTTGTAGATTTCCTAAAATTTCAACCAAAATACCAAGGTCCACTCACGAATATTGTTTTATCTTAATAAAATATTTATTTTATATGTGATCAATAAAGGGGGAAAGACATATAATACATAGAAAAAACCATGGTGCATCAGCCAGTTTTGAAATCGCTATTGTTTTTTCTTATTTTTTATTCTTTTCTGTTGTGTATGCTAGTTCAATTTTTTTTTATTTGCCATCAACCTTTAGTAAAACCCCGTGTTTCCTCAGGTGCCAGTGCCACCGGGACCTGCAGGAACCGAGAAACAAGTGTCGCCAACTGAAATTAGTTACCAACCGAACACAAATTATCCAACCACCTTAATGCAGGCTCACTCCATTTCTCAGAGTTACATCTCTCCCACCCAGCAACCGATTTACCCTCCTGGCACAGAACCGATCATTTCCGCCCCTCCTCAACCGTTTAATCCTCTAGTACCCCCACCCTCACAACCGTACAACCATTCTTTCCCACCACCCTTACAACCACTTAATCCTCCTCTTCCACCACCCTCACAACCAATCCTCAATCCTCCCGCGCCCCTACCAGTTCCCTCTCCCGCCTCACAACCTTACGCTTCCCCTCCTCAACCAATTAATCCTCCACAACCATGCAACCCTCCTCTACCAGTCCCTCCACAACCATGTAACCCCCCTCTCCCACCACCCTTGCAACCATGTGATCCACCCTTACTCCAACAAGCTCCCCCTCCCACCTCACAACCTTACATCTCCCCCCCTCAACAAAATCCCCCTCCAGTCACACAACCCGTCAACCCACCTCCTCAACCGTTCAACCCTTCTGTCCCCCCTCCTTCACAACCATATACTCCTGCCCCCCAACCAGTCCCCCCTCCCTCCATACAACCATATACTCCTGCCCCCCAACCAGTCCCCCCTCCCTCCACACAACCGTTCAACAATGCTCCCTCTCAACTTCACCCCCCTGGTACACAACTAGTCCCCCCTCCCTCCACACAACCATACAACACTGTTACCTCTCAACCATACCCCCCTGGCACAGAGCCTGTCAACCAATCTCATTCACAATCAGTTATTGCTTCCCACACCCAAGTGTTCTCTTATGTTAGCCAACCACTTTACCTGAATCCCTCTCAAGTGGTATACTCCAGTGGTGTCCAGTCAGTCGATCTTACTGGGGTGGGGACCCCTGTTCTTGTTTCCCAACCTCTCGAAAACACTTTGACCTCCTACACTTCCCAAACTTATTACTCTACGTATGTGACTTATTAAACACGGTTACCACAAACAGTGGCTCAGTTTGTTATATTGTGTAAACAAATTGTTGTTTGTTGTTACATTATTTGTACAGTTTTGATACTCGAAATATAGTTTTGTTTTATTTTGGAATGTGTTTCTTTTTTTTCCTTGGATAGTTGAATCCTGAGATTTTTTCCATTTTTTTATCTCGAGTAAGTAATTGATGCACCAAAAAGTTTGCTTATTGCTTAGTATTCTAGAGTCGTTGCAAAACATACATGTGCATGTCTGTGTTTGTTCTATGTATTTATTTTATTCCTTTACCTTAATTTTTTCACATTTCTTTAAGGGAACAAAATAAACCTACTTTTGATAGTTGAAAATATTATTTCCTGTTGAAGAGTTCCTGATGGATAAAAAATGCATAGTTTTTAGAATATCTTTTTTCATACTGCAATATGATTATGAAATCATTATATGATTATTATTTAATGTGGCTGGTAACTTTGAACTTTCATCTAAATGAAATACCTTGCTTATGAACTCTGCAGACTTCTTAGAATAAAGTACAGCACAATCAGCAATTTCACCAACATTGTTTACAGAGTAAATTTAAACAGAAATGTTTGGCAATGCATGAACAACTTCTGACTAAAGATTTGTCTAGACCAAATATTAAAGTGATAGATTAATTTAAACTAATTAATTGAAACTAGAGTTCCCCTACGGTCAAAATCAAACCAGAAAATATTTGGGTCCAGTTTGACTCATTACTCCAGTAAAACATGTGACTGAATTTATTTACATTTTTTATTATTTCTTAACTAACAAGGCAACTTTAAAGCCCATGTTATTTTTTTATAATGTAAAAATAATTTTTTTTACAATTCTCAAAAACTAGTAAAATACAATGGGATTGTGCAACTCCAGGAAAATACAATTCTATTGATGTGTTTGGAATTTTCCTATAGTGTACGCAGGCTGAGGAAAAGAGATAAAAAAATCATAATAGCCTATTAATCATGGAGCAGCAATTTAAATTCCATACAAGCGTAAGAATCATGATATGTATTGATATAATAATATTGTCTACTGGGCGCAATAGGAAAATTTGTCAAGTTCTGAATATGGGTTTATCTTTGTTCATAGTTTAGCAGCGTGAAAGAGTTCACTCTTATCATGTGTTTGGCACTGAACTAAATTCATAATAAAGGATTATCTCTAAAAATAAAGTAAAATGTGCAAAACAAGTTCCTCAAGGATAAAAAAGGGCAAAATAAATTTGCTTACTTATTTTTGCCAAACTTAATGAGAGGATATGAATGAGATAAACAGCAATTATTCACTTGTATGGCAAAATGTTCAGGAGGGGTTTTTGATTGTTGAGCCAAAATGTTTCATTTTTCATGGTTAGACAGCCAGAACTCAATGTGCTTTTAAAACCACATCACACATGTAAAGAAAATACAAAACCGCTCCATACGTTTTTCATTTTTTTTCATTTAAATTTTTATTTTGCTCGAAATTTTACTTGGACAAATTATATTTATGTAAAATTATAGTTTTCAAAAGAAATTACAATACAAATTATGTTACTCAAAAAGCTTAAACCCATCAAAATAACCATTTGGTTGAAATAGCAAATTAAGTCTTTAGTGGAGAAAATTATCTTATTCAAACATGAATTTCAAACAAAGAACAAACATGTTAGTTTGTAATGTGCAACAAAATATGATTTTCTTTAGTGAGCACCAGAGGCCATTTAATTAGTCACAAAGGGTGAGATTCACATCAAATGATACAGTTTTAGAGCTACCAATGTCATTTGATTTTAATATTAATAAACTCTGGTTTACATCACAATATAGTTTTTAATATTATTAATCTAAAGACTAGACAATTCTGTCATTGGTTCTAGTTTGTTGATAACAATTCTGTGGATCAAAGAATATGACACTTAATTTTTTAAATAGGTTCATTTGTAAAATTAGATAAACATTACTTATAATAATAATTTACATGGGTAAAGAAAAATCAAGTTTTACACCAAACTGTACACTACTAAATGGGTCATCAGACTAGGTCCTTTTTTATGTAAAAAGACCACTATACTATTCAAATCAATTTTTCAAAATATTCTGATTATCATGCCAAATGATTCAAACATATTGGGGCAAAATTAAAGAGGTTATGTTTAAAAAATGCATGGATAGAAATGATTAATGATTGCAGCAGTGGAAAGATCATGTTTGTAAGTTTCATTCTTTTTTATTTGTTTTGTTTTGGTTGCTCGGCCAGCCACAAGAGAAATAATTTTAGTACAAACCGTACTAAAAGCAAGATCATGTGTTTTCTATGTGTCAATGTCTGCATGTACTAAACTGTTTTTTTGAAAAAAAATTAAAAATCTTTTTCCATATAAGTATTTTTTTAATTAAAAACTGTTTTACTTATAGCTTTGTTTCAAGCAAATATCATCGCATACATAAACATTTTGTAGCTTTCCGTAATACCTGGTATTGCAAGTCAAGTAACCAAGGCAAAACAAATCACAATCCGAATTAAACTAAATAAGCTAATTATTTCTTTGCTCCAGTCATTGAACAGTAACATAAATTTGTTTTGGAGTGACGCTTCTTTCATTCCTACCATTACTGTTGAATCTCCCCGAATTTATGTGTTTCTTTATAAAACACAAATAAAGCACAATCGAATCCAGCAAATATAATTTCAAAGGGTAATTTTTATGATATCCACTCGTGTGAGCTTTGAAGTGGCTGTATGGCTGGGTTTGCAGGACAGTTCGTCAAACTCGGCGGAGGAGCCGTCGCTGCCCCCGCTGCCCCCGGAGCCGCCCCCGCCTGCCCCCGCTCCGCCCTCGGACAAGAGAGACGACCTGGTGGTCACCACCTTCACCTCCTTCACCCTCCCCAACACCTCCATGGTCCCTCCCCCCCTGGGCTACGACCCGATCCCTTCCTTCGGCAACTGGATGCCTCCCGTGGCGGACATACAACACCCCAACGTCATGTTCCCTCCTCCCCAAATGATGGGTGGCTACAACGCCCCCCCTCAGCAGCACTTCCCCTTCATGAACCAACCCCCGCCGCCATTGCCTTACCAGATGTCCATGCCCCCGCCTTGCCACCAGCACTACCGCATGCCCCCGCAAGCCCCGCCGGGCATCGTCAGTGTCAGGCAAGAAGTGAAAAGTAAGTCCCCAATCGTCATCACTCAGATTTCAGATGAGGACGAACTTCCGGCGCACCCGGTAGAAGGGAAGTGTAAACATAACCCTCTAGGACAGAATAATCAGACGGTTCAAGAAGCGATCGATAGTGTGAAGAAGTGCCTGAAAAACTGTGACCTGAAGAACAAAGACCCCAGGCTGGGCCAGGTAGACGGGAGGAAAAAGTCTCTGGAATGTTCGGAACCGGGGAAACTCGATGAGAGGAAGGTCAAGATAACGCTAAATTACAAACCGAGACCCGTATCGGATGCGAAGCAAACCTGTCTTTTTGAACCTGCCGAGGAACAGTGTGATGGGAAGAGTAATGCGGTCACAGAAGTAAATAAATCATCGAACGATAACTTCACTGAAAAGAATTCAAAAATAGAAGGAATCGTTTGTAAGTTGAAGGACAGTTTCAATTCTAGTACGAGTTTACCGTCGGAGGAGGCAAAATGTGACTCACGCGATAACTTGAAAAATCCTTTCGAGAATAAAAACCCGGGAGATGAACCATATGATCCCTTTAATATCAGTGATGAGGTAGGAGACAGCAATGATAATGCTGAAGATCTGACAAAAAATTCACCTGAAAAACATAACGATAGAGTCCATTCAGTTATTTTAAAAGACACCACCCCCAAACTCTCAGAGTCGGAGGTTGAAAATATCAACGATCAAATAAACAAATCATTTGCATTTATACTATCACATTCCATTGAAAGAAAACGTCTTACTCCAACTTTATTAAGTATTGCTGCAAAAAAGGCGGAGAAACAAAAGAAATCCGAACTTGACGAAAAAATCTCTTCTTTATCAAAAATGTGTCAACTCAACAAAGAGAGGGGCAGGAACAAGAATGCAGATCAGACGCCACTCATTAAAACATCCCAAACACCTTCAGTTGAAAAGTTGAATCAATTAGGCCAATCAATGCAAAAAAGTGGAATTACCATTGACAGTACTGCATATATTTCATCCCAGTCTGATACGAAATCCATGCAATCTCAGGAAAAAATCCATACCCCCCATATTACACCGGAAAACAACAAAGATAATAAAAATATTTATTTAGTTTCAGATCCAAGTGCACAAACGAGTTTGGAAAAATTAAATAAGATTGTAGATGAATCAAACAAACGACCAAGCGAAAGGGAAGAACTTAAACAATCTTATAACTTTGATAACCTGGAAAAGTCAGGGTCTAAAAAGTGTTTTAACCAGATAGTGAATGAAAACAATGAAGCTCAAGGTGGATCATCAGATAAAGAAATGCTACTGAGTGAGCAAAAAGTATCTTTTGATGATAAATTTGAAAAGTCAAAGGATTTTACTAGAGAGGACAACACTGAAAACTGTAATGTATTGATATGTAAGTCAAGCAAAGATAATGAAAAACAAGCTTATCCGGGTGACAGTCAATCTAACAGTGACAAGGCAACATCAGAGCAAAATATTTCTCTACAAACGCATGAATCTAATTTGGATTCAGAGGGTAGTAGGTTTTGTAATGATAAAACAACAAGAGCCTTTGAAAACTCATCAAAAAAGTCAGAAATTAAAATTTCTGAAAATTCTGAGTTTAGTTTTGGAATAAATATTGATTTATTAAAACAAAAAGAGGCTAACAAATCTCTTGGAAAAATTGGATTTGTTGAATCAAAAAACCAACATAACCCAGAAAGAAGAGGAAATCCTCCGTTATCAATACCTACTAAAGGAGAACTGAAAAGGTTCCCGACACCTGAAAGGAGTCTGCCAAACACAATAAAGACAGAATTGCACACGAATGTGGTCTGTGACGACTCTAAATTGACGAAGAAAACATCACATAGGTTTAAGGAGAGTAAGGGGTTAACAGACAAAATACAAGTTGAGGAAGGAATTGTTAAACCACAATCAACTATTATTGAATCCATACTTCATGATTTTGATGAGAGCAATTCTTTTGGCTATGATTTTCAATTTAAAGTGGAAGACAAAACTATTCATGATGCTAATATTAATGTTCCAAGAACATCTAGCCCAGAGAAAGAAATTTATGGTTCAAAAGGACAGATTTCTGATTCAGCAAACCTCATTGAAACAAATTCACGCCTTCTTACAAGCAATGAAATACCTGATGAAATTGAGAGTAGTGACCAAGTTCCAACCACTAACGTTTACGTGGTTGAGTCAGAAATTAGTCAGAATGAGTCTTATGAATCAGACTTACCAAAATCCAAACCACAAAAGGACCTCCCTCACAGATATGGTAGTAGTTATGAAGATGATTCAACAAAAGCTGAACTTGATAATGTGCCATCAGAAAAAACTCTAGATGTGGAATCTTTAGAAAAACTAAGTAAATCAAAAGAATGTCAGAACAAGGTTAAAGTTAAAGAAGACAAAAAAGCTAAATCAATTAGACGGAGTCAAAGAAAAGTAAAATTATCCAAATCTGGTATTTTTGACAATGAAGATGATTTGTCTAGCAATGATACACTAGAAACAAAGACCAGTAACCTTGAAAATCGGCCTTTTCAAAAGTCTTTGTTGGGAAAAGACAGCTCAGTCAACCAGGATAAAATACCAGTAGAGAACACTAAAAATGAAGTTGATGAACCGAAAGACTTCTCATCAGAAAATTCCTTAAATATTCTTGCATCCTCCAAATCCAGTAATAAAAAATTAAAACCATGCCCTTTGTCAAGAAAAAGTAAATCCTACATATCACAAAATCTACCCTTATCCTTCGACCTCTCAGTGGACGGTCATCTGATTAGAAGAGGTAATAAAAATAAACAGTTTTTTCCTCTAAAGTAGATTAGATCAAATTTTATCTCTTACTCCAGTCGTAAGAGACATCCAACCAAAAATTTCAATTGAACTCTTCATCCCAAAACCTAACTTTTAAATACAAAAAATCTTAAAAATGTGTACTGAGGTGCTTAAGTGTCATTTTTATAGTATCAACATTTTGAATAATCTCTCAGATAATAATATCAAGAAAATTGTTTGTTTGTTGTAAACTTAAAAACAAAAATTGAAATATTAAAATCCTCCTAATCTAAATTTTTTATAGTCATTGATTTTTTATATTTTTAATTGAATATGCAACTATCTGAATTAAAGCCAATCAATTATGAATTAATAAAAATTTTAAAGAGCAATCAAAATGTTACTAGACCAAACTGCATATCAGTTTATATCAAATTAATGGTTATAGAATTTTAGTTTATGACAAAAGATTATGTGTGGTTCTAATGCTTTCACTCCAGGTAAAATATGCTGCTACTGTAAAAAAGGCTCACAAAACTTAAATTATTTAACATACCATTTCTAGTGTTTACGATTTGAAATGATTTCTATTATATTTTATAAATGTTTAAGAGTAATATTGCTTTTGTATTAATCGCTAAATTAAAATTATTTTAATTTTGCCCCAGAAGACTTTTTAGTAGACTAATAGCTGGGGACCCTCAGCCTTTGGTTTGGGTTTCCATTGTGCTCCACAAATGAAGATTATCATGAATTAACTACTTTTGATTCCTCACTAAGGAATTCACATTTCCTCACTGTCGTTGGATTTCTAATATTCAATTTGACTTACTTATAGTTTCACAATTAACTGAAATTTTGAGTAACTATTTAGGGTAGCCCAAAGAGTATGGCCACAATGTGTAATCTGTGGTATGGCTCATTAGTTTTCCCCTTGAACTGGTCATACTGCAATTATACATTAATTTTAAGTGCAAACGGTATGTAAAATCACTGAATACTGTTTCACATACAAAATTTTGATCAGAAATCCACAGATTATTCTATTTTTTTATCTTTAGACAAGGAATAATTTATTTGTACTTGTTTGGATCAGATTTTAGACTATTTCTAGGGCGTGTACAGTACAGTATAACTTTAGCTGAACAATGATAAATTAACATGAAAGACTTAACAGGCCTTTCAGATTTAATTCTTCAAAGTAAAACTTGACTTTTTTCGGAAGACTTTGTAACTGGATCCAAAAGTTGTAAAGTGATTTTAATTGTATTAAAACAGTAATACAGGATTGCAGAAAAACTCTTTAAAGTTAAAACTTTATCCATGCCTCAATTGAAAGAATTTACAATAGCAAATTGTAGACAATCTGGGTTTTAATCTGTTTGTTGTTTAGGATAATTTTAAAAAATCATGAGTAAACACCCTTTAAATTTCTTACAGTGTGCAGACCAAACCTCACCTACAAGCAAAGTTCTATTTCTACATATACATGGTATGAATGCTAATATGATTGAAAGTCAACCTGTGACTAAATTTTAGTCTATTTAGCAAAATTTGAGCAAAGTAAATTTAAATAAATTGAATTTTCTACCAAACATTTTAAACGTAGAATGAACACAGCCTTTGCTAACTTTAGGGGTGAACATGTAATTTTTATGAGCATTTTATGCTAAACTCTTAAGTCAAACTGTTATGCTTATTGATTTTCTGTAGTGGAAAAAAGAACAATACAATAATAACGTTTGAATTTTAAGAACTGAGACGTATAACCTAAAAACTTTTTTTTTAATTCCAGGTTTCAAGAAACTTCGAGTAAGCTTGCACAGATTAGCACAACAGTCTACAACAACTGCCAGATCATCAGACGAGCGTGATGCATCTTTCACCGTCACTTATTCTAGCTTTAATGGTGCCAATAGTGTCAATCCATGTCATGTAGATTTAGTAACCGAACATACTCCAGATATTTGTAAAACAGAAAATGTGTGTGATAAACAGCCTGACAAAGTAAGAACGAAAAAAAGAGTTTCTTTTGATTTAAATATCAGTGAAATCTTTGACGATACAAAATTTGTATCTGAAAACGAGGTGTCAGCAGATGTCGGATCAGAATGTGAACATTATCAAGGGCCAGTTAAGAGAAATGATGACAAGAGTGAAAAAGTGGAATGTTGTGATGGTTTGTCTGTAGAAAGTTTACATAATACAACAGAAGACACAAATGAAGCTGAAAAAGCAATCAACAGTGACTCAGAGGCATCTCCAAGCGATAGCCAAATTCCTACTGCCACGGCTGAACAACTCTGTGGTGAGAAACAAGCGGAGAGTCTGTCTTCCTTTTACCAACAAATTGTCAAGACTCTAGTCTCTTTTCGAGGATCATCTTTACCACAGATGCGCAAGAGAAAAACTGTTGTTGTTTGCATTCCGACCACTGAAGAAATGCCGGCGGCTAAGATTCTTGAGTCGTCAAAGAAAACATCAAAAGTAAATTCAAAGAAAATAGTTTCACAGGAGATTTCGGAAAAATTCCCTGAACAAAATGAAAAGAATGGAAATGAAGAAAATAGTAAAACTGAACTGAATGAAAGGATTGATAATAAAAATAATGCTTCAAAAAACTGTTCCTCGGAAAATATAAAAAGCAAGAGCTGTAACACTTCAGAAATACAAGAAAGTGATAATGACGATTCAATGATACTGGATAGAGAATTGTCAGATCTGGCTAAAGGTTGCTTAGATTCTGACAGTAATGTGGGCGACGACGATAGTGTACTTAATTTTGGGATTGCAGTTTCAGATGAGAGTTCAATAGACAGTGAATTTGATTTTAATTTTAAAAACAGTTTATCGAAGACATCAACTCGACAGAAAAACAAGATCTCTTCTCCAATTAATATTAAGAAAAGATTCGTTAAAAAGCTTAGAACAAGTAATTTGGACACAGAGATAAACTTCAACAAAAATATTGCTAAGGATGAAGTAAAATTAGCTAGCAGGAAATCAGTCAAATTAAAGCCTAATCTGGATGAGGACGACATTCCTCAAAGTAAAATTTCAAAGAACAAACAACAAGAACTGGCAGAATCGCCTGAGGAGATTCTACCTCAGGAAAATGTTGAAGAAACTTGTAGAGAGTTTACTGATAGCAGCGAAATAGAGGTTTCGGTATCAACCGAAAGAAAAGCTTGTCATAGCTCGAGTACTGAAGTTCTATTTGTGTCAAAAGCTGAAAAACAAAGTAAAAAATTTCGTAGAACAGGCAAAAGGCAAAAGAATGTCTCCGAGAAAACCCCTACTACAAGTAAAAGTGACTCTGAAGAGGTTGAGAGAATTATTTCTACAAGCAAACCATCAGAAGAAAAGATTAAGCCAGATTTTGAAAATGAAGTTACAACTGATTTAAATTTGAATGTGGAGGGGGACAAAGAAAGTGACCCACAAACTAGCAATACAATAGAAGATTTGAAAATAAATGGTGATGAGGAGGAAAAAAGTACCAACATTAATGTTTGTAGTGATAAGGACAATGAGTCATTTGACTCCACAAAAAAAACTCAGAATTACCAAAGTGAAGAGCCGAATGTTAATGATATTGAAAAGGAGGATGTGGCTTCAAATATATCATCATCAGACTTGGAAGAAATTATCTACCATACAAAAAATGCCCAGAAAAACAAAAATATTTTTGAGTTAAATCCTATCAAAACTGATAACTTTGTACAAAAAACTTCTCCACTTAGAAAAACTAGAAGAGGCAAATTACTGGAGCAAAATTTTTCTGATAAACCTCGGCAGATAAATAGTGAAGATAAAACCATCGAGCAGTTAGATGAATCAAAGACGAAAGAGGATATTAATGCTGTTTCAAATGTAAGAAAGACCCGAAGTGGGAGGTTTGTTGACAATGCTTCTTTAAGGTGTGGCAAAGATAGAACCATTTCTCAAGAACTGACAGTTACTCAAGAAGATACATTTACGAAGGATGCAGGGAGTGTGTATTCTAATAAGGCATGTATATCAGAAACAATGAAAGAATTAAATGAGTCTTTCAAACAACAAAAGACCCTAAAATTAAGGGATGGGGATCATCAAGTTCATGACAATGAAAATACGTATGATAGTGACACAAATAAAAGCACTAAAGTTCTAAGAGTAACCGAAGAAGAAAAGTTTGCTGAAGAACTTAAAGGGGATAACCATCAAAATTTCAACCAAGAAAGTAAGGAAATTCCTGCAGATCATCGGTTGGAAACTGATGAGCATTATATTGAGATAAATCACAATCAAAAGAAAGAAATCAAAAAGCTAGAAGATGTCACCTCAACAACCCCCGTAATATCACCAACTAGAAATGTTCGAAAAACACGAATGGCTCGGCGAAAAATTGGTAGGGGATTAAAGGCACCTAAATTAAAAAAAGAAGTGGACGTTGATTCAGTTGATGGAGTGTTCCTCAGTCAAACATCAGAACACTCAATGAGAATGACCAGAAGTAAAAAAAGTGCTTCTGAAGCAATTGAAGAAGAAAAATCGAAAAGTGACAACAGTGGGGATAATCAAAGTTTAACTTCGGAGACTGATAAAATAAACATTGACATTGACAAAGACGAGATGAAAGTAAAAAATCTACATGTTGTTGAAAGAACTCTTTCCACGGAGAGTTTCGAAGAACCTCTCAACATTGTGAGGGATAAATTACTGGCTGATAAAAGTAAGTATGAAACTGCGGAGGAATTAAGTCATGAATATTCTGAAGGAACTAAAAACTGTATAAATAATAGCAGTGTTCTTAAAAACGAAAATTTAAAATCTAAGGTTAGATCGTGTGTTGCTGAGGGCTCAGCCAACTCTAGTCAAGGAAGTACAGATGGTAGTAATTTTTCTAATGAAAATAATAATAATATAAAAGGTTCAAAAAATGATGGAAACGAGTCAAACCCAACAAACTTTAGTACCAATGATAACCTTTCAAATTCAGGCACTAACAATAAATCATACTTAAACATGGATGATACTTCAAACTCAAACAATACCTGTAAATCTCCACTTGATAATACTAACTGTATTGTCCAAAGCTTGTTTCCACCAGCCAACTCACAAAGCATCTATCCAACGGTTCTTCAACAAAAGAATGCTCTTAATCCTAAATTTAAAGAGGCTATGAGAAAAAAGAGAGATAAAGCAGAAGTTGATGCAGAAATTAAAAGGAGATTAGCAGAAATAGATGAATTGGAAAAGTTAGCTAGAAGTCAACATGCCAATGTTTTGGAGAAGATTGGAGCAAGAACCCGCAGCCGAACTATAAATTCTAACCAGAGTATTAACATAGATGACGAAGATGATGTTGTAAGTATTTCTAGTGATGATTCTCGGGGTACATCAGTTGAAACAAATGAAACAACAAATACATGCACAAAAATGGCAGATGTAGGAAAATCTGAGGATCTAAATGAGGAACCAACTACAACACAGGAGGACGTGATAAAACGAAGTGCATCAGCTCTCACGAATAAAAGTACATCCCCATTTGGTATTTTGTTCAAAGGATCAGTTTCCATTTTACCAATTGAGACAACACAAAGGTCAAAAAAAGGTAAAACACATTCCATTGAATCTCCCAAAATAGATAAAGTGGAAAATAGCAGTCTGGGGAAAACAAAAAATGACATTAGTAATATCTCCAAATTATTTCTTGAAAAACCCTCAGTGACCAATCAAAATAAAAAAGATGATCTTGCTACTGAGAAACCTGACAATAACTTACCTTCTCATGCAACTAATATCGTTAATATGGAGGTTTGTAATAAGCCCTCAGAGGATGATGGTCAGATACCAACATCAAACGATGAGAAGGGTGCTTCAATTTCATTAAGTGATTACACAGAGAAAAGTCACAGGGATGTTGTTTCAGTGTATCAGTTTAGAGAATCTGATGAATCAGAAATAGAAGAGGAGATTCACCTAAAACAAAAATACAACCGTGCTCCAAGAAAAAGGGCTGAAATTAAAGAACAGAAACACAAAGTGTATTCTACCTCACCACCGTTAAACAAATCTCAGCACATGCAAGAAAAGACCCCCAGGAAAACAAGGCATGGAAATTACTCTGCCAAATGTAAAAATTTTTCAAGAGACTCATCCCCACTTAATATAGTCACTAATAAACCTTGTGAAGCCTCAAAAGAGGTAAATATTTCTTCAGAATCAACATCATCTACAAATATCATTCCAGAACCAGATTCTAGTACATCACTCATTGATATACCTTGTAATCACATTGGGAATGTTGAGACACCAACAACATTCCTGGAAGACAAGGTTAATGGATCCCCAATCCAAGGAGATGAAACGAACTCTGTGGTTTCTTCAAATAACATTTCGCAAGACATGACTTCCCTTCCAACTAGAGGTTTCAAACAACCCTATAGAAAATCACTGGTAAACCGAGGGAGAAGAAAACGTCGATCATATTTTGGCAGGTGTTTGATACCCAACAATAATGTGGACAATGAAACTAAAGAGTCATTTGGAGACAGTGATGATCCTAATATTACTCAAAGTGAGGAAGTAGTGTCATCATCAGTGAATTCAGAACAAATCCCACAAGACAAGAAGAAAAGAAGAAGGAGAAAAACGGTAATGGATCTTTTAATGGAGGATTCAATGCTATCAGTAACAAGAGATTTTCCAATGTCTCCTAATCCATATATGTTTTCCTCATTTTATAAGGATATCGAACTACCAAATAAACCAAGTGTAGCTAAAGAGGCAACTGTCAGTGAGCAATATGTCAAGAAGGCAGGTGAAGATCGGGGCTTACCTTTAAAACCTGACTTTCTAGCACAAAAACTTAGGATTTTAGAGAAACTCAAAAGTATTAGCAGGAAGAATAGGAAAACAAGGCAATGTCGGACGTTGGTGTGTTATAATGAAGATTCTTTGCCAGAAAGTCTAGTAGAATCTCCCGTTGGTGAATGTGTTCCAAATAATGGGGATGGAGGAACGTTATCTCAGGATATTTCACCTCGAAACAGCTTAAGTGAAAGTGCTGGAGAATGCTCTACAAAGACAATTCAGGAACCTTCATTTATTTCTAATGACAAAATGAGTAGAACAATTCAGGAAAGTAGTGGGGAAGATTCAATTTTAGAACCATTAAAGAAAGTACAAAAATCTCCTCTTCCAAAGACTCCCCTTAAAAGAGGGAGAAAGAGTAAAGTTACTAAAAATGTGGGAAATGTGAATAAAAGTAATGAAAATGAAACAGAGCTGGAAATATCTAATTTTTGTATGAAAGGAGACTCACCGAAAGAAAAATTTACATCTTCTTTTTTAGACACCTCAGATAACCATTCTGCTTTAAACAACAATCAGAACAATAAAACTCATGAACTTTCTGAATTTGATAAACTATTAGAAAGCAAGCCCAAAGATAGTTCCAGGATAATATTGCCATATGACTATGATCCTGGATCTCCCAGAAGTCCTAGTGAAGATAAGTCAGACGATGCCCCAGATGATTTTTTCAGTTCTCTCCCCTCTCCTCGTCAAAGTAGCGATGATGATCTGAGTGAAAATTCAAATGATAATCAGTACTTACCACCACAATGTACCACTGACAATAACACTGGTAATATCTTAAAAGACCATCAAGTATTGAGACCTGGAAGAATTCTATGCAGTATACTCAAAACTAAAATTGGAAAGATGTTGCCATATTTTGGAGATACTTCATCAGATGAAAGCGATGATATTGATGAAGATGTCCCCCTTTCAATAAAACTTACACAGTTTGATGTTGAAAAAAGTGAAGATTTTGAATCCAATCCAACAAAGGAAGATGACATTGGTTCAAATTCAGAGGATTCAAATTCTCTTCCTGAAAGAACAACAAAACGTCCTGCGTGTAAAAGAAGGCGCAAAAAATTTAGATACATTCACTCATCAAATATCAGGAAGTCAGTAAGATCTACCAGAAGCATAAAAGCTAATTTAGGAGGGAAGGAAATTGCTTCCAGTGACATTTGGCCCGAAGCCAATAAAAAGGCAGAAGTACCAGGGAATTCACCTAATCCCTCATCCAACATTCCAGTTCAACTTCGGAAAAGCAATCGAAAGAGTAAGACCACAAATTCCTTATGGAAAGAAACTAATGATAATATTAAACCAATGTTTGATGAAGTTCATGTTGAGAAAGGAGATGTTGAAGAAAATATCGGGTCTGATTTATTAAACGAAAAATTATTGGATACAGGTGAGGCAATTACTTTTAAGAAGAAGGGAAGACCATCAAAAACAAAAGTATTAAAGGAAAACAACTCAGAAAAAGATGGGCAGAACCTTAATGAGCCCAAAGCTGAAGTTAAAGATGAAGAAACATCCTATTCATCTAAATGTGAGCACTCCCAAAATTTGCACTACACTACAAAAAGAAAATGTGCCGATATAGATTATGGCGATGACCATATAAAACATATTAATAGCTCAGCCTTTGACGATTTTGAAGCTGATGACGACACAACAATAAATATGGAAAGCCAAGAGCAATCCACTCTTAATCTTGGTGATTTAGATTCTTCTATCAACAAAAGCACCAGCTTAAGAAGAACTAGAGCCAAGAGCGGAAAAATGAGGTTAGAGTTGACAACAAACGTTGAAGAGGCATCTGACATTCAAACTTCTGAAAATGATGAGAATACTAATGAAGATTGTTCACTTGAAGATTTGCCATTAAATAAAAGGGCAGTTAGAGAAATAATTCCTGGAAAACGAGGTAGGAAAGAAAATCCTTCTTCGGGAAGTGGTACTTCATTGCAAGCTTCCTCAGAGGGCAAAGTTGAAAATTTTCATGTTAGAGAAAATTCATATTTACATGACAAGGGTGGAAGGGATTATCCTACAAGTATTTCTTTCAACGACACACCACCTCCACTGATAAGAACTAGAGCAAGGAGAGCCAAATTAATGACAATAGATAATAATGACTTAGATCCTCCTAGCTTAGAAACCTCTATCCCCTCAAACATAGATAATGAAAAAGATTATGGTGGGAACTCACTGAATACTGAGACAAATTTAGAAAGCAGTGAGATGATACTCAAAGATAATATCTTACCACCCCGTAAAAGAGGTCGAAAGCCAAAAAATAACGATTTAAGAGCACAACATGAAAGAGAAGCACTATCTAAAACTCCAAATGAAATCTCGATGGAAGATCCCAAGAGCAGTAAAACACATGAGACTGAGGAAATCACTGAAAATAAATCAAGTTCCGTAGAATTACAACCTTTACCTAAAAAAAGGGGGCGCAGAGGGAAACGTAGGATAACTCGCAGGAAAAATATATCCAGCAAAGGTACTAACTCTGATGATGATTCAGAAGTGGAAATTAATATTCCAGAAATACCATCAAATGATGAATCTATTGCCGAACACGAGCTTTCACAAGAACTCGATAGCAACACAACCAACATAAGAGAAGATAGTCCAGATACTGACAACTGTAGAGAACATTTTGACTATTCCATGCAAGACCGTGGAGGAAAAAGGAAAAGAATGAAGGAAAATCAAGAAGAAATTAAGATTACTAATGCTAATATAAATGAACACAGTGATATTGGGAATGAGAATATTACAGAAAGTGATGATGATGATGAAAGTACAAAGAAAAGAAAGTTACAAGATGATATGAATAAAGATAAGGCACCAGCAGCAGGTACCAGTAGCCAAGAGTATCCTGCCGAAAGCACTGCTTATCCTGCCCAAAGCAGTGCGAACCAGCCATTCCTGTGGAACAAGATCAGTGCTTTCTTGAACAAGACAACTCGTTCTGTCGGAACGCAAGTCAAGGTGAAGAACATGGTTCTCAAAGGGTTTGAAACATCCGAGCCTGAAGTAAGCTTACAGAGCGAACTGACTTTACCTCAAGTAATAAAAACACTCTTTGAAGAGTTAAGATTTATTGACAGCAGTTTTTCCAATCCGTAATTTACTATGAAGAGCTAATATATAGCGTTTCATCTAATCCATAAGTAATTGATCAATAATTGTTTATATTCTCATACTTACACAATTTCATGTTACCAGAAGAAAAAAGTTATATTTTCAGCTTTAGTAATCCTCGATTGTGGATCAAAATTATTCCTTCGGCAACCAGAAATAGGCTGTGACATTTAATTAGTATTCCAATATAGTGCTATGTTAATTCCTCTAACTGCTAGGACTTATCGTACAAATTATAAGCATTGTAATTTTATTAAAATAAGCCAAGTGCCTTTGATGTATATAAAAGTAATGTACAATTTTCATTGTAAATATGTATAAAATGTAAATACTTTCATTCTATTAGACTGAAGTGTATATACTTAATCTACATTTCTGTATTTATTGTTAATATTATCCAGGGCCTGACTAAGCAAGATTCTATAAGAAATTATATTTTGCTGTTATTTGAAATGGTGTTACTCTACCAAAAATTGTCCAATATGAACTACTTATGTGAGTGTGGAGACTCCACTGTTCTGTATATTATATTGTTACATGTTCATTTTATAGGTAGTGAATACCTCACTCAGGTCTTACTGTTGATTTGCTGCCATGGGCTATCAATCCATTTTCTTTCTGGTCATGATATATTGGATAAATGTTTTATAGTGTACGGATCAATAATTATTATGATTTATAGTTCAATTTCAGGATTACTGTTTTATTATTAAGTTTTATCCATTTTAATTATAAAGTGAATACACTAGCGAGTATTTTACAGCTGAATGTTTCAATTTTAATTATTACGACAGATTTAATCATCGTTTATGCTTTAATATTGCTTTAAAATACATTTTAGCTTTAAATGTTAATGGTATAACACTGTTATTGGCCTTTTTAATTGGATATCAGTTTATCATAAGTAAGTCATCAAACAAGTTAATTACATTCAAGAATACCTGAATTTAGTATATTTCACATCTATAACATTTAAGGTGCTTATAACTTTTATCTACTTCAATATTTATTTGCCTCGTTATTTATTATTATGACATTTGAATGGCTTTAATTATATAGTTGTCAGTATGTTAAAGGGTTATTTCTAGTTAACGCACAGTACAAATCTATTTAATTTTCCAACCTAATGTCATCTCCCATGGCAGCTGACTATACGGTTGTGTGATTTCATAACTATTGTTCAAAATTATACTTTTTTACTGATTATTCCTGACTTTCATTTCCTTCTGAATATTACCTTAACCCTGGGTCTCAACTAACTGATGTTACACAAGAGCGTTTCAAGCGCTGATAAGAAATGTGCCCAATGCTAACATTTAATAATGCCAATGCTTTCAAAAATAAATCCCTGCTAATTTCCAACAAGATATTTAATGTTTGGTAGTATTTTGTACAGATTTGAGCTATATGATCGGTATAATTGACTTAATGATTACTTAACATGTTTAATGTAGATTATGCCTGCCTGTTTTTACTGATCTATCAACTCAGTATTAAACCAAGAGATCTTTGATTTGTTATAATAATTCTAATTTGACTATAAAATGCAAAGCAGTTGAAACAGACAGTGCACCTCGGGTTATCCGCACCAATATGGCGGAATACCAATCCGGGTAATCCGAGGTCATTATATCGCTTGAATAGCGATCACGAACCTAGCACCTGCTATATCAATATTGCAAACAGTGAATCAAAACTGTACAGCATGTTAGTTTTATACACCTTCATTTTCAAACTTCAATCTTAATGCCAGTTAACGCAAAGCTTTCAAAATTAACAAACAACAAAGGACAGTCATAAACTAAACCCACAAAATTGTTAATGTTACGCATAATGTGTTAATGTTTTAGACAAGCTAAAAGTTTACTGTGGTAGTACCCAGACTTCATACATTTTTACTGGTGACACTAATATTGACATATGCTTACAGTTATTAACAATGTTGTTAAAGACCATTATTTAAACTGTTTATCTGAGTACGGTTTCCTAAAATGTGTTGATAAACCCACTAGAGTAACCGAACTATCTTCATCTTGTATCAATCGTATGTTTACTTTCTAGCTCCCCCCTTAAATAGTATAAGGAGAAAATATTGTTTTAGACTAAATTTTCGAATTTGTCAAGTCTGGCATTTTATTCTGAAAAAATTAAAAACCTGAACAAGAGATTTAATTTATGGCACTAGAGTCAGAGATAAAATTATTAAATTAAAAAAAATTAAACCATCAACTAAAATCGAATTGTCTTAATTTTAGTTACAATTTAAATAATAAAATTAAAAATTCCAAAATTAATTACGTTAGAGGGATAATTATTAGTTGCGCTGAAGATCCAAAAAGTGGTTGGAAGACAACTAATGAAATTAGAGGAGTAAATAAACTTAAAAGTAGTTTCCCCATAAACCAATTTGTGCAAGGGTTGGATGGGGAGAGGAGGGCGGTAGCGAATTCCTTCAATAAGTATTTTATGTAAATAGGGAAAAACGTTGGCTGACGATTTACCACCACCTGGCCTGGCCCTGTACGCGGCGTCGTCTACCGGCGGCGGAGCAGTAGGTGGTGGTCATTATCATCACACTCATCCTTCACTCATATTCAGGGTAACGTCCTCCATGAGGTACCTGTCTTATTAAAGTGATTAAGTGATCCTCCTAGGGCCAGACATGACTTCCGCTTGGAGCCGGTCACCGACAGCAGGATTGCCAACCGCGTGTGTAGGAGATGCGCGGCGGCTCGGCTCCCGGCGTAGATGAATTCCCAGCCTCAATACTCGATGCATATACAGTATTATGCAACAATGCAACTATTGCCCCCAATCAACTATTGTTTTTAACAGGCATTTTTTCTGAAAAAATACTTAAAGTTATTCCCTTGTTCAAATCAGATTTTATGAACGAAAAAAGCTATTTCAGACGAATTTCTTTGCTAAGTCTACGATTCTGGAATAATGTGTAAAAATTCAGCTTCAGTCCTTTCTTGAAAAGAATTTTATTCTATCAGAGAAAAGAAACAATTTATTTGGTTTCAGGCAAGGTAAAAATAATAATCTGACCCACTTTGTGCTATAAACAAAAACACTATAGAATCTTTGAATTAAAACAAAAAAGATTCTGATGGTTTTTGTGGACTTGATTTTGATTCAAAAAGGCTTTTGATTCAATTGATGTAAACATCCATACAGTATTTGTGAATTGAGAAGGAGTGCGGGGCGTTGCGCAAGTTGATTCAAAAGTTATTTCACGAATAGGAAAAGGTTGTGTCAATTAATGGAACTTAAAGTGGTGTTTTGGATGTTAATTGCGGTGTTGTTCAAGGCAGCACTCTAGGTCCTTAACTTTTCTTTATACATTAACAACAGTGACAAACTTAATATAACAATTTGTTTATTTTTATTTGCTAATGACACAGCTATTTTATTTAAGGCTCGGACTTGGCATGAAACTTATGCAATCGCTTCAAATGAAATTCACATTATTAAAAATTGGTTAGATAGTAATATAATTTGATAGTAGTTCTATTGGATGAATGTATCTAAAACTAAGTGATGTATGCCAATAGCGCTGCGCCCCGCTAGCGAGCCACCCGCAGACCTCAGGCTGCTGGGATACATGTGTGACAACTCTGCCGCCATTGCTTGACACGAATATTTGACGTTTAATTATACTTGATTTCACGTTCACCTTTCAGCATGGAATTTCCATAATTTCATACGGCAATCCAAGTTGTACTAGCCATATTATGTTATAATTAACTGATGATTTTATTTCATCAATCGATTATGAATATTTGTAATAGTAGTTTTCATTACTAGGAGCGAAAGTGGCTCTTTTTGGTACGAGATCGTAATTTACAGGCGAGGCGCAGCCGAGCTTGGTAATGCGATCGAGTACCAAGGAGACACTTTTGCTCCGTGTGATGAACAACTGTTTTCATCATTATGTATAAATAATCATTTAATCGTTAAAAAATTAGACTACATAATTTTGAGGTTATCCAAAATAGTCATAGTCATTTACACATCTGTTAGTTGTTTACAAACACAAGATAAGAAATCGTTCAACCTTTCAAACGTAACGTAAACAAATTTTGACATTAGAGTACGGCAAAATTTACCATATGTTTTTCCAGTACTCCTATTCGAAGTGATCCAAAAACGATCAATTTGGTCTGTTATCTTTTATGTTATTTAGATTAGGACTAAAAACGGGCTGTTTTCGGGGACAGTATGATGGAAAACAAATTTACAAATCTTTGGGAATTAGCTATCTAAAATCCTAAAATTAATAAACAAGTACACATTTGAAACTTGGAAAATTAGCTCTATTTACATTTTTCATAAGTCAAACAAAAACATTACATCATCTGATAATATTATAAAATAAACAAATAGAAAGATGGTTTCAAACAGAAGCAAGGAAATATGTGAATATATAACAATTTACCTCCCATAATGCCTATAGTGGAATGTGAATGTGGAATCGAGTACAGAAATAAGATGTAAACATAGGATGTTTAGTTCCCTGCCTACTTGAGTAACGTGGCGCAGCGCTGGAAATGCTGCATTTCAGTGCGGCCTTGGGCAGTGTAATAAACTGTTGGTTCTCCTTCAGGCCGCTCCCCGCCCTCCCCCCCCCCCAACACGACCAGGAAGGTGGTGACACGACCCCACCTTAAAAAAATATAATTTGCCTTTTAATCGTTCTCAAGTTATGTTTGGGGTCTATCTATTTTGCTGACCAGCTGACTGAGGGGGAAAACTCGACTGACTGGGTGTTTCCGGTTGACCAACCACCTTCAAATTTCGAAACTGACTGTGATCGGTCAATCGGTCAATATACTGCTAACCATTCCTCACAATTCTATTAAATAAACAACACCTTAAGAGCTTAAAGGGGTAGTTTACACAAAAAACCCGTTGGCTATGGAGACATAACTTACTGACTGGGCTTTTCTCCATTACTACCTCTTCATAGGATTTTTCATAGGAGAATGGTTGCTTTTATTATTGTGTGGGATTGTTGGGAGCAAATAACTACAAAATTTGATGTCAGTTGGTCTACCGGAAGTACCCTATGAGTTGTTTTCTTCTCTAAGTAAGGGTTTTTTTCTGTAAACTACGATGGTTGTTTTATTGTGTTGGATAGTTTGTAGCATAAAATTACAGAGTTTGAAGTTGGTCGGGTCAACCGGAAGTACTCAACCAACTTTTTTAAGGACGCAACTCGAAGCCGACGCTCAGGCATTAGTGCCCATGTCGGCTTATTCCCACAATATTATTTACAGTTAAATGTTATTAAATTATATTAATCTGACTTTTTCCTAGCATTTAAGTTTTTTAGGTATTTTTAGCGAATTTCCTTAAAGGAATATTAGCGAATTTCCTTAAAGGAATAAGCTATTACGGTAGTACTCATGGTAAGACCTAAGTCCGAGACCATGTTAACTTTTCATTTTGGGGTCCCCAGAAGCAAAAAACACAATTCGTTCGAATTTATGCATATATATATATATATATATATATATATATATATATATATATATATATATGTCTGTTAACACGATAGCGGCCGTAAATATGGTCCGATCTTAATGAAATTTGGTACAGACGTGTAAAGTGGTAATCACTCGGAAGAGTTCGTTAACCAGTCCGATCGGACCACCGGAAGGGGGGGGTAAAGGGGGGTAAACCCCCCCAAAAATGGGTTTTTTGAGTTTTTCACATAGAAAAATTAAATTTATCAATTTTTTGTTGGCACCATTGAATTCAGCTCAAAAAAACAAACAATTTAGTATCTTGAATCACTGCTCTATGTCCATTGGTTACCGAGATATTGAAAGTGGTAAACACAGTACGTTGTCTCAATGTTAACCTTATGGGAATAAGTAAAATTCTATACTGTATCTCGCTTATTCCTCAACATATCTTGATAAAACTTGGTAAATCGCTTCTTCTAGTTCAGATCTACGAAATATTGAATTAAAACCAACCAGTTTAAACATCCCTGTAGCAGCAAACCTGCATACTCATTCCCCATATTATTCTTATGGAGCTTACAAAAAACATGTCAAATCTCGCTATGTTGGATTAACATATTATGTTGTTTTGCATTTGAACTTCGCTGAGTATGCAGGGTCTGCTGCAACGGGGAGTATTTATATATACATCTATATATCTTTATATCTATATATATATGTCTGTTACTGTTACCACGATAGCGGCCGTAAATATGGTCCGATCTTAATGAAATTTGGTACAGACGTGTAAAGTGGTAATCATTCGGACGAGTTCGTGAACCAACCCAATCGGACCACCGGAAGGGGGGGTAAAGGGGGGTAAACCCCCCCAAAAATGGTTTTTTTTGAGTTTTTCACATAGAAAAATTAAATTTATCAATTTTTTGTTAGCATCATTGAATTCAGCTCAAAAAAACAAACAATTTAGTATTTTGAATTACTGCTCTATGTCCATTGGTTACCGAGATATTGAAAGTGGTAAACAGAGTACGTTGTCTCAATGTTAACCTTATGGGAAATAAGTAAAATTCTATATTTCGCTTATTTCTCAACATATCTAGATAAAACTTGGTTTATGGTTTCATCTAGATGAGATCTAATGTTTAATAGTCTAAAATCACCAATATTTCCATTTTCGTGGCAGCAAATCTGCATACTCATTCCCCATGTTATTCTTATGGAGCTTACAAAAACATGTTAAATCTCGCTATGTTGGATTAAAATATGTTGTTTTGCACTTGAAATTCGCTGAGTATACAGGTCTGCTGCAACGGGGGTATTTTCACATCAGAAATTGCATTAAGAAGAAGTTTTTGTTATTAAATACAAATTACGTGCTGTAAACATTGTAAATATTTACACTGGAATAATTAAATTGTTCATTCATTCATTCAATCAGTCAGTCGAGTTTTCTCCCCAGTCAGCTGGTCAGCAAAATAGGTACTCACGTTATGTTAGACCATTTTCACTCAACAGCAATCGGTAATGTTATTTTTTCGATGGATTGGATTGATGATTGAACATAATAATAACAAAGTGTCAATCTTGTTGTTACGTTAACTGGAGATAGTATTTTTTTTTAGTTCGGAATGGAAGGTGACAATCTTGATTTATTAAATTCAATATTTCTTGGAGAGGTAAGTGACTGTATTTTATTTTCTTGAAAAAGCTCTAGGGAAGGTCAAATAAATCTCAGAGAATCTAAGTTTAGGTTATGTTTGGGTTAACCTGGTTCAGCTTTATGTTCTGTAAAGCAATATTATGTTACTAGGTCGGTGAATACTGTTTTGCCAGATGAGCATGATTTTTATACATGTACTGTAAAACTTATCGAGCATGTGACGAACGATACATTATATCATACCACTCTGAAAAATAGATATATTTTTTATCAAAGCATATTCCTTGTATAAACCACGGTAGGCTTATGTCTCTTGGGAGTGGGAAATTTTCGGAGGGAAATTTCCCCTCCCGGAGGGATTTTATCCCTCCCTGAGGGAATTTTTCCCTGTTTTCAATATTCCCTATTTTTGGGGCGAGAAATTCAATGGAACCATCGCCGTCCCCCTACGACCCCCCCTTTTTACCTAAAGGGGGGGTTTTGGCCCCTCTAATTTTAGAAAAATATTTTTTACCTTAGATCGATTCCTTGTATCGCCCTGAACACAAAAATATCGGGTTTGTAACATCTATCAGCTCCCCTTATCGAACTAGGGGGCAAAAACCCCCTTGGACCCCCAGTATAGGGGTCTTGGGAGTCAGTATGTTCCAGTAGAGCTGTGAGGCTGAAACTCAGAATGTACCCTATTTTCGGGGCGAGAAATTCAATGGAACTGTCCCCGTCCCCCTACGACCCCCCTTTTTTACCTAAAGGGGGGGTTTTGGCCCCCCTAATTTTAGAAAAATGTTTTTTGCCTTGGATCGATTCCTTGTATCGCCCTGAACACAAAAATATCGGGTTCGTACCATCTATCAGCTCCCCTTATCGAACTAGGGGGCAAAAACCCCCTTGGACTACTTCTCCCTCAATGGAACTACTTCTAAAGTGGGATAATGGGTCACAATAAATGTTGACAATAATGTAAGGAAATTAATTTAATTTTCTTCAATTATAGAAATTTTCTACAATTACTTTAATTCAATTTATTTACATGATTAGATAAATTTTACAATGTTTAATTTATTTCTTTGACATTACTTTTTGGAATAGCTTCAACTAATTAACATGTACACCCAGAAAAAGGGTTAATGAGGTGTACATGACGTGCATCTTTTGCCGTGAAGCAGTAAAACAATTAAACTAATAATCAATACGATATTCAATGTAAGCTTCACGTTGCCCAGGAGACACGACGGGGACATAGATACTCCGATTTCGTCTCCCAAAAAGTTTGTTTAGTGCCCACACTTGTACAATACCATACAATGTGGGCACTTAAATGTAGCATCACCTTTTTAAGGTGTTCATGAATTACAAGTGTTACCGTAATACAGGAACATGACGGCACTCCTGAAACAAAATTCTTAACAGTTAATAACATACTATATTTAAATAAGCAACCAATTATACACAGACGTATTTGTCTGTACGTCTCACCCACGTAATAGGCAAATAATGGATACCTGATGTAAGACTTAATAAATACTTTTTATCAGATTTTGAAAAATAGGTCATTTCAAAACATACTATATCTAAATAAGCTACCAATTAAACAGAGAATTCATTATTTGTCTGTACGTCTAACCAACGTAATAGGCAAATAATGGATACCTCATGTAAGACTTAATAAATACTTTTTATCAGATTTTGAAAAATAGGTCATTTCAAAACATACTATATTTAAATAAGCTACCAATTAAACAGAGAATTCATTATTTGTCTGTACGTCTCACCAACGTAATAGGCAAATAATGGATACCTCATGTAAGACTTAATAAATACTTTTTATCAGATTTTGAAAAATAGGTCATTTCAAAACATACTATATTTAAATAAGCTACCAATTAAACAGAGAATTCATTATTACGGTAACACTTGTAATTCATGAACACCTTAAAAAGGTGATGCTACATTTAAGTGCCCACATTGTATGGTATTGTACAAGTGTGGGCACTAAACAAACTTTTTGGGAGACGAAATCGGAGTATCTATGTCCCCGTCGTGTCTCCTGGGCAACGTGAAGCTTACATTGAATATCGTATTGATTATTAGTTTAATTGTTTTACTGCTTCACGGCAAAAGATGCACGTCATGTACACCTCATTAACCCTTTTTCTGGGTGTACATGTTAATTAGTTGAAGCTATTCCAAAAAGTAATGTCAAAGAAATAAATTAAACATTGTAAAATTTATCTAATCATGTAAATAAATTGAATTAAAGTAATTGTAGAAAATTTCTATAATTGAAGAAAATTAAATTAATTTCCTTACATTATTGTCAACATTTATTGTGACCCATTATCCCACTTTAGAAGTAGTTCCATTGAGGGAGAAGTAGTCCAAGGGGGTTTTTGCCCCCTAGTTCGATAAGGGGAGCTGATAGATGGTACGAACCCGATATTTTTGTGTTCAGGGCGATACAAGGAATCGATCCAAGGTAAAAAATATTTTTCTAAAATTAGGGGGGCCAAAACCCCCCCTTTAGGTAAAAAAGGGGGGGTCGTAGGGGGACGGGGATGCTTTCATTGAATTTCTCGCCCCGAAAATAGGGTACATTCTGAGTTTCAGCCTCACAGCTCTACTGGAACATACTGACTCCCAAGACCCCTCTACGGGGGGTCCAAGGGGGTTTTTGCCCCCTAGTTCGATAAGGGGAGCTGATAGATGGTACGAACCCGATATTTTTGTGTTCAGGGCGATACAAGGAATCGATCCAAGGTAAAAAATATTTTTCTAAAATTAGGGGGGCCAAAACCCCCCCTTTAGGTAAAAAAGGGGGGGTCGTAGGGGGACGGGGATGCTTCCATTGAATTTCTCGCCCCGAAAATAGGGTACATTCTGAGTTTCAGCCTCACAGCTCTACTGGAACATACTGACTCCCAAGACCCCTATACGGGGGGTCCAAGGGGGTTTTTGCCCCCTAGTTCGATAAGGGGAGCTGATAGATGGTACAAACCCGATATTTTTGTGTTCAGGGCGATACAAGGAATCGATCCAAGGCAAAAAACATTTTTCTAAAATTAGGGGGGCCAAAACCCCCCCTTTAGGTAAAAAAGGGGGGGTCGTAGGGGGACGGGGACGGTTCCATTGAATTTCTCGCCCCGAAAATAGGGTACATTCTGAGTTTCAGCCTCACAGCTCAACTGGAACATACTGACTCCCAAGACCCCTATACGGGGGGTCCAAGGGGGTTTTTGCCCCCTAGTTCGATAAGGGGAGCTGATAGATGGTACAAACCCGATATTTTTGTGTTCAGGGCGATACAAGGAATCGATCCAAGGTAAAAAATATTTTTCTAAAATTAGGGGGGCCAAAACCCCCCCTTTAGGTAAAAAAGGGGGGGTCGTAGGGGGACGGGGACGGTTCCATTGAATTTCTCGCCCCGAAAATAGGGTACATTCTGAGTTTCAGCCTCACAGCTCAACTGGAACATACTGACTCCCAAGACCCCTATACGGGGGGTCCAAGGGGGTTTTTGCCCCCTAGTTCGATAAGGGGAGCTGATAGATGGTACAAACCCGATATTTTTGTGTTCAGGGCGATACAAGGAATCGATCCAAGGTAAAAAATATTTTTCTAAAATTAGGGGGGCCAAAACCCCCCCTTTAGGTAAAAAAGGGGGGGTCGTAGGGGGACGGGGATGCTTCCATTGAATTTCTCGCCCCGAAAATAGGGTACATTCTGAGTTTCAGCCTCACAGCTCAACTGGAACATACTGACTCCCAAGACCCCTATACTGGGGGTCCAAGGGGGTTTTTGCCCCCTAGTTCGATAAGGGGAGCTGATAGATGTTACAAACCCGATATTTTTGTGTTCAGGGCGATACAAGGAATCGATCTAAGGTAAAAAATATTTTTCTAAAATTAGAGGGGCCAAAACCCCCCCTTTAGGTAAAAAAGGGGGGGTCGTAGGGGGACGGCGATGGTTCCATTGAATTTCTCGCCCCAAAAATAAAGAATATTGAAAACAGGGAAAAATTCCCTCAGGGAGGGATAAAATCCCTCCGGGAGGGGAAATTTCCCTCCGAAAATTTCCCACTCCCAAGAGACATAAGCCTACCTAAACCACTACCGTAATATATATATCAATTCTTTATCCCTACCCTTTAATTAACAAAACAAACATTTAAAATTGATCAGTGTTGCCACCAAATTCCCCATTTTGGCAGGCTTGAGATTGTGTTTTCAATTTGAAACACAGTCGAGAATTTGAAACGATTGAGAGCTGCAAAACCCTTTCAGTAGATGTGTGAACACTATTTTTTATCACACTACACATTGAAATAATTTCAATAGCCCATAAAACTTAAAATCTGAATGATTAGGCCTATTAGAAAAACATGAAAACAAAACTTTGAGATTATCAGCAATGATGCAACTTCTTTTTCATGGTAGCTAAGCAATGAGAGCAGTGAAAATCATATAATCGCCACCAACCTGTAGTTGGAACATATTGAATGATGTACAGTTTTATGTGATGTTCATTTGTTGTTTAAAGCAAATAACGAGCAGCTGATTTTTGGCCCTAGGGCCGAAGATTTTAGGCCCTTTGATATAAAATAGCTATTTTCAACCTCCAATATGATTAATATAAAACAGGTGGATATGTTTAGATGTGGATGTTTTTTATATCATTATGGAACATAAATTTTAACTTAGGTATATATTTCTATAGTAGGTACTTTGATTTGAGACCTAGGCTATGTCCTACCTTCTTTTCTGGTAATTTTCTATGCTATTTTCTTGAGAGTCTCATATTTTGTAATGTTATATGATTCTTTATAACAAGAAGAAGAACCACCTTCTTTCTGATCTGGAAGTGTGATCAGATTACAGATCATGAAACTTGTTTTTTCTCATTATCAGTTATAGGCCTAATGCAAATGTTCATAAAAATCAAAATCAAAACAGAAACATACCATCAATTAAAATAAAATTTAAACTAAGAATCATAGGATATTTTTAGCAATATAATATGTTATCTTGTTCTGTGTTGCCTTTCTAAACAATTAAGCTCATGAAAAATACTTTGTCAAATTTTTCAGGTTGCTAGTGTCCAGAACTACGGAGCGTTCATTCGTATTCCAGGGAACAGAAATCAAGGACTGGTTCATAAAAGTCAGATTTCCAAAGGTGTTGTCGACGATGCTTCCGAAGTCCTTCAGAAAGGAGAACGTGTCTGGTGTAAAGTGATAAAGATTATGGTCAGTAGTCAATTCTATTGAGTATTATTGATCCAAACACCTAACATTAATCTTGTTTTTAATCAAAGAATATGTACATTTGATCCTTTTTTTTAAGTCAGTTAACTTACAGATTATGCATTAATATGAGTCTTACATTTCTTTTGTAAACAAAATATTTCTAATAATAAGAGTTTTTATTTTCCAGGAAGATGGAAAAATTTCTCTATCGATGAAAGTTGTTGATCAAGGAAGTGGTCGAGATCTAGATCCTAATGGAGTACAAATACAGTGAGTATGTTTAATGTTTATACTTACCACTTCCTTGACAATATCTGGTTTGTACATTAGCATGTCTAGCGTGGCATAGATGATGCCACGTGGAGCAGGGGTGGATTTACATATGGACTTAAAGGGCTATAGCCCAGGGCGGCAGAATTAGGAGGGGCGGCAAATTAGAGAGAGAAGTGACAACCCCCTAGTAATAGCCTTGCGTATGGCCCGGAACAAGCAAAAACGGTCCAAAACGACGAAAACGGGTTCAAAAAACACATGAGTGAGTAAAAAAAAAAAGAAAAAAGGTCACCACTTTTGCCGAGCTGGAAAAAGGTCGCCTATCCCGCCGCCCTATCCCCCCTGTATAGCCCAGGGGCGGCAAATTTTCAAATCCGATTCTGACGTAAAGACAGTTAAAAAGAATAAGCTCCCACTTCTTTTAGTGCAGGTGGTAAAAAACAGACATAGAGTAATCTTATTATTTAGTTTTAAACTTAGAAGAGTCCATAAATGTGGTGTCTCCATAATTGGTGCTTTAACCTTGTGTCAATCCGTAAAAATATACCAAAGGATATGTCCTATAGTTAGGCTTACCAGACGTCAGAGATTGCCCCTGACAGTCCGGGTTTCAGGCTTGCGTCCGGGGAAACGTCCGGGGTTTTAGTCAGCCTGCGTGAAAAAGAGAGGAAAACACGCAAAATAAATGAATTGGTAATTAGGTTTGAACAGTTATTAAGAAAGTTTATACAAAACCATAGAAGTTTTAAACAAAACGAAGGGATATTTTATGGTTTCACTAGGTATCACGTTAAAAGGGTCTCGGGTGTCGAAGGGCCAATTCGTTGCGCGAAAACTGCTGAACTGCGTCTTCTACTTGGTCACAAGGCCTACATCATGTTTTTTTTTTAGCCAATCAGTATTCAAGAAACGATAATCCCACACAAAACTACAGCAAAGTAAGGGTTTAATTCTAAGGGTCTGATGAGACCCTTAGAATTAAACCGAACAAAACTTAACCACACTATTTAATTTCCCTTGTCCCCCCTTTTTTGTGTCCGGGGTTGGCTCTGAAAATTTATAGTAAGCCTTCCTATAGTTTACCAATATACCAAGGAATGTCCCTGATTAGCAGCCTATTTGCTAAAATAATAATGTGAAATTGTTGTCAAGTGTGGGTAAAGCCATCCAGTGGTGGGGACTAAAACTCATATTTTTTATGTGCTCCAGATAGGCTTTGGTTATTTTAGGAAAGGTCAGCTAAGATTATGGTGTTCGTAAGATTTGGTTTGCTGCAATAACAAGTGGGGGAATCATGTTACATTTGTTGGTGTTTAAATTTGTTCTTCGTGAATAAGAATCAGAACAAAAAAATGAAATCATTATTTCAAATTAAAATATTGGCTTCTTTAACACTTTGGTTTTACCACATATTTCAAGAGAGTAATGATTGTTTTTATCCACAGACAGGATGAGCAAAGACGCAAGACCATGCCGGCCGGGGGAGGCCGCAGGGCCATCACACTCGAAGCAGTTCTCAAAACCAAATGTACCAAGTGCGGAGTGGATGGCCATTTATCCAAAGACTGTTTTCATGTAAGAATATTTTGCCCAGGTTTTGTTACATATTCTTTTTGTAGCTTTTTTCTTGTGTAGAACAGAATATTTTACCACCGGATAATTAATTGATACTGTACCCTATGACTTAAGGTTTTTTTTTTTTTTTTTTGGGTAGGAGGTGGAATGCGTTTACGCACACTGAGGGGCTCGTTGTCCCCTCAGTAGTGTCGGACTCCCACGAGCTCGATGTCCCGTGAACTACCGACTAAACCACCTCCCTCGGCACCGAGGACACTAGCCTGGAACTGTTTCACACATTACTTCGGGCTAGGCCTTTGATATTACGCCGCTAGGGCAACCTCCATGGGGAAATGCTGAGGATTAAGGCCGATCGAGGTCGACCTTTTTCGCCCGAAGAATGGCCTGGACGTAGTGCTGGACACAGTTCCAGTTGCCCTCTCCCTGGAGCATCTAGATCCGACGATGTTGTTTGGGCTGACGATCACGCCGATCTCAGATGAAAGTGAGGCTCGGCGGACGTGCCAACGGTCGCACTGAAAGAAGGTGTGCTCGGACGTATCTGGGATGCCAGGGCAATACAGACAATCCGGGCTGGCGACTTTGCCCATCCGGTGCAGATAGGCTCGGAAGTACCCGTGTCCAGAAAGAAACTGGGTCACGTAGTAATCGACCTCGCCGTGCTGCCGCTCCAGCCATGGTCGGACGGAAGGTATGAGCTGGAAGGTCCAACGTCCCCTCGGCTCGGCTTCCCAGTCGCGCTGCCAGGAGTCGAAGCTGCGATCGCGCTCCTCCCTGGCAGCTGTTTCCCGGCCCACTTCAGGCCTCCTCCGGTAAATCGCCTGCCTCTCCCTCGCGAGGAAGAGGACGGGGATGACTCCGGCGATCACCATCACAGCAGGCTCGGAGACTGTGCGGTAGGCCGAAGCGACCCGCAGAGCTCCTCGACGCTGGACTCGGGCAAGCCGGTCTCGGAAGACTCGCTTCTCGAGTGCGTGAGCCCATACCTCAGCCCCGTACAGCAAGACTGACTGGACGGCAGTCATGAGCAGACGGCGCTTGCAGGAACGAGGACCGCCGACATTGGGCATAAGCCTACCAAGGACAGCGACACCCTTAGCGGCTTTGTCGGCGGCGCGCTGGATCTGCTCGCCGAAAGACAGTCTGCTGTCGACCATGACTCCCAGGTACTTTGCAGCAGGCTTAGTCTCGAGTGTGACGTCACCTATCTGCACCGGGAACACGGTGTTTATCCTCTTTTTGGTGAGAACGACGATCTCCGTCTTACTGATAGCCAGGGACAAGCCGTGATCTCGCATCCACCCGTTGACCTTGGCCATTACAACGCTGAGCCTCAGTTTTGCCTGCTCGACGTTCCTCGCAGCGATCAAGGCAGCGACGTCGTCAGCATAGCCAACGAGGCGGGTCTCATCGGGCATGTCTAGCCTCAGCAAGCTGTCGTAGTACACGTTCCAGAGATCTGGTCCGAGAATGGACCCCTGCGCAGCCCCGGAAGTGATGGGAATGCGCCGCTGACCTTCGGTCGTGTCGTACAACAGAACGCGGTCTGACAAATACGCTTCTATCATACGCAGGAGGTAGGAGGGAACTTGGAACGTATGCTCAAGCGCCCACAGCATATCGCTCCACCTGGCGGAGTTAAAAGCGTTCTTCACGTCGAGCGTGACGAGAAGGACCACGCGGCGCGACCAATGGTTGTGATCCTCCGCCCTCCGCACTGCCTCAACTACCTCCTGAATAGCGTCGATGGTAGAGCGGCCGGATCTGAAGCCGTACTGCTGCGGGGACAAGACCCCCGCAGAGACGATGGCCTCGGTCAGCCTGACGCGCAGGAGCTTCTCAAGCACTTTCCCGGCCGTGTCGAGCATACACAGGGGTCGGAAAGAAGAAGGGGTCCCCGGTGTGCTCTTCGCCTTCGGGATAAGAACAAGGCGGGCAACCTTCCACGAAGAAAAGAAAACGCCTTCTGCCAGACACGCGTTGAACATATCGAGCAGAAGCCTTGGATTCACCTCCGCAGCGAGCTTGAGCACCTCCGCCGGAATGCCATCGGGACCGGGCGCTCTTCTGGGTCGTAGGGATCGGACGGCGGCGGTGAGTTCCTCTTCCCGGAAGACTGGGAAGGCGCCTACCTCTCCGAATTTCCTGACTTAAGGTTTAGATGCTACTGTTAACTCATTAATGCCTGGATGAGCAGTTCTTCCGCAAGGAAATTTTTTGTGAGTGATTTGTTAATGGTATCATTAATCATAACCGTGTGCCTGGTTTAAATATTTCATTCAGACCAATTAATCGCTATCACTCTTTTGGTCCTCGGAGATTTTTTTATTAATATAGTAAGATTTATTTAAAACAGCATAAGTCACCTTATGCTGACTAATTTGGGATTTGGGTGGGATCCCAAATTATAAGGTCGGAAGCATCTGCAGTAATTTACCTCAGGCTGCATGTAGCTTGATTGTTAAATATTGGCAGCTCTGCAAAAAATGTCATGCAAAAAAGTCAGCCAGTTTTTCTGTAGGCAAAGTTTTTGCAAGAGAAGAATAAAAAATATTTAACTTAAAACTACTTGATATTTGGTGACCTCACTAAAAGTATAATTTTTTATATGAAAAAATATTTATGTACATACATGAAAATGTTAATAAATTGAAAAGTTCTAGATTAGCCTATTATCAAAATGCTGTATTTCCACAGAATGCAAGTGGGAAAGTGTATGAATTAATACCAGAGGATGATGTTCCACCAACAGCAGTCGAAGCAGTGCAACAAAATGTAGAAAACCCAAAGAAAGCAAAGAAGAGGAAAAAAGATAAAAAACACAAGAAAGAAAAGAAGAAAAAGAGAAAAAAAGATAAGGATAGCTCTTCGGAGTCCGAGGTAAGGAGGGTAATTTTGACCTCTTTTACTATATTTTTATTTGATCTTTAATTTTTAATGTACATGTGGGTGATGGTTAAAGAAAAGGTCTTGGCTTGGATTTTGGTGTAATGAATGAACCCTTTAATGTTTTAAGGGTTTGGGGAAAGAGCCTAATGCAAAAGTTACAGAACTGGCACGTCCTCCTTTGCAAATTCAATAACTGAAAAAACTTATACAGCAAACATATGTCAGCTATCGGCCTAACATTTGACAGTTGACGGAAACAGCTCCCTATCATTTTCTTGTGGAAGTTTAAATACCTACAGTGCCTTCTTCTTTGACTTTCGCCCACATTGTGAAATCGAAATCATCACTCACTTCACATGTATTATACTAACAAGAAAACACTCAACTATGGCATAAAGTCAATGATTATCATTGACTAACTGATTTAAAGTCAAGCCAAATAGACAACTGACAAATAACTTACCATACCATACCAACTTCCTCTAACTGCTTTTTAAAATGCTTTTTATTTACTCCTTGTAATGAGTGAGTAAAATAATACATTGCTGTCTCCCAGCATAAGAATAACATTGAAATCACTAATTAAAAAAATTTAGCTCCTTCAAATGTTTACACAGACATGCAAAAATGTTGATAGTTAACAGGTTGCAGGCACCATCAGCTGATTTAGTTGCAAGAATAATCACATAAGAATAACATTGGTGACAATCAGCTGAAAGAACGTCTATAAGAATTAAGCGTGTAAGAATGTTGCAACAATCACTGAGTGTAGCTTCTCAGATGCAGGCACTAAATTGGAGAATGGAGAACGAAGCAAAATGTATATTGTTTAATAATTACTTAAATTTAAATAGATTGGGCATTTATTATAGCAGGTGAGGAGAAAATGTTGTGTGTACTCGTATTTCAGGACATTTTCTCCTTCATAAAAATTGTCGCTTTCAGCAAGCCTTGGGTGTTAATGTTTTTGTTTGTGAGACAAATGTTGTACTTTACCCACACACACACAAATAACTGTTTTCTCAGTCCATATTTTTTTGTTTACATTTTTACTTCTGTTACTACAAACTTTAAAGTACCTTTTATTCAAATTTCAGTAAAGTGGTACATTGTTGAGACCATGTAGGTCTTGTTACTAGCAAGAACAGCACAACAAGCTTTAAAACGAGTGGTAAATCATGGAATTTGATACATGATTGAGGAATGTATCTTAGACCAACAGAAAAATAGACAATATTATACTGTTCATTTTCAATGGCTACTGTATGAGGTACAAATTGAATTGGGATCATTTTTAGTAATCCAGTACTTTTAAGTTTTTATTCCCAACTTCATTTCGCTGTAAAAAGTTAAAAAAATATGTTTTTCAGGATGAGAGTGACACAAGTGTTAGAAAAGAACGGAAAAAGCATAAGAAAAGGTACCGTTCTCGATCAAGATCACCAAAGAAAAGGAAAAAATAGCCCTGAAGATTTTCAGTTTTATTTATTATTCAAGTCATTTTCGCAGTCAGCGTCGTTGATAAATACGGATTGCCGAGTTATTTAGTGCCGAGTTTAGGGGCTTTCCCTAAATTTTGCATTTAAATATGGCAATAATGATGTTTAGTTTGACCCTTTAACATAACAATGTTAAAAGAAAGTTAAACCTTCATAAGTTTAATGCACATATTGTGAGCGAACTGAAAGAATCTTAATTAAGTTGAGATTTTAGGAAGATCCACAAAAATCTATGAGGGTGAAATATCCATATACTCTTTTGACTTGATAAAAGTGTATTTCAAATGTTAACACACTTTTTCGTACATTAAGAAACATTTAACTGAAGCGTGATGATTTCAAAATGTATGTAAACTGTAATGCAAGTGACTTACAATCAGATAAATAAATTCAGCCTTTATGTATAAACAGTTGTATTTCCTTTCATTTTGTTTCTCTGTCCTTTTATTTAGTGAATATAATGTAACCCAGACATATCAGCTTTGTTACTGTGGCATAAGAAAACTAAGGGAGTGCAGGAAATTGTTTGTTTTAATCAGTTATGGGCGTTTTAAATAAGATTAAAATGACTTCAACCAATTCTGACTTGTGCTTAACTTTTGATAAACAAAAAAATTACACTCTTAGTTTTTTTACCAACAACTTTTCATCCTAAAAAAGTCATCATACTAAAATTTTATTGATTGCTTTTTGAACGAAAATTAAACTCTACCTTGTATGACATTTACTAAAATCATTAAGATTGATTGGTTTAGCCATTAAGCCACAATTATTCGTTTGAACATTCAGCAAAGTAATCGTTTCCAAGTTCATAATGTGTTCTCTTTAGTAGGAGACTTGTAGATGCTTAAAGATTGGGCGAAAAACTGAGGGAAATGATCTAGCGTTCCTTCAAATGGTAGAGCAGGTAAAGATAAAACATTCACATTGGCTTAAAAGCTTTATTTTAATTAATAAGTATCTTTATTAAATATATAACAAAAACATATCAATTTGCTTGCGAAAACTTTTTTCAAACACATGATTCCTATTTAAAGTCTTTTAAGTAGATCAGCACACATTATAAAAAATATAACCTACGATAAAAAGCCTAATTCTCAATAGACACTCAAATCCTAAAGTTCGATGAACTCAAAACAATAGTTTGAAGTAACTTTTAAATGTTTGTATCACAAGCAATCGAACATGTACGTTCATTTTCTTTTTCAATGCCTTTATTCAATATTATTACAGATCCACTAAGAAGGATTTCAACCGTTATATCACATGCGATCAGACATACACTTTCATTTTCCCACTGCAAAGTGCCTTTTACAATCAAACACACAAAAATATACCTTTCAAATGAGTACGATATTATTGGTCATAAATAACTAATTTGGAACCCTAAGACATAAAACATACAGGATGCTTCAGAAATAAATTTTAAAACTCTTTTAAAAATTACTAATTAATTGCTTAACCATACACAAAATACTCTTTTGAGAAACCTTTACTACAAATAAATAAATTAATACTCTCCAACAAAATTAAGCGATCTTGGTTTCGGCAAATTAATAACAACACATAACATCCGTGGAATAAATTAACTCTCAGTTTTTAGATATCGGCAATTTAATAACACGAAACGTCCGTGGAATAAATCAACGTCTGTGACGTCTCCGGAGTGTCCGGCGGTTGGCTGAATCGCCGCTAGTGCCCTCGTCACCGGTGAGATCGATCGGCTCGCTGGTGGGGGGCGCGGTCGCCAGCTACAAGTCCGTCAGGTCGATCGTGGTGTTGGCGGAGGTGATTGTGTGGCTCGGCGTTCGCGGCCACGCGGGGAAGGGATTCAGCGGAATGTTGGTGAGGTCGACGGCCGCGACCGTGATGGGAGAGGCTCTCTCCAGCGCGCGGTTGATGTTGTGGCGCCTCCCCACCCACCCCACTTCGAACGGGTCGTCCCTGTAAGTTGACGCAACATTGAGGACTGGTTTGTCAACAAAATGATTGGATAGTTTTGTAATTTTGTTGTATACATAAACACAATATATATGTCTTAGTGAAAATTAAATTAAAACAGAACATTAAATATTTTGCAACTTTTTAGTATTAACTCAGGTGATAGATAAGCTCATATTGATGACAACAGAACTTCTTTCATCGGTGATTTGTTGTACTAATTTAGTTTGCAGAATTACATTTCCAGTTTTAGGATTGGTTGGATTAGTCATATTTATTTTGTTCAAATAAATATGTAAAAAAAACACTCACTGAAATAACACAGAGCAAACTGACAGTTTTGCGCTATTCATGCACTCTTTACACACAAAGCACACTAAAGTATTTCTCAGTACTGACAGTAAATACTGATAAAAATTGTGGGTATTGAGGTATTGGTAGGAAGACTGATGAATGCTAACAAATAGGATTTATGAAAAGTCAGGATCCCTAAATTCACTACTGTTAATATGTACTGCCAGTAAATACTGACTGTGTAAAGTGTGCTCTAAACAGCAGCTGAAAAAAGCGTGGGAATAGACATTGTCAGTTTCAAAATCTAAATTAGTCTTTTTTAAGGCAGTGTGATGTTTTCAATTCCATTCAATGATCAATATCATTTGTTTTTTTGAAAGGATATGTCCGTATCTATCCCAGAAAAGAAAATTTTTCAGGACATTATATATCTGTTTTTATCCTGGAACATAAATTAAAAGCAACAGATATATCCATCCATAATCCGCATTAATCACGGAAAAAAAACTTGTCAGAATGCCTGGAACAGAAATGAAATGTGACGGATATATCCGTCCCTCCTACTCAGAGAAGAGTTAAACTATTCCCATCCGACCGATGAGACCTAAAATGTATCTTGATTTGGCTTTTTGTGGAAATTTGGCATCTCCGATTAGAAAGAAACAAGTTCACGATGTTTTGGGATATGGAATCTGATCCCGTCTTCAGGGGGAACAAAACCTAGAACATAACAAGATTAGTAACACCACAGAGAAGAAATAAGCAGAGTACGCATTCATAGGGCAGTAGTGTTTCGGGTAACTGTGCGACACACAGGAAGTCAAACAACAGGGAGACAATGGACTTCCGGGCGCTCCCCTAGCCCCCGCGCCCACTCTACGGCACTGTTCGACACATATTTAGCGAAACATTAGATGCGTCCTCTGTCTTATTTCTTCTCTGTGGTAACACATAGCCAGGATAACCTGGACAAAAAACACAGCTAAAACAGAACTTTAAAAGCAGTCACAAAAACACTACGCTGAAAAGAAAAACAAGAACACAAAATAACAAATAAAATTTGCATATCACATGTCTTTGTTTCAGGTTGTTGCCACCAGTAGCGCGCCGTGATTTGGTTGGCTGTGACCGCCGCCATTTCCTTCCCTCCCACCGGTCTCAGCTCAGCTCTGATTGGGTGTGGATGTGCTCTCTCCTGACTGGTGATTCTTGATACTTGTGATTTATGTGTTATTTTGTGTTCTTGTTTTTCTTTTCAGCATAATGTTTTTGTGATTGCTTTTATAGTTCTCTGTTTTAGCTGTTTTGTCCAGGATATCCTGGCTATGTTACTAATCTTGTTATGTTCGAGGTTTTGACCCCCCTGAAGACGGGATCAGATTCCAGATCCCGAAACGTCGTGATTTGTTTTTTACTAATCACTAATCAGTAATTGCAAATGTCCACAATAATCTAAATCAAAATATAAAATCACCATCACAAACAATGAATTTCGAACTAAAATGTACCGATCGTACCCGGGAGACTCCAGGCGGACGGTGACGTCGTTGGTCGCGCGGATACGCAGCGCCGGGGCCGCCTCGGTCGTCCGGACGCGCACGGGTGGGACAGGCTCGGGCGTGGGCGGTCGCGGCGCCGCCTCCTCCCGACGCCTCTTCTTGGCCGACTTCTTCTTCTGCGGCGTGTTGCCTGTAAAGAAAAATATCAAAATAGACAATCGGTTTGTGATTTGCAGATGAACTGTGAAGAGTAAATACGTATTTTTAAGAGAATTTCAGACCCTTTTTGAATATCTGTTTATCACTTCTTTTGGGGCTTTACCAAATGTGATGCGGAAAGTGAAAAAGGGACCTCGTTACTGAAGTAAATTTTACAGTATGGACATTTTTGTAATCGGGTCAATAATATTGATTTTTATGTTTTTTTGGATACGATTTCTTACAGTAATCTTTCTTGTACAGATTCATTTGGTTATTTCAGCAATAAGAATCTGAGAAAAAATCTATTAAGCAGCCTGTGTCATGTGTACAAAAAGGGACTTCAAGTTGCTTAAATGGGAAATAACATGGCTAGGAACTTCAGGTCCCATTTCTTCAATGTACTGGCCCGTACTGACAGTCGTCAGGGGGAGCAAAAAACTAGTCTCTCTTGACAACTATGAGCAGATGAATGAACTTCTACAAGGTAATTATAGTTGAGGAATGTTGTCTAAATGTGTTAAATGAAGTGCTATTATTTTGTGTGTTAAAAAGCGAGTAGCATAACTCAATATTTGAATTGAACTCAATACAAATTAAATATGAAATATCTATAGGATTGTCCATCTGGATCGATTCATTTGTTCCGTTAAAAACTGTTTTTTGTTAAAGATTCTTTTGCCATACAATCATGAGAAAAATAGGTTGTTGATTGTATCTTAAAAAATTAGAAGCTTTGTTCAAACAGTGGTCCCAAAAACTACTCATAACCTCCAGCATCACAATACTATTATAAAATTACTTTAACCATAGTAAAAATAGTAGACACAAATTAACTGCATATCATACAATTTTTAATGTTGGCGCTCTGATTTCTAAAGCCTACTTAAATCATTTTTTTCCTGTGAATGAGTAATAATGACAAATTATTGTTGCGGTGAACCAAAATATCATGATAGCAGTAAAAAATACCTTGCTTCCGTTCTGCGATTATTGCTTCACGACGGGACTGTGCTTCTTCCGACATCAAACGAATGTTCCTCTGAATCACGGAGTCCATATTGTAAATCCTAACTGTGCTCATTATCTTTGCTCTGCACATCGGGCAGATCTTCTTTTTCTTACTCCATTCATTGATACACATCTTGCAGAACATATGGCCACAGTTTAAGGCAGTAGGCTGGAAAAACAAAACCAATGGTAATGGTATGGTATGGCTTATAGCAACAAATTAAGATAATACAATTAATTTGCAACTTCGCGACTGTACCGTTAAAAACTAATCGAACTTCATTAAGAGTCTCGCCAAACACAATACAAGTTTGTAAAAAGAATTTCAAAGGTGCTGTAAACAAAAACGCCTAACATCCCTATAAAATATGTAAGGTTTTAGGGTATGTGTTTATTTTATCTATATATATTTGTAGTAAAAACCAACACAAATAAAACATGCAAAAATGAATTATACTTTCACAAACAAGAAGGAAGTCGTAACGATTTGGACCAGTAAATATTTTTTTATTGTTGAAAGAATAATAACATGGATTGCTAGTGACCTCTTTATTCAAGAAATTGATAGATTATATATTCCAATAAATACTCACTTCGATGTACAACTCCGCACAGATGCTACACATAATGTCGTCCTCCAGCCCTTCCATCTCTGAAAAATGGTGTGATTAACAAATAAATATCAAACTGAAGGATACTGACGTAATCTCCAGTTTTGCACCTAACTACGCCATAATCTGTTTATTGCTTTGACGTATGTTCCTCATTGTATTACTCAATATAAGCTGATTAGTTCACAAAACAAAGAATTTACTTTCAAAAGTTTGCTTTCATCGTAGACTAATGTTGACCTTCCATGTAATGACTAATTTAATGCAAGCAGCCACTACATCATCGGTGTAATTTTCGTTTTGTTACGTTAAGCTAACTATGTGTTTATCGAACTTGTTTATAATCAATTACTGGAATAGCAATGTTGCAAACTAAGGTCCAATCAATTACTACTTCTGATGCTATTGACAAGTTGTAGGCTACTTTTTTTAATATGGACAAGTTTGATTTTTATTCGCTATTAACAATCCTGATGTCCTGTCATCAGCAATACAATCCTGTCCAGCAATACATGCATTGAAAAACTCATTTTCACAGTTGTATGTCAAAAATATTTGAATCAACTTTGAGTAGGCCTACGTTACAATAGAAATTCTCATAATAATTTTACCTCTTTTCACTCTTTCTTCTAAACTTTCCTTTTCTTTTAGCTTTATTTCAAGTTCCTTCACCTTTTGTGCGTCCTGAAAAACAAAATTATTTTCTTTAAAAATAATATAAAATATAATAGAATTTGGAAATTGAAATATGTTTGATAAACTGTTTTAATTTACATTACAACTCGTCTTGCACTTGCTTCTACAACTCAGTGAAGTCTGCTACGTCTAAAACCTTGGCAATAATTAACTGAAGACACAGGCAGTGTATAGATCTTGAATCTGGCTAATAACATATATTTACATCATTGAGGTTTACCAAATCATAAAAATCAATGTGAAAAGAAACAACAACGAGATACATAAGGGTTTACCCTTAAAAAATCTACTACACAGAAATTTTACTCACATTAGTAAGAGCTGATATTTTGGATTCCAATTTAGTTTCAACTTCAACTTTTGCTTCAAAGAGGCGCTGATGCTCCAATTCACTCTCTAAAAGTGCACTTTTTACTTCTTCTAGTTTACTCTGTAACTCTTCGACCTGCTGACTTTGTGCTTCTGATTTTTCCAGTTTCTTCTTCAATTCTTCAATTTCAGCTTTACACCTGATAAAAATGTTAAGGTGTCAAAAGCTAGTTTTTAAGGGAACCGAGTTTTTCCACAGCACTAATTTGAAAAATGAATCAGGAATTTTGAATCTGTAATGTGTAGAGCTTATTAAATTTACCGGTTGAAGTTAGGAATACCTTGGATTATCCAGATGACTATGGTGGTGGTCTGAAAAGGATAGCCAAAAATCCTTTAATAGTAAAATCACAAAGGTATATCGCGGCATACAAATAGAGCGTTGTCATCGTCTCATGATACCGGACTGAGTTTGTCACAAAAACGAGTCTTGCCATCACATGTCATGTCAAGGTAGATTTGAGATTGTCAAATTCAGAGTTCAAAACTTTTTTGGAGTTTGGATTCCTCGCCAAACTTCCATGTTAGGGAGACAAAGACTTACTATAAAGATGATTAATGAAAATACATAATACGGTATCTCATTTGAAACAGAACATTTGAAATCACGTAACTCATGAGAAAAATCACATCCTCAGTATAATTATATTTCTCAACACCGTCCCAGTAATCTGGGATCTGAATAACTCAGGTTTGGATAATCCAAAGTGTACTGTACTAAAATGTACTGTACACAATAAGTAAACTGAGCCTTAAAAACAGAATGAGACTAAACCAAAAAAAACTGAGCGTTACCTACCTGATGATGTTAACTGAGCACTAACTGATGAACTTCAAAAAATGTTTTGCAAAAGTTGGGTTTTTTGTATTATTTTATGTTTGATTATTTCATTCTCACGCTCTTGTCTATTGTCCAGGATATAGATTGCCCTTAAAATACCCAGGGAGAAGGTTTTATGATAACCTTTTTTATGTCCAGACAAAAATATCAATCTCTGTTTAAATAAAATATTTCTAGATAGAAATTTCAATAAATTATAAAAAGGAAATCAATATAAAACGTACACTTGAGCATCTGGTAACATTTCATCTCATAAACTTAGGGGTGAAGAACAAGGATGTTCCAACAATGTTCTTCTAAATTGGAAAAAAAAAAACTTTGTAGCTATGAACTTATGAAACATCATGAATTAAAATCCAAGTAGAATAAAAAATACTTACTTGCTCTCTAACTCCTCTCTTTCAGTTTGGTGCCTTTTGATCATTTCAGTTTTAGCCTGTTGTAATTCTTCCTCTTTCTTTAAATTATCAGCGATTTTCTGTTCAAACTCGGTCATGACCCTCTCTTTTTCCTCCATTGTTTCTTTTAACTTGAGCTCTAGATTTTTAGCCTGTTCTTTATTATAAGCGGATTCCTTTTCAAGATTTAATCTTTCTCTTTCTAGTTCTTCTTCTTTTGCCTTCAATTCTTTTTGCAACGCTTCTTTCAATCTGGAATTTTCAGAACCAACAAGATCTAATTCTTTATCTATATTTTCTTGTTCCAAACACTGGGTTTCATTCAAGACATCCATCCTCTTAACTAGCGGAGAGTTTTTAACCTTCGGTGGAGTTGCTATGCGGAATCTGCCAAACAAAACCATTTTTAATTTAATTAAGATTCTAAATACAATCACCTATTAATTTTTTTCTATTATTCACAATTATTAAAAGCATTAACACACACACAATGCTCATCATAGTAAAAACTTGTCATAAAGCATTATTGAAAATTAGTTAGGAATTAAAGAGTTCTGTATGTTAGCATCTACAAATATCAAAATAAGTTGTATATACATCTGTTTGGTTATTGTTAAAATAACAATCAATGCAGCACAAAGAATATTTCATACCCAAATGAACTTGATAAATGAAGTTTTATACTGCATAGTCTTATAAAAGGCTCTAATCCTTATGAGCTATTACCAGCATATATTTTAAGATAAATTAGGAAACAAGATAGGGAACTCTTTAAAGTATTTTTTTTCATTAGAGTAAGTATTCATGCTTAATGTTGCAAGGCTTATGAAACTAAAGAAGTAACCAAGTTTGAATCTAAAAATAGTCCTGAAAGACTACTGATGTTGTTTTATTTTTCAATAACCACACATAATCACAAGAATAACAGCAGACCTATTTTAGTTAACAGCCAAAAGAACTAAGTCAGTAGTAAAAAAAGGCCAGTATTACAATTTGTCGAATAAAATTAACTTTTATTGGGAAGTTTCAAATAATAAAAACATAACATTAATTTTGGATATGTATGTCTTCAGAGAATCTTCGCCTTCTTTCCTGCTGTAGCCGAATCACTGGGTGAATGGGCGCGAGACCTCAATTCATTGGCCTTCGTTTTAGAGCGAGTCTGGTAACCGTTAATATTGGCCGATGAGCTGTCATTTTCCTGCTTTTCCACTTTTCTTCTCTTAGCTGACTTGGGGATCCCACTTTTTGAACAACTAGGCATTACATCTTGTGTGTCTGTTCCGACAGCTCTACTGGCTGTTTTGATATTGGAAATGGCATCAGTACACACCTTCATGACTTTATTTAAAACTTTTCCCATGGATTTATCATCACTTGTTCTAGCATTTAAATCTCTGGTTGAAGTTTCACATACTTTTTCACTCTCTGCTGGTTCAAAGCTATTTAATTTTTTCATAACTTCAGTCATTACCTTACTAACAAAGTCACTGTCTTTGTTACCACTTTGCCGATTCACTGACCCGTTGCTGTTTTCTTTACTGTGACTTGGATTATTTTTGTTGAGTATTTTTCCACTGTCCGACGATTCAGTGTTATTTATTTTTTTCATAACTTCAGTCATTTGTTTGCTCATATCATCAGGAGTAACTTTATTTCCATTTTCCAGATTTGCTGTGTCATTGTTTAAATCTCCACTGTTACTTGAAAGGTTCTTGTCGCTTGTTCTTTGATTGTTTGTGAATTCGTTATTTACTTTTTTCATAACTTCCATAAGTTTACTCAAATCATGATGAGTATCTTTACCTTCGTTTTCATTACTTACCACTTCGTTGTTACAATCTCTACTATGACTTGGAACGTTTTCGATATTTTTCGGTTCCTCAGACAATTGTTTCATTACTTTGTTCATTATATTAGCCAGTGACCTCTTTGCAGACAAATGGCCATCCACATTTTTGTCCAAACCCTTATTAACCCCGGTGTTATTCAAGGGAAGTGATTGGTTTTGGACATTTTCGTTCAATTCTTGCTGTCTCTCATCAACTATTTCGGCAGAATCATCCATGCCATTCTCCACATTTGATTTCTTCTTCAATGTTGGCAATTTAACAATCAAGCGATTTTTCCCCTTTCCTCTCCTATCTTTGGACGGAGAGCCGTGCAAAGCTTCTCTACTTTTAAGACCGATATCAGTGCAAGCAGAAAGCTGTTCAGAGCTCTTAATGCTTTTTGCGCTCATGATTTCTTTGATACTGTAATTTTCACTCGAAGGAAGACTGGAGCTCCTCCCGAGATCGGTTTGAACGGAGAAAGAAGAGACACTGAGCATATCTTCATCGGAGTCGGTACTTCTCGGAACGCCCATTCCCCAACTCGAACATCCTGCTTCATCCATCTCCATCCTTGAGAAGTTCCGTTGTTTACACACTCTGTACCGACGGTTTCTATACTCGAGCGCACCTGTCAACACGCCGAGCTCTAGACTATCCTGGATCACTTCGTGAGACAAGGGTCCATGCAGGCTCTCCAATACCTGTTTGATATCTGTTTTCGTCGAGCCGCTACGGTCATTTAGCATCCCCACGATTCCTACTATTTCATCAACAATCGTTTCACTCGATAGATTTACGTCCATGATTATTACTTAAATAATTTGTTTGACAGGAAAATTTTTATGAATAATATTTTAATTTGTAATAATTTGTAAAACAAAGAAATAAATATTTTGTTTCTATGACAACTACATTAAGAAATGAGTCTGTAGGTAGAACAGTTTTCTTTTGAGATTGTTTTAAAAGCCTAACTCTTTCCAAAAAAATACAAAAAAAATTGTAATACAGTACCTTGGGATTTGAGGGTCTTTCTAACTTTATTATTAATAATATTTTGGCATATGAAGACTTACTTTGAGAGCAAGACAATTTCCGGCCACAATACAACCAAGAGACTATTGGCCACAAAACTGATGAGATGTGACTGCCGCAATGATACTAAGAGATTTGACAGCTGCGGTGCAACTGAGAGATTTGCTGGCCACAAAATGTCGAGACTCATGATACGATATAGATTAACAGCCACAAAAAGCAAGTGATTTTCTGGCCATGCTATGATAGAGACTATCAGGAACAAAACTACTGAAATTTTCCGATTATTTCCAAGACATTGCCGAATTTTGACGATGACAATAATGGCGAATACAGTTACTGTATTTCATTCAAAATTTTAATTTCCCAACCAAAGGTTGAATTCATTATTTTTCAACTTTCAACCTTTAAAAATCCCCAACAATTTTCTAGACATTTTCTGAACTTCCAACTGGTACACTACATGATGAAAAAGTTTGGGTGGCCCATTATCAACATAAGAACAGATAACCTGACAAAATTAAATTCCAAAAAAGTCACAATTTTGGTTAAGTCCACTCACTTAAGGTAAAAGGTATTTTGAATGAAAGGTTCAGGTAGTTCTCTTTAAAATTTGGGTAGTTCTACTCTCTTGAAGAGGGTATTTGCAGCATAAGAATAATAATCAGGGTGGCCACTCCAAACGAATTTTTCCATTCCCGGTTTTTTCCCGGTTTTCACGGGCATTTTCGGCCGTATTCCCGGTGGCAGGGGCAAACCCAGGGGGGATAAAGGGGATATATCCCCCCGAAATTTTGGAGAACAGAATATTTGGACTAAAAGACAACCATTTTCGGCTATCACGACGCGACTACGATTTTTATCTACCGCGACGTGAAGACGCTTTTCGTATACCGTAACGCGACGACGATTTTCGTTTCCCGCGACGCAAAGAATTTCGTTTACCGTGGCGCGAAGACGATTTTTGTCTACCGCGACTCGAAGACGAATTTCGTCTACTGCGACGTGACAACGATATATGTGTCTACCGCGACGCGATACTCGGCGACCGTGGCGTTTACCACAACGACGATATTCGTCTACCACGACGACCTTATTTGTCTATCATCACATAAGTAAAGGTGTTTGTGAGTACCTAAATCCCCCCTTCCCCCTTCTTACACGATATCCCCCCCGAAATTGAATCCTGGGTTCGCCCTTGCCCGGTGGCATATTAACTCCATAATAGTCGTCCCAAGTTATTGGTGACAACAGAGTAAACAATGTCTTACAGTTATTCTATATTATTATTAAAATCCATCAACCATGTGGAAAAAAACAGAATAGCCTGTTAATTAACAGAGTTTAAAAAAGGTTTAAACGCAAGAGGCAAGATGAGTTTCCACCGGCCGCTTTGTACAATCAGGGTGTTAACGAAATCAGGCTATAATTCCCGTAGATTACACACCGAAATCACGTATTTTACGCTGGGTAATAGATAATGCTTGAGTATACACAAAATAAACCACATTTTCGTAATTTGCATTTTTAAATTTCAGTGACTCGCTGAGGAGTCACAGTTAACCCAATCACGGAACCAATAAGGCCGTAGCAACAACAACGGCCGGCAATATTTTAAAGCAGGCGGTATTCAAAAATTCAACTAGAAATAGGCCTAAATCAAAATGAGTCAGAACACGCAAATACAAGGCAACAAAACGTGCAACAGACGGCAAATCAGCATTGATCCTCTACTCACGCGGCAGCAGACTGTTCGCCGTAGAACGGTTATAAAATACTTGAAAATAAATAGTCCTCAAAAGTTTTTATCAAAACCAACTTTTCATTGTAAAATGTAATCCAAGTGCATTTTGTAACGTACCGTACGTTGTATGACACCAAACGGATAATTATTAAATTACTACCTTATCGTATTCGATACTTAAAGGTAGTAGAACTATGAACCATATAAATTAGATAAGTGGAGGCAGACGCAAAAATATGGATATCGTTCGAAAACTTGACAAAGTAAGGGTACGCACGGGCCGACTATCGGCCTGTCTTGCTTCACATTGCTGTCCGCCCGAATTCACGTTTCACAACGCAGTGGCAGTGGCAGTCGCTAATTGGCCCGACGCAATGACAACACTTGGTTACCATGACAACCTGCTATGCGCACTATATTATGCGCCATCCGTGTGGTGGGGGTGGGGGGAGGAGAAAGGAAGGAAGAAAGGATGAAAGAAAGTAAGACAAAAAACTTCGGTAACCAGAAAGACGACAAAACAAAATTGATATTAGATGTTGACTCTCGCACCCGATTTTGTACTGATTTCCCAATTCTAACCAAAGTTGAACTAAACACCATTTAAAGTTGATATTGAAAAGATAAAACCCAATTCGTGACAATGAATAACTTCTGAACATAAAATTTGCTGGTCTATCAATTATTTAATTTTTATACACAAAATGTACTCATTTTTGTGAATCGTCATGACAGGTGACGGCAGGTGACAAGGTCACGTAAAGATAAAAATCAAAAGGCAAGCAAATGTTTTGTTTGAAATTCATTGTTGGTGACTGTGAGTTTGTTTTGATTTTTATTTTTGCGAACATTTATTTGCCATTACTGTTTTTACTAATAATAAGTGATGGCAAATTACGGCAAAAATCACAATCAAAGCCTAACCAATGCTGTGCCGGTTCAAAAATTATTTTACGAATCGGACGCCTTTAAATTATACGTTTAATTAATCTTTTAGGGGCGGGCGAATAGTGGGTTTTCATTTCGAGTCGAGTAGTGAGCCAAATACCCGAGTATAAGTTTAATTAACTAATCATGCAGAAAAACAAACAGTAAAGAAAACGTAAGGGGAGGTAGGTACTACTGCAAAATAATTTCAAACACAATTTAAAATCTTCGGTACAAAGATAATGGTTCAGCGTTATCAATAAATCACTTCAAAATTACGTTCTTCAGTTTAGAATAACCCACGCTTTTATCGACATTCGTCGAGCCGCTAGTAAATACGCATGAACACCTGACCACTTTTTGTCTCTTTCTTATCTTCGATTTTCGCTAAGCCGAATCTGGCCGACACAAAAAAAAACCAATTTCCTGAAACAGGCTGTAGTTATAATAATTACAAACTGAAAAATACAATACTTGTATATTTCGTACGTCAATGATCTCGCGGTTATTCCTTTCAGAAAGACGGAAATTTTTGCCGGCAAAATTGATCCGCAGTTTACAGAATCATCGAACTACTGGACCATACCAAACTCAAGTTCATTTGTACGTTTTGACTACAAAATCGCCACAACTAAATAGAAGCATATTATAGGCCTACTTCTCGTTGAAATAGTGGCTGTTTTTCTTGCTTGCAAAACAGAATAATAAACTATAAGCTTATTTTTATCTTCGTCAGTTTTGCAACCGAGTTTGCGGTTATTCAAAGCACAACTAACCAAGAATCGATACCTAATAAAAACAAATGAAATCGTCTTTTTATGGAGAAGTACGTTATACGAATAAAAATTAACCCTTGGCGGTATAAGAGCGACTTTTTTTAAGAGTAGGTACTCATCACTAATGATCCTTGAGTATGTTGTAGGTAATAATAAAGTTTCGTAGAAAACTTTTTATTTTTACCCCAATTCTTCTGCGTAGAAATTTGTTATTCCATTATCTGCCAACCCCTCCTTCCCCTCGACTGCACTATTGCACCATCACTGTTGTCTGTCTGCTCCTGGTCCCCTGCAGGTGGACTGGGCAGAGACAACGTCATTCACTATCCTGTCGACCAACGCCAACAATCTTCACCACAGATTGGCGTTTACGCTGAGGGTGGCGCTAGGCACTAGACACTCTTTGCCGTCTTTCGCTTTTTACTGACGCGTATGTGATTCTGCTTCAAGCAGTTGCGCATTAGTAGTTGTATTTGGAAGTTACTTAGCATAATTATGACGAAATTATCTTGCATTTTTCGTCAACTATTTTAATATTGATTTGTTTACGATGTTTATTATTGTTCTTTAAAAAATGGCGTTTTCCCGGATTTCGCTCGAGATTCACGGTTATTTCCCGGTTTTTTCACGGTTTGAAAAATTCCCGGCTAATTCCCGGTTTTCCCGAATTCCCGATGCACTGGCCACCCTGATAATATTAGACAAAGTACAGCATTTAGAAGTTCCAATGACGATTGACTTTTATTAAAAATACTTAAATTATTGTTAAAATATGAGATACCTCAGTAAATATCTTGTTAAAACACTCTCAGAGCATAATGATCTTGTTGGCTTTTAAACTTGAAAAAATCATGAATTTCTTTTAAAATATTCACTTTGAATTTCAATGATCGGATCAAGTTTTCTACTAGAGTTTTCATGCCCACAGACGTATGTATATACGTCGTATATACAAATGAAAATTGGTGAATAATGTCTCCAGGGTTCTGGGACCTTAAAAAAAAAAAAACATGGCCCTGGGCTGAGCTAAGTCTCATTGTGCCGCCTTGCATGTATCGTTACTTTCCTACAGGGGAAGTACGCTGAAAGGAAAATTTAATAATTTAGATAGGTTTATTAACACCTATACCGAAACCCTCACTGTGAAACGTTAATTGAAACCCTCGGTCTGTGAAACTCCCATATAAAATAATGGACGGCAAATAAATAGCCAGTAACCGAAACCCTCGGTCTGTGAGACTCCCGCACAAGAAACAATAGAAAACAGACTAACGGCAGGTGAAACCCACGGTCTCTGAGACCGGCACGTAATTAAAAATCGGGAAGTCGAGTAATTATAGAAGAACCACTCAAAATGGAAAGAAACTGTGCAAAGGTCATGGGGAAGGCGAGGGAAGAAGGTATTGGGAAGGGTAGCACCATCGCTTCAGCAGATTCAAGATTCAAGATCTTTATTGGCCAATAAATAACAATTGTTACATTAGGCTTCGTCTTATGAACTAAATAACATTGAAATAACAAAATAAACTATATGTGAATGTTGCAAATATCAACAAGTGAAATTTCCCTGAGGTCTGTAAGACCGAGGGTTTCGGTATAAGTGTTAATTGGTGGAATAAGTACTTACCGCTTTCTATTGATGAGAAAAACATAGCAATGGGCATCATTATCTGCTAATTTAATCCGATCCAAATGGTTAAGTTCCTGTGCTTTATTTTTAATTAGTCTTTTGTCATTCACAAACGTTCCAGAGTTGCTCTGGAAAAAACCAAACACATTAAAGGAATGCAAAACTGAATACTTGATATTTGTCACATAATTTTGTGCTCATGGATACAAATTATTATTTATTCTGTAGATTATTTATAGGCTAGACTCAGTAGTCAAAGAGTTTATCTGAATACAGTTGTCCTTGCCAATCCTACTAAGAATGGGAAAGTATGGATGTTTGTGCTTAAGTCTGAAGTTCCATTACATGAAAACTACTGGGCCGATTTAGCTGAAATTTTGCTGAATTGTAGTCAACATCCCACAAATGATCAAGGGCCTATTTTGATTTTGAAACTCCAATAGGGCTTCCAAGAGTTGCCATTTTAACCTCATTTGAGGTTAAGTTGTGAATGAATTGATTTGAGTCAAGTTGTCGCTCCCATCACATCATTCAGCACTAGACGGCTAAGGGCGGGTTTCGGAGCTCGGGGTTATCTCTAACCTCAGACTAAATACCAGTTTAAACCGGTTTTTATCCTCGGACTGTAGAAATTGGGTTTTGGAGCTCAAGTACAGCTAACTCCAAGAATATCTTTAATCCGAGAGTTAACTCTGTAGGCATAACTCGAACACAACAAGAGCCAAATTCAATAGAACAGAAAAAAGAACAGGTAAAATGCGTTCCCACACAGTATGCTCCACTACCCTAAAACAAAAATTCTCCTTAATATCTCGGTAACTCCTGCATACAAGTCCAAAGATAAAGTTATCCTCAGACTGAGATAACTTCCTGAGTTTAGAAACTTGTCCCCAAGCTCCGAAATCCAATTTTTTGTGCAAAGATTATCTTAATCCACGGGTTAATTAACTCCAGGATTAACTCCCCAAGCTCTGAAACCCGCCCTAAATGCGGTATTAAATGTGGCAATTATAGTTCTGGACAGCCTTACTGGCGGGTGGCGAAAATTGTAATCTCCCAAAATGTCTGCTAAATAAACACATGTGGTAGAACTGTCAAAACTTTGTTTATGTTTCACCTCATTTACACTACAAAAGAATGCTCTACAATATTTCACCGAGAGATTTCTTACGCAATTGAAATTTCTGGAAGATATTTGCGCAATGCATCAGCTGATCTTTTTGTTTTGGCAACCATTCATCTTAAATGATTGAGCTTGCAAGAATTTAACGATAGTTGCACTTGCGGTTGCAGCAAAATATTTTCTTGTGTAAAATACCTTTACATAAACAAGTGATCATTACCAAAACATTGGATATTAAACACTAATTATGACAACAGTGCACTCACTCACCCGCCAGTAAAGCTGTCCAGAGCTATATAAATTACATCAACTGTTAATGAACACATTTTTGCTGATAAATATTATTACAGAACTGTTATTTTAAACAGCAGAAACCTGTAACCGTACAGTTTCATTTAACACTGAAGTTTTGGACGTCCCAAGTGGAGTAAACCTAGAGGGTTAAGAGGAAACTGAGGTGCTCAAACTGTCAGACGCAACAGCTGCAACCGCAGGAAACCTACCCAAATCAAGGAGACTTGTAGTTTGTACCTGTTAACTACAACGAGATAAAATGCTTTATAATAAGAGATTAATCTGTCAAACTTTCACTTACCAAGTCACATATGGTGAATGTATTGTTTTCCGTCTTCTCTATTATACAATGTTTTCTAGAAATGTAGCTCTCGGTAATACATAGAAATGCTGTTGGATTTCTCCCAATTACAGCCTGAAAAAAAATATTTTCAATCAGGCCTTAAGATTACCAAAAATTCCTAGGCTACTTTCAACAAGAAAAAAATACAGTTCCTGATGTTGTGACACTCAGGAATTTACAAATGTTTTTTTGGTAGGGAGGATTTGGTGTCTGGATTACCCCTCCAAAGAAAAAAAAATTCCTGTGAGGGTACTTCAGACATTAGGCTACTTTGTCTTTTTGTACGGCTATTGGAAAGGAAAGGAGAAGCTTCCCTTATGATATCCCTTAGGGAACTTAGCCTTTAGCATTAGCAAATTAATACAGGGGAAGAAAAAAGAAAAAGTAGTATGTAGATGGAATGGGTTTCGCCAAGATACCGTACCTTTATCCAATGAATGAAGGGATAGGGTCTCAAGGGATAGGTGGCATTCATATTGACCCTCATCTTGGTCGCCAGTACACTCCCGCCCACCCTACTGCAAACCCCAACCTCCTCTAAGATAATGGGGAATTAAGTTGTCCACTGAAATACGGCTACAGCACTGCCTCCAATCATGACTGCTTCTGTTAAACTGTAGTACCCAGCAGTAGTAGCATATACAAAGTAGGCCCACCAAGTAATAATAGTACCTAGTAGGTAAAAATAAATTGATAGCCTACATATCCTACTTTAAGGCCGGGACATTTGTAGGTTTCTCAAATATCAATTTATAAGACTTAAAAAAGGGATGGACTTGTCAGGGGTACAAGCGTATGGCCTAACTAACCCTCATCCTTCTTTTGTCATAGCAAAAGGCATAAGATATTGGCTGTACTTTCGCAGACGCCCGGTGAAAAAATTGAATGAAAATAACTGTTGAAAAAATATCGATATAATACCAGTACGTTACCAGTAATACCAGAATCGATACAGCTGACTATGATAATCGTAATTTTGGTTATATTTTGGTGATGCATCTGGTATGTTTAGGAAAGTTAATTAAAATATTTCTCGTCAAAGTTGTCACCAAAAACTTATTTGTAGGCCCCTACATTTAAAGGAACAAGGCTTTAGGCCTAAAAATAAACTTTACTTAACAAACACCATTAAAAAAATGGCGATTTCGGCACTTGTTGCAATCCTCATTTTAGTTGACCATGGAGATGAATGAATGAATGAATGAATGAATGAATGAATGAATGAATGAATGAAAACGTCTTTTATTTAGCCAGCGTTATTCAAAGTACAATGCTTTGCTTTTCAATACAACTGTTGTCAAGTTATTAACTTATTAATAAATTATTCTTAGCTTCTGTTCTTAAATTATTATTAATATAATTCTTTCAAACCCCTTTTGAAAACTGCAAGGCTTGTCAATCTGAGGTCAATTGGAAGGGCATTGTAGCCTTGGGGCCCGAAGTATGAAAAAGCTTTTTTCCCAAGTTCTGTTTTGACCCTTGGCAAGTGTAACAAGCCTTCCTGCCGAGTGGAGCGAACGCTCACCTCAGACCTGAAAACCAGTTTCCTTCTTAGATATTTGGGACACTCCGTTAACAAAGTTTTATGAATAATGAGATTTGTTTGGATGTCACAGCATTGTTTTACAGTCAAGATGTTTGCCTTTGACCTATACTCGCTGATATGATCTGACTTTTTTAGGTTGAAAACAAATCTCAGAGCACTATTCTGAAGTCTTGTGAGAATATTCATCTTTTCCTGAGTAAGGCTGTTAGCAAAAGAGGGAAGAGCATAATAAATAGATGGAAGGACTATAGCACGAACTATCTCAAGTTTGGTAGAAACTGGAAGAACAAACCTAAACCTATTAAACAATCTTAATTTAGCAACAACTGTTTTACAGATGTGTCTCACATGTTCAGAAAAATTGAGCATAGAGTCTAATTTGACACCAAGAAGTTTTAATGAATTACACACAGGTAAAGACTTATCATCCAGAAGAACTTCCCAACGACGAGATGACACAACTTACAACGACAAGACAATAAATCAACTGCAGGATGGCGAACAATGTGAAATAAGATTTTAGTGCATCAATGAAGGAAATGCTGTCAAGTATTCCTTACAAGTTTGAGTTTTGGTTTGGTTTGCTTACGTTAGTTTAGTATTGTTTTCTTTGATGTTTTACGATCAGCTATTTTCATTTAATTTTTTACCGGGTGTCTGCGGAAGAGAAACTGGCATAAGAGGCCTAGTGTGACTGCATCTCTCGCACTCACATTACCACCATGATAAGGTCGCTCTTTACTGGGTGAAAGGCTCATATGTTGTGATTGATCATTCTTCTTTTAAAAATCTATTCCAACATACATAGTTAGGCCTACAAAAGATAGCTTATATTGATGTGTTATAAGGTTGGTGGTTGGGGGGTGGACAAGTGTTGATTGGTAAAGGTGACAGGCCCGTGCTGGGTACGTCGAAAGGGCGGGGGACAAGTATGACGAGGGCGCCAGGCAGAGGCCTGCCTAGATATTTTCCTTGGAGGACACCATCGATACACACAACATAGGCCTATCGATGGAGGGCACCCACCACAGGGGGGTCTGGAGGTTCCCCCAGGAAATTTTAAAAAATAAGACCAACAAATTCAGTCATAAAAATGAACTGTGCAACTCCAGAATCCTAACAAAGCAGGGTGACCCCTGGTCGCATTCTGGAAAATTCATATTTCTCAGGGTTTTTAGTAAAATTCCCAGAATTTGTTTATTAATAACAAAAAAACAGGATACCTATTTATTTTTCCAAATTATTCGTTTTTTACCTGCTATGAGTAAATCCTACGTGTAGCAAATTAAATGGTAAATGTTCCGTATACGGTAACCTCATGGATTTTGATGAAAACTGTCTTAATGTGTTCCTTTCACTATTTTATTACAGAATCAACTCGAATTTTGCCGCGGAAAACCCTTTAAGTACCTCAAGTCGAGAAATTAAAAGTCTTAAAACGCACTTCATAGGTGGGAAAACTACTTACTGACGGACGACTGGATGGTTCCATTGTATAACGGCGACTAAGGATTGCAGGGGAGTAACAGCAGATTGAATCGTATGTTCCGTGCAGTCGAAAAGTAAATTCCAAAACGACCAACTTCTTTCGACTGTCGCTGTCGTCTGTAAGTCGGCGAAACGACTTCAGTGTATATTGAGCGATTAGTTTGTTACTTCGAAAACTTTGTGTTCGCATTTTTCCTCAATAACAGATTCTACGTTTTAAATAATGATTATTATAATAAATAGGATAAATTCACAAGTACGATAGCAATTATAAACCCTAAACAAAAAATCCAAAAGAACACTACTTGCAAACCCTTGTAAAATAAGGAACGGACAAGGCCACAGTGTGGCCTTGGAACGGGTTGTACAGGTGTGCCAACCTAGGAAAATATAAAGATTCTATTTTGTTGATTTTATTTAAATTGTTCCGATTTTCCCTAATCGAAAATATTAATTTAGGTATTGAATGGCATGAATTAGAATTGACAGTGATACAATGACACAATTTGGTCATAGTTATACCAAATGAAGAAATGTTAGATGATTTTTTTAAAGCCTGTTGTGGTTTAAATTAAATTAAATCTATTTATTTTCTGGAGGAGGACATTACACAATTAGTGTGTGAGTCACCATTTATTAATGAAGTGTTGAGCCGGCTATTTATTTATGAAGCCCCCAATTAGCCCCTCATGGGGAAATTATTTGATTTATGCGGTGATTCTAAATACCCGATAACTCAAAAACTCCCACTGATTCAACCAAATAGACTGAATATATAAACTAAAATAAACTAACCTAACCTAACCTAACCTAACCTAACCTAACCAGGCCTAACCTAACCAAAAGTAAGCAATTTATCCTAACCTAAACCATCCAAATGCATTCAGCTATGAAGGAGGTCGATGGAACGGCAGGTAAGGTTATGTTAGGTTAGGTTAGGATAGGTTGGGTTAGGTTAGGTTTGTTAGGTTAGGTTAGGTTTAAGTAAAGTTAGGTTAACTTAGATTAATTTCTTAATTGGTCATGCCTCCGGCCTCCGGCCCATGGCCTACGGCAAATTTCCCAGTTTGGGAAATTTTACTTTTTTATAGAGAAATTTTTAAATAGTTCCCCACCCAATACCCCGGAATCCCACCTGGTCCCCTAGATAGTCAAGGTTTTGATGTGCAAGTTATTTCTTTATTATTTTACGTTTTTTGAGGATATCTCGTTTCAAAAGTGTACAATCTCAAAAAAAACTTCATATTCGTGTTCAGGACGAAAATCCGCACAATTTGAGTACCCACAACGTAATATTTGAAGAAAAAAGTTTTTCTCCCATTTTCCCAGTTTTTCCCGATTTTCCCACTTTTCCCGGCGTTTCCGCGGAAAATTTTGCATTGATTCTGTAATAAAATAGTGAAAGGAACACATTAAGACAGTTTTCATCAAAATCCATGAGGTTACCGTATACGGAACATTTACCCCAATTTCAATCAGAGTAAAGTTTTCACTAACCTTCATAAGGCCTAGGCCTATATAAAACTGCCTAAAGAAATGACCATAAGACATAAGAGGACTTGATCAAATCATGGATGTAAGTATTGATAGCAGACAATATACCGTACGCTAGTGATTGCTAATGGACCCACCACTAATTTTCATAAGTTGACAAAACTTACAAATATACAATAGGCCTACAATTCTTATCGAAATATGCTCTGCAAAATCCCCGAGCAGCCTAAAAAATACCCGAAAACCGGATAAATAACCGGTTTTTTCAACTGGTGGTGCGTGATGCAGACAAGTGCCCCAACCTTAACACAGCAAACAGTTTGTTTAGTAGCAAGGGAAAACGTGGTTTCTTTTGACAAAATGACTATTTGAATATGCCGGCATTCTAAATAAAAAAATGGATTTTCTGAGTTTTTATTACAAAAAATTCAAAAATTAAATTTTTGTTGGTGTCAAGAGGGCGCCTTTTATATCTTTAAGGGGAGGGCGCAGGGGGACATGTCACCCTGTCCCCCCGGGCCAGCACGGGCCTGGCTGGGGAACCGGCATTGTCTTTGAATAGTAGTCAAAAGTAGGCTACCGGTACTCTTATCAGTATTATGCAGAAGAAAATGAATGAAAAAAGTCAGAATGTAAGCGAGCCAAATTAGTTTTAAATTAAAAACTAATTAGGCCTTTAGGCTAGGCCTAGTAGGGCTAAGTATATAATAAAACTTACTTTGTCTTCATACAAATAATGCTGTTCATTGTGTTTGCAAAGAACTGCCAAAGCAGATGAACGAGTTCTGAAATTGTGATCCGTTTTGCTCATTGTTAAAAATTGGTAATGCCTTGGGCCGATGCAAATATTTAGGTAGGCCTATCCAAAATAAGTCAACACCACAAAGTTCTCACTGAAATTCAAGAGTACAACATTAAACACACACGGTAATGACTGAGGCTATGCCGTCAGGACATTCCTCTAATTTAAAAACTAACCCAACTCAGAACTCAGGATAAATTAATTAATTAACTGATTAACAAACAACAAACTAAATTATGACTTTTTATGCTTTCTTCCCTTCCGTTCGTTTCCGTTTACATTACAGTTACAGACTCGCACTCGCAGTCGTACCAACACTGCACCAGAGCCAGACAGGATTTTGCAATTTGGCATTTTCATTTTGCCCGCCAACTCCATTAAACTCCCCTCTTTTACCCGGGTTTTGGCAATAATTCCAGCAAAAAATTTTAATTAAAAGTTTAAAGTTAAAGTTAAACTTAAAGTTTAAAAGTTTAAGTTTAACATGGTTTATTATGTATGCCCATATTTATGCCAAGTCAAAAAATTGATATAGTTGTAACAGCGATCTTTTTTTCCTTTTTCAGCTGTTGTAGTGTGTCAGTCAAACCCAGACGTCAGTCGTCTTCTCAGACTTGGCCTCGGCCGTCTGCTGTGGTGTCTGCTGGAATTGTTTTGTGACTCATTTCTAGTACTTGACTTGGGATTTGATAAATTTTTGTGTGTGAAGTCATGTAAATTCTAAATCCGTCCGGTATATACTTAATGAGGCAACATTTTATTTACTTCGTCGTTAAGCTATGAAGGTATCATTAACCAAAATTTTGATTGTTGCTACAATAGTTGTAATATCTGTTGCAATTGGCAACATAACCACGATCATCAAAGTTCACTCTGACCCTAACCATCAACTAACCTTAAAGTATACAAATAATGCTGAATTTAATGATACTGTAAATGGAAATCCCCAGCATGCAGGAAATTATGCTGATGACATCATTTGGATTTTACAGGTTAGTTAATTACACTTTATTATTTAGGTTCAAAGAGTAATTTCCTACAGCTATTTTAGACTGCCTTTTTAATTTTTATCTACAGCAGTCATGGGTTGATACTGTTATCTGTGTTTAGGCAAAACCTGAGCCTTGTTACTGTTATATAACAGCAGGCCCAGTGACAGGATTTTCGGGCCCTGTGCAATTTGGAACCCCAAGCCCCTGCCCTGGTGACCTTTTCTTTTTTTACTCATTCCCGAAACAATATGGATTGTTTCGGGCCCCTTTTTTCTTGTTTCAGGGCTCCTTTTTGTCGTTCTGAGCCCCCTCTCATGGTGGTCCCGGGCCCTTATGCATTTGCCCCCCTTTCCGCCCCCTGTCGCCGGCCCTGTAGCAGCATCTCATCAACAGGCCCGGAACCAAACGAGATGAGTAAAAATGAGGGCCCGAAACTACAACAGGGATTAGTAAAAACGGGGAATGGAATCCCATGAGATGAGTAAAAAAAAGGTCATCAGGGTAGGAGCCTGGGTTTCTCAATTGCACAGGGGCCTGAAAATCCTATTATTGGGCCTGCTTATCAAATGAGCTGCTCCCTGGGAGGATGCCATTCCCCTGCTGAGTGCTGAAACATCAGTCGAACTGGGTGCCGTAAACCAACCACACCAATAAATAATTAAATTTTTACTTCAAAGCGATGTTTTTCAAGTTGACTGATACAGTGTCAAGCTCTAAATGAGTCTCATAGAGGGTTGCAGCCTGGCGATCGCACACAAACTCTGCCAAACATGCTCAAAAGGCCTAGCCTGTACTGAAGTTTGGTTTGGTTTATTATTGAGGGTTGAAGACTTGCGGTTGTACTGTAGGTGCCCAGTAAGTTATTGATTTCGCTCCTGTGTCCATATCGTATCTTGCCAGGTGTGTGATTCCATGAAATATTTGATAGAAAGGTTGTAAACCAGACGAAAGATAATTTTATGTTGACCAGCTAGTCCATCCTCAACCAGCCTACAATACCAGCCTCAATACCCTCAATTCTTGTAGGTCCTAACCAGTCACTAACAGAGGCTGGCAGAATACTTAATGAAATTAATGCAGCGTCTGTATATGATAAGTTTTCCTGTCTACAGACATCTTTTGTATATGATGTAACCTTTTCCGCTCATGTGGTAATCAATGCCTTAGGTTTATTGATTGAGCACCAAAACGATTAAAATAAGGCTGCCAACTGAACTATGGTTATTTATATGTTTTTAAGGATGAACAGAAACCTTTGGTGTGATTGTGTGGCATGAATCATGTATTTCCTGATAATTTATGCTAAGTTATAGAAATATACTAACTTAAGTCTGCAGTTAAATAAATTTAAAACAATTACAAGATTATATAATTTAATGTGTGAATAAAGTCCCATTCGAGTCCAGACTAGGGGAATTTAATAATATAGCCTCAATAGTTATTTAACTTAGCCCATATAAATTGACTGCATCAACCATTCTTACAGTAAAATGTTTTTATAACTGTAAACACTTTGTCAACAGGTATCGGATATCCATGTCAGTATATTTCAAGACATTGAAAGGATATCTGAACTGGAAGAGTTTTGTAAAATAACTGTCTCCGCTATCAAACCATCAGTGGTGCTAGCAACAGGTACGGATGAAAGACTTAATGCATAGGATCAGAGAGTGCTTGCAACTTTGTGTATAGGCTAGGTATAGTCATAAGTTATTGTTTACTTTTTTACTTGTTCGAATATATACTAGGCCTACTTAACTTTATACAAAATGATTCAAACTTGAAATCCTCCAACCATTCAATGTCAGCACAATCGTTGAAAGAAGATAAAATAAAAAACGATGAAATCATTTAAAAACTTTAAACTTAATGTGTCACTGCTATGATGTTCAATGTTTGAGTTAAATTATGTGGGAAGGTGCACGTCAAGTGCAAACGACCTTGAAGATAGCAGATAGGCAATATAGACAATAGACAATAATTTTTATTAACATTATACTTCAAGAAAAGCAAATGCGTCACTAAAACTAATACCTTATAAAAGATATAAAGGTGAGCATTTTTAAAAGTTCTGCCTCCCGTTTTCAAACTTATCCACTGTATAGAAGGGGCCTAATGTAGCCATGCGATAAGGTTTTTTCTTAACTTCTTCTCACATTGGACGTTTTTCACCTCTTCTGGTAGGATGTCAAAAGACAATCACACATGATAGTGGGATGGTGTTGAACAAACAGGGAATGGTTGGCCTTAAAAATTGTGACTTTAACTTGGGATTCAGGATTAATGTGGCTTAGAATTTGTTTAGGTTATTTAGTTAGAAGCTATAGTTATTTGTTTTTCACAGGTGATTTGACAGATGCAAAGAACATAGATACGATGGGGTCCAGACAGTATGAAGACGAATGGAAGTTGTATCGAAATGCTTTGGACAGATGTGAAGTTACTAAAAAGACAGTTTGGCTCGACGTTCGGGGAAACCATGGTATAACTCTCTTCCATTTTTCACCCTGGTTAACTTAACCATGGATAAGTTAAGTAAGTAAACAGAGTGAGGCAGACCAACCAAGCTCATATTTTTAATGTGGGTATGGTTTAATTGAGAAAATTAGAAATGTTTATTTTAGGATGACCTTTAAAACTGTGTGTAATTTCTTGTTTATAGAACAAATTTTTGAGGTTTGATTTTGTAACCTTACTTCTCTGAAAATCCTATACCACAATGAAAATATTTTCAGTGGATACTTCAAATGCAGTTTTGTAGGGAAGGATAATTTAACGTCAAATAATTCTTGTAATCTAGGTTTAGACTGTTTTCCTTTTAAACTATCTACATTGTTAGTCTGACTCACCCTCAGTAGGTTCAAGGTGTGTTTTACAAACCACTTCTTTTAGTACTAGAATTTGCAAAACTTTTGGCCAAACCCTGGCCCAAAATTGCCCAATACATTTGGGCAATTTTTATTCGCTTTTCAGGTTTTAATAGGTACCCAAAATAGTTACATATTATTTTACTAATCTTAATGTTTCTGTGCAAAAGTTTACATCGAAGGTTCTATTTTTGATCCTATTCTTTAGTATGTTGCTGATCTGAACATGATGCTTCAATAGATCGGTTCTGCTAAACCCTTTTTAAATTCTTTATTGTCAAAATAAACTCTGAAAGCTTATTAGGCCTGAGCCAGAGAAGGTTCCAAATTTTATATTAGAGATATTGACTTTTCATAAAATTAAGACACCAGATCTGTGTTAGGCTATCTTATTGACCAGAAATTAATTGCATTCTCCTTGACACAGACAATTTCAACGTACCTGGGCCTTTGTCCAAGGAAAATTACTACCGCAACTACTCGATTCAGGGAGGGGCGAACCCTCGATCCTACCTGCACACAGTACACACGCCCAGTGGGAGAGTAAGTGGCAACTATCGAAAATCTAAATACCCCCGTTGCAGCAGACCTGCATACTCAGCGAATTTCAAGTGCAAAACAACATATTTCAATCAAACATAGCGAGATTTGACATGTTTTTGTAAGCTCCATAAGAATAACATGGGGAATGAGTATGCAGGTGTGCTGCTACAGGTATATTAAAACTGGGTGGTTTTAATTCAATATTTAGTAGATCTGAACTAGAAGAAGCTATTTACCAAGTTTTATTGAGATATGTTGAGAAATAAGCGAGATATAGAATTTTACTTATTTCCCATAAGGTTAAAATTGGGACAACGTACTGTGTTTACCACTTTCAATATCTCGGTAACCAATGGGCATAGAGCAGTGATTCAAAATACTAAATTATTTGTTTTTTTGAGCTGAATTCAATGGTGCCCACAAAAATTTGATAAATTTTATTTTTCTACGTAAAAAATTCAAAAAACCCATTTTTGGGGGGGTTTATCCCCCTTAACCCCCCCTTCCGGTGGTCTGATCGGGCTGGTTCACGAACTCGTCCAATTGATTACCACTTTACACGTCCGTACCAAATTTCATGAAGATCGGACCATTTTTGCAGCCGCTATCGTGCTAACAGACATAGATATATATATAATATATATATATATATATATATATATATATATATAGATATATATATATATAAAAATTCAAACGAATAGTGTTTTTTGCTTCAGGGGGCCCCAAAACGAAAAGTTATAGTGGTCTCGAGCTTAAGTCTTACCATGAGACCTACCCCTTCTTAAGCCTTACCATGAGACCATGTAGCTTCTTCCCTATAGGGGAAATTCGCTAAAAATTTAATTAAAAAATTAACTGTATCTGATAGAAAATTATTGAAATTTGTATGACATATTTACAGTATAGGCTATGTTTTCTACAACCGTAACAGTTTTCTCCCTATTTTAACTTGTCAGTATGTAAATCTGGAAGATTACAAAGAAACTTTATTTACATAAAATATATATAAATAAAATTCATCTTCTTGTACATTACAAGCTGCTATGAACAAAGAATACTTGGCAATTAATTTTGATTTTGTTTACTGTAAAGGTGATTTTTTAAAAATTTCAATTGAACCTTTCATGGTTAAAACTGAAATTTGATAAAGATCCTTCTTATTAAATTTAAATAAGCTCCAAAAGTCTTCAACAAATTTGGGGATCGAACCTCTTGATCCAACAAGCACTCCAAATATTTGTATGTTTTTAATTTTATATTTTTCTTGAAGATATTGTTTGGTTGGCGAGTGTATATCTTTTTTTCTTCGTTTACCTTATTCGTTTGTTCTTGACTAAACTCAAACCTAACCGTTGGATCTATTACATAACCTATCGACTTTTTCCGATCAAGTGCGATAATGTCAATTCTTCTTGTGGATTCATCACTAGCTATACAGTTTATCTCTTCATATACTCATTTACTCCTGTAAACTAACTTTCTAGATCGTGAAAGTTAAAAGTACATTGAGTCAATAGCACTACTTTAAGAAACATTTTAAAATTTGGATTTATCTAGTTATAATAATAATACATGCTGAGTAAAATTAATAAAAAGTAGCAAGTGCTACATAATACTTATAGGTTTCTCTCTAAAGAAATACTACTACAACTGTTGGTAGTAAGTGCTATGGATAATCATGGTAATCAGAAGTACTTACTACCATAATAATTACTACTTATTGATACTTAATGCTTTGACTGCATATGTTGTCCCTAAATTTATCTATAGTTTTGCTTTGATGTGAGGCTTTGGAAATCTATAAGTAAGCAAAAAAGTCAAAATCCAGGAAAGTAAAAAATACATCCTTTTTTAAAGTTGAAGGTTAGGTATGTTATTTTACACTAACCGGTATGTGTCATCTTGTCACGTCTTGTCAAAGATTTACATTCTTATCCTCAAAATGAATCAGGTGTTTACCATTCACTTGTTGACAAAGCCATAGCCAGGAAGATTTTTTTTGGGGGGGGGGGTTTGGGCTCCGCAGTTACAGGAATTGAAAAAAATAACTTTCTAACCTTTAGGCAATTTCAAAATTTCCTGGGAGGGGGTTTTACCCCCTGAACCCCCCCCCCCCATTGGTTACAGCCTTGCTTGTTGACAATCAAAGTAAACTTTATACTCGAAATGGGCTTTGACATACTTTATACTTTTCCCTTGACCAGTAGTGCTGAATAGACTTTATCAATTTCTTACAACTACTATTAACCAATACAAAAACAGTTAGTGGCCAAAAAAATCGGTCAATTCGCAGCTTTTCTAAAAAAGTTCATTGATTAGGCTTTAGTGTGTGCACTAGGCTCTTAATTTGTATGTGCCTCGTATAGCCGTGATGAAGATGGACCAAAAACCTAGCTTGCATCAGACCACACTCCTAAAATACAAAGTAATATATTTTTCCTATTCTGATTTTTACCGACCTCAATAAGATAAATTTGAAGTAAATCTTTGAAATATTGAGAGGCTATATCCTGCTCTCTGAGACTGTATTAACTCAAAACAAAGTAACTACCCTACAATCAGCGCAAAGGAGCATTTACCACTTTTTCTTCACTTCACTCTGTGTCTTACAGGATATATCATTGGTATAGGGCAAGGCCGTAGCCAATGGGGGGGGGGGGTTAGGGGGTCAGAACCCCCCCCCCCCCGAAATAGTAGAAATAGCATTGAACATAGTAAATGGGGGTGAAACCCCCACCCCCCCCCGAAATAGTCGAAACCCCCCCAAAATCCCGAGGAAACGTAGAGGGGCCGGAAACAGTTGAAAAGGGTCAAAAATGACGATAAAGGCGCCGAAAATCACACTCGCGAGCAAAACAAAAAAAAGGTCATCACTTTTCCGAGGCCGAAATACACCCGCCGGCCCTGTCATAACCCCCCCCCCCCCGAAAAAATTTCCTGGCTACGGCTTTGGTATAGGGCTTGACTGTAGGTCATATGAGGATTGTTGGTGAAGGATAGCAGGCTTATCAGGATGAAGTATATTCATGGTGAAATAAAAGCACACAAATAAATAAAACACAACTTAAATATTTCGGTGCCACTGGCACTAATCTCAACCAGAATACCAGGAAGTGGTTCCAGGAAGTAGAACACTTCCATCCTCTTCTATTTTACCGAGTTGAGAATGGTGCTAGTGGCACCGAAAGATGCCTCCTGTGTTTTATTTATTAGTGTGCTTTAATTTTACCATGGATATACTTTATTCAGGTAAGCCTGTTGTTCTTTTTAAACAATATTTTATCTCAGGTATGATTTATAAATTTTTTCCAGACACCAGAGTAACGTTAGAGTCCATTTTTTATTTATAATAAGTCACATTTGTGTTGATAATATCAATTAAAATTATTAAAATTTACCGATATGAGCTGAAGTCGATAAAAGGCAGTAATCAGTATTGTGAACGGCCAGGTGATATCGTTCATCGCGCTGGACGCGTGCCTGGAGCCCGGCCCCAAGAGGCCGTTCAACTTCTTCGGCCTGCTGAACCGGCGGGAGACGCAGCACGTGCGCGGGCTGGTGGCCGAGGCTGCGCGGCGCAACTCCACCCGCAGCGTCTGGTTCGGCCACTACCCAACCTCCTGCATACTGTCCGCCGACAGGGCCGTGAGTAGTTTTTATTTCCATTACTTACGTAAGGATATAATATTTAAGATGGGATATAAGGCATAAGACAATATAAGATATAAAACTGGAGGAGGAGAGAGACGTAAAAAAAGAGAAAATTAGAAAGTAAAAGCCAAGCAAACCCCGGTGTAAATAGGTACGATGGAAAGACGAGAAAAATGAAAAAAAGTATATTCCCATTACATATACTAGAACCTCCATCATAAAACCCTCAACAACACAACAATCTCTATTGTACATCTGCTTTTCAAATTCCCTCGAATTTTCCACAACACTAGATGTAAAATTGCCCTCTAAAACTCGACAGTTTTTGTCCAAACAACCTCGATAACAGTTTTTTTCCAATTCACATTGTCGCTTTGAACCTTTATAACATGACTTCTTTAGGTGTCAACCTAGATGAGGCAATTCCAAACTTCTTATTACCGACAGTCCTCACACTTTCATGGGAAATTGTTCTCACGCATGCCTAAGTAAAACACTAGAACAGTTTTTTTTGGGATAAATATCCGTTCAGATACAAGTTCCAACTTGGAACTCTGCTCCTCTTTCCCACCCTCTTCAGACTTCTCTAACAAAAACTCAGGAAAGTCGTGCGTTTTAATGCGTTGTGTTACTACCTAAACAAAACAATGTCTGTAAAACCACTAACTGCTGATTTTAAATATGAAGTTTTGTCGGCAGGTGCGGGAGCTGATAGCCAGCGACCCGGGGGCGGTGGCGTACGTGTGCGGACATCTGCACACCCTCGGCGGCCTGGTGCCCCACATGTACACCCGGCAGCAGGCCGGCTTCCTGGAACTGGAGCTGGGCGACTGGAAGACCAGCAGGGTGTAAGAGAAAATTTGGAGTCAAAAATTTCGTTTTAGAAAATCTAGGCAGTTCGTTTTATAAAAATACTAGCAGTTGCCCGTGGCTTCGCTCACGATAAAAATTACAGCTGATCTTACTTCTGCTCTTTAAATTGTCAAATTTATGTATTCACAGCTGAATAGTATATACCATCCAGTATTTGAATGTTTATATCCTTTTAAAATGTAATCATTGAAGCTAAGGACGTTCATTATAGTGGCTCTATTCCTGCAAAATTTCAGCTCAGTTGGTCTAGTATTTTTCCCGTGGTTGAAAGACAGATATTCGCACAAATATCCATACTTTCCGATTGATATTAGTATTAATAGGAAGTAGGATGGTTTACATACCTTCAGTCAATACGACGGACCTTCAGTCCCTTCATTCTTATTGACAATGGCAGGATCTGCCAGCGACAAACTCTACCTTTTTAATTTGGTCAAAATCTGCTAAGTCCACCACCATCAAGGTCTGCCAACGTTAAGCACTAATACATCCCAATCCACATTCCAAAGTGATAGAGTTTGTTACGGCCAGTCCTCTCAAACAGTACCACTTTTCTCCATACAAAGGCTACCACTGAGAAACCCTACCATTTTTTACGCATGGCCTTAGATGCTCACGGTTCCCGTCGCCACCAAATGAATGATGAATTATTTATTTAATTCTCTGCTGAATGGTAAATAATGATTCTTTGTTTCTTTTTGTGCTTACTGATGATTTTTTTATCATTCTGAATTAAATAGGCACCTGTTATTTGTCCCATGAATTTTTATTTGTTTTATGACGGGTCTGATGCCATTTTTTTGGTCAATGAGGCGGACAAGGAGGTAACAGGTAACAGGTAACTATGAAAGGGTCTTGGAAGGAGTTAAGTTTTCCGGTTATATTTACTCAAAAGTGGTAGAGTTTGATGCTGGCAGACCTTGATTGTCGTGGACTTTGGCATCCCCGTTGTCAAATTTTGCTTTTCCTATAAATCTTTCAAAACTAATGTTTCGTTCATCATCATCATGGGCGATATTTCAAAAATGTCTCTTTTAATATTATGTAGTTGTCAAATCATTCAAATCATACTAACATAATTTAAAATTCATATGTCAGTGTCAATTGCTGGTGAGCTCAATTGCTCAGTTTTTAAAGTGTTGTAACTGTATGTGTCTTTTGATTTTTGAACTATTTAAATTATTTAACAGTTAAATATTCATGGACACATTTCTGAAATATTTCTCATGATAATGAAACGTTTGTTTCAAAACATATGTAGGAAAAATTCTACATGAATAGAACTGTTGCCTGAAGGTACTTACACCATACTTTAATAGCCAATTAACAGTTCTGGAGGCAAAAAAAAATGAATAACTCGATTTTTTTTCATGGTGTGTAGCAGAAATAAATTGTTGTAAAGACAAAAATTCAACTTTAGGTCAGGAAAGTCCTAATAAAGTAACTTTATAAAACAACAGTTTTATTGTTGCTGTTTGTAATTGATGTATTTCATCATTAAAATCTCCCAGTCAAGTAGCTGCTACCAAATCTCTCTCACGATGTGGGAATCGGATATTTTAATTGTATGAAAGTAGATACAACCATAAACCATAAACCATAACCATAAGCCATAAACCATGCTGTTTGTGTGTAATTACACAAACAAAAATAGTTTAATTGTTAATTCAACAATTCGAATGGTGGATGTTGCAGTCAAAAATAGTGTAATAATGTAGGCTATGAAAATTGTTTGGTATCTATGCATCAGTTTACCTTTTTTTGGACAAGTGTTTTCTTGTGACAGTAAACTGTTGAAAAGCAAATTAGAATGGGTTTTTCTACAGAAATGATTAAAAATGGCAGGGAGAAGTTAGGAAGTCAGATATTACATATTTGAAATCTGGTACACACCATGTACCTTATCAATTATTTTTCATCATTCATGTTACTAAATGCTGAGCTTTTAATACATACTATTCATCATAGTTTTTTTGTAAAACGATTCTGAGGGAATAATCTAGGTGATTTTTAGTCTAATAGAAATACATTTACATTAAACTTTGTCTAATTCAGATACACCCCCATTTGAACTTAAAAAAGTCAGAACCATTCTGAGGTTTTTTACAAGTATGACGGAACAAAGAATAAGTCGAAATATTGTATTATTATAAATTAACCTGAAATAAATTTTATGCAGGCTAACCCAAAATTATTAGCCTAATGCAAAATGATAATGCAGATTACAGTAGAGTCCCGCAAACCCGGACTTCGATAACCCAGAATTCTGGATAACTCGGAAAGCCTGCCAGAGCAATAAAGTGTATTGAGATTCAAGGCCAGAGGACGGTGTGACACATGTAAAACAGTTTTGGTTTTTCTTTAAATTTTTTTAGAACTGATAATGTAGTTCTTGTATTTTTTACTATGCAATAAATAAATGATTTTTTATAGAAATAACTGAAACTATTCTAATTTTTCTTGTTTTTACTCATTTCTCGATAAATTGGAATTTTCTCAAACCCGGACACCGTTCAGTCCACATTAGTCCGGGTTTGTGGGACTCCACTGTATTGTTAAATAATGTAGCCTACTTCTTTGTTGATACACATTTTAAGAATAAAATCCACCTGTCATGAACACAATTGTCTGTTCGGTTCAAAACTCCCACACCCAAACCAAAAGCTGTTTCTGTTATTGACCTTTGCTTTGAGATGGACAGAAATAAGTATTTTTTCCCTGGTTATTTGTGTATGAGAAAGTCTTTTGCAGGCAGATTTTCACAGGTGGCTGATTTTTCAAGGAACAACTCAAACTATTTGTTGTCCAATTTATCCATTTCTGCATTATACACTCTCATTGAGGTACTGTTTGATTGTTTGACAAGGAGGTTAAATAAAATTTAGCAAACTTACTGTAAATATAACATTTTTTACATACAATCTTTCTTCAGTTTAATGCAGAAAAAAGGCAACAAAACCAATTGACTATAAAAAATTTTCAGGTATCGCCTGGCGGCCATAGATCACGGGTCGTTCAGCTTCGTAGACCTGCACCACCGGGAGTGGCCGGTAGTGTTGGTCACCAATCCCAAACATGCTCTCTTCCACGTTCCTGGCAGGGAGAGGCTTTCCCCCATGAATCATATCAGGTTTGTGTCGAACATTTTGCTTGAAAATTTGATAAATGTGACACTATCACTTTTTTTATTACTTCTTAAAATGTTCTTAAAATGTGTGTTGAATTTGAATTGAGAATCCAGTTTCAAAGTTAAAGGTGTGTAATACGTGTGAACGATCAGTTTTGATTGGTAGTCTTTTAGATTTTATGCTTACATACAAATTTTAAAACATGCGGTAAGTTCAGTCAATAAATAGTATAGTTCTGTGGATGTTTTCAGGCTTGAATGTGAAAGAAAATTAGAAAAAAAACACATTTAAAGAAAACATATGATTCTCTTTTGTAGTTTTGAGTTGTTTTCTTAATTGCCAACAAAATTTTATTGGTTTTCAATTCTGATGGTGTTTCATTATGGCTGTATTTTCCTTGCATCACAAAGGCTTTATTTGAAAAGCTATCCAAATACTTTTTTGACATCCTTGGATTTGAACCAGCGACATTTTAAACTAACTTCGGTTAAAATGGGCTGACATAGCTCAGAGGTAAAGCGTTGGCTTCACGTTTCTAACGCCGCTGGTTCGATCCCAGCGGTGGGCGACTCCTGTTCCATCATGAGCAGTCATCTCTGGCTGGCCTACGTGACTATTGCTGCTAAGGTACCTTGCTGCCTTTAGATCGCCGCACAGGCTTATTGGCCCAAGGCAACGGGCAGTTGAGGTTTTCTTTTAGGAAAAAAAGTCATAAACTTAGGGAAAGTCAGCTCACCTAATATATTAAGTATGGTATGCTCCAATTCAAACATCAAACTCCTGTTCCAAGTACTCCTATTGCCTATCCCAAGTAGCTATTTATTCAACAACGACCCCCTTGTAATTCATGCAACAATCTATTAAATAAATTTTATTTTCTATTAAATAAATTCATGGGTCAATCCAAGTTTTTTTTTAAAAAGTTCTCCTTTTTCTGCCAAAAGAATCCACTAAAAATCAGGTGTACTGGGCACGTACTTTCACCCCCATAAATCCGCTCATGTCGACAAATGCTTAATTTATGTTCACTTCACAGGGTTTTAGCATTTTCGACGAGAGATATCACCAGTGTAAAAGTGAAAATCGACACGGCGGATTGGCAGCAGTGCAGCCAACTGAGGGGACCCCTCTACACGGCACCCTGGGAGCCCTCCTTGTATCATCAAGGTCTCCACCATATTCACGTACGGCAACTTTAACAAGTTAAATAACAAAGTTTTTTGTTAATCATCAAAACAAATGAATATTGTAATAATTGTAATGGGAGTTACAAGACCTCTTGTCCCTATTAATTTTTAAATTGTGTTTATACGTGCAGTAGGCTACCTCTTCCCTGGACATCTTTTAACCAGACATTGGTTTAATTGGACTACACTCACTGGAAGTGACATCTTTTTAACTGGCCGATTTTTGTCTACACATCGGTTTTGGACCCGACGGGCAGGTAATGGACAATGCTGTAACGATGATTCTCTTGGGAAAGATTATAGACCAGTAAACACAATTCTAAATCAGAGTATTGGCTTATTAGACATTAGACATTTTTTATTGGCACAAAACGTACAATTTAACATAATATATGTACAGGTGCTTCGTCAGTTTTGTTAAGTTTTCTTCTTAATACAGTTCTTAGAAAATGTCTTGAGGATATCACAAACTATTACTACTCGTGATACTTATTTACACTATGTATCATAAAAAAGAGAAAAACACTGCATGATATATAAAAGTCAACAATGATAAAAATTTAGAACTTAACAGAGAATAAAAATAACATAAGATAAAACAATTAAAAACATAATAATACAGTAACAGTAATAATTATGTGAAATATGTAACATGATAACAAAACAAGCATATATATTTAAAAGGAAGTGAAATTGAATGACTTGACCTATCGACTTAAATATTATTATCATTTAAAAGCTCTGTAATTTTGTAATAGGCCTTTCCAATCAATCAATAAGCGTTTGATCTCTTCCCTAAACTTAGTGTGGGACAATCATGGGTTTTTTATGTCATCAGGCAATTTATTGTATAATTTAATCCCCATGTAATAAACGCTTCTTTCTAAAGCAGTAATAGTGTGTTGGGGATATATAAGAAGATGTTTGTTTCTAGTATTATGATTATGGCTTGTTTTATCTTGTAAGTACCATTTTAGGTTATTTCTTACATGGCATAAAACTTCAAAAATATAAATACTTGGCACTGTGAGAATTTCTAAACTCTTGAATAATCTTTTGCATGTGTGTCTTGGCGGTGTAAATGTCATGATTCTCAGAATTTTCATTTGTGTTTTTAGCACTTCTTTTACAAGTTCAGTAGCTCCCCATAGCATTATTCCATATTTAACTAATGAATAAAAATAGCCATAGTACAGTATTAATTTTGTTTCCATGCTTGTACACTGGGTTAAGCAGCTCATATTAAAACATAAACATATACTATTTAATCTTTTACATAGCTGTGCTATATGTTCATCCCATCTTAATTTTTCATCGCACACAACCCCTAGAAGTTTAACTGATCTTTGGCTCTTATACAGTATGCATTAGAGTTATAACTTTGCATACTCATGGATATGTTTTAGGAAACGTTAGTATAATGGGAAAACCCGAACCCGTTGTCTAGAAGAGTCTTGGTCCAAGTTGTCCAGATAAGAGGGACTCTTCTGTAGGTTTAAATATTTTCACATTATGCCTTTAGTGAAAGTGAAAAATATATTTTGGGTTGAATTTTTAGAGGACTATAACTATTTAAGAGGATTTTATACCTATTGGGTTTTTGTTTTCTGCAACAGTAGCGGCAGCTTTTGGAACTGCGGCTCTGTAAGAGCCAGTGTTAAATTTGAGCTCTTTTCAGCATCCACTGCAGGGCAGGAGTGATCATGGTGTCATTTAGCGTCTTCAATTAATTATTTTAACAAAATTTATTTGGAAATATTATTGTAAAGATAAAGAGTTGTAGAGTGTTTATTGCATCTTCAAAATTGTTTATGCTCACTCATTTTCAAGATGCAGCTACAACTCTTTATTTATAAAATGGTATATTAGATGACATTTTATTTTAAAAACCAAGTGCTAAATGACACCAAGCAGAGTGTGTTTTGTCATATTCGATGTAACTGTAACTCTAATTAGATTATCAAGGATAGAGTTATAATGTAAGACTAAATTACTTACGTAGATCCGTCAAACAGCTCAAATTGAAATTTTCATGCTCAGAACATGTTTCAATGCAAGCGCATCATCCTCAGCTGAATATAAAAGGTGCGAAGTTTAATTATCCATCGGTTGATGGCATCGTCAGGATCAATAAAAAACACAAACACATAACACTTATCACGGGACGAAAACGAACAAACATTGAATACAACTTTACAGGCCTGTAGATACAAAAAGCCACGATCACGTCGCGCCGGCGGTAGGGGACAGACTGGACAACTGGAGTTCTTTCTTATCTATTGTGTGTCGTGGTTATCAGGTGGACAGATAACAGCTGATCCTTGATGTGGGTTGAGTGTCAAAAGAGAATTAAATATAGAATGGGAACTGAATTGAAGCTTTGACGGATCTACGTAAGTAATTTAGTCTTACATTGTAACTCACAGCTCAGGGGCTAAAACCATGGATAATGATAGAGTTATGTTTGATTTCCACGCTTTGTGCTGGATATTTCTTTCTAATTGATTTGCAAACTTTTACAGCTAAAAATATTGGGAAACTCTCAGAAATTCGCTGATGATGATAAATAAAGGAAATGTTCGATGACATTCCATTTCTTAATTAAATGCAAATCAAGATTTTGGTTTATTGCCTATTGTCTGATTGATTCGTAAAATTGCAGTACCTCAAAGCCAAATTAAATTTTATGACAGCTGATTGTTTGGTGTTATATGAATACGATTGATGTTGGTATTAGGGGCCATCCCTAAAATAAGTAAGGGGGAGGGGAGGTTTTTTGGCATTGTTATGCTCCATCACTCATTCAACGTAAAATATAATTTCTAAAATTTGTCAAAATTCATGTCTCTGTTTTCCTGTGAAAGTGATTTAGAGTTGAAAAATTTACAGATATAAAGATAAAAAAACTCCTATTTTACCAAGCTTATAGTTAAAGTAAACCAAAGTATGAAAAGAAAACTTGCTCAAGGTTAGAAATTAGGGGAGAGGTGCTAACATAGTACTGTATAATTTTTGAAGGAGGGTTAATGTCACAGTTAAAGCAGGGGGGGAGAGTTGTATGAAAAGGTTACCTTAGGCCTATATAATTCAGGGTCAACCTTTTACTTTGCTTTAAAATTTCCTGATGTGATCAAATTTGAAATTTTCCAGGTAGAGGTTAAGGATGCACTAGGAAGGATGAAAATTGTTTCGCAGCCATTCACTCTTGATGGAACTAAGTTGGATTTTGAGATATGGCCTCGAATTCTACTCATGTCCAACATTACCACTGTGGTATGTATTCACGAGTCCTCATAGCAACTTTATTTTGTTAACTCAGGGCTGGTTATGGAGTTTTCCTGGGATATGGGAGATCCTACTTCGGCGCCTTGTTGCTTTTATAATAATAAACAACTACCCACCCCAAGAGTGGTGAAGATCTAACATAGTTGAAATAAAATTGGAATACTTTGAAAGCATTGTGTCGAAATTTGGTTATTGACTATTGTAAGGTTTATTTAATAAAACAAAAAATACAACTTCCTTTTACAAGCTAAATTAGTTTTTCCCTGTCTTCCCTATAGAATCCCTTCTCATAAAGCAAAGGAACATTAAACAGATTTATATTTTGCAAAGTAAATCTTTTTAACTTTTAGCGAATTTCCCCTATAGGGAAGAAGCTGTTACCGTAGTTCTCATGGTAAGACCTAAGCCCGACACCATGATAACTTTTTGTTTTGGGGCCCCCATAAGCAAAAAACACTATTTGTTCATTTTCATATATATCTATATATGTGCCTGTAAACACGATAACTTGCGTAAAAATGGTCCGATCTTCATGAAATTTGGCATGGCCTTGTAAAGTAGTAATTATTCGGACGAGTTTGTAAACCAGGCTACCGGAAGGGGGGGTAAAGAGGGGTAAATTCCCTCCCAAAAATGGGTTTTTGAGTTTTTTACATAGAAAAATTAAAATAATCCAATTTTCGTTACCACTATTGAATTCAGCTGAAAAAAGCAAACAATTTAGTATTTAGTAATTTAGAATCACTGCTCTATGTCCATTGGTTACCGAGATATTGAAAGTGGTAAACACAGTACGTTGTCCCAATGTTAACCTTATGGGAAATAAGTAAAATTCTACATCTCGCTTATTTATCAACATATCTTGATAAAACTTGGTAAATAGCTTCTTCTATATTAGATCTACTAAATATTGAATTAAAACCATTCAGTTTTAATATACCTGAAGCAGCAAACTTGCATACTCTTTCCCCATGTTATTCTAATGGAGCTTACAAAAACATATGAAATCTCACTATGTTGGATTGAAATATGTTGTTTTGCATTTGAATTCGCTGAGTATGCAGGTCTGCTGCAACGGGGTGATTTTTAGTTGAGTTCGCATTTTGTCTTCAATTTAAAAGGGGATTTGGTAGCAGCATTGAATATAAGTTTTGTTTGTTCTAGGTGCAAGCGTTGTTTGGTCTCTCTATCGTGGGCTGCGTGGTCCCTCTATGTCTCCTAAGGCTGTTAATGGCTAGAGTTAGAGGTAGGCCGTGATTTGCTGTGTGGTTTATAGAAATAGATGTTTTTTGTACTCGTTATTATTTGAAAATCAAACTTTAAAAATCGGTTCTAGCCGGTTCAAAAGTAGAAATCCCTGGAATGACCATTGTTTCCGCAATACACGTACAGATTGGCATTTGTTTTGGTATGCCATTTTTAAATCATTATTGTATATACAAAATCAGTCGCTTCTTTAAAAAAGTTGTCAGATTCTAAAAGTTTTAAAACTGATTGCTTTGTTAAAGAAGCAATGTTTTTGTATGTACCATAAGGGCTTGAAAATCGGATATATGCCAAAACTATAGTCAACCATGGTATTTCTTTGATTGAACTGGGCCCCAGTTTTTAAGTTCAGTTCCAGTTCATGGGCTAAACACCAAAATGATGAAAATTAAATTCAATACCAAAGAAAACCCGCTCCTTGTGTCTAGTTTTTGACATTATGAGAATCGAATAGTATATATATTGCACCCAGTGCCAAATTCCACATTTTTATGAATTCCACATTTTTATGAATTTTTTCAATTACGCTATTTATGTAGATTCATAATTTCTTATAATCAGTTACCCTGATTTTGCATCAGTTAAAAAGTATTATTTTCTTTCAGTGTGGCAAGAGTTGGTGATTCATTGCGCAAGTTTAATTAACTATGTGCAAAAATAGTCAAATGTATTAAGAATTGGAAAGTCAACTCATTTCAAATTGTAAACTAATATTTATTCACATTATAAACAATCAACTTATCATTACATAAGGTTAGTTTTCTAAGGAAGAGCCAAGGGCTTGGTAGGTTTTAAGTGAGGAAAGGGATAGACTTTCAGCTAGCTTACCTGAGAAATAATGTTCATGGTAGCAGCACATAGAAACACTAAAGGAGACACATTTATCACTAATATTTCGTCCTTCTGGAGGTCTTCTTCAGAGTGAAGAGAGAGAGAATCGATGATTCTTCACTCTGAAGAAGTCCTCCAGAAGGACGAAATATTAGTGATAATAATAATAATAATAATTGTCTTTATTTCAAGCGTTTTTCAACATTTACATTGTTGGTTTACAAAACAACTCAAGTCAGATATGTACAAAAATTATTATATACTAAGGTAATAAAAATAATTCTTTCTATATACAATTTAAAAATAAATCAAAATACAAATGCTTTTGAATTGTTTTGTCACTGACTAGCCGATCACCACATCTGGTCGAGGGCATTAATAACAATCTGTTATAAATATCTGGGGCAAAATAAGAAAAGCGTTTCCGATCGACCTCCAGCCGGACGCGAGGCAACTCCAGCACGGAATCCTGTCTCGTAGACCGAGATCGGATCTCGGAGCGGAATTTCAGTTTGTCCCTCAGGTATCCAGGCCGGTTGGATGTCATGGTTCTGTGGACCACCATGGCTGTGCGAAGAACGCAGACATCAGATATAGGCAGTAAGCCTAAACTCAGACGTTCATTTGAAACATGGTCATATTTTCTAAGCCCACAGACATACTTGACACACATATTCTGGACCCTCTGCATTCTCTCCATGTCCCCTGCAGTAACAACATTACCGCAAATAATAAATAAATAAATAAAAAGGCCTTTATTTACAAGCGTGTTTCATCAAAGATGTTTTGCAAACCGACTCAAGTCATCTTAACCTAACTAACCTAACTTAATTATGTATATACAATATTTACAGTTTTCTATACTTTTTTATAGCAGCCCTGAAAGAGTTGAGTGAGATACAGTTTTTTATTTCTTTGGGGAGGCCGTTGTACAACTGCGGGCCGAAATAAGAAAACCCACGCCTTCCAACCTCCAACCTCACCTTAGGGAAGTGGAGTGATTTGTCGGAGCGGGTTCTCCGGCTAGAGACCTGATCTCGGTATTGGAGCCTCTCGCAGAGGTACCGAGGCTCACCCAGCATGAGCACTTTGTGAACCATGCAGCAGGTCAGTTCCCTGCATAAATCGGCCATAGGAATCATTTTAGCATCCTCTCGAAAGGATGACACGTGATCAAAGAATCTCAGGTTGTAAATAAACCTGATTGCAGAGTTCTGAACTCTTTGGATTCTTGCCATGTCCTCCTTGGAGATGCTGTTCCCATATGCAGGGAAACAATAGCTGAAACAACAACAGCAAACTAGTAGCAAACAGGGAGACAATAATCAAAAGCAGAGAGTACCAGAGCCCGGACAAGGCGAAGCTTGGCCGCCTGAGGGAACATGTGCTTATGTCTGTACAACACTCTTAAGGAAGAAACAGCTTTTTTGCAAACGGCACTCACATGGCTGGAAAAATTGAGGCCATTATCGAATACTACACCAAGTAATTTGGCTGAGTCAACTGCTTTCAAAGCTGTCCCTCCAATGGACACACAAGTGGACTGTGAGGAGGGCAAGCATTTGTTGCCTTGGAAATGTAGCAGGGCACACTTATCTATATTAAGCTTGATCCCATGCTCCACGGCCCACCTGTGGATGGATTCCAAATCCAAATTAATGAGCCGAATTGCTTCATCATATTGAGTGGCCTCATAAGAGAGGCTCAATTGAGCATCATCGGCATATGAATATAGCTTTGAGTGCTGCACAGACTTCCCCATAGTGGAAGCAAACAGGTTGAACAATATAGGCCCCAGGCAACTGCCTTGGGGGACCCCCAATGTCCTTGTAAGGGAAGAAGAGAAATCAATTCCAGCTTTGACTCTCTGTCTTCTTGCACATAAGTAGGACGAGAACCAAGCAATTGTCTCAGGCTGTACCCTGTAATGCTTCATAATGGCCAACAACAGATTGTGGTCTATGGAGTCAAAAGCTCGGGAAAAGTCTAGCATCGCCAATGTTGTAGATTCTCTCTCTGCTTTTGCATTGAGTAAATCATCACAAACGTGTAAAAGGGCAGTAGTAGTGCTGTAACCCTTACGAAAGCCAGACTGAAATGTGGGAATAATATGTTCCCGCTCTATGAACTCCACAAACTGGCTGAGTGTCAAAGTGACAAAGTGATAAATGTGTCTCCTTTAGTGTTTCTATGTGCTGCTACCATGAACATTATTTCTCAGGTAAGCTAGCTGAAAGTCTATCTCTTTCCTCACTTAAAACTTATCATTATATAAGTTAAATCATATTGTTCTCCTCCATTGCGACATAAGTTGCCGGAGGTTTGAGGCTGAAGTCAGCATATTATGATTCTGCATTTTGGTGGAGACAGGCCTAACAGTTTTATACAAACCACCCAGAGCCCTCACTGCAACTGTCACCAGTGGCTTAGGTCACAAAATTAAGGAAATTGTCATGTCTTAAAACACAGTGAATGTGTTGACTATACCCAATTTTTCTTTATCACTCTTATTGGTGCATTTTTCCGTGGTTAAATTAGTCAGTAAAAAGATAGATTCTTTAAAATTCAGAATTTTGTTATGATTAATGTTTTGTTAAGGTAACAAATGACCTTGATTTATAGTGCCAGACATTATGTCTGACATTGAAGCACCATCACTGCAATAATTTATCAATTAATAACCAAACAGCTGTTGCAAGATAATTACCCAATTATGTGAACACTGCGTGTTACATTAACCAGGGTTTTTTCCTGGTTCAATGAAATATGTAGTAAATATTAGTGAAAAGTATACAAAACTATTAAAACATAGGATTGGAGCGAAATAATTGAAACAGTTCATTTCAAATAACCTGCTGCCTTTTTAACCCCTTTGTATTTATTAATCACAATAATAAGGCATTGGAGAACCACTTTTAAAGCTTTTTATTTACAAAATAAATTACAAGTATTCGACAATTTTAGTTTTATGCTTATTTTTGGAAACCTAAAAAATGCAAAGGTGAAGATTTTTAAATAGCAAGATTTTACTATTTTAAGAAAAGCATTGATCTTGAGAAATGAAAAAAAAAACCATTTAGAATTAATGGTGTAAATTAGAGTCTGATAACCATCATCAAAGAAGTTCACAATAAATTCTCTTTAGAATAAGGACTTGAACGCTCTTTTGCCATGTTCTATCTTAAATAGAGTTCTTTGTTTTGTTATCGAAGTTGGAAGTATGGGATATTTCACTGGTATCAATAAACTGGGTTGGTTGAAAGTGTAGAGAAAAAATAAAACAGGACCAAAATTGAACTATGTTCTGAATTCATTCTGTATTTCTGACACCAGGTGGCCACACACTGGTGCCTACGACAAGTATAGGACTCATCAGACGGTGGTATCGAAGGCTGTGGATTCTTGCAAACCTGGATTCGTTCTACTACCCGCTAGTACTCTACCCCGTTTATGTTACTGTCGGTGAGTCTTGTGATTCTTTCAATAAATTACTGAAATTCATGTTTTTTATTTAAAAAAGGAGCTAATACCAATTGTTTCCCCAATATTGGCTTACTTGTTTATTGACTTATACTTGACAAACTAGTTTTTTAAACATCATGAGTCCTCTAGAATTGTTTTTGACCAAATATAACAGGTTACTCACCAAATGCTGTCAATGATTCTTGTAATCAAAATTTTAGTTACTCGAGTTTCAACTTTTTACAGGTCATTTTCAAACCATAAATACAAATATAACTTGATCAAGAAGGTTGTCACAATGTTGAAACAGTCCACAAACATTAACATACTGTACACGTTTAAACACATTTATTTCGATAATTTACTGCTGGCCGGTAACCCCCTGCGAGTCTGTGATTTTTTAAATGTGTTTAAACATAAATGTTAATGTGTGTGGACTGTTTTAATGTTGTGAAAACCTTTTTGGTGAAGATATATTTGTATTTATGGTTTGAAAATGACCTGTAAAAGGTTGAAACTTGAGTAACCAAAATTTGGGTTACAAGAATCATTGCCGGTACTTGGTTAATAACCTGTTATATTTTTTTTATTAGTTGGTCATGGATTTTTAAATAATTGATAGTTATAGTATTGATTGAATTAAATAGTTATGGCTGTAAAATGTAGAGGTAATATATGGCAAGCATAAAAACTTGTTTAAAAAATAAGATAAATAAGTTCCAATAACATATTTTTCAAATGTTATGAATAATATCATATTTCAAAGAACTATATATCTTACAAAATAGGTTCACTGATGTTAAATGATACTACAGTTGTTAAAAATTTTAGGGTGAAAATTAAGTGTTCCAGTAATGTTTCCTCTTTTCAGGTCCTTGGACTATCGGGGAAGTGATAGAAAACCACATCGGTGTGATATTTGCTTGGGGCACGTTTGTGAATCGTGCTTATCTCCCCGGCTCTTTTACTTATGGTTATGGATTCTTCCAGGTCAGTCAAAAATAAAATTTATTTAAATTTAAACAACAAATTTACTAAAACGAAATATTACAAAAAATTGTATTGAAATTTTTTAATATTATAAATCTTTGTTTTATAACAAAAGACAGGATTAAACTTTTTCTCAAGAAAGCGAAAGAAAGAAGAAAAATGTTTTTTATTTCCTCGGAAAAATCACAGACTTTTTTTCCCTCAAACTTTAGTTTAGAAATACATGCCATCCTATCAGGTACCTTTGCAGTTACAGTATACTCTTGATTATCCGAGCCCCGGTTATCCAAGACTCCGGGTTATCCGAGGCAGCTGTAAGCTTAAATATACATTTTTGTTTTCTTACTATCCGTTAAAATAATGTGTGAAACAAATGTCTTTATTTAAAAATCTGTTATTTGCAACTCGAAAGGACTTTCATTGTCGTATTTATTCGTAAATCATTGTCGTATTTATTCGTAAATACTACATCTAAAAAAATATTTTGAAGTGGTCTTATTACAGCCCAACCTCAAAACACACGTAAATACTGTATTATCCGAGGTTCGTGTTATCCGAGGTAGCCTTGGTCCTGAAGACCCCGGATAATCAGGAGTGTATCGTACCTAGAAAAACGCAGATGTCCAATAATAGGCTCTGATGGTCGTGTAGCTGTTGTGGCAGATGTCACCCACGTTCCAATCATATTGTTTTACAACTTGCAGATTTCTACTTACGTAAAAAATATTAAATCCCAATTTAAATTATTTGTTTCAATCACAAACGTTTTGCTATTACTTCAGTTACTTCTTTAGGGCCTACTATTAAAGGGCAAAATGCTCTGTTTACTTTTTGAGATTAATGTATACATTTTCCATTGGTTTACTTTGTATTAGCATTTATCTGACATTTTAGTTGCTATTTTTTACTTTAGAAATACCAGCAGTGATATTTTAATAGTAGTTTATGCAACGATTGTTTTATGAATGTCTTTAAGCCACTAGTGAGATGTAAGAAATATCTCTCGAGTGGCTTAAAGGCATAATACAATCGTTGCATACACTACTTTATCTACGACCAACAATATACGACGAGGTTATCGTTATGGAACAATCAGCTGATGGGCTAAGTCAACTCAAACATGAATCGTAATGCAACAATCAGCTGATGTGCAAATTGCGTAATTTGTCATTATGACACTACTTTCGTCAAATGCCACGCTCCCATTGGTCTAGAACCTGTATCATAAAGTGACACCAGTTCTACAAAGTTAACTTTATGCAACACGTTTGTATTTGGTTTAATAATGGACCTCATTATGACATTAGTTGTAACATCGTTATTGGTGATTATTGCAATGGTCGTAGATAAAATATATAAATGGAAGTTATGACATATTCTGATCATTTTCGTACCATCTTTACTCTGAATTGCGTCTCCATCATAATTACTTGTCAAAAACTTTTCTAATGTTGATTTGTATTTTTCAGATTGTCACCTTCCAGTTTCCTTTGACGATGGTCTTGGCTTACAAACTTGACAAAAGGTAAGCAGGCAGACTTGTGACACAATTCACATAATAAACATTGTATAAATAAGAGAAAAACCTGGTTTATTTTTAATCCTGTTTATTCCTATTTCTAAAAATTTCCTCATTTCCTATTTCTATAAAACATGTTATTTATTTTATAGTAAATAGTATTGTTGGCTCTTTCAGCCTTTCAAAGCTACAAAGTACATGACTGAAAACATCTAAAATTGTTAATTTGTCGTTTGACATTCAGGATCTTCTAGACTTAATTTTAGAAATTGATACTAAAAAAAACAGTGTTAAATGTGTTAGAAGCTCAGTAAACAATAAATAATACAGCATTCGTCCTATTTAACATTAATTAATGTATTTGTTAAAAATCGAGATGTTTAAATTTGATGTATCTGAAACATAACATTCTGATTTTGCCTTGATTTAAGGAATTTTTCATCATTAATTTTATGCTAGATTCCTTTTTTGCTCTGGCTATTCAGTTGTTTTAGATGAGATATATATAGACATACTACTCTGACAATCATCAATTCTGTACTGGTTTTGCTAGTTGCAAAAGACAAAAGGTTTTGCTTTTTATGACACTAAATTTAATCGTATTCTCTTCTAGACTGACGACCCCCAGTTTACTCTATTCTGGAAAGTTCTTCTCGGTCCTCCGCCACTGGTGGACCAATCTTCCGTTCTACATCATCGGCTTTCTCCAGGTCTTGTTCCTTTACTTCTTCTGGCTCTCCTACGGAACTCTGGCCGTTATCTTGGGTCCGTTCCGTTCTTGGCCGATCCTGAACATCTGGCTTCTGTGGAACCGATTACGATCAGTACCTTTGCAAAGAATAAAGTGAGTTATCTATATATATAAAAGCCTAAACGGTTGACTGACTGACTGACTGACTGACTGACTCACTGATCACAGTTTCTCAAAAACTATGAGGCTTTGGGACATGAAACTTGGCACAATGAATCATTATAGGCTCTAGATGCGCACTAAGAACGGATTTTAAAATATATTCTCTCAAAAGGCTAAAATAGGGTATATTACAAAATTAAAAATGGCGGCCATTTTTAATTTTCAAAGCTTTTTCCAAAACAATGTAGGGCTTTGGGCCATGAATCTTGGCTCAAATATTCTTTTTAGGCATACTAATGAAGGATTTTTAAAATGTTTTCCCTGGAAAGGCTAAAATAAGGTAAATTCAAAAATTCAAAATGGCAGCCTTTTCAGTTTTTAGAGCTATGAATTGAATAGAAGGTCTCCAGAATATTTTAAAGAGGCAAAAATTATAAAAAAATTAATAAAAGAATAAACTGTACAAAAATATAACGGTTTTCTTACATTACTTATTTGTCAGTTTCCAGAACGTAGGCTGTACTCGCGTTTTACGGATCACCCCAAGTAATCGAACTATAATATTGAAACTCTGCAAGGACATATCATTCTGTTATTTTTATAGAATCAGGGTTTTTCTGAATTTAATATCTTAGGTGGGTTTAAATGCTGGTGATCTAAGCAAAGTTCAAACAAATACTATTTCTATCTAATATATAATCAAGGGCTTAAAAACGTATAGTTCTGATAAATTATTGAAATCAGTCTGGAAATTTGTAAAAATTGCACGTTACAAAAAACATACAATTGAACCAAACATTTGTTATCCCTTCAGCGAGCGAAGCCGCGGGTATATCTACTAGTGCATGGTATAAATTAACTACTAGTTACAAAGAATTTAATCTTCAATGTTTTTCTATTACAGGGAAATAAAAGCATGCTGGTTCTTTTTGAGGATTATTAGCTTGGTCAGTGGATACGTATTCAGTAGGGTGGTTCGAAAAAAAAAATGTTGGAATTTTGAATCGTATTAGGTCTCAAAAGTTGTGAAACTGCATGTCGAATACTGGAAATAACTTTAAAAAAATCATATAAGACCTTCCAATTGTGCAATGAAGGTCATTGTGCAGTCAGAAGATCTCACATAATTTTTTAAAGGTTTTTTTCAGTATTCTACATGCAATTTTGCAACTTTTGAGACCTATTACGATTAAAAATTTCAAAATTTTAAATTGTTTTTTCCGCACCACCCTTTATTGTAGCAGGCGTTTCCAGCTAATTATTGTCAATAAAAGACCAGCATTAGTGATCATTTCATACCTGAGGGTTACTAGTTGAAATCTACTGGGAGAGAAACTCGACCCACCTGGGTTATTGTCATTAAATTATGAACTAATATAGAAGATCTCTGTTCGATAGATAATGTACAAGACCACCTGGGATTTGATCGTTCTCGTTAAAAATGTAAAAAAAATGCCACTACCAAGGATGCACACAAAATAAATAAAATAAAATGCAAGGAATATAAATTTTTTGAAATTGTAAGGAGTCACTCACTATTGTTTACCAAAAGTTTAGTAGAATGAAAGATTTTAAAGAATGTAAATGAACAACAAATTGGTATTCTCTTTGGTTAGTTTTTTTTTTAATTTCATAGTCAAAAGATAAAAATTCTTTTTTTTAAGTGCTATTTAACAAAGTGCCATTAAATGGCAATTGTTGATCTTAGTAATAATTCCAAAGGCACTTATTTTAAATCATTGTATATTTTATAGTTCTGTTGAGTTTTTAAATTATGGAGAGTATTTTATCTACTGCAAAATAATTAATGATATTTTGAATGATACTGAAATTTATTACTATTTTGCAGAGATATTGCCGAAATTTTTGAACAAGTAAACACAAGGTCTGCAAGCTCCAAGTCTTCTCACTGCATTTAGGTTAATATTTAGATTCTAATTTTGTTTCTATTAAAAAGTTGACTATTTTTACATAGCTGTATACCAATGCTATTATTACATTATATACACTTAATATAAAAATAAATTTGTTGATTTTACATAATTCTTATTGTATTATAAATTGTGATAGTTGTTTTTCTACCTTTTTATAGGTGCCATTAAAAATTGTATGACTGACTTAAAATAATTTGAAGAGATCTTCGAAGTATGGCAGACATGTAAATTATGGTTATATTAAGAAAGTTATGCCATTTTATGATTGTATTTAGTACTGTATAGCTATATTTTAAAACTGTTTCATATTATTTTTTGTAAACTTATATCTACTATTGTACATACAAATTGTAAATCCTTGATATATGTATCCGTATATATCTTTGAATTTTAATATATATAACGTTTTAAATGTCATTTTAATACTTTTTTGTGTAAAAACACATTATACCTCAATTGTACATATGCGGTGATTTATTTATCTTTATTACTTTATTTATATTATGATGATAATATATTCATTTAAAATTCTTTACTATACCAGATACCGGCCTATTTCGTCTAACATAAAAAATTGTTTAACATTAATCAACTGCTTTATTAAATAAACTTATAAAAAAATTTAATTGTAGTTTGTTATTTGCTAAAAACTAAAAAAATAAATTAAAATTAATGAATGAATATTTACAGTTAAATATTGATTCATTAATTTTAATTTTTTTTATAATGTAACATGATTAAAAGATAAGAAGATACAAATAGTTAATATTTTTTAGATCAGTATTTACAATCCAACTGCATTTAGCTACAAGATATGTAGGCCTACAATCAAAAATAGTTAGTTAGTCAACTATATTTTAGCGGGTTATTGATTAGTGATCAGTGATCATACTACTTTTGAAATCCTGAATAGTGTGATTAGATTCGAAAACAATCCTGTAATCTTGCCATTTTTGTAGATAATTTTAATTTTATTCAATAAAGTTGCTCTATCCATAAAAGATACAAAAAGATAGCATTTTTTAGCTCAGTATTTATTTACAATCCAACTGCATTTAGCTACAGAATACGTAGGCCTACAATCAAACAGTTAAACTAGAGGTCAATTATACTTTAGAGGCTCATCTATAAGCGATACTTTGAAAATCCTAAATAGATTAGAAGCACTTCAGGTATCTTAAATGATTTTCAAGGGCAAATTTACATGGGTCGAGTTGGTGTGCATATTAGACGGGGGAGTTGCTACTTTCCCGCCTGACTTGCCTGATGTAAACCAATGTTGCCAAAAATGGGTATTTACTGGTTTTCCGGTATTTTGGAGGCCGTGCGGGGATTTTAGACTTGGGCTGCAAAGATTTACCCAACAACTTGGATATTTAAAAAAAGTAAAACCCGGTGTTTTGGACGAGCTACAAAAATTTATTTAACCCTAGATATTTTTTTAGTCGGTAATAAGTATTATGGGTTTATTGGTTTCAGTGTTTGGGTGTATGCCTGGTTTTCGGGTATTTTGAAGACCATTCGGGAATTTTGAGAGCATTTAGAAAAATCATGTAAAGCCGGGGATTTTAGACTTGAGCTGCGAGGATTTACCTGACATCCTAAATACATAAAAAAAGGTAAAGCCGGGGATTTCTGAATTATGATTGGCTGTGCAAATATCCAATTTTCACAGAGATGAGAAAATTAATTTTGAGAACAATACTTGTAGTAAAATGACATATTTTGGTATATATTATATATATTGTGCAGTTTATTGATGTAATATTTATCTCCTTACTTAGTAATTTTAGGAAACTACCCCGTTTTGGGTGTTTTGAAATTCATTAGGTGGTTTTTCGGGTAATTACCTGGTTTTTGGTTCTTGTGGGGATTTTGCAGGGATTATTGCCGAAAAACCGGATAGAAGCGGGGGTTTTTAATGGAGTTGGTGGATGAAATGCCAAATCCTCTTTGGCAACACTGGATGCAACCAATGTCATCAGCTCGGTTGAAAAGTGGGCTCGTGATACAAATAACCCACTCAACTGACAACTCCCGGATAACCCACCCGCGAACCCGACCCTTGTAACTGGCCCAAAATGTTTTTCATAAGGATTCAAATTTTATTTTTGAAACCTCTAAAATGTCTAGTCTTAGTATTAAATGTGCACAGATTTGTATAGAATATTGTTAAAAATAATATCAGTCTATAAAATTGTAGTTATGTAACGTTATAGTCTATAGTAAGAAACCTATTTTTAATATGTAGATTAGTATTTATTGTGTGATTTCCAATGTGGATTGAACCATACAGGTAATAGATAGGTGGATTATATTAATTTAACCTCAGGCGTAATTTAATATTGAAATCATATTTTTTTTAGCATGGTGTATAATACAATCTTTGATGATCTATATGTTTCCTGTAGGTGTAAGATGGAAATAAAACAAATCAATTAGTTAGAGATTAGCTGCACAAAATAATACCAATCAATTTTTATTAGTGGACAAAACATTTCTATCTAATTACATTTGGTTTATGGTCATTAAAAATATTTTAATTGTTCTTATGTCAGCAAAGTGTTATATCTTATAATATAGGGAACTTTATTTTGTTTGATGTAGATTTATAGTTAAACCTTGTAAAAAACCATAATAATAGTTCCTTTTAATTTCTAGCTTTATAGATGAACAGTTACAACGTCCTTTGTGTTCCTTGACTGATTCAAATAAATGTAGACCTGTTTAAAATGATTTAAGGATCTAATAATTTATTTCAATTTCCTTCCCTTTTGCTTTGTCTTTTTTATATGCTTCTTCCTTGAGGTCATTATTATCTTCAACCAAAGTACTGTAGGTAATTGGTTATTTGCCAAAGCATAAGTGTGTAGGCTAGCGGTGATTTCAATGAGATAAGTGATATTGCAATTAAAAATAATTATTGCAATTGCAGAATATCAATATCATTTACATTTTTTTATGCTGAAACTAGAAATAACATGTACATTGTTAGGTATTTTTATTCTCTAAAATGAGTAAGGGGCCTGATTTTTTCTTTATTTGTTTATAGATGGAAATTCTTTTTTATTTAAATATTGTTATTTTTTTGTTTTTTTTTCAGTATTTTTACTTTGTGATATACTTAATGTCCCAAACTCAGCTAAGTAAGCCACTGCATGTGTTGTTTTTCAGATTTGGGGATTATTTACTTAGTTTTTAGTGACAGGCCATGCTAGTAAGGAATACGTAAGAAGCACGCTGACGTGAGGGAGCCAAATTAAATTTCAGTTTGTTTTAAATTAATTTTACATTTTAGACCCAAAATCCCCAAATGTTATGCTCCCAATAATGGGGCAGTGTGTTCTGATTTATTCCCTCAACTAACATACCAATCAGATGATAGAAAAATAAACTCTCTACTCTACCAAATTTAAATTAAATCGGATTGGTTGCCGCTAGATTGCAAAATCCCCTTAAGGCATCATACTACGTTTAGTACAAAAACATATTTACCACCACCAGTACCAGTTAATTATTTTTGATTCCACTCATTTGGACTTTGACTTGCAACTGAGTCTACGCACAGGCAATCTGCCCATGTAGACTCTTTTTCCATTAATTATTTGTGAAATTGCTGTTAGTTTTATATATTTTGTAATACCATATGGAAACTAATTTATTTTATTATTTAATGCTTATTGTTTTTTCATGTTTCTATACACAATTTCACCGTGGATTACTTGTCTTAAATTTTGGAAAATAAAGTTTATTTCATTTCATTTTTTCATATATTTGTTGATAAATCTGATATCTTTTGTGATAAAGCTGTGGGAAAGAACTTTTTTCCCGAGTCAAAATATATTTAATTACATTTTGGGGATTAAATGTTGTTTTAGGTTCTAAAAACCTGAAATTTGGGGCATTTACTCCCCTAAAGAGGTGTCAGGAGTCCCCCATCTTTCTGACAAATTGGTTCAAGGAGGGGAAGGACCTGCCTCAAAAAAAAAAAAAGAAAGCCAAACTCCAAAGCCAGCCGAAGCCAGCTTTGGTTTTTTTGTGTGTATTCTTTTACCCTATTGTAGAAAATCGGGACCACTAGAGTACCAGATATACATAGTTAATAGTTACCTACAATACTAGCTGAACTGGGCAAACGTCATGCCTTTTACTATTTACCAAAGATCATCTTTTCAATCAAACATGTTATTAGCTGTTATGTAAAACAATATATTTCCATGAGGCAAGTAATGGTGGTACTTTGTGCCACGGTATAGTTCATGTGAATAGTGCACTGTTTCAGAGGAAATTCGTTAGTATTTACACAACAAAAGTCTTTCAGATTGCATGTAAATTTTATGCTTGATTTTATTCAGTCAAAACGTCAAAACACATTATTGAACTTTTTTGTGAATAATTCACAACCATTATATCCTTTTGTATTTTCAAAATGTAATATTTTCCTGAATGAACCAGATGCATGAAAATAACTAGTCCAGCGGTTGATAATTATTATGCTCCAGATTTTGAACAGATAGAATTCCACCCATTTTATCTATTGTGGTCAATCTCTAACATTTTCCTGTATGACAAGTAATTGACGTGCGAGAACTTTGATAAAAAATAAATTACGCCAATCACAGATTAACTGATAGCGGGTTATATGACGGGTGATTCCTGGCAATTATTTCACGTATATAACTCAGATATTATGTAAAATGTTCCTCTTCCTTTTTCAGCCTCTGAAATGGTCTTTCATAGCATATGTGTCATTATTTTGACCATATACCTCTGCATATTTATATGGGGAATAAGTGCACAGGATAGTGTAAGTGTTTTCATATTGATTTTAAGTTGTTTAAATAGTTGTGAAATGCAAAATAAACTGTACACAATTACAGGAAATGAACTAATCTTGTAAAGTTTCAAAACCCAGCTTTAATGTAAGGTGGTTGGAGATGGAGTCGGGCGAGATTGTGAAATGCTGGTCATGAGGGATTAGATGGAGAAATAGTAAAATCTTTTTAAGTTTTGTTACTTGTTTATGTGATACTAGCTGCTGTACCTGTTCTTCGAGGGAATTTGGTAAGTAACTGAAAAAGAAACAATTGTTGCCGCTGTTATAAATTTAAGATATAAAATCTCTGTAAATTATATTGTGGTGTGAACTTTAAAATCCCACTGCGGGTATAATCCTACGGGATTTGAGGAACCAGAATAGGCGTAAGAGTATCTCAAGGGTTTTACAAAGCTATCATTGCTATCATTGCTATAATTGTTATCTAGATATCATTATAAAATCATGCAGAACATTATTTTAGGTATGATTGTCTAAGAAACAAAATAAAAAAAACTCAATCTTGACTTATTATAGTCGACTCTTGATAACTCAAAATCCTTGATAATTCGAATTATTTTCCAACCTTCTACCTCTGTAACTCAAATTTTCATTTGGTTCACCTCTATACATCTCGAATTCAGCTTAAATTACTTCTGTAAGTCAAAATTAAGTCACTGGAATGCTTAACTGTGGAATGCCTAACTGGAATGCCCGAGTCGAATTATATGTAACTTGAAGTAAAATCACATTCCTGTGGAATTCGAGAGCGAGAGTCGAGTAATAAATGATTCTGTTGTAGGATGAATCACAACTTACATCTTCCTGAGCGAAACCTAAAGAGCCAATGTTGAGCCTTGATTTAATATAAACTCCATACACTATCTGAAACGAATAGCCAAGATATCCGATCTGCTGACTTATTAACCCGTCGGTATTTCAAGTCTTTACTGCACTCAATTTTGAACAAACAATCATCACATTTTAAGTAGAAAATTAATTAATTACCAAACATAACTTTTCAGGGACCATATGAAATAGTTATAATATCTATTGACAACTGTGAGGACAAAGGCACAGGTGAGATCACGGTCTCGTCAACGAAGAGGACTGATGAACAAGGCAAGGTCGTGCTGACGGGTGACCTGACTTTGCCTCAGGGAGTCAACGACCAGATGAAGGTAAATTAAATAAATATGGAGGCTAGAAGCATAATCCAAATACTTTCCTTACAGTTAGATATTGCTTTTATGTATTTTTCATAAACTACAACCACAACATTTGTGGGAGCTAAAAGCAAAATCTGCACAGTCCAATTTTTGGGAGATTGAGTTATTGGTACCACTGACTGCTTGTGTTTTGTCTACTTTCAAAATAGTACTTGGTGGACGGAGCCTTGTTCAGTGTTATTTCATGTTCATTGCTATAATTGGATTCGGCTTGTAAAAATTGTAAAAATAAATAAATAAATGTTTACCTGTTCATCCGATTTCTATAAAACATTTCAAAGTCATAAAACTGATAAATATAAATTAGAAACGTTTTTTATTGCTCCATGAGCTCTTCATTCCACTCGCTGTATTTTTCCTCGATGGCTGTAGATTCCAAAGAGCTGTTATGATTACTTCATTTGTTTATACTTTCCTTGTTTATTTTGTTGCTATCATGGCAACCCATAAGGCCAATGTTAAAATTTTACAACTTTAAAATTAATTTTATCTCGTTATTAGATTTTCTCTGGCCAAGTAATCTGCATAAAACAGGTTTTTGAGTCATAAATTACTTATTTACAGACTTTGAAGGAAATCCCTCTTAGCCGTTTTTGAGATAATTGTTCAAACAAGTAAGCAAGCAAGTAAACACGAAAGATAACATTGCTCATATAAGAGTATAGGACCTATCCTAATTAAACAGCTCAGAAATATTTTGTTTTAATATTTGAAAATTAGCCATAATAGCAAAGACTGCAAAATTTAAGTTCAAATTTTTTAATCTGAGAAGCAAAACCAGAAAATCAATTTGAATCGATGATTTGAAATCAATTTAGGTGTTCAACAGGCAATGCAGCACATCTACTGTAACTGCAATTATTTCTTTGATCCCAGGAGGAGCTGTGATATTCATATATATATATATATAATAGGCAAATTTTTCAAACTTTTCCAAATTCAGCACAGGAACTTGGGAGACAAAAAAAATTGGAAATTTTTACGGGCATTAAAGTATAATTAAAACAATTTTAAACTTAGAAATTTTGGGGAAAATAAAATTCGAGCAAATTACTTTTTAAATAATCACAACTAGAGAGTATAGTGTTATTAGCAGAAAGAAAATTGTATTATTTTGCTACTTTGGACTAAGAACTAAATTTTAGGCAGCTCAAGTCGTTTGGTGAGCTTTAAATATCGTGATAAAAAATTGCTCAATTACTCATTTTGATCATGGATTGGTGGAACTTTCCTCAAAATGTGGATTAAGTTAAACTTGTATAGCTTTTTCAGACAGTTTAACTTCAGATAATTTATTTAGGCAGCACAGATCAAACTCTTAACATAAAATTTTTTTGGGGGGGAAAAGTGAATCACAGTTTAAACTAGAGTAAGAGTATAAACTAGCTTAATAGTTAAACCAGGTTTGGGGTCACCACCACCCCTTAAACTTATATAAAGTTATAATAGAAATGTATTCATTAGTAATAACACATTTATGTTCAAAGGCACTCACCTTTTTACCACAATAACTTAAGTTATCCCTTCTAATATAAAAAAATCTTCTGTATAATTATTTTTTATCTTATGACTTTTTCTCTTTTTTAAGGCGACCGGAGATGCTTACATTATGTCTAATGGAGACTGGAAGCCTATAGGATTAATTTACAAGATGGCATTTCCCAAAGCATGTAGCAGCGTGAAAAGTTTAGCTCCGATCTGGTTTGGCATAATCAAGGCTGCCGGGATGGAGTCGAAGTGCCCAGTTCCTGAGGTAAAGATCATGTTTGGTATAACCTCTATAATCAGTATATATTTGATTGTATTATTTATTTAAAAAATCACTTACAGAAAACTAAAATGCGTTCAAATATCCATTCTTACAATACACGAAATAAAAATGATATTGACATTCAAGAGCACAAACTATCTCTTTTCCAAAAAAAACCTTCATTCATGGGTGCAAAATTTTTCAAAATCTTACCTAATGAAATAAAAAAATGAAACTAATAAAAAAAAATTAAGACTAAATTAAAATTGTTCTTAATAAACCATCCACACTATTCTTTTTCTGAGTTTTTTCCTTGAAACTGAAAATATTTTTTTCTTGGCTTGAAATTAATGAAAAAATAATTAACTGCTATATTTAGAATAAGGATAATTCTGTATGTAGAATTAAGTTAATTAATTGTTTAGATATTAAGTTGACACTAATGTACAGGCTTGTACTTGTGAAATACAGTAGCACCTCGCTAGTCCGACCCCCGATAGTCCGACTCCTCGGTTAATTCAACCATGCCGCCGGGGAAATAGGCCTCCGCTAGTTCGCCCTCAGCGGGGTTTTCTCATCGGTTAGTCCGACCACGCAATTGGAAATTGATGTTTGTTTACATTTCCGGTGCATTCCTCCGTTCAGGTTGGCTCCTGTCGATGATGTATTACTCACTGGGAGTGCGTATATCGTTCAGTAGAGCAATAACATTTGGTGCGGTTAGTTTATTTTGTCCGAATGTCGTTTTTTACAGTACAGTAGCTTGTTAAACACTCTTAATGCATTTTTTCTGATCGAAATACAGTTTTTGTACGTTTTCATGTCAATAAAATGAGTTCATCCGACCTTTTTGCTGTTCCGACCATGCCCCCGGTCCCGTAGGTGACGGATTAGCGAGGTTCTACTGTAAAGAAATAAAGAAATAAAGAAACCTAGTAAATTTTCTTTTCCAAGATGGCAGGGAATGTACAGTTCGCGCATTATATCTCCGGCTATGGCAGAGTCAGCTGGTTGCAAGGCACAGGGGGGAGAGGGGGTACTTTTCTGAAAACATTGTTCTACAGTCCCGCTGTATATCAAACGCTGTTTACCAAAATCATATGTTTTAAATATCATATGTGATTACCAAAATCATATGTTAAAATATCATATGATATGGTTAGTAGCGTATATTCATAGCCAGAGATATGATGCGCGAACCGTAAGTAGCTCTTTCTTGCACTAGCAGTGCAAGCCCACTAAAATGTGTTACATAAATGAACAAAGCCGCAAACAGGGGTCTTGAGTGATGTCGAGGCACCGCATTGCTGCCGCTAAAGAGAAACGATGCCTTGCCTCCCTAGAGCAAATCTTTAAAAAATCTTCAATCTTGTTTGCTGCTCTCTGTCAGGATTATTAATTAAATCGGAATGAAAAAATTGATCAGACCAGTAAGTAAAAATAACTGTCAAGTGGTGTTTTTTATCATTAAATTGAAAGCAATAAAATCTTTAGCATTTTGAAGGTTGGATTTTTTTTAACTGTCCACATAGTACAGTAGAGTCCTGCAAACCCGGACTTCAATAACCCGGAATTCTGGATAACTCGGAAAGCCTGCCAGAGCGGTAAAGTGCACTGAGATTCAGTGCCAGAGTACGGTTTGTCACATATAAAACTGTTTTGGTTTTTCTTTAAGTTTTTTGTAACTGATAATGTATTTTTTATATTTTTTACCATGCAATAAATAAATGATTTCTTAAAGAAATAACAGAAAATAGTCTTATTTTTCCTAATTTTTACTCATTTTCCGATAACTCGGAAATTCCACAAACCCGGACACCGTTCGGTCCACATTAGTCCGGGTTTGTGGGACTCTACTTTATGTCAGTTTTTTCTCAAGCCCTGATAGTGTATGCTGAAGTGTTAGGAAGTGGGGGGAGAGGGCATCAAGCAATATCTTCACCTAAGCTGCCAAAAACTCTTTAGCCAGTCCAAATAACTCCAAAAAAACCCAAATGCACATTGAAATTGGCAGAATATTCTTAAGTGATATTAATTCTTTACATAAATGATTATTGATTTACTTTATTAACATAACTTATAGAGACCAGACAATTTTAATCCGACTATTATTTCTTTCCTATATTGCAGCCAGTATTAATAAAGCTGGATCATTAATGCTTTAATACATTTTTCTGCATTATTTCAAGTCAGATAAGGGGTATCTGATGCAAGCAGCAGATTCAGAGGAAATGAGAACAAATTGACAATTCTAAAAAATTATTGAATTAGGTTGAACTAACTTTTTTCTGTTTCAGGGTACTCATCACTTTGTTGACTACCGCATTGCAACAAAAATTGCCAACATGAATCAACTGAAGTATGGAGAATACAGAGTGCGCGTGAGTTATTTCAAGAAAAATCAGAAAATGGGTTGTTTACGCTACATTGCAAATGTTATACCAAAATAGATCAGCATCATACATAGTATAATATCTACTTATTTATGCAACCTTCCATTTCATTTTAATGCAAATTGCATTTTGTAAAACTTTACAAATTTTTCTCTACGCAGTTGAAAAACTGAAATAATTCTTCTTCCTGATCAGAGACTTGTAACAAAAAAAGTAATTTTAACTTTTAATAGATATAAAAATTGTTAGTCTTAAACTGTTTACAATATTTAAAATGGTATTTAAGTGATAGTTCAAAAAATTGCAATGGTTGCGCCTGAGTGATCTTACAATTCCTCCTCCCAAAGGACCCCCAAACGGAATTCTCTCTGGTTTAAAATTTAATTACTTAATTCGTTCTTTTTATTCAGATAATAATTAAGGAAACTTTTCAATCAAAGAAAACTTATAATTGAAATTAAGCTTCAGATAAAATATTTAATTAAGTTTAAACTTTTCTTGGTCATTGAAAACAAATAGTTTTTCATTTATGGAAACAACACGGTCTTGTTTAGTTGTAAAACATATAATTAAAATATATAAATGTAAAATATTGAGATATGTGAGCGTTTTGTTTTTCAAAAAGTATTCTTGCAGATGTATATATGTATTTACACAGTACACATACCATAAAAATGTTTGCAGACATATTTCTATGTACCAACAGAGAGAAGACATAAAATTGAGCGATTTCTCACTCATTTTGATATTATAATGGTACTCTAGAGGTAATAAAAAAATTGTTTCTTCTAGCCTTAAGAAAGAAGGTTAAATAAATAATCCATTATTACATTCACAAATTAATTTTAATTTATTTCATGATATTTCCACAGGAGGTTTAGGAAAATTAGGGAGCGAATGTCGGCCAATCGTTTTTTATCAATCAGGGAATCGTATCAGTCTTAAACGTGGACAGTCTTGTAGGCGTTGTAGTAGGAGGGGTGGGCTGCGTAAGCGATGGGGGCACCGTGAGCGTACTGGGGGGCGGCGTAGGCCTTGTAGGCGGGGGCGGCGTACGCGACGGGGGCGGCAACAGCGGGGGCAGCGGCGTAAGCGGGCTGGGAGGCGTAGGCTACGGGGGCCCCGGCCACGTAACTACCGGGGTAAGCGGCGTAGGCCCCAGGGTAGGCTCCTGGGTATGCAAGGGCAATGGCCTCTGAAAAAAAACAATTGATATGTTGAAATAAGAGATGCAATTGTAGGGATGTACACCGGTAGAGCTTGTTTTTAATATGGTAAATGCACCAGTACCTGACAGTTTAAGAAGCCATATGCACTTAATAACCTGTGGTTTCGTAGGAGTAGGAATTTTTAACCTATGTTATTCATTGTATGCAATTTTAAAATTAGTTTGGTTTCCAAAATCATTGTAATGAAGATTTTAAAAAATAATTAAAAAAACTAATCTACTCCTCGATAAGGAGAGCTCCGAGAGCGATCTTACATCTTACATCTTCTTCTGCATCCGTAGTTCCCTTCTCCATGGGTTTGGGGAAATTGGATGCTATTGAGAAGCAGAAACGTCATACACCTACCATTTTTTTATATGAGCTAAATGATATAGATTTTTTTATAAAAGTTCTAAGAATAAATATATTCTCTTAACAATTCAATCTTATGTAAACTGTTATAAGGGAACCACATTATAAGGCAATTAAGACTGTCAGGCATAGAGCAGTGTCAGCTTCTAGTGCGTTTACCTTATTTGATTTGAATTTAAAAAAATTTTGAATGTGTATGTGATGCAGAAAACAAATATTATGATTGTGTGTATTGAAGGAAAAATTGTTAGGTCGTCTTACAAAGACTCCAATCTGATCAAACTCTTCCATCACAAGCTAGATTGCTGAATCCTTAAAAAAAAACATAATTGTTGTTTGTTTTTTAATAACAATAATTTATAATTATAAGTTTTCTTGGTATAAATTATATTGGCTAAATGTTGGTATTGCACCAAATATCTGATTTTGGTTTGAAATTTTTTTGTATTTCACCAGAAGAAATCAGTTGGTGGATTGGTTGCGGACTACGTTCCGCCCAGATTTGGCCGATTTCTAATATTTATCTGGTTTACCTCTGGGAAATATTTTTCTAAATTTACCTCTGGCGTCTCGGCCGCTGTTGGCGTCACCCTCGGGGCGGGCGTAGGCCATGGCGGCGAGCACGACGATGGCAGCAAACTGGACAAATCATTTATGTCAATCTCGGCTGAAATTACAAGAGAGGAAGACAGCACACCTTCCACAGTAAGTATTACTGACAATATTTCTCGGTATTGACTGTAAATACTGATGAAAACTGTGGGTATTGAAGGGATAACTGATGAATGTTTGAATGCTAACAAATGGGATTGATGAAAAGCCTGGATTCTTAGATCTAGTATTAGCAATATGTACTGTCAGTAAATACTATCGATGTAAATAAATACAACTGGATAGCTCGCTACCCGTAAGTCTCGTGTAGTGATTTCCGAGCCAACACAGCTGTGCGTGCGGGTTGCAGCCGGGCCGAATTGAAGGGGCGTGGGGCGGGAAAAAGCGCGAAACTGTATTGTTAACCGTATTGAAACCGCACGGGTTTGGGAGCAGTTTTACAGGTAAAGCTTGCTATGATAGATGTATTGCTATAAACATTGAGTATTTACAATTAATATTTATTTAGACGGTCAATACAAGTTGGCTGGCTAAAGATCCGTTCCCCCATCGCCCCTGCAAAATCTTAAACGCAACCACTGCAAGTGGCTTGCTTTGCAGGGCCTGAGTTACCAATCCAGTGTACTTATTTACATCGATGGTAAATACTGACTATGTAAAGTCTGCTAAAGACTACCTTAATTACTGGCATGACATTGGTGACCCAGAAGTGAGATTTATTGATTGTGTAAATTAGTAAATTTGCATTCACATAATTTTCATGATTAATTTAAATTTGTTTGAAAACAAAGTTCTATACGAAAATTCTAGTCCCTTGGGACCAACTCTTTACAAGATTTGATTACTAAACAAATAATAACAAGAAACAAAACATAATTGGGCACTTTAAAGAGCAGGTATATTCTGGAAAATGCAAATGAATGAGCTTAAAACCCCAATTGAAGTCAGACTAAGGGGCATATTTTACTAAGTAATCCATATTTTACATAAATTAATTTTATATACAGGGGGTTGGTCGAAAACCTGGAATATATTAATTATATCCTTGAGTACTAATAAAAAAGTAATAAACCTTTACAACAGTGTTCTTGACATAATAACAAGACGTTTAAACTAAATATAAATTTCTGACTTTTCGTATGCCCAGGGGACGCTCTGCGATGGAAGTCTTGTTGGTGTAGTGATTATAGTGCCCGCCTACAAACTTGTAGGTAGCCGGATCGATCCCGAGAAAAGTTAGTAGCTTTTTGATGGGTTGTTTCTGGAGCCAGCTGCCATTGGTTGTTGGGCTATTAATTAACAATCCTGTCTAAGGAACATGCCAACCTTAGTCAGTAACAAGGCTACAAGATCGCGCCACTATCATCACGATCATCACACTCATCCTTCACTCATATTCAGAGTAACGTGTTCAATGAGGTACCTGTCTTATTAAAGTGATTAAGTGATTAAGTCTTGAAATTCTTAAATATAAGTATACCCTGATAGATGCCTCATTTTAAAGGTCTTTAAAAATAGGATACAATGCCCCAAACTTGGTTGTAAAAGCAGGATTAACCAAACAGAAGATACATCTCCTCAATGACTAATATTTCGCTTATAAGATGGGGTGAGAGTCTGACATATCATAAATAACTCAAAAAATATTTTGCTGGATGTAATAACACTTTGCAGTCATGTATTTTTCATTGAAACCAACAATATTTTGCTATTTATACCTTTTTTAAATTTCTAGGGGACGACACATGGTGGAAGTCTTGAAAATATTTTAGGCAAGGGTACAAGTGACAGCTATTCAACACAAGATACAAACAACAGATCAATTTTTGTTTAGCTCTGCCTAAATTTTATATTCACAATCGACCTTTATAAATTCATTATATAAAACTTTCTAATCACTGACAAATAATAAAAAGGTGAATCAATGTTTTTGGGTATTGGATTGATAATGACACTCTTAGAATTAACAATAAATCTTATTTTGTTAAAACTTTCGAACCTTGGAATAGTTAAAAAAATATTCATGTTATTAGTTCTTCTGAGTTAATGTAATGGATAATATACTGAATTTAAATTTGGCAAAAAAAGATTATTCGAGTTGAATTTAATTGATTTTGCTTTCAATTTAATTGTAGTTAAATGTAAACATTTAGGTGTGTTTGAGACATAGCTCTATTCAACACAAGATAAAAACAACAGGACAAATATTTTTTCGGTTGTATCCGCCTAAATTTTATATTCACAACCGACCTTTATAAATCCATTATTTGGAACTTTTTAATCACTAACAAATAAAAAATACCCCTGTTGCAGCAAACCTGCGTACTCAGGGAATATCTAAAGATTTATTTTTTATATGGGAGCTTAATTTATGTAAGGGAAAATGTTTCAAACATTTTATGTGATTAATGCAATAAGTATATTAAATAATAATTCAAGAGCTTTAGTTATAAGGGAATGTTTATGGGAATTGCAATGATTACGACATTTAGAATTAGCAATAGATCTCACTTATTAACACTCTCACAATTTTGAAATAGATAAATAAATCTTCATATTATAATAGTTCCTCAGAGTTAATATAATGGAAAATATATTGAATTTAATTTTGTGAATGAAGATTATTTAAGTTAAATAAATCTTCTATGCTCTTAATTTAAGAGCAGATAATTGTATGAATTTTATTTTAAACCTTCCTACATTACTTATGTAGCATTTTATTCCTATATTTTTTTTAGTCATCTACCATTAAGGCATTACCTTTGTATATGGTGAACATAACTGAATAAATAAAATGAAAAAATTGAATTTAATTGATTGTTTTTTATTTAATTAAGATTACAAACAGTTTACACAAGATGATTTATTCAACTCAAGATTGAATAAAAAGTATATTCTCTCTTAGCTTCACCTTGATAAATTTTATGTTAACATCCGTCCTTCATACCTTATGTAAAACTTTCCAATAATTGACAAAGAATAACAATTTTATCAACGTTTTAGAATTTGGTACACCCAAAAATAAGTTGACATAATGGTGAGATGTATCTGACTGTAGTACTCACGTATTTCATGATGAGAGTTGTGGTGGGGTTAGTGGCGGGTGAAGCAGCTGGAGACGTCTGGGGTAGACTGTACTGTCTCTGGGGGCCCGGGGCCCTTATATACCGCAGGCCCCCAAACCCCCCTTCCAACTGGAGCCCCGACCTTGAACTTCTTGGGTAGCAACAGCATTGTCCCCTCCGATCGGAAATATTTTATCATTAAAAAATATTTAATCATTTGTCAAGAAGATTTTATTGTTTTTCAAATTGTAGTGTACTCAAATTATTTTGTGCTACAAAGCCAATTTAAATTCCTTTTGAACTTTTTTTAGAGAATAAATTGTGATTAGTATCAAATTAATATTAGAGAAGTTTGAGAACGTTGCTTAGATTAGTACGTTGCTTAGTTTGATTAGGCTGAATAATACCTTGACATCGTAAACAACTGACGTAAAAAAATCTTCACTGAATAATGGGGTGGGGGGTTATTAATGTGTTTTGTTTGAATAGAGAAAAATTGCTCTTTACAGTTTTTATGAATCAAATGCATACTATATTAAAATTATTTATTTTGCCGTTATCTATAATCTCATTATATAAGTTTATTGAAGAAAATATGTCTTTATGTTGTACTTTACCATAATTGGTCACAACAGTTGAACTAAAGTGTATGACATATTGGGTAAAATTACTCCCTCTGTAATTGATACTACTTTAAATCAAATCAGATTTGTGAATGTTGTTAAATACTGTTAATAAAAAAAAAAATAATACATGAGAAACAACGAAGTTGTTATCTAAATCAAAAATACTATTTTTTATGCTCTTTCCTAAAGAAAAAAAGTGCCTAAGCCCAGCAATAAACAATTTATAACGTATTTAAAGCCAAGTCGATAATTCTAGTTCATTTTAGAAAATGAACTGTATAATTATCAACCTATTTTTCAAAATATTTACTGTATAAATGTCACATTTTATAAACTAAATAGATGAGGTGAAAAAAGCTCTTATGTTAACATCTTTAATACAGTTTTCATATATTTTAAAAATTTTTTGTAATGCAGTACCTATTGATTGTCAACATTAGTGATAGGAAACAAGCAATCATTGCATTATTACGAATCAGTCAGTTGATTTATAGCCTGGAGACTTGAGTCACAACATTTTTTTACTTTGAGTTGTCTACCCCCTCTTCCCCACCCACACAAACACCCAAGGTGCGTGTTTTTTTTACTCTACTGATGAATGATATGACGTTTCGGATACGAAAACGAAAACTCCCAGGCTTTATCGTATTAATGAATGCTGAATTCAAAATATTTTAACCTGTAACAAACAACCTCTGGAGTTGAGCGTAACGTTCCCATTGTCGTGTATGGGAACGGAAATGCCGCGATTCCTAGAAAAGGGCGGTTGAACCGAACTGTTGTCAAAATGTGGTCTTTAATATCTGACCAGCAAGGGCGGATAATCCGATCGTCGGTTAAAACGAGGTCGGTTAAGAGGGGGTCTACTGTACACTGTTAGTTCACTAATATTCATAATACAAGAAGTCACCAATATCAGAAAAGGTGTTTGCATTAAAAAACACTCAAAAATATAAAGTAGATTTTTAACATTTGTAAAAATGCTTAAACACTATCAGGGTCTGACATTTGTCCAGCTATTTTTGGGACAAGCAGACATTAAGCAGGTATTAAAAAAATATTTCACCAACTTTTGCTGTATTTTACAACTGATGTTAACCTACCATTTTGAAGACTAGTGAGATTACATTCAAGGTCGATGACCAATAAAAGAAAAAAGAAAAGAAAGAAGTATTTACTCAACTATTTGATTTATTTAAAAAATGTAGTGATTATGATTTTACAGTTAAATGGCAAAGATTTTAAACTGATAGACTTCGACAGGCTTGTCTGCTTCCTTCAAGATTGTTTATATGTATAGTAACAATGAAATAGACCAGGGTTTAGTACGAGAAACTAGATGAGTACTCTAAATCCAAATTATATCAGCTATTGAATAAAATAAAATCAAAACATCTTTAACATTGTACTAAAAGCACAATGAATGATCTTAAACTACAACAGACTTTTAAATAAATGTTACATTTATCATTCTTTTTATGGAGGCTTTCCATTATTTATGAAAGAAGGCATTGTTTCTTTAAAATAAATTTTTAATTTTAATTTATCCATACACTGATTACAGTACATAAAGTTTCAGAGTAATACACTCAGATTGGTGGGTGATTAGTCAATACATATTTAACAAAATATGTAAACTACATTAGAAAAAATCATGAAAATATTGAACACCAGAGATGAAGGTTTCTAATTTTCACAAAAAAATCACGATGAATTCATAAAGATGGCCATTAAAATAAAACGAGCTCATTTTAATAAAAAGCAGATTTCTGAAGCTTCTGGAAGACGAGCCGATAAAGTATTTTGGTTTTTGCAAGGAAACTGGTTTAGAACTCCATCCGCTGCTGAACTGGTTCTCGTATAACTCTTCTCTTAAATTGCATTTAAAGCGCTTTAAAATCGAGTTTTGCTCATTTTGCACCACTTCTTATACTTCAGGTAATGCTACTCTGAGAACTTGATTCCATCAACTGCTTATTAGTTTTGTAGTTGTTGAAAATTGAATAAATTACCAAAAAATGATTACAAATCATCAACAAGATTCATAGAATCATAGAGTAAAAACGGTTTCAAATATATGGAAGCTCCAATTCATTTAACTGAACAAACTTTGCACCTAAGGAAATTTAAAATAAGAAAAAAAGAGGCAAGAGGATATGTATACCACCAACATTTTTAAGAATATCATCAAGTTTAGAAAACACGAGGATTGCTATGTATATCTGTAATATATTGAACAATGGCTACACCCAATAATAATAGTAAATACATTGTGTTGAGTGATTCACTTTTTTTATTAGACATAATTTCAACTACATAAAATAAAATCAATTCATATAAATTTACAAAATATGGCGGAATGTATATAGGCTCAAACTTACTTTTCTTTCAAGACACCCCAAGCAGGTTTTTTTTCACATTCTTGGTTATATACACCAAGACAAAGAAAAACTATTCAGATGGTAGGCTATGTGAGTTATAGAAGTTATAAACCTCTGAAATAGAAAGAATTCAAGTCCACAAATATAATTCTTTGTTTGAAATTCATTGTTGGTGATGGTGATTTTATATTTTGATTTGGATTTTTGCGGACATTTGCCATCACTGATTAGTGATAACACAAATATAATGTTATTGAGATGATTCAAAGTTTTAGGGTAAATTTACAGAAACATTCAAATCCCAAAATTATGTTTTTGGGACTTAGAACATGGAAATAAAGACACAGCTTGTATGCAATCAAAACATGTATTTACTTATTCCACGATTACTTCTTACTCAATAACTAAGCAATTGCGGTTTCTGAATGTGACTCAAAAGCAAGTTGACTCTATCCAGAGAAAGGTAGAGTATTTGTCACTGATGGTTGAGCATACTCTGAAGACTGTTGAGCATACACTGAAGATAGCTGAACGTACACTGAAGATGGTTCAGCATTCACTGAAGTTGGCTGAGCGTACGCTGAAGATGGCTGAGCATTCACTGAAGATGGCTGAGCATACACTGGAGATGGTTCAGTGTACATGTAGGGTGGTAAAGAGTAGACAGAGGGTAGTTGACCGTATACAGGAGATGGTTGAGTGCGTACAGAAGACGGTAAAGGACTCTCAGAAATAGGCCGAGCGAACATTTCCTGAGTAGGGAAGTTGGTCAGGCGATCTCTGCTCATACCTCGGGAAAAAAAGTATGTGGACACAGCAGGGCCAGGACGATATGCTGAAACCAAGAACGACAAAGAAACTTCATGTGTTATTCTTGAACTTATTAACTATTTTCATATGTTTAAATACATGACAATTCTCTTATTTGCTTTATTTTGCAAATAGTAAGTATCTCTTATAGTTATGAACATGTTAATATCTTTAAAAGAATCTTTTTTTGTAGCCAGAGGACTGTATGTTCTAAGGAAGAGTCTACAAAACCAATAAATTTGAAGATTTGCACTAGAATGGGTGTAAAGAACAGGGCCGGCGACAGGGGGGAGCAGGGGGGGGCAAATTGCATAGGGGCCCGGGCTCGCAGGGGACCTGCATACTCAGCAATTTTCAAATGCAAAACAACATATTTCGATCCAACATAGCGAGATTTGACATGTTTTTGTAAGCTCCATAAGAATAACATGGGGAATGAGTATGCAGGTTTGCTGCTACGGGAATATTAAAACTGGGTGGTTTTAATTCAATATTCAGTAGATATGACCTAGAAGAACCCATTTACCAGGTTTTACCAAGATATGTTGAGAAATAAGCAAGATATAGAATTTTACTTATTTTCCCATAAGGTTAACATTGAGACAATGTATTGTGTTTACCACTTTCAATATCTCGGTAACCAATGAACATAGAGCAGTGATTCAAAATACTAAATTGTTTGTTTTTTTGAGCTGAATTCAATGGTGCAAACAAAAATTTGATTATTTTTATTTTTCTATGTAAAAAACTCAAAAAACCCATTTTTTGGGGGGTTTACCCCCCTTTACCCCCCCCTTCCGTTGGTCTGATTGGGCTGGTTTATGAACTCGTCCGAATAATTACTACTTTACACGTCCATGCCAAATTTCATTAAGATCGGACCATTTTTAGGCGAGTTATCGTGCTTAAAGACACACACACATATATATATATATATATATATATATATATATATATATATAGATATATAATATATATATATTTATGAAAATGAACGAATGGTGTTTTTGGCATCTGGGGACCTCAAAAAGAAAAGTTATGATAGTCTCGGGCTTACTTATTACCATGAGACCTACGGTAACAGCTTCTTCCCTTATAGGGGAAATTCGCTAATTCCCTTATAGGGGAAATTCGCTAAAAAGGTCGTGAGGTAGGGCCCCGGGGTTGAAGATTGCAAAGGGGCCCAGAAATCCTGTCGCCGGACCTGGTAAAGAATTGGTATAGCAACTTGTTTCATACTAAAGTGCCTTGTGGACCGAGATTTGTTCAGTATAAGACTCTTGATGGTTCCAGACACGCTCAGTTACAAAATCGTCCCATTACTTTAAAAAATTTGAGTAACATCTTCTTTATCACCTGGTGGACTGAGCCTGGCTAAGTAATATTTTATGCTAACCAGTTCATTCAATTACAAAAAAAATTATAAAAATGTAGGCACTATACTTACCTTCTATATCAGCTGGAGGAGGGTGAATATCATCATAGAATGGATAAAAATTAGCATTAGATGCAGCAGCAAATACAAGTATAGCAAATACCTAAAAAGGCAAACACATACTTCAATATAAAAAAAAACTTTTTAATCACTCTTAGTGAAAACTTGTTTTGTGATCCAAATATCGCTCTATAAATCCTGATTAAATATTGGTCTCAACCTGATGTCAGTTTTAATATTTTGTCATCATAGTAGGAGTTTTTTATTCAAAATATTTGCAAATATGAATTTTTAAACCAATAGTACACCTCAGATTATCCAGATCGATGTGATGGTTCACCAATCAGGATAACCTAAAATCCGGACAATGTAACGTTGTTATAATAATGCCTAGTGATCACGAAACAAGCCCCTTGTATTGATGCCCTAACTAGCATATCAAGACTGTGCATCTTATTTATTTTACACTCAATGATTTAAAATTTAAATTTCAGTTAGCGCAAAGCTTTCACAAAAATACAAACACAACAAAGAACAGTAACAAAATAGCATATGAAATTTCCATGGGTTACTCATGTGTTGATTTGTGCTAGCGTTCTTAGTGGCAAACCAAAACACTTGTCGTTCAGTAATGCTGTAATGTATGCATATGTAATAAGCTGTTATAGGTATTGCGGCAACTTCCAATTTTTTTAATACCAGATGCATACAGCGGTGTATTGCAATTGTATCTTCCTTTGAGAAGGCGCTCTTCACACGTAACACTTGCTAAAATCACATTTTACCGTGATTTAAATATTTTTATTTCACAATTAGTGATTCAGATAATGTGAGGTCTCGATAATCTGAAATGTGCTGTAATAAGTTGGTTATAGGCCAGTAAAATAATAAATTGTGTTATGCAAAAGGTCAGGTAATTTTGGTTATGTTGTTTGCGTTAGGTTCATAGGATAAAATCAAAGTTTTCAACCTCAGGTTGCTACTTTCTCATACCGTATTTTTTCAAATTACTATATTGAACTCTTTACACCCTCCAGAAATCAATCTAGTTACAAAGAAGACTACATTCTTCACAAATTAAATGTTTTTGCAGCTCTGAAGCTTTGATAGATCCGGAGAGGTGGTCCTTCAAAGATAAATAGAATTCTTCAATTCAATTAACTTAGGTCCATGACATAGGAAATTTCAAAATTTTCCAATTTCAGGATGGATGGACTACTTTTCTTGCAAATACACCTAGTTTAAAGGCAAATCGTCAAAGATTTCTTGAGCCAATAAGTAATGTCAAACAGACTCAGTATTCCCATAGTTAACTTACTATACTTATATAGTTATTCAATTCAATTCAGTTCATTTATTCTCAGAAAAAAGTTACAATAGTGGCCTTTTAAATCAAAAACTGACTTATCGACAGGGACCTGTTAACTAGAAAAAAATGTAATACATATAATATATTCAATGTTTGTATTCCATGTATGGCACAATCTGGGCATGAAACCATGAAATAACATACAATGTTCTGTATAGAGTTAACATTCACAATTATGTGTTAGAAGAGCATTTGTATAGTAACTATTTTAAGACAGTTTTAAATAAATACTTGTGTTTCATATCGAAAAAATAACTGAAATGTTAAATCGAGTGTTTTGCATTAATTGATTTAGTGAATGGGAAAATCAAGCAATTTTGCACATTGGTAATGAATTTTAAATGCAGTAAAACCATATTTCAAATTAAAGGTTATGAATGCCATTATAAAAAAATTATTGATTTTTGAATAAATTCTTCTTGTTATTTTTCAAAGCTTACATATTACCATCAATTATATTCTAAAAGTTTTGTTCTAAATTGAAACTTAACTTTCAAAGAATAAAAAGTTCTCTTTAAGCTATCTGTTTATTTATTTATATTTTTTTTTGAAGTGATGTGAGTGTTTTCTGAATTTGTGTATCCACAAACTGCGAAAAATAACTGTCCACTAATTTTCTTTTTGGATTAGTATAATTTGCAATGTTAACTCCTACAAGCTCCTAAGATCTTAGAGAGTTGATCTTGTTTTCGTTGGAAATAAAGAATTTTCATTATGTCTATTTTTTTAAACTTACGCATATCATGCTGGTTGGATTGCGAGTGGAGACCAACTGAATGACTGAAAAGTGAGAACAACTGAATTTTCTCATGCAGAGCTACCTTATATAGAGGAAGGGGGACCTTCCTGACCTTTTGCTTAAGGTTGAGTTTGGGTTCCTTTTGCTACATATTATGAGCAGGCTCTGTAGCTTTATTATACTATGGAAAAATCTTTTTCGTTATACTGCTTCAAAAACAGATGTTTTTAATGCATGTTTTCCGGACCTAAATACACTCTTTTTATTCCTAGGAATTAAGAGCTGATGTACTCGATACCAGCTGACTCTTTATAGTCCTAGGACTATAAAAGTCAAAAAGTGCTGAGTACGTCGTAATAATCGAACAATATTCATTCGATTACAAATAATCGTAACATTCATCGTTATTATCGAAACATTCATTGTTGTCAGTTTAATCAATTTGTGAAACTCGCTCATTTCACCAATCGATTATTACATGCGTTCGATACGTCGATAGTTGTTCATTGTTGTCAGTCTACCCTAACACAAATGAAACAGACAATCAGCTGATTGCTTCAAATAGCAAGAACAAGACGGTGGCATCTTTTGAAGGCATCTTTAAAGGTAAACAAGCTGTAACATTTTGGTTTTCTTAAGTAGTTTACGTATTGTATTGAGCAATATAACGAAAAATGTAGTTCATCACACGGACCTAAACCTGCTTTTTGTTACTTGGTCATTTTTCAACATCGGCTTACATCCTCGGTTGTAAAACTTGACCTTGTACGAAAAGCGTCACTTTAGGTCCTTGTAATGAAATATACTATTATCGTTCTGCAGGGAATACAGCATTTTCAACAAGATTATCAAGTGCAGCAACAAAGCCAATTTTATGGGTACCGGTACTTTATTTCAATTCATTGAACAAATTTTCATGATCAAATTCCATGAACAATAATCATCTTAGTGTTTCTAATGTGTTATTTTGAAATAGAAATAGTTATTTATATTGAGTGAGCAAAGGACAGCATTATCTAAAGAGTGAAAATGTTGGCGCCCTAGCTTACGAGGCTGACAATTTTTACGAGGGAGACAATGTGCTTTACTCTCGAAATACACACAACATTTTTCTCCCACCTGCAATAATAAGTACTGGTCTGTGTAGAAATTTGAAGGTGCTTGATTTATGAATTATTTATTTCAATGTTATTCTTTTGGATTTACTTCAAGATTTAGTTTTATATTCTTTGTAACCAAAATAAAATGTAATAATTACTGTAAGTTAAATGGTTGTTAACTTTAAATCAAAATAAAAAACTTTTGATTTGATTTGATTTGACAAATATTTTACTGGGGGACAAAATATTTTACTCACTCATTACAAGGAGTAAAAAGCGTCTAAGCATAGCAGAAGGGGGAAAATGTAATTTGTCAGTCTTTAGAACTTTTAACCATTCCTTGCTTTATGAGAGACCAGAGCTTCCTTTGGTTCATAGGGATTTCAAATTTTGGCTTACAAAATAAACCTTCTTTGTTGGGCATAGTCTAGTTTGTCTCTGTATTTGTCCCGATGCCACATGTACTATCGCTGGGATGTTCATTGAGGATTTTGATGCATTAAATGATTTACTGTACAGTCCCAATATACTGAAGCATCAATCACTTATGAAACCATTCAAAAAATATCTCACCACAACAAAATAACAGCTCGATAACAGCTCTTTTCCATCAGAGGGCCGAAAATTTTCAGCTCTAGGGCCGAAAGTCAGCTGATCGTTTATTTGCCTGAAACAATGTGTGAACACTAAGAAACTCTTCAGCATTCAATAGGTTCCAACCTCGGGCTTGGGGCAATCATATGATTTTCATTGCTGTCGATGCTTAGCAATGATGAGAAGAAGTTACCGGTATATCAGATTTTAAGTATTATATAGTGTTTATTTAAATTGTGTAGAGTGGTAAGAAATAGTGTTCGCACCAAGAAATAGTGTTGGCTGAAAGGGTTTTGCAGCTCTCGATCGTTTCAAATTCTCGACTTTGTTTCAGATGTGAAACACCATCTCTAGACCTCAAAACCTCATTTTCGGCCATAGTTTCGAAATATTACTATTCTCCTGTTTGCAGTAGCAGTCGATATATTTACAATCGAGGACTTTTTGGGGACTCTTGGTAGCAAGTCTGAGTCTGAACATCTTTTATTTTCATCTTTTTTTAATTTTATTTGAGCAAATGAGTTCAAATTTTCATACAAATATTTTGAAATTTAGAAGTATTTACTTTGTACTTTAAAAAATCCTGACAATGTACCTGTCTGTACTATTTTTTAATAACTGGAACAGATGTAATTTTTACAATAAAGACTTGTCACATCATTTACTTAACTGGTCTTTCTCTGGTATAACTGATATACGAGCAAACTCTCTCCGAGGTTGTTTTATTTATTGGACTGATAAATAATGACCGACTTTTTCGTGTTCTCTCCATTGTGCTGATGTTAAGATTGTAGATGCCAAAGAAAGAAGCTTTAAACAGGAAACTAGTATTTTCCCATAAAAACACTTATATTAAATCCTAATATTTTTTCAGGCATCTTTCCATGACTGACTTTGCCAGTAAATGTCTTTTAAAAAACTGCATGTACTGCCACAAATCTCCTTGCACTTTTACAGACTATAAGTACCAACTAAGCGAACTGATTTTATCGTTGACAGAGCAAAAACTGCTCATATGTCAATAGCCCTTTCTGTGGATATCCGATCTGGAAATCTTCCACTGTCGCCAAAAAAGTTGTTTGGCAAGGAGTCGAAGTCCCTGAACCTGACTGGAGAAGTTCGCTCTCTGTCTACCTTGGCCTCTCGTTTTACTGTACAATATATAACCTTCGCTTGTACAATGTAGAACCTCACAATTCAGAGTACAGGTAGTTCATTTTAAATTAAAAATACCCCCGTTGCAGCAGACCTGCATACTCAGCGAATTTCCAGCACAAAACAACATATTTTAATCCAACATAGCGAGATTTGACATGTTTTTGTAAGGTCCATAAGAATAACATGGGGAATGAGTATGCAGGTTTGCTGCTACGGGTATTTTTAAACTGGGTGGTTTTAATTCAATATTTAGTAGATCTGATCTAGAAGAAGCCACTTACCAAGTTTTATCAAGATGTGTTGAGAAATAAGCGAGATATAGAATTTTACTTATTTCCCATAAGGTTAACATTGAGACAACGTATTGTATTTACCACTTTCAATATCTCGGTAACCAATGGACATAGAGCAGTAATTCAAAATACTAAATTGTTTGTTTTTTTGAGCTGAATTCAATGGTTCTTACAAAAATTTGATAAATTTTATTTTTCTATGTGAAAAACACAAAAAAACGTAAGGGGGGGTTTGTCCCCCTTTACCCCCCCTTACGGTGGTCCGATTGGGCTGGTTCACAAACTCGTCCAAGTGATTACCACTTTACACGTCTGTACCAAATTTCATTAAGATCGGACCACATTTACGGCCGCTATCGTGTTAACAGACATATATGTAGAGATATATATATATATATAAAAATTTGAACGAATGGTGTTTTTTGCTTCTGGGGACCCCAAAATGAAAAGTTAACATGGTCTGGGACTTAGGTCTTACCATGAGTACTACCGTATTAGCTTATTCCTTTAAGGAAATTCGCTAAAAGCTGATAATCCTGGCTTTGCCCGGGAGATTATTTTCTTCTTGTAATTTCTTTGTGTTGCATTTTGTTAGTAACCATAGTGCTATTTCAAATGGTAACCATAGTAACTGTTCAAAGAACTTCCAAAATCCTTGACAAGGGTCCCTTTCGGATGATCCTGTGCCTCAATTTTTAAAGATATTGAAACTCAACCACCATAGTGCTCATCATGAGATTCCGAGCTTTAATTTGACACCAAGATCAAGTATATACAATATGTAGTTTTGGCTGTGGCACGAAATATACCAACACACAACTCTCTTTTTATATTATATACAGTATATGTATAATATTGATTAATTTGAAAAATCATTAGTTTGAACTAAAGGAGTTGATCGTTAATACTATAACCAAGTTATGGAGGCAAAATATCAGTTCATATGGCACAATGTTAGCGCCATAAAAATTTCGGTACCGGGAAACACGCACGACACGCACAGAGGGCTAGTCCTCCGTGCGTGTCATGTGTGTTTCCCGGTACCGGAATTTTAATAAAAAAGTCAATGTTTGTTTGTTATGTGCGTCTGTCCGTTTGTGTCTGTGGATATGTGTAATGATGGTTTTTAATGCTTCCTGACACCTTCAACTGGATGAAATTCCAGTTGAGGAATTTCCATCGCCTGAGGAAGATCTATATGAGATTGAAACTGCAGTAGCCTATATTAAAAGACTACAAAGGATCACTTTGTCAGTACAAGGTACTGCAGTAGTCTATATTAAAAGACTACAAAGGATCACTTTGTCAGTACAAGGTATCTACACCATTTGTATATACTTTTTAGCATGAAAATGAAAAGCACAGACAAAGTAAACTGGCTCAAAACACTGAAGTAAAGTGACTTTAGATTTGCTCTTTCTGTTTTTTTCCTACTTTAAGTTATAATTAATACAAACTCCTAAATACTTCAAATATAATTCCAGTATTACCTGTATTAAAAAAATGTCAGTATTTCCATATTACGATGAGTTATGAATCTTTAACAAAAAAAATTGTTAAATGAAATTTCATGAACCTTTGGCTTTATAGCTCCTCTATACCCTTAGGATTGTTATGCACAATAGCTCAAATAAATAAAAGTCGTTATATCACTGATTTTTAAGACCAATACAGACAGCATATCTTATTTAAAACTGGAAGAATAAGAAATAATCACAAAACATTTTCAAAAATTTCTCTAAAAAAATGTATAGAGTTGAATTATTGAGCATATTTTTTAAAAAAATCAAAGTTTTTAAAAACGGATTTCAGCATTGTGTTCCGGGTGAAAATCTAGGTTATGATGATTCCGGTGATGTCGCAGCAAATCTTGACATTTGAAAAAAGCCATTTATATTTGTTAAGGCAGATCCAAAATTACGGCCAAAAGAGAGAGTAATCAGTCAAAATTAAGGACCAATCACACAACGATAATCACTAGCGGTATTAAGTAGGTATATGAAGTAGGTTTTTTTAATCTTGAAAAAAATCAATAAAAATTGCTGTCGAATGACTGATTTCAAATTAAATTTCAACTACGGTCCAATTTTTGCCAACATTGGATTCTTAAAATACATATATTTTAAGTAGAATCCCATAAAAAATTGTCTTACAATTTTTTAAGGTCATCGAGTATATTGACTATGCATAAAAAAACCTCATGATGGATGATATTATTCAGCAGGGTCAATAAACTTCATTCTGGAGATCTCTTTTTTGGCAGCATCCCAACTCGATGACAAACTGGTTCACTAAAGTCCTCCACTACCGCGGTCAGTTTACAAACCGGTTCTGAACATTTTACAGACACTGTTTGCAAGCATGCAGAAATTTCTAATGAAGCGATTAATTAATTCTTCTTTTTTGCCTTATCCCTCGTTTATAAATTCTTTTAAACCTGTGCGAAAATGTTTTTAGTTCAATAAATATATTATAATATGATAATACCTATAAGTTACCGAGCATGACAAAATTGTTAAAATACCAGTATAATGATTTTTTTAAATGCAATTACTGTAGGTAAAATGAAATATCTTCTACACCTGGATGTTCTTAATCCAGATAGATTTTTTAATTCTTTTTGAATTTTTGGTTATGAAGGTTATGTTTTAGGTTATGTATGTTGGGATAGTAGATACATTAAGTGAATATGACGGCGTAAAACTAGTCAGTCAAAAAAAATTGCTTGATAATGAAACAAAAAAAGGACAGAACTGAATAGAGGATTTTTTTTGTTTGAAATTACAAAAAAACTATGGATGGTGTAAAGGTATAAAGGCAGGTATGAATATAGAAAAACGACAGCTGCAAATCATCTTTTATCTGTTCAAAATGGTCACCCGAAATCTGATGACATTTGAAAACTACAATAGCGAATTTCAATAAAAACTTATAAATCCTGAATCACTTAAAAGGTGAGTGTCGACCGATGGGTAAAATGTGAACCGACTCGAAATAAGTCTAAAACCAAAACCAGTTTAGCCTGAGGGAAACAGATGGTCGTTTGTCTCAGTTGCAACCGCTTTTGTCTTTTTGTCGCGACGGGACCGGTCAGGGTCGCAGCTGGCTCCTTCGCGATCGCGACATCCCGAGTTCATTGCCAAGGACATCTCACCACGCCCCTGGGAAGGATCTCTGACTGGACCTAGGTCTGGGGGCTGTAGCAACTTAAACTCTAAAAGTGCCTGAGTCTTAAAACTACTGGACACATTTTAAAATTAAATTTAAGAAATTCATTGGTAAAAATGTTTTCTTAGACAGAATGCAGGATGGATGAATATGCTAATGACAAGTTTTTATCATAGGGACAGTGGAAAAATAGCAGCATTTCAAAAGTCTCTAGATATAAGATTGGGGACTAGGACTGCTTAACTCTGGTTCAGGGTGTCTATCGAGTCTACAGGGGCAAACTTAAAACTGGGAGGACCTTTCAAAGAACCCAAAGAGTCATTTTGGAGAACCTACAAAATTCCTAGATTCCTCATGCAAATTTGTGAGTGAGAAATAATGCTGCTGATAATGAAAAACATTTATTGTAATTCGTCCTACGTCAATAAGTTAACAGTTAAATGGTTATCAGGCTTAGGTCCCAGAATTGAATTTGCAAAGTTGACGAGACATTGTGGCATCAAGGTTTTGGATTGCGGTAGTACATTTTTATCACCACAGTAATTATAAAATTATATGCAAGAGTTTGAAGATTTAAAGAAAATGGAGGATTTAGACATCCTTTTGATAGTAACCTCATGACAACATGCAAGTCCTACAGTTATTGGCTGTAGACAAATTTCAAATTTCATTAAGAGAAGCAGTGATAAAAATTGAAATTCAAACTTAAAATTATTTTCAAAAGCTGAATTAAATTATTTTGTCTGTTTCTTAGGCTTTAGACTTCACAAACTTAATTTTTTTCTATGGTGAATTGAATAGTTTAGAGGAGAGTACAAAGAGAATTCGAGACATCGAGGAGACTTAATACGAGTCAATAAACAGGAATTTCATGATAGTATCAAGGAATATGATAGACTGGAAACGAAAAATAAAACATTTTAGATTCCAGCCAATTTTGATATGTCTTTGTGATTTTGAAATCTTTGTATTTTAATGGTGTGCGAGCACATAATAACAATTTTCGACATGTGTTCTGATTTTTCTTTGGCTATTTTAGATAAGTGAACATGAATTGTCAATAAACACAAGGACATTTGAATTTCAGAAAATCATCTTTATTAAGGTTACAATACATTATTAAAAACATCATCTTCATAACATTTGATGTCTTTTACAACATTAATCTAACATCCAAGGTTTTAACGAGAATGAAAATAATGAAAATAGTAGAAAGACGATGAACCAGTGGCGGCTCGTGTGTAGGTTCAATGGTTCAGTGAACCCCCTAAAATAATCAAAAACAATAATTTTTTTAAGTAAATAGCAGAAAACCCATTATTAAACTTACTTTTATAAACAACATGGCAAAAAAACTATTGTTACGTCCGGGCGAAGCTCTCACGCAACGCCGGCAGAGCGAGGTTCAGTTCGCCGAGTGAACCCAGCTGGCTGGCGAGGGGTGTGAGGGGAGCGGAGGGGGGCTTGCTTGAAAGCAATGGACTTATCGCTAATGCTCTCGGCTAGCGGCGAGCCGAGCGCTGACGACATTGGCCGACCTTTTCCGAAAGAGTAGTTTCTTTCCTAACCACTTCTGTTTCAGCAGCACCCTACGGAACGCGAGCTGTAAACCTTGATAATGTTGTTTTAATGGTTCGGGCGATGTTTAAGTTTATTTATTTTAATATTGTGTGATTTCTATGTTGTTTTTAGTTATTAATTACTTGATTTCAGTTATGCTATTATGCGTTTTATTTTTAGCTCTGATTATTGAAAGAAAACAATCGGCGTAGCGGCCGCACCATAGCTTTCTGTAAGAACAGTAATTAAGCTATCGAGCAACGGTAATAACGTTATTGATTTAGTTAATTTTGGATTCAACATTTTAATGTACATAGTAACATATTACAATTTATCATCAATGGTATAGTGCCTTAATCCTATAGACTGTAAGCATTACACTCATGTATAAAAGCAGGTATGTCAAGAAATGCAGGCACTATGATCTTGTAAGCATTTAACGTTTTTCAATACTGATTGGCTGATTGGCTTAAGACAATAATATAATACATTGGTATCATGTATATGTTATTAGCTCTGAACCCCTAGTACATAAACTCACGAGCCGCCACTGCGATGAACATATATTTGTGTTCTTTGTACATATTTACAACACAAAGATTATTGCAATACCATAAAAGTATAATTCATAAATAAAATTGGAAACCTCAAAATCCACCCAATTGCTTCCAAATATATCTAATTCTTACCCAACACATATATACACACTGATAAACTTTAAGACACTAATCTTACTGGTAAAATCCTTTACAATATCAAATAATGAAGTATTGTGCACAATGAAAAAGAAACTTTACAAGCTCAGGCATTTCCTTGTAATTATTTTCTACCACTTTTCAATTAATTAAAAAGTAATAAAAAATGGAAGTTAACATTTTTGAGGTAGATACATGAAGATTTTAAACCAACAATTAGAGGCCTAAACTTTATCCATTCAAGGTTGCAAAGGTTGCACTCGTGGTAATATAAAAGTATCTATAAGACAAAAGTTAAGTCACAGCTTCCGCTTATTATCACAGATAATCTGAAACTGCTTTACCACATTCTCCTCTCTTCGACTAAACTTGCCTTACCAAACTTACATCTAAATGCTACAATACTACTTGTTACTTTACATAATTATTCATATTCACATTAACAATAGTAGTTGGTTGGTAACTATAAAAACGAAAATTTTGAGATAAATCTACTTTTTTTAAATACTAGAAGTTAGCAATTTATATTATAGATTTACAAAATAACCTTCAAAGTTTAAATTCACATAGTGATGGTAATGATGATAGAAGTTGCAAAAATGAAAAAAAACCGCAAACAGGAGTAACACTTTGAAAGTGAAAAAATCAATTGATTTTTAATGTGTTTTAAATTCAAAAATTGCAAAATTGCTGTTTGAACACACTGTATAAACAAATAGAGCTTGAGGAACATATAGGAACATCTTTCAACTGCAACTGAAATTGTTTTGGCACAATTTAATAAAACTCCATTAAGAAAAAACTCATATAAATCATGAGTTGATCATGATCTTATCAGTATTGGGGATGATATACAGATTGACACTTTGAACCCTAAGCCCGAGTATAGCTCGGGGTATGGCGTATGTCACTGTGTACGAAGCCAGAGTATGGGTCGGGCCGCGAAATTAAATTCCATAGCAACGTATATTCGACGTATTTTCGCTAATCGTTGCTAGGGAACTCTTCCTTGATCATCTGGCATTGATTATAGTAACCAAAGGTCTCGAAAAAGCCATCTATTTAGCAGCAGAAAAATAAATCCAAATGTCTGCAGTTGATCCTTTCATCACCGGCTGACGACGCTTTGTTGTCTGCAGTAATGGCTGACTTTGTTTACGTTTGTGTCGGCGTCCAATAAAGTGTGATTTTACTTATATTTACAAGTGTTTTGAGTCTTAGTTAGTTATAAGATTTGTTATTACTTTATTACGTAATGTTTTGTCATGTTTAGTGTAAAATATGAGAGATATATTTGATATGAGTGATGTACATGACTACCGTCGCAATTTTGTTTTCTTCATTTTTTTATGTCCGTTTTACGTGGAATCCTAAAATTGTTGTTTGTTGTAAGTGTAATAAAATTTATATCATTTGAAAGGTTATATTTTTCTCTTTATTTTGATATATAATTTATATGGGTAACAAATATATGTATTGGGGATGATATACAGATTGACACTTTGAACCCTAAGCCCGAGTATAGCTCGGGGTATGGCGTATGTCACCGTGTACGAAGCCCGAGTATGGGTCGGGCCGCGAAATTAAATTCCATAGCAACGTATATTCGACGTATTTTCGCTAATCGTTGCTAGGGAACTCTTCCTTGATCATCTGGCATTGATTATAGTAACCAAAGGTCTCGAAAAAGCCATCTATTTAGCAGCAGAAAAATAAATCCAAATGTCTGCAGCTGATCCTTTCATCACCGGCTGACGACGCTTTGTTGTCTGCAGTAATGGCTGACTTTGTTTACGTTTGTGTCGGCGTCCAATAAAGTGTGATTTTACTTATATTTACAAGTGTTTTGAGTCTTAGTTAGTTATAAGATTTGTTATTACTTTATTACGTAATGTTTTGTCATGTTTAGTGTAAAATATGAGAGATATATTTGATATGAGTGATGTACATGACTACCGTCGCAATTTTGTTTTCTTCATTTTTTTATGTCCGTTTTACGTGGAATCCTAAAATTGTTGTTTGTTGTTAGTGTAATAAAATTTATATCATTTGAAAGGTTATATTTTTCTCTTTATTTTGATATATAATTTATATGGGTAACAAATATATGTATTAGGCTACAAATTTTAATTTGAACCCCAAAATCGGCCAGTAACGCACGTAAAAAGAGATTTTGGCGCCCAGGGTTCAAAGTGTTAATTATATATACATATGCAGACCTTACATGGTCAGTACATTTACTGACAGTACGTACTGACAATACTGGATCATCAATCCACAAACTTTTCATCAATCCCATTTGTTAGCATTCATCAATAATTTCCAGTACGTCAATACCCACTGCTTTCAGTTTGTTGTCAATACTGAGAAATACTGTCTGCAATACTGACTGTGTAAGGTCTGCTATAAGGACACACAAATTTACATTTCATTTGATCTTCTTATCAATATTTGATCTTAATATCAAGTTTTAAAAAGTAATGTGATTAGTGATATACATATTAAATTTAAAATGAATATGTTAAAATAAATGTAAAAATATACTGGAGAATCTCAAAATATTCACTCGGTGTGAATTTTGAGATTAAGTAATATATCAAGTTTCCAAGCCAATACACAACTCATAGTTACAGGGGCATGGGGCAAACTAGTATATTATATTACTAGGCCGGAAAGTATTGTTTTGCCGGACGAGCATGATAGTTCCTGCGCAAGCGAAAGCGGGTGTGGGATTTTCATGCGAGTACGCTTAAACTTACCGGCCATGTCAAACGTACGATATTTTTCATCATACTACTCTAAAAAAAATATACTTTCAATCATAACGTAGTCCTTGTATAAACCAATACGCTTCTCAATCCTTCAAACCTAACCTATAACATACAGAACAAACAATTGCTACTGCTGCCAGTGCTGTCACTACATTCCTCTAAAAAGTAACCAATAAACTAGCATTAAACGTTGATTTGCTGCAAATCAGCTGATTGTTTACTTCTCTTTTGCCGGCCTAGAACGGTAAAAAGTTTTTGCCGGACTAATACGGCAATGCGTAACTTTCGAGCCAACATAAAGGATCAGAAAACAGATGTTCAGATCAGATCCTAAACCAATCACGAGGGGAGTCCCTCAGGGATCCGTGCTGGGACCTGTTCTGTTCATTTTGTTTACTAACGACTTCCCAGCTCTAATTCAAAATTACAATACCAGCTGCATAATGTATGCAGACGATACAACTCTCCTTCTAACAAATGACTCAACTCAAGAATTGTATGGTAACTCTGCTGCATCTCTACAAAAAGCCATAGACTACAGTAAACAAAATGACTTGGCAATAAACCCTGACATGACAACACAAGTACATTTTAGCAGGAAAAGAGATCTGCCCACTAGTATCCCCAACATAACAGTAGCCAACCAGATTAAATTTCTAGGATTAACTCTAGACAAAGATCTTACATGGACAGATCATGTAAATAACATCTGCAGTAAAATTAGCACTGGTGTCTATGTTGTTAGACGCATCAAATGGGTTGGCACGCTGGAAGCAGCAAAAATGGCCTACTATGCGCTAATAGAATCTCATATTAGATACGGCCTTACAATCTGGGGAAGCTCCGCGGGAAATCTCAAGAGAATACTTGTACTGCAAAAGAAGGCTATAAGGACCATTGCAAACCTGAAGCCACGGGACTGTTGTCGACAAGCCTATCAGACCTTGGGCATACTCACAGTACCTGCACTATACATCTACGAAGCAATTTTATATGTTGACAAACTAAACCTGCAAACTCACATGGATCTTCATAGTTATGAAGGTCCATGTGAGTTTGGTAGTTACCCCACACGTCATGCCTCCAGATTCATCCTACCTCAACATAGAACAGCCCTCTACGAGAAAAAACCATCATACATAGGCCAAAAGCTGAAAAACCTCCTTCCTGACCACATACGGAACATGACTGGCAACAAACTGAAGAGCTCACTTCAAGAATTCCTGCTGAAGAATCCTGTATACACCATAGAAGAATACCTGGAAACTATGAACAATATCACTCCTTGAGTTTACTTATTGTGATTTGACAAATTACTGTTCTTAATGTTCATGTAATAAATAAATATAAATAAAAAATAAATAAATGTTACTGAGTCAATATGATGAAAAATATTTTACGAGTATGGGTTGGCCAAAGATATTCAAATAAAATAAAATACAGTAGAGCGCCGACTATCCGAACTAATTGGGGACAAGGGGTGTTCGGATAACTGAATATTCGGATAACTGAATATGAAAAGACAACATTTTAAAATTATATTGTAACGTAATTCTTAGTAGAAAAAGGCTAAAAAATGATCAAACAAAAATTATTCACGTAATTTTACTATGAAATCGATCAGAATACATGGATATCACGGTGCGACAGGAGTTTCGGTTGGCGCGCGAATTTGAATTGCTTGAGAATCATATTCAAAATATGAATTATTACTGCGTTCGGTTAACCGACGGTTCGGATGACCGACGTTCGGATAATCGGCGCTCTACTGTAATGAATTGATATTTTGCTATTTAAGTACGTCCTGCTCATTGAGAGTTTGAGCTGAAATGGGCACAAGGCTGTCCTATTGAGTTAATTTATATTTTTGAGTTTTTACCCAAGAATGAGTTTCTGCAATGTATAAACGTATCTACTTTAACAATAAAACACCTGGTTAGTAGCCATGAACTGGTTAGTAAAGCTATATCCCTTAAGGATGTTTTAAGAAAAAAAATTCCTGCACCTGAAATAGGGATGGTGCCATATTGGTATTTTAAGTCCCTCCCACAGTTGTTAATAATCTCAAATAGAATTGGGAGGTTAACATCAAGCTTTTAAACAAGAGGGTTCATTTTAAATATAATCATACAAATAAATAAATAAATTTAAAAAAGAAAGTGTTAAATCTGTTTATAGATAATTAGGGAATAAAGTATCATGTGATGCCCCAACTTTTATCAAGTTTACCATCGGTATGCATAAAGAACCCAAAATATAGCTAGGATGGCTCACATACGAGTCAGCTCTTTTAATGAAATGGTCCGGTGGCTCAGAGATGAGTCGGCGTTCAAACAAACCAATGCCAGTGCTCATATACGATCCGCTCGGTAGCAAATGTGTTAACAAATTTATTTATATAGGTTTGTGAGACCCAACACACAAACCTATTATAAGAAACAATAATGATATATCATATTATCGCCCTGCCATAACTGAATGAGTTAACAAATTTTTTTGATATTGGTTTGTTAGACCCCTGTGATAAATAACATGTAAAAACCTTATTGGTTTAAAATACAGTAGACTTAATTAACCTAAACACAAAGATAATGTGAAAAGCTGTTTTGAACTGTAGTTTTGGGTAAAAAAGTTTAGCCTAAATATAAAAAAAAACAAGGAATGAATTTACCACAAAAAAAGCGCCTATATTATTTAACCTATTATTGTATACAGTTCTTTAAAAAAATTAAAACAAGGCATATGATTTACAAAAGAAACTTAATATTCAAATATTCATGTCCTATAAATTCACAAGTTCCTAAGTTCCTATAAATTATAAGCTATTTTTTCTTTCCTATCAAAAAGCTATTTTTTCTCTCCTCAAAACTTACATGCTATTAAATGACATCCAAATTGAGCAATAAACTGAAGCAAGCAGAAGTCATTGGTGAATGACAGGTAAGTACACAAAAGTTCTCTAGTGACCATTTGTTCAAACTGTTGTAAAACCTTTGTTAATACTAGTGCCCATTTAGAAATCAACAAAAATTAATAGGCAATTTGGTAAAAAAGGTATGAAAATAAGAGTTTATTTGCCAATTTAAACACAATTAATGTCGCGAGCACGAAATACGGCGGGCGGCAAAAACTGGAAACACACAAAATTTTCTGCTAAATATCAGCTGAAAAGAGAAAATCAAATGTTTATGTTGAACTGTCAAGATCTCGTTTGTTTTTTTGTGACATTTACACTGTCACTGCAAGTTTTTGATGCAATATTATTTCACTAAAAGCATAACCATCTAGAGATGGCAATGCTAAAAGTCGTCTTTGTCCGTCTGCGATCCAAAACAGCGTTCCAAACCATAAGTGATTCTTTTGCCCAGAAATCCAAGCCCAAAACCTAAATTTTACAGGAATAAAAATCCCAATCACCCGGAATAATCCACTGTGGCAAATATTACATGTCGTTTCATTTTCATTTTTGTCTACAGCTGATATAGTTATTATTACTATTCCTGCTTGTATAAATCTTGTACGAAAGTAGAGGAATCTTCATAAGAGCTTGCAGCAAAACTTTCAGATGTAAACGTGTGTTTGTAAACTTAGTCATATGACTAATTGACAATCAAAACATCGCTGATTTCGCCAGCAGCGCCCTCACTCACCCGCCGTATTTCGTGCTCGCGACACTACATCCACTATTCTTCAAAGAACACTAGTTAATATCCAAATAAATAATGTAGGTTCATTTATGTTTTGTTAAGGGCACATGGTGCCCTTAACAAAACATACCTACATTATTTTATTATTTACATGTTATTTATGTTATGGTGGTTTCTGTACTACATTTTTATCAGCTCTTTAGCATAACAGCATTTATCAATGACGCAGATTCTTATTCTTTACTTTTTTAAATTAAAAACCATTTTTTTGATGTACATAAGAAATGACAACCTCTGCAAATGGTAAAACATTATCATGATTAGGGCTCAATCACCAATGGACAGTTACAAGTAATTTGTACATATTTAAGAGCTGTAATTAATTACCTAACAAAAAAAATTACTTTTTGTACTACACAAAAATTAAGATTTTTAAAGCCTAATCAAACCATGATAAATATATAGGTGATTACTCAGACAAAATGGTGCTGGTAGAAGCTCCTACGTTGAAATGTTCCTGTAGTCTTCGTTCTGAAAAATAAAATCAAAGGTATTATGTTAACAGATACTGACTTCATGTCTGCTGTTCAATTGAGTAGTCCTTTTTTCCTAAAAAGAATCAAATTTGTCTCAAATAATATCTATTAAACATATAAATAATCAATATTGCAATCAACATTGTCAATGACCTCATAACCTGAGGATTGCTGGTTTGATTCCTGCTAGGGATCGAAACTGGGTCTAGATGCCATTTGTCATTGGGCTATGAATTAATTATGGCCATCTCACCAAAAGTCAATGTTAGGTTGTGACCAGATATGGGTTTGAACTGTTCCCGATCAAAACGTTAAAAAAATACCTCTGGCATAGAAAAACAAAAATAAAAATAAGAATATTGTAATATAAAACATTATTTTAATAAATATACTACTATACTACTAGAGGAGCATTTACCAAGTTAAAGGTAAAATGGGACCCTGAAAAAGACTAGTAGGCAATTTTAAAATTTCCAATCAATCTCTGAAATCTAAAATATAAAGAAGAGGTGGTTTCTGTCGTTTGTTTGTTGAATGGGTCAACGCAAGAACTACTGTACTGATTGTGGTGAAATTTTGCACAAAGATAGATCATGGATCAGGCAACTGTATAGGCCTTTTCCCATCCTAAACATACCCTCAGATTTTGTTACATAGGCTTTTGAATATATATATATTTTGTAATAGTTTATGAGATTTTTAATATTTTTGTTTCCAGTTTTATAACCAACCATTCGAAGAACAGGTGCTACAGCTAGTTGATTAGAAAATACTCCAATTATACAAAAATTCATTTTAGGAGATAAGCAGATAAATGAATGGCTCCATGGTTATACAACTAATCCTTGTTTCCAGCAACAATCTTAGACCTCCCCTAAGAACAGATCTCCCAATTTGTTTAATTTCCATTTACTAGTTTCATGCCATTTTTTTGGTGACATACATTTATCTCATAAGTATAATTGACATTAATTTTGCAAAATCATAAACAAAAAATCACACTGAAGCGTTAATTTATCCTTAAAAACACTACAAAAAAATCTTTTGTTTTCAATTTAAAACACATTCAAACACAAGCTAAAAAATACTCACGTTTCAACACGGTCTGCTCCTTTCGGGTGACAAACGTGAATGCAGCCAAGTAGAAAACAAACGGCAAACACGTGAAGACGAAAGACGACACGAGGAACAGCCACTCGGGCTGCTTGCGATCGAGGCAGCATTTGAGCTCTGAGCTCCACAAGGCTCGAGTCAGGTTCATCATGTCTACGATGTCCATGCAGAACCCTTCGTTCTTCAGCGAGTCGTAATGTGAGTTCAACTCTAGATAAGCTTCCTGAAAGACGATATGGAATAATTATGATGGAAATGGGGTTAAGAGAGCTCCTAACGAAATTAAAGCATTGTTACATCATGAACGGTAAGCTTTAACGTCCTGTCTGATTTAGACCTGGATGTTTAAAATTTAGCTGTCCTACATATCAGAAAACTCGCTGCATGAGAGAGAATTCTTTTCTTGAAGGAAGGAATTCTCTGGTAGGCTAAAAGCCGAGCGAGCATAGCTCTTCGATCGGCAGAATGGACTTTCAATGGAAGTTTGAAATTTCAAAAGAACTTTTCAGGTCTGACCATTAATGTAAGCTATTTATGAACACTAGACACAATTTCAACTTGTTGATAGTAAATAAAAATGACTGTGATTCTAATTACTGAATCAAGCAAATTAAGCATATTTGGGAAAAGGCATGAAATTTATACTTTTAGTGATAAATAAGAGATGACAATAATATGAGCCCAGAAAGCCTAATTACAAGAGAGTTATAACAGTCTGACATTTAAAAATCCAATACCCGTGGTAATAATAACTTCATTATAGCTTGTAGATTGTCCGTCATTTCAGGTAAAACCCATCATCGAAGTCTTGCTTTAATAAAATGAGTAATCTGGTCAATAATTTCTTTTGAATTGTCTTAAATGGTTTTAAAAATTTGCTTTTATATTAAATATGCTTCTGTTTTTAAAGCGATTAAACAAATCTGTACACTAAATCAATTTAGAAAATTAAGCTACAACCAATACTTCAGTTATTTTTTGGATACAAGTTGACCTAATCTCTAAAAATTAAGATACCATACTTAAAGAGTGAAAGGAGCAAGTAATAAAACAAAATTTAAAGTTATACTAGGTATCCAATTGTGACCTTCCAAACTTAAACAGCTGACTTTTCCCATAATATGGGTAGCCTAAATGAACAACAGTGTAAGTTTGAAGGTTACAACTTTGTGATGCTGAGTATAGCTCCCAAAACAGGCCAAATAATGTGCTATATCACAAAATATAGAGCAAGTACCAGGATTAAAACAATACAGAATATATACTCACTTTGCATTCAAGGCAGACGGGTAAATCTCCTGTTCGCGTGACGCCTGTATCATTCCTGTGCATGTTTATGCAAGTGTATGTCTTATTGCTCAGTTGTAAAATATCTTTAGTTTTCTGGTTTAGCACTTGTTTTCCTTGGTCATCCTTTTCAAAACAATCTGAAACAAAACATTTTAAATCTGAATATGTTGAAATCATATATTTAATTTCGTAAGGCGATTCTTTGCGTCAAAACTGTGGGCGACTGGCAAATCGTAGAAAGATGGGAGAGGGCTCAAATTAAAGGTCTCTACTCGGTGATGGTGGGAAAAATAATGAAATTGCTTGAAATCCAACAGAAAACGAGAAGTAATGAAAAATATCTGCCATTTAAAAAGCATTGGGATCTAAAAACGTCTGCTTTGTTTACATAAAACATGTGATGCTGATACTTAATTGAAAACCTTGTGTTTGCCTAGATATCAATATAAGGTAGAATCAGTTTGCTATGAAGGTATTTTGTGCTAAAGTAAATAAGGATTGTTTGAATTTTCTCTCATTAGGGGCTTTTAGCCCCTTCAAGCCACTAGTTAACTTTAACTTCGTTAATAAAGATTCTCGAATTATGGAAAACCATTGGACAAAAGCCTTAGGGCCTACACGTGGAGTACAGTATTGATTATTTTTCAATTGCACAACAAGAGTATATACAAGAATAATCATTATGTCATAAACCTTTAATACTTTTAGAGTTTAAAATATACTAAATTGATTGGGGGGCACACGCTGCTTAGCAGCTCATAAATTTATTTTTTTTTCAGATGATCTGATGATAAAACAATGTTTACCGTAATAAGCTGTTAGTTAATTAATTGAAATTTCCACCCTTTATTAAATCTTTTGAATAAATGCTCAAATACTAGACTTTAAGAGCTGCTAAGGCTCTTCACTTAAGCCTTTCCTTCATTAATTTCTCGTGCAAATCTTCATGCTGGGCTCTTTTTCTGATGTCATTTTAATTATTATCGGTCCAGAACTGAACTGTAGGAGTTTTGTCAGTAAAAAATTATTATTAGAGTATTAAGTTAATATGAATTCTGAATTAAAAACACTAAAATCAGAATTAAAAACTAATTTAAGTGATCCTTAGCAGAACATTCCAATTTTCCAATTCCATCCAATTTTCCGATTCCAATTTTCCCATTTCCAACTTTTTGTCTATTCAATTGGATATAATCTTATCTTTGGTATAAGGAAACTGCGACAATTACCATGAATAATGGACAATACTTGAGGGTTTTGGGTAAAATATTACTGACATTATTTCATGGTCAGCCAAAGGCTGGTTTGGTAACATTGAATTTCATCATATGTTTTTGTATCATTTGGCAAAAAACGATCAATTAAAATCGACTAGCCTTTATCTCTCTTTTAACACATTCGCTGCGTACCACATACCAGAATGTGGTCCGCGTCGCGACCCGAGTGCGGGCCACATACCGGATTGTGGTTGTACCATTCACAAGGATTCAATTTACCGTGCCCCAGCACTTTGCTTGGGAACGTTGATTCGCTGCCCGCATGTGGTTCAGAATACCTGCTTTTCAGTCGTGTACTTCGTTTCCGCCTCCCGCCATTTTGGTTTGAGTTTCGCGTCGCGGCCATCGTGCGCACCACATTAAGGGTTGTTTACACTCAGACCATGGTTTATTTAGTGTGCTGTCGCACTTCTAATAGTATATAAATTAGCAGAACTTTTTTATTTCTTATATTTTAAATTAAGTTTTATAATACAGACTTATGGATGGTAAAAGAAGCATTATTGGTGAAGTTTATTACATTAAAGGGACAAGTTACTTCAGTCAAGTGCTGACCACATACTAAGATGTGTTATTTTCAAAATGGCGCCTTTTGGCCATTTTCACTAAAATCTTATGTTTAGTTTTATGAAACCGACTTTTGGACGGCAAAAGCAGCATTATTAGTGAATTTTATTGCATTCGAGGGTAAATTGACTTCAGTATATATTCAATGCTTCAGTCAAGTGCTGACCACATACTGGAATGTGGTATTTTTAAAATGGCGCCTTTGGGTTATTTTCTCTGAAACAAGTTTTTTTGGACCCAGGAGGATACATAGACATAGAGGTGAAGTGAAATTCAAATTTTTTTTTCTCGCACACGAGGTACATATATAGGTATTTTGCTGCCGCAGTGAATGTGTTAAAGACCTCCAAAAACTGTCGAACATATTGCCATAGGCCTACTTCTTGTCTTAACACAATTGAAAAAATGCTCGACAAGTTGGTCCAAACTTCCCTCTTGCCTTTATGTTCAGAATGGTCCTCGTACCGGTCCTAATGACATACAACATCTATTGACTCAGATTTATAACTATAGTCAACTCTAAATTAGTCAAACCTCGATAACACAAATAATTATTTTCAATTCCCTGAGGAAAAATTAAGTTGAAATAAAAACCATATGTACCTCAAAGGTATTTTATAATCATATTTTATCTCTGTAAGTAGAGGCAATGCAAAAATTACCTCTACAACTCGAAGTTCAGTAGGTCAGTTGAATTAAATTTGCACATTACCTCTGAAAGTCAAAGTTTACCTCTACATCTCAAAGTTTACTCAACGGACTTCTGTAAGTCGAAACCCTTGTGTACAGGTCCCCATGGTGTAAGGAAAAAAGAAAGGAGAGGAAAATGCTTGTGCAACTAGCGCTTACAAACAACGACTACATTACAAACCAGTTTACACTACTCAAATCAAAATATTATCTGTATGTATGGTCTTAGTTCTGCTGTCATACCACAAGGTCCGCTAAGTTCGTGAGCCCAACTAGGTCATACCAACTGACTATGCACACACCTGTATTTTTCCTTTAAACCATGTCAGGTCGCTACTTACATGTTAATGATTTATATCTGCATCACCTATTGTGTATCTCAAATTTTCATTTAGGTATACCTGTTTATCTCAAATTTAGTTCAATTTACCTCTGAAAATCAAATTAAAAGAGAATTACCTCTGTAACCCGGACTGTGCCTAAGACAAACTATATATGTAGACAATTGAAAGAAAAATCTTAGTCTTGTGGCATTTTGAGTAGCAAGAGTTGTCTGTATAAAATTTATAATTGCCTTGGCTATACCTACTAACTAGAACTTACAACTGCAACTGGCACGTTTCCAAAGTCCATCCACATACTCAAACCCAGACTGCACAACTTGTAACCGATCTAAATTCATCAATCGGTCTTTACAGGTGTAGTTGTCTGGGTCCTCAAGCTAAAAAGCATAAAATAAAATTTTAAAAACATTTTTAACATAAAAAAATTAGTGACTGTGGTAAAATCAAGAAAATAGAAGGTCTATATGAAATCCTAGGAAAAAATAAAACTTAATTTCGTATTATTTTTATAATATTAGAGTTTTTTTAAGCGAGCGTGCAACATATAGGCCTAAGTTAATAATTGTAGAGATTTTTGAATTGACAAGATTTTAATTAGTGAGGAAGAAAGAATGCCAGGGAGAAAAAGAGCCAAAAGAGCCAAAAGAGGAGAAAGAATGCCAATGCTCAGAAAGATAGCCAGTTTTACTTCCATGAAAATTAAAAATATAAAGGAATTCATAATTAGTTGTTGTAACTTAAGGTTAGGGTAACTCTTATTCATTGATATATAGGATCATAACTTAGCTCAAAACGTACCAGAAGGCCTACATACCGTTAAAATATCATCATGAATTGATAAAACATTTTCATATTTTTCTACGCAAAACTGACACAGCCGGATGGGACGAGCGAATCTGATGGCGCAGAACGTGTAGTTGGCGGAAGCCAGAGCAAAGCTTTCCAGCACCTCTTCACATGCATCTCCAACATTCCTTCAATTCAAAAACACAAATAAAAATGACAGATTGATGACAAATTAATAAATTTGATCCATTACCCGGCATGGGGAAAAGTATTTAACTGATTATTGACATTGATTTTGACATTACAGTAGGCTGTTGAATAAGTAGGGCCTAGGCCTATATAATAAATATATAGCCTAAATAGCCTATGACATTATTGAAGAATAAGGTCTTGTTACTAAGTTAAGTTGTTGAACCCGAAGTCATTCTAAACCATCACACTAACACATACTAAAGAAATGGTACAAGTTCTGTATTTGAACTTCAGCCTGTTGAAGCAGGACTTGAGGAGACGGGCTTTTTAAACGATTTTCTCAAAATAATTTACCATGGCCAGAGACCAATTTTGAGCTGTTGTATTTAATAGGGGAAGATCAGATAGAAACCTTACCCTCAGCACTGATCAAATGTCAATCGCTGCCATATCAAGTTTGGTTGATCAGTTCAATATCCGTGTCAAGAACATATTAAATTAACAACTAAAAATATCAATGACACCAAAAATCTAATAAAACTTTCTATATACTTATAATTGATTTTTTTATTTCCTCCCCCCCCCCCCTGGTATCTTCGATCCCACACTGGCTCCCTAGATAGTTGTTGTGAGTAACATTGAGGTTCAGAAGACCAAATATGAAAGTCGTACCAATACATTCTTCTTTGAGAAGTGGGTCTGAATATAGTGCTTCCGTACCTTATAATCTTGTAACCACAACAATTGTATCAAACTAATTTCTGTCTTTCAGCACCGGTACAAAAACATATAATTTAGCTAGGCCTAATATCCATGCTTGATAAAAATAAATCTTTCTTGGTTGTTACCCTATCAGGATCAGGCTACTAGTTGTTTTGGGTTATTCATATAAATGCAGCCTTGCAACATGGCTAATAAGCTTAAAGTGTACGAGTTACAAAGCAATAGTCTTGGTAGGAAGAGATTATATGGCAGGAGGGCTCATGACTCAATCAAACTAGACCTCAGCCAATAGTTAAAAACCGGTACTGCACTTACTGTAAGGTAGATTTATTGTTTGTGTTGTTTGTTTGACTCGTTACAAATGTTAAGCACATTAATGCAGTGTTTAGTAGCCATAAATACTCAGTTTTTAACATTACACAGCTTTTTGAAAGTTATTAACCTATCAAAGTAGAGATTATGTCTAGAAACAGTAGTTGTGAACATCTACACTTAAAAAGTTGTAGGAGCAATTTCAAAGTTATTGTAAGTGAGGGGAAGTTAACAATATTTCGTTGTAAAACATCTATGAAATGAAAACTGTAAATAAATCTTCAAAATGGCACAACAGAAACAAAGGTGATTAATATCAAACAAAAAACAGACAGTCGAAATTGATGAATCAGACGACGAATACGAGATACAGATGGTGGGCGGACAACAACTCAGCTGATTTGTGGACAGAAGCGTGATAAAAACAGGCCATAGGGTAAAATCTTTCTTGTTACTTAGAGTAGGATTCGCCTAAGTTGGCCAAAGCATGTAGAGTAGGATTCACCTAAGTTGGCCAAAACGAAAGTAAACAAACTATTATCTTCTTACGAACTTAACCATAAAATCCAGCTGTGCTGAAAACATTGTCAACGAACATCTGTTTAGTATAGCACTTGCAATAAAGGGAAGGTTCTGATGCAATTTGCAACTGGCAGTTCACTTGCGCTGCTTAAAATATTACTAAGGGGCTTTTCCAAATAAATTATGTATTAACAGGGAGATGATGTGTCATGGATGCGGCATGGTTAATAGTCTATTTTCTTATGAAATAATATTTACAAAGAAATATAGGCGAGTTTTTGAATAGCCAGTATTACTTGCTGCAAGTCAGTATCTGAAAAGAGAGATTGTTTCATATTGCGGTCAAAACTTATTAAAATTGGCCCAGGAAAAATAAACAAGCAGTTAAACAAACTAAAATACTTGTAAATCAAGACATAGAATCAAATTAAACTTTGACAGCTATGTAAAAAGGTTGAATGGAAATAAAAACTTCTAAAAATAGGCTATATTGTAAACATTCTATAACCTATAACAACTTGTAAACAAACACAACGTGGCGATTTGACAGTTCTGAGAAAATGTAAACAGACACCATGTGTAACCAACAATGTTTTCAATGTGACTTGTATACAAAATTTTGATGAGATGATTAGTACATGCTTTGGCCAACTTACGTGAATCCTACTCTACTAATCATCTCATTAAAATTTTTTATACAAGTCACAGTGAAAACATTGTTGGTTACACATGGTGTCTGTTTACATTTTCTCAGAACTGTCAAATCTCCACTTTGCGTTTGTTTATAATTGTTGTAAGTCAGCTGTGATGATTAGTGCAGTGCACACGTGCCACCGGTCTGACACTTAAATGGAGCCAAGTGGTAAGCTTATTGGAGCGGGTTAGTTCGATGCACTTTATTCAGATGGCGTTGTAAAAACATGACTTTCTTCTTCTTCACTGATTCAGCCAATCAGAACGACGATAACGATCTGCTAACATCCGCCCATTCCATTTCCCCTGATTTTCTGTCACGACGCGACGTGTACACAACCATAACGAGTTGGAATTAATTTGAGTGTGGGAAAATACCTAAAGTACGTTTGCAGAAAGTTGTTCTAGTGTAAGTTATTTCGCGAAATACTGTACTGCGTGATTCATGTTGTACTTAAAGCTATTGATGGAAAATAAATACGTAGATGTTTACATAAAAGCACTTAGTAAAAATCAACTAAGTTAATTTTTATTAAGTGCTTTTATGTAAAGATCTACGTATTTATTTTCTATCAATCACTTTAAGCACAATAAGAATCACTCAGTACAGTATTTCGCGAAACAACTTGCACTAACGGCAAACGCACTCAATCTAAACAAACCGGTAAAGTCATTAAAATTGAAAGTCTAGCAAACAAAACAAGAAAACGAAAATATAAACAAAGCAGACGACGACGATCGATATGTCGCATCGACGATGATCGATATGTCACATCGACGACCATCGATATATCGCGTCGATCTTTTTAGTTCGTTGCACTTTATTCAGACAGCGCTGCTGTTCCCTTACCACCGAGTTAACATGGGAGTGCCATCTCTTTACGAAGTTCATTATTACTCTATGCACGTGCTCTATGTTTTTGTTTATGCTTGGATTTTTATTCAAAACCTAATTATTCTGCGTGACTCTACACAAAGGACGTTAAAAAGACATTATTTTAGTGATTATTTATTATATCTGTTAAACGTTTGAGTCAGTTTTGTTTAAAAATGCCTTAAATCTTATTTCATTTCGAATTCCTAACCTGTTTGTGTAATTTTTGTTTTTAATTTATTTGTTTACATCTCTATTATTGTCTGCAATGAATCCAAATCAGATGTCAAGTGACACTGTCACCAACCTAAATCTTGTTGAGCATAATTACTCAAAAGTAAATGGTAATCAGGATCAAAATCAATCAATCGATGCGAGGCAAACTGTTACCACACCCTCACACAAAAGAGGTGCAAGTTCATTTAGCGATCAGAATTCTAAAAAATCGCGTCAAAATGGAAATAGCTTTTTGCTGAAAACAAGGAACAGTTTCGATCCTCTCCTTGAATCCGAGGAGATGGACGATGAAACGCCCCAACCTTTCTCTTCCCGTGAACCCATAAGCCACCGCCAATCTTCATCCCTGACGTCTTAAACGTTAAAAACATGATAACAACAGTTGAATCTGTAATTTCGGCCCAGGATTACACATATAAGTGTCTAAATCAAAATAAGATCAAACTAAACCCAGCCTCGATTGATGCTTACCGTAAATTAGTTCGCAAATTTACTGACATGAAAATTAAATTTCACACCTACCAGCTCAAACAAGACAAGGCGTATCGTGTTGTTCTTAAACATATGCACTTTTCAACAGATGTTGCAGACATAAAAACTGCCATTGAAGACCACGGTTTCAAAGTCCGTCAAGTAACCAATGTAAAGCAGTACAAAACAAAAGATCCACTGTCACTATTCTTTGTTGACCTTGAGCCCCAATCAAGCAACAAAGATATTTTCAAACTAGAGTTTCTAATGAACGCTAAAATTTCCTTTGAACCCCCTCGTAAAAAATATGAAATCGTTCAATGTAAGAAGTGTCAAAATTACGGCCATACCAAGACGTACTGCTGGTATCAACCACGCTGCGTTAAATGCGGTCAGCAACACGATACACAATCGTGTACTAAATCTAAGGATGAACCCCCTACTTGTGCACTTTGTAAGGGAAACCACCCTGCCAATTACAAGGGCTGTAATATCTACAGGGACTTGAAAAGTAAAACATTTCCACCTCTAAGACAAAAATCTTTCCTGAATAACTCCTCAAATCAAAGTAACGATAGGCGTGATGCAGCAGAGGTAACTCAAAAAACTGAACAGCCTCACAGACCATCCACCTCTGATCTCTCATACGCCCAGGCTGCGTCGACAAGAAACATTCCTCACAGTGAAAATGACTCTTATGATGTTAACAAAACTATAAATTCATTCTTTGATAGGTTCGAAAAACTTATGATGCAGCAGGCCCAGCAAATAGGAACTCTTTTAAACCTATTAACCACTGTTGTTTCTAAATTAAAATGAACCAGTTTCTACGATTAGGTCTCTGGGACGCCAATGGCTTGATTAACCATAATCAAGAACTCAAACTTTTTATTTCACAAAACAAAATTGACATAATGCTTGTATCAGAAACCCACTTCACAAACTTAAGCTACTTCAAAATTCCGAATTTTGTAATGTATCACACAAACCATCCAGACAACACTGCACATGGTGGAACCACAATTTTAATTAGAAATCAAATCAAACATCATGAGTTACCAAAGTTTCAAAATCCTCACATTCAAGCTACAAATATTGTAGTAGAGGACTGGGCAGGGCCGGTATTATGACATTCCTAAATTCTTATATTTATTTTCCCTCAAGATGCGAAAGACCTCCAAATGTAACAAGCTTTATATGTAAATACTTTTAAAGGTCCAGGAAAAATAAAAAATACTATGATTTCACTATTTGATTTATTATGATTTAATTATTTTCATTTAATTTAGGAAGTTATCTCTTGCAGATATTCACATTCATTTCATAATTCAAGAATCACTTAGGGCAGACATGATGACCACTGCATTTGGGGTTGTAATAATAGCGAAAGTGTACGCCGTCAGGGCCACCATTAAGTCGAGCTTGCGCGCATTCACATGACACTGCTCCTGAAACAAATAAAATTAAATTAAATCAAAAATCTTTATTCAAGAAAGGTAAATAGCAGCATTGTAAAATGAATAATTACAAAAAACTCACATGGGTCCAAGACCTGTGCGTGGTACGAACTCAATTACATAGATGCGACTATTTTATATGTTTCTAGTTCGGAATGTTAAACATTAACATTGAAAAAATACCCCCGTTGCAGCAGACCTGCATACTCAGCGAATTTCAAATGCAAAACAACATATTTCAATCCAACATAGCGAGATTTGATATGTTTTGGTAAGCTCCATAAGAATAACATGGGGAATGAGTATGCAGGTTTGCTGCTACAGGTATATTAAAACTGGGTGGTTTTAATTCAATATTTAGTAGATCTGAACTAGAAGAAGCCATTTACCAAGTTTTATCAAGATATGTTGAGAAATGGCCGAGATATAGAATTTTACTTATTTCCCATAAGGTTAACATTGGGACAATGTACTGTGTTTACCACTTTCAATATCTCGGTAACCAATGGGCATAGAGCAGTGATTCAAAATACTAAATTGTTTGTTTTTTTGAGCTAAATTAAATGGTGCCCAACAAAAGTTCCATAAATTTTATTTTTCTCAGTAAAAAACTCAAAAACCCTTTTTTTGGGGGGTTTATCCCCCTTTACCCCTCCTTACAGTGGACCGATCGGGCTGGTTCACGAACCCCTCCGAGTGATTACCACTTTACACGTTTGTACCAATTTTCATTAAGATCGGACCATTTTTACGGCCGCTATCGTGCTAACAGACACATACATATATATATATATATATATATATCTAAAAATTCGAACGAATGGTGTTTTTTTGCTTCTGGTGGCCCCAAAATGAAAAGTTATCATGGTCTCGAGCTTAGGTCTTACCATGAGACCTACGGTAATAGCTTCTTCCCTATAGGGGAAATTCGCTAAAATTCGAACAAATAGTGTTTTTTGCTTCTGGTGGCCCCAAAATGAAAAGTTATCATGGTCTCGGGCTTAGTTCTTAACATGAGACCTACGGTAATAGCTTCTTCCCTATAGGGGAAATTCGCTAAAAAACACAAATAAAGAATTCAGATCACAAAACAAGAAGTACAGAACAGTCAAACCTCGATTAGGCCTACACAACACTCGCTAATACGACAAACTTTACGTCAACTTCTCAAATCACCTTGATATTGCCATAACACTCAATTTTAAATTAACCTACATAAATCAACAGTTTTGTCGAATCAACCTCAATGAGGCAACTCCAAACTTCTAATTGCACAGTTCACATGCTTTTATGGGCAATGGTTCTCAAGTTGGGTCATTCACAAGAACTAGATAACACGTAGCTCGAAATCGAGCAGAAGTCATATAGTAAAAGAATGAAGAATAATCAGCCTACTTATATACTTTTTAAGTTTAATCAAAGGGCTAAATTCATTAACAAAATTATGGCTTAACTACTGAGACTTTTAATGTTAATTTGATCTACCGCAGGAGTTTCCGGTAAATGTAAACGATTTTTAAGGCAACACTATCACCGAAACTCTCCGTCTGCACACACTCATCAAAACGCTGTAGGACGCGCGAGCATTGTAGTTGAAGATGGCGAAAGCCGAAACGCGCGTCCTACAGTGTTTTGATGAGTGCGTGCAGACTGAGAGTTTCGGTGATAGCGTAATCTACGATTCATCCAGTGCCGCACGGATATCAACAGAGACCATCGCTTCAGATTTTTAAGGCAACACCTTCATTTCCCCATGTCCTCTTTTTCCTGAAATGTATATTCTAACACCGGCAAAAGATCAAGCTCTGCTTACAGCAACATGTAGCTGACCGAGAGTAAACACTGGCGCCGTGAGCAATGACTTCCTTTGTTTAGGGATTGCCTCTGCACCTTAAGGCGGGTTTACACAGGTCAAGTTACTTGATTCAAGTAAAATTTGACAACTTGACTCGTGTAAACCTACATTCAAGTAAGGGTTTTTGTTATTCAAGTAACATATTATGATCAAAATGTTTTGTTGTTTTTAGAAAAGTGATGGGTTTACACGATTCAAGTTACTCGATTCAAGTAAATAAATGTAAACAAAAAATGTTGGATCGACCAATAAAAACTGTTTCAAATTATGCTTTATTATTTAGCGATCAGCTGGCTCCAAGTTGATGAAAATTGAACACGTTTGATTTTACTTGAATCCTTTAGTCAAGTGAAGGGTATATTCTGATAAATTTTGTTTGAGGATGTGTACTATTAATGGTTTTTTTGAGAAGGGATAGGTTGAAAAAAATAGAAAAATCTTCTGATATTGTACTTTAAGTCGGTTCAAGCTAACAAGTTATTTTATTGATTATCTTTCTAAATAAATTGATTCTTTTGGCCGATTACAGCCACAGATGTTTCCACATTCCAGTTAACAGCATGAACAAAGTTCTCTTGGCGGTGGGATGAAAAGAGTTTTTTTAAGATTTTTGACAATTGTAGGCTGCACCTACCTTTTGTTTAAACAATTTTTTACCTGAAGGTCCTGATGGGGCGATTGTTGTGTAAAGGACTGTGTAACTAACTTCGTTTGGCCGTCCTCTGGAAAATCTGAACGGACAAAGACTGATGAAAATCAGTCAGGCCGGCTAGCTGACCTATATCACTTTTAATCATTTTAACTCGTGTCGATTACATGTATGTATTACAGGTATAACTGTGTATAATTGTTTTATGTCACACATTATTGACACATTATGTCTCACTTTTGTCGCCTCTTACTATCAAGAGAATCAGAAATCCCCAGATAGTCTATAACTAGGCTTACCAGACGTCAGGGATTTCCCCGGACAGTCCGGGATTAAGGCTCGCGTCCGGGGAAACGTCCGGGGTTGAACTTTGTCCGGGGTTTTAGACAGCCTGCGTGAAAGATAGAGGAAAACGCCCGAAATAAATGAATTGGTAATTAGTTTTGAGCAGTTTTTAAGAAAGTTTATACAAAACAAAAGAAATTTTGAACGAAACGAAGAGAGTTTTTATGGTTTCACCAATAAGTATCACTCAAAGGGTCTCGGCTGGCGACGGGCTAATTCGTTTGGCGAAAACTGCCCAACTGCTCTTATGCTTGGTCACAAGGCCTTCATCATAGTTTTTAACCAATCATTATTCAAGAAACGATCATGTCACGCAAAAATGGCAGAAAAGAAGCCCGTCTGCCAGGACCCTTAGAATTACACCGAACCAAACTTTTCCATACCATTTAATTTCCTTGTCCTCCTCTTCCCCCCCCCCCCCTTTCATTTGGTGTCCGGGGTTGTCTCTGAAAGTTTATGGTAAGCCTATCTCTAACCATCAGCGTTGAACGGTCGGTCCAGATTTGACGACACACAGAGGTTGAAGGAGTTTTAGAAAGTATTGTGAATGTTGGCTTAGGGAGTGGAGGAAAATCGTGGCTTCCTTAAGATATAACATGCATGAAGACATTTTTGTGTTGATCGATATTTTTCTTTATAGCGCCGTGATCTAGCGCGTGAAGTGTTGTCTAGTTTGCAGAAACCTAAGCAGGTTATATGACACGACACACAGGAAACCTCGACCTTAAGCTTTGCTCTCACTTAGACAGGGCGTGGAAAATATTTTCCAGGGGACCCCACCCCCCCACACACGTAAGCCACTCTCACAGAAGTGTGGTAAAGCACCGAGAATAAATTACAACAACGCTTTTGGTCGAAGTGCGAGGAGTTGTATGCAGTACATAGCCGTTTCAGCGCAATCCGTGGCGCTATCCCCTGCCCACTTGGGCAACTCAGCGGAGGCGCGGCAAAACGAGAGGAAAATTTCCGAATTCTCAGGACTGGATTCGAGGAGAAGTTTTTCCGGCGCCGCTCCGCACCTCTGCAGGGTTGCTTGGATGGGCGTCAGCGTTTAAGATAATATGGACAGGATTTTTTTCAAAATCTTCCAAGTCCCGGCGCTTAGGTGGGTGCCAAGCTTCATCTGCTGGCCTCCACCTCCTGATTCCCATACAACGGGTAAGGTTATACCTGGGGTGCTAGTTAACGCAAGCCACTTTACATAACCACGGATATGTAAAATTTGTTTTGACCCACAACTCCATATAATCACCGGATTAGTAACAAAGTGGTAGGGCGGTTTGATCCTTGCGTTAAAACAATCAGCAAAATACTTTTTTCTCTAATGAAATGGATCAATAATTTAAATAAAAATACCTCCGTTGCAGCAGTCCTGCATACTCAGCGAATTTCAAGTGCATAAATGAATAATTTAAATGAAGTCTCGCATCAAGTAAAATCAATATACATTCAAAAGAAAGCGTGCAAAAATACTCTCCTAGTGGCTTTTAGGAGCAAAAAGCTATACAAAAATAATAGCCTATACTTGGCACGAAAATGCAATGTTCAAAATTTCAAAACAGCTGGCTTTTCCAATTTAATCATATAGAGAAATTACCAGCTGTTTAAGTTTGAGTAAAAAATTTCTTAAACATCATCAGTAAAAATCTGTATTCGATATAGTAGAGTAGGATTCACCTAAGTTGGCCAGAGCATGTACTAATCATCTCATAAAAAATTTTTATACAAGTCACATTGAAAACATTGTTGGTTACACATGGTGTCTGTTTACATTTTCTCAGAACTGTCAAATCGCCACGTTGCGTTTGTTTACAATTTTGTTATAGGTTATAGAATATTTACAATATCGCCTATTTTTAGAATTTTTTATTTTCATTCAACCTTTTTACATAGCTCTCAAAGTTTAATTTGATTTTATTTCTTGATTTATATGGATCTTAGTTTGTTTAACTGCTTGTTTATTTTTTCCTGGGCCAATAAAGACACACCTTTTATAAGTTTTGAAAGCAATATGAAACAATCTCTCTTTTCAGCTGCTGACTTGCAGCAAGTAGTACTGGCTGTTCAAAAACTCGCCTATTTTTCTTTGTAAATATTATTTCATAAGAAAATCTAAGACTATTTACCAGGCCGCATCCATGACACATCCTCTCTCTGTTAATAGATCATTAATTTGGAAAAGCCCCTGAATAATATTTTAAGCTGCGCAAGTGAACTTCCAGTTGCAATATTACATCAAAACCTTTTCTTTGCTACAAGTGCTACACTAAAACAGATGTTCGTAGACGTTTTCAGCACAGCTGGATTTTTTTTTTTTTGTCTTTAATTTTTTATTTGCAACTGTTTACAATAAACAACGAGCAAATGTGCTACAAAAGGTAAAACATTATCATGAAATAAATAATTAAAAGAGTAGACTCAGTAGTCGTCCTCTTTCAGCTGGCTCATCAGGGTTCAGTTGTCACCCGAGGAGGTCCCTGCTCCAGTTTCTCCGAAGACGCCTGCGAACTACACCCGGCAGCCACAACGTGAATATATCACGCACTAATTGGTTTGGATGTCCATCAAGATTGGCAAAGAACCTTGTGTAGTATTTTCTTGCTACATCATGAACGAATTCCATGTTAAAATCATTGTGGAGTGTCTTATTACTCACATAATAAGGAGCACCAGATATCAAACGAAGGATTTTGGATTGGAAAATTTGAATTTTCTTCATGTGACAAAATTTTGCAGAACCAAAAATTTGAATGCCGTAAGTCCATATGGGTTTTAAAAGAGTTTTGTAAAGTAATAATTTAGATTTCACTGGTAATTTTGAATGGGAGTTAAGCAGACGAAAAAGTTGTTTGGATCTTGCTTTAAGAGCAGTCTGTTTTGTTACAATGTGTTTCTTCCAAGTCAGCCTCGTATCTAGATGAAGACCCAGATAACGAGTACTGTCACTTTGTGGAATTATTGAATTGTTTATATACACTGGAGGACAAAAGCCCCTCCTTAAGGTAAATGTCACATGGCAAGATTTTGTAGCGTTCACTTTCACTCTCCAATTTTTTAACCATTCGCTCAGAACATCTATGTGGTTTTGAAGGACGTTACTTGCTTCAATAGGGTCTTCTGATGAGCTTAATATAGCTGTGTCGTCTGCAAATGTAGCAATTTTTGTATGTGCGGTTTCAGGAACATCAGCCGTGTAGATACTGTATAGAAGAGGTGACAACAATGAACCTTGAGGAACCCCAGCATTAATTTTCTTATAGTCCGAGTATTCTGTCCCTTGCTTAACCATAAAAAACCTATCCTCCAAGAAGGAACGCAAAATCAGATAGTAAGTAGGTGGAAAAAGGGCTTTCAACTTCGATAAGAGACCAGGATACCACACTTTGTCAAAAGCAGCACTTACGTCTAGGAAAACGGCACTTGTATATTGTTTATTTTCCAGCCCGGACGCAATTGTATCGACCACCCTATGAAGCTGCTGCACACAAGAATGACGAGCTCTAAAACCAAACTGGTGATTTGGCAATGCATTACAATCCTCAACAATAGATTGTAAACGTGTTAAAAGTATTTTTTCAAACAATTTTGACACTACAGACAGCAGGCTAATTGGTCTGTACGATGAGACCTGGTCAGCCGGTTTTTCAGGTTTTTGTATAAGAATTACTTGGGATAGTTTCCACTGAATCGGATAGTGAGTTGTCCGAATGACTGCATTGAATATTTGAGTTAACAAAACGATACAGGGACTAGGTACTTCTCGTAAAATTTCACTTGTTATCAGGTCGTATCCAGGCGATTTTTTCCTTGGCAGTTTGGAGATGGCTCGTTTAACTTCATTCACAGTGATTCGAGGAGGAGGTAAAGACATAGGGAGTGGAGTTTCAATAGAATTTTGAATTTCAGCTGTGAACATCCGGTTTTCCTCCTCATGGGGACGAAAAACATTTGAAAGGTGGTCAGCAAAAAGATCAGCTTTTTCCTTGTCGGATTTGGCCCACGAATTATCCGGTCGTTTGAGAGGTGAAGACGTGGAGGTGTAATGTAAAATTTTCTTCGTTGTTTCCCATAAGGATCCGTCTGTAGGAGAAAGATTAGCTAGTTTACTATTAAAGGCAGAATTTTTAAATTCCCTGATTGCATGTTTTAATTCATTTGTGCAGCGATTGAGGGCACGTTTATCTGATGGAAGCCTGGTGTGATGCCATCTTCTTCTTACCGTACGTTTTTGTCTTATTAATTCACATATATATTGGGGGTAGCAAGGTCCAGCTCGGTTCTTAAGAGGTTTAGGTGTTAACGAACCCCAGGCAGCCTGTTGGATAGCCTTTGTCAGATGGTCAACAGCTACCTCAACATCCTCACCATTTTTCAAAGGAAGATTGATATTTATTGTGGATTCAAGTGTGTTTCGGAATAAATCCCAGTCTACTATCCCGTTTGTAAGAGATGGGGCCTCTACTTTTTCTAAAGGAACACAAGAAATTCTAAATAGCAATTGAGAGTGGTCTGAAGGCGAGTTGTCAAGCGAGGTGATAGATTTATGAAATTGATTTACTCCTTTTGAAATGAAAAAGTCGAGTAAATCAGGCATTTTATTCGCTGCTGACGGCCAGTAGGTTGGTGTGCCAGGTGAATGAACGTTAAGATTGTTGGAAACAACAGAATGGAGCAATTGTCGTCCCCTTGGGTTGTTTATTCTAGAGCCCCATTGTACATGTTTAGCGTTAAAATCCCCCCCACAGATGAAATGAGAACCAAGGTTTGAAAATAGTTCAGTAAATTCATTTGAGTCAATTGCATATCTTGGGGGAGAATAAACCGCTGAAAAGGTTATATTAACATTATTGAAAACCAACGTTGATGCCGCTGACTGGATAGAGTTTGTTGGATTAATGGATGGATGAGCAAAGTGTTTGATGTTGTTCCGGACAAGAACGGCTGCGCCACCGTATGCCCGATTATCCGGGCGATCAGACCTGTATATATTATATCCCGGTATGAAAAACCTTGAACTTGCTGTGAAATGTGTTTCAGTTATCAATGCAACATCTATACGTTTTTCATGTAAAATAAATTCTAGTTCTTGTGCATGTTGGTACAAACCATTTGCATTCCACAGCAGGACTGACAAGAAAATATTTGACAGATTATTTGTCATTTTTACTGATAAGGACTTGCATAAGTTGAGTCATCATGGATAATAAAGGAGAAAATAGGGCTTTAATTTCCGTGAGGACAGAGGTCAGTTGGGTAACTATGTCTGCGTGATATGAAATGTTATGGCTGGAGCTTTGAAGTACCTTAGCGTAGTTATGTTCTTCGCCTAAATGAGAGCGGTTTGAGGGAAACTCCGGACGGTCATTGGTACACTGAGTTTGGTGGGCTTTTAACGTAGGAAGCTGGGGGAACGATGAAGGGGATAGATCAGGAGGTGTGGGGCGCTGGAGAGAAGGTAGTTCCTCTTTTGGAGGCTTAGATTTAGAAGACCTTCGGTTCTGCAATTCCCTATGGACTGAGCAGCCCCTGTAATTAGCAGGGTGGTTTTCGCCACAAAGTGCACAGGTTGCTGGCGTATTACTAGGTTTTGTGCACGTTGAGGTCTCGTGGTCTTTAGCGCACTTAACACACTTAGGAGTACGGTTACAATATTTCCTAGAGTGACCAAATTGTTGGCAACGCATGCATTGAACAATGAGTCGCTTTGGTCTGGGTTCTTCAACTTGAATTTTCGAATGAAGGAGGGTGCTAAGATCAAAAATATGGTCATTAGATTGAGATTGTGTGAGGTCAACAAAAAAAAGGGGAAGCCGAGTTTTATCCTTAGACCAAACGTTGGTAACATTTTGAACCAAAAACCCTTTGGAGCAGAGTTCATCTTTTATTGAGTCGGGCTCAATAGAACTATGGAGTCCACGAATGACTACTCGGAAAACTTTATCTTCTGGGAGCTGAAAAGTGTGAAATTCTGCTTTATTTTCTCGAAGGAAATGTACAATTTTTCTGTACGCATCAGGCGAAGCTGGGTGGATGGTGACGTTTTTTAAGGAAGAGGAGCACCTGTACTGATCACTTCCAACTAAGTTAGTCAGTATCTTGCAAAGTTTTAAGAAGTTAACATCAGTTTTCAGTATGATTGGGGGGACTTTACGGGATTTCGGGTCAGTTGCGTTGCTTACACTAGAAGTAGCAAGAGGCTGAAATCTATTAAAAAGAGGCACTGGCTGGATTGGTTTTGTTGGATTTCTATTAAAAAGTTTGTTAGGCCTATCGCTAGTGGTTGAGTTATTGCTATTACTCCTTTTTCTATTGAAGACAACTTGGTTCCAATTTAGATCATTAGAGGTTTGGCTTGCAGTCGTGTCTGACGCATGATCCATGGAGTCGTCGCCAGCGACAGTTTGTTGTGTACCTGTCGCCATAGCAATGGTACAAAGTAAGGTTATAAACCAAAGATAAAGGTAAAAAAATTAAACAAAACTAATAGTCCTATGGAAATAAGTATTTACCAAAATGTCCAGTGAGTAAATAGTCACATTTTACTAGAATAAGACACAGAACACGTCATAAAACTTAAAAAATTATGTAAAAAATAAGAGAATTGAAAATCACGTCTGTTTACAAGTGACACAAACAGCTGATCCAGCTGGATTTTAAGCTTAAATTCGTAAAAAGCTAATAATTTGTTTACTTTTGTTTTGGCCAACTTAGGTGAATCCTACTCTACATTTATTTGACATATTTGGTTATCTGGCCTTTAAATAAGCCATATGTCTGTCCACCATATGGCTTTGATTGAAACATCAGCTCACATGTTTTAATGTAAACGAAGCAGACATTTTAGATCCCAATGCTACTTAAATGGCAGTTATTTTATAATATTTTTTGTTTTCTAGCAAACTTTAAGAAATTACAGTACTTTTCCTGAGTCCCTGACATTAAAACATTTAATTTGAGCCCTTTTCCCTCATCCTGTGACTTGTCTAATGCCCACAATTGCTATTCAAAAATAAATTATTTTCCATAATATTAGTATGGAAAAATGCAGGTTTGCTGCCACAGAAATTTGAAAATGAGGTATTATAGGCCACAAGCCAATATATCTAAACTATATCAAGCCACATAACATGTTTTATCAAGATATGTTGAGGAATAAGAAAGATATCCAATTTTATTTACCTCTCATAAGGTTAACATTGGGAAAGAGAGTACACAGGTTTGCTGCCTCAGGAATTTGATGATTTGGGTATTTTAAACCATAATCAAGTAGATATTAATTGTATGAAGCCCCATGCCAGTTCTTATCAGGATATTTTGAGAAATGAGCAAACTACATAACTTTTTTTAATGCCCATAAGGTTAACTTGGAGAATGAGTATGCAGGTTTGCAGCCATGAAAATGTAAAAATAGCGTATTTTAGGCCATAATCCAGTATATTTCAACTAGATGAAGCCACATATAAAGTTTTATCAAGATACGTTAAGAAATAAGGAAGATATAGAATTTTTTATTTCCCATAAGGATAACATGGGAAATGAGTATACAGGTTTGCTGTCATAAAAATGGAAATATCGGGAATTTTAGACTAAAATGCATTAGATCTCATCTAAATGAAGCCACAAACCAAGTTTTATTAAGATATGTTGTGAAATAAGCGAGATATAGAATTTTACTTATTTCCCATAAGGTTAACATAGGGACAACGTACTGTGTTTACCATTTTCAATAACTCGGTAACCAATGGACATAGAGCAATGATTCAAGATACTAAATTGTTTGTTTTTTTGAGCTGAATTCAATGGTACCAAAGAAAATTGGATTATTTTTATTTTTCCATGTGAAAAACCCAAAAAAACCCATTTATGGGGGGGTTTACCCCCCTTTACCCCCCCCTTTCAGTGGTCCGATCGGGCTGGTTTACGAACTCATCCGAATAATTACTACTTTACACACCTGTGCCAAATTTCATTCCGATCGGACCATTTTTGCGAGCGCTATCGTGCTTACAGACACATATATATATATATATATATATAGAAATTCGAACGAATGGTGTTTTTTGCTTCTGGGGGCCCCAAAACGAAAAGTTATCATGGTCTCAGGCTTAGGTCTTACCATGAGACCTACGGTAATAGCTTCTTCCCAATAGGGTAAATTCGCTAATTAATGCGATATATTTTTAAATAATCAAACCTACCTCGTTTTTTGTCTTTATGTATATATAGTCTGAAGAAAATATCATATTTTTTCTATAATACATATATAATTTTAATGTGATACATATTTTTATTTTACTAATAAATTTTCATAAATTCCTGACTGCATATTTCAAACTATCATTAATTTTAGCATTTACACATAATTAAAGTATGAAACAGCTGTTTGTATTTTATAAAATGAAAACAATATCATGTACACCTCAACTTGAATGTTTACTTGACCCACAAGTTAAACAGTATATTTTACTTGAATGTTTATGTAAAAATTCGAGTAGACTTGAATCAAGTAACTTGACCTGTGTAAACCCAGGGCCAAAGATAAAATACCCCCGTTGCAGCAGACCTGCATACTCAGCGAATTTCAAATGCAAAACAACATATTTCAATCCAACATAGCGAGATTTGACATGTTTTTGTAAGCTCCATAAGAATAACATGGGGAATGAGTATGCAGGTGTGCTGCTACAGGTATATTAAAACTGGGTGGTTTTAATTCAATATTTAGTAGATCTGAACTAGAAGAAGCCATTTACCAAGTTTTATTGAGATATGTTGAGAAATAAGCGAGATATAGAATTTTACTTATTTCCCATAAGGTTAACATTGGGACAACGTACTGTGTTTACCACTTTCAATATCTCGGTAACCAATGGTCATGGAGCAATGTTTCAAAATACTAAATGGTTGTTTTTTAGAGCTGAATTCAATGGTGCCCATAAAAATTCGATAAATTTTATTTTTCTATGTAAAAAACTCAAAAAAGCCATTTTTGGGGGGTTTATCCCCCTTTCCCCCCCTTCCGGTGGTCCGATCGGGCTGGTTCACGAACTCGTCAAATTGATTACCACTTTACATGTCCGTACCAAATTTCATGAAGATCGGACCATTTTTGCGGCCGCTATCGTGCTAACAGACACACACACACACATATATATATATATATATATATATATATTTATTTATAAATTCGAACGAATAGTGTTTTTTGCTTCTGGGGGCCCCAAAACAAAAAGTTATAGTGGTCCCGAGCTTAGGTCTTACCATGAGACCTACGGTAATAGCTTCTTCCTCCCTATAGGGGAAATTCGCTAAAAGAGGGCTGAACCATTTATTTCACCATCTGACTAGGCACCTGGGTCACGTGACGAGATGACGTAATCAGTTTGACACCTGGGCCCTGTTTCATAATAGATTCCAAATGATTAAATTTAAACTTCAAATCAACATGAAATAAAATTGATTTTTTTGATAATATGATTGCTATCAAAATTTATATATGTTTATACTCATTAACTGTATTTCCCATAGGTATTGACACGAAATCTCGGTTACACAAACATTAAGCAGTCTACAATAGTCGGTAAAAATGTGACCCGTTCGCTCTCCCGCATGATATAATCGTAGATTCATATAGATTTCCGTATAATTTTATATCGCTAATATATAAACATGGATCAGGAAATAAGGTACTAATAGTTATTTTCACCATCGAACATCAAACAACTCAATCACAAAAATATTTGATGTATAGTTAGATACGGGCACTAAAAATTAAACTCGCATTTATTTAAATATATTTTTAAATCCACGCCCGGTCTGTAAATCAATCTGTAAAACAAATCTGTAAATCTGTAAAATCAAAACTGTAAATAAAAATACACATACAGTAGCAACCAACTTTGTTGTGATCAATTAAAGTCAGCTGTTCATGCTGCGTATAAACAATGTGGGTTCTGTATACATTGGTACAGATCTGTTCAGCCCAGAAGTCCTGTGGGATGCGCATGCGCAGTGAATATTTCCCCTACCGCGAGTCTCATCCAGGGGCGGCTCCAGGACAGTTTCTCGGGGGGGGGCCAAATATGACCAAAATTTGGTTCATTTTTTTGGTTCACCCCCCCCCTCCAAATACGTGTTTATTATCACCTCTGACTATGAGATATTAACACTTTGTCAAAAATTGTACTTAAGGGGCCATCCATAAATTACGTAACGCTAAAATCGGCCTTTTCAGAATCCCCTCCTCCCTTTTGACGGACTAGTAACGCTGGCGCTAACCCCCTCAAAAGTTACGTAACACTGTACCCCCCCATAAAATGTCAAAACTTTTTACTTTGAAGATAATTTGAATTTTTTTGAATCATTTATGAAATTGATTATTAAGGTTTAATAGGTGCTTAACGTTGCGTTGAAGCCCCCCTCTCTCCTTTGTAACGGTGCTTAATGCTGACGAAACCCCCCCCTCCTCCTGTAGGGACGTTACGTATTTATGGACGGCCACTATTTTAATGATTGAATAATTTGTTCATTTTTTAAATAGGACTAAGACAGGCTAAATGAACTCCAACTTTGTTGTGATTGTACGTTCAGTTGAGACTATAGTAGCATGGTATAGTCCGAAGTATTGAATGCCAGATAGTATTCAAACGGATCAATTAATTACTTACTCGATGGTCTTGGTAAAAATAAAAATTATTTCAATCCATACACACAGGGGGCTGTTTCTAAACGCGTTTCACAATTACTAGCTACTAATCACTAACTACTAGTTATAATCCATCTCCATTTTATCTTGACGGTTTTTGAAACGGAATGAGTATTACTAAATACAAAATCAATTTTATTAATTCACCAACATCGTTTAGAAACAGTCCCCAGGAAATAAGTGCTACTTTCATAATAAGCATATATTGATTAATTTTTGTCACAAATAATATCATTGACTATGATAATATTTTTCAAACCCAAACTTCATTATGGCGGCAAATCGTGACACGCTGCCAACCTAACAACTTGAAATGTCTCGTACTATTAAATATTGAACAAAAAATGCAAGCTTAAATCAAGTGTACATAAGTAACAAATATATAGACATAAAAAGTTTCGTCTTCGAGAATCTTGTATACGAAACGGCTTTTCCGATATTAGGTCAAAAATAATTTCATATACACAAGAATGAATTTTAGTAAAATCTTGTTTGAAATTTAAGAAAATTCGGAGCTTTCGGGGGGGGGCCATGGCCCCCATGGCCCCCCCCTGGAGCCGCCCCTGGTCTCATCAGTACAGTCAAATTTCGGAATAACTCATATGTCAAAACATATGATTCTTTGTTTGCAACAATATTTGTAATGTTGTCATAGGCCATGTGGGATTTTAAGTTGACTATACACAAACGATGAGGGAAAAACAGTGGTGGGGGTATTTATTTATTTATTTATTTATTTACAATCATCACAATACATCAATTTGCTTGACAGGTGATTTGTCCAGTGGTCTAATTTTATTATACACAAATATATACATAGTAAACACTAAGATAATAAAAAATACTACTTAGGAATCTTCTAGGTATTCATGCAATGAATAATATGCCTTCTCCAGTAAAAAAGCCTTTAAAGTTTCTTTAATATTAATAATAATAATAATCACTTTATTGTCCAAACATTCTTACAAAGCTAGCAATGCTAGCACAGAACATAGACATTGTCAAGAGCTTAAAATAAGAAATCAATAACTACTACACTAAAAAATATGTTTACTAAATACCTTACCACTGACAGTGCAGAGAAAAAAAAACTCCTACAAATATAAGAAAAGTAAAATTACATTAAAAACTAACCTAAATAAAAAATTCCTCAATTGAATAAAACATTTTATTTATCAAAAACAATTTTAATTCTTTTTTAAACTTATTTTCCCTAACCATAGATTTTAAATTACTTGGCAAATGGTTAAAAAGTTTTCTTCCCATATACAGTGGAGTTTTTTGAAAAAGTGTCAATCGGTGCCTTGGATATTGGAAGTCTTTGGAAAACCGTGTATTATAGCCATGTTCATGCTAAGAATTTTCTAAGATGTCAAGATTATTTTTTACGAACATTAAACATTTAAAAATATATAGTGAGGGAACAGTTAATAAACTATAATCTTTAAAAAATGATTTACAAGATTTCCTTTTTGAAGAAAATGTCATTATTCTTATAAATTTTTTTGCATTTTGAAAATTTGATCTGAATGAGAAGATGCTCCCCAAAATTCAATACCATAGCTTATGACAGAGAAAAAAAGCCCATAATAAACCATTAACTTTGTTTGAAAATCAATTACTTCACGCAAAATAATCATTTGAAAGCAAATAGAATTTAACCTTTTGATAATTTTACGAATGCAGGGTTTCCAACTTAAATTTGAGTCAATCTCTACTCCTAAAAAGGTTACTGAATTATTATTCGGGAAAAAACTACCTTGAAAAGAACAATTGAAATCTGCGCTTTCCCTATTTTGGGCAGTTTGAAATTTAACAATCTGTGTTTTAGAATTATTTAGCAGTAACCCATTTACTGAGAACCAATTGTGAAATTCTTCAAAAGCACGGTTAAATATTAATTTTAAATCTTGAGGTGAATTTGCTTTTAAAATAGCTGAGGTATCATATGCATACAAACACTTTAGTATTTTGAAATATTGCTCTATGTCCATTGGTTACCGAGATATTGAAAGTGGTAAACGCAGAACGTTGTCCCAATGTTAACCTTATGGGAAATAAGTAAAATTCTATTTCTCGATTATTTCTCAACATATCTTGATAAAACTTGGCAAATAGCTTCTTCTAGTTCAGATCTACTAAATATTGAATTAAAACCACCAAGTTTTCATATACCTGTAGCAGCAACCCTGCATACTCATTCCCCATGTTATTCTTATGGAGCTTACCAAAACATGTCAAATCTTTCTATGTTGGATTGAAATAAGTTATTTTGCTTTTGAAATTTGCTGAGTATGCAGGTCTGCTGCAAAGGGGGTATTTATCTTTGGCCCTGGTGTAAACCAGCCTTTAAGAATAACAGTACTGTTATTCTTGTGAAGTTTCTTGTTATCCTAACACAACATATGATCATATATAAAAATTCTAAGATTTGAACCCATTACCTTTGGTTTTTGCAATAACTTGTATTTTGAAAAGGCAAACAAATACGTTATCCCTCGGATATGAGTGGGGAAACGTTTTGTTTCGTCCTTGTATGTCGCGTCATTTGACTAGTCTATTCCAGACGGCTTAGAAGACTCAACCCTGTATACAAAATTTGTTTCGTCGAGTTAACTGATTTTTTTTAAATTTTGAAATAGTAACTATTATATCGTATAAATTTTACAGTTACAATATTTGTCTATGAATAGTCTTTGATATGTATATTTTTATGAGGAATAATAATTATTATTGTATAGGTCTACCGATGAGACTTACTCCAGAATAATTATTAATCTTTATTTTCCGTGCCAAGTATATGTGCTGTGTACTGTGAAAGGTAGCACACAATACTTACCACTTTTTAGTTTTTCTTTTGTAAAGTCTCCAGAGTCCTCGGAGAGCTCCCTACGTTCGCTGCCACAGGCGGAGCAGATAGGGGCTTCATTTTCAAGGTCATCTTGGCCCCGACACTTGCCACCTCAGCAACCTTCAGCTTCTCTCATGACGAGGATCATCTACAAAACAACCGTTCAGTACATTGCCAAGTCCTCAAAAATTGAGTGTGACAGTTACTTTGTATTTGATTAAGAGCAGTTTGACAGCGCCGTAGCTGAGTTGGTATAGCGTTCTGAGTTCTCATCAGCCGGCCCGGGTTCGACTCCCGGCCGCGGCTCTAAGCAATTTTATCATACGCTAAGGTATTAGCAACGCATAAGCCCTAAGACAAGAGTTACCTTCGTCAAGAAGATCTCAATGTTTGTTAAGAATCTTGGAATTTGACGGAGAGTGAAGGCCTGGAAGCCTGAAAGGGCGGAGGGTGCACAACAAGCTAAATCTGCTGCGTTGTAACACCATGATCAAGTGAAGCCAAGGCCTTAAAAAAGAGCAGTTTGGAACGGTTTTTAGCTTCGATACGCCAGCAAAATACGAGTGGGCCCTTGCCGAGGTATCTTAAACTGTAATGCTTTATATACATAACAAAATTAGGCCTATACTTACGACTTTCCAGCCAGAAGCCATTAAGAGTCTGCAGTCCCACCCGCCATTTTGGGTTTTGTCCCCATAAGAATAAGCTAATTTCAATGAATCATGCATGGTTTTTAACAAAAATTACTCCTTTGCCACAAATTTTATAAGTAAGATTACGTTGATTTATTAACAATTAGCAGATAACTGTAATGAAAAAAATTTGAAATGTTCAATTTCTTGCTAAAAATGTTCATACTTTACAGGGTGTTTCATCCAGAACACAGAGTGTTTTTTTAAACGCAACCCAAAACTTTATTTTATCAGTGAAGGATTATTCCCCTCCAAGATCCTTGGATTTGACACCACCATATAATTTTCTTTTGGGAAACATACAAAGTAAGGCCTACGAAAACAATTCACAGGATATTCAGCACCTCAAAACAACCATAACAAATTTAATGCAAAAGATTCATAGACGTACCTTGCAATTAGTGTTCAGGAATTTGATTGAGAGAGCACAACTTTGTAAAAAAGGCAACGGCGGATTGTTTGAACACATAATGTAAACTAAATGTGACGAATTAAAATAATAGGTCGTATAAAATGTAAAGATTAACAAAACAGTACTCATTTCATATTTATATGTGCATTATTCAATCTTAAAAATGGATTGCGTTAAAAAACACCCTGTACTTTAACCTGAAATGACGACATACCCAGGTAGGTATTTTAAGCCTAGAATAAAAGAGGGGTGAGAGTAGGATGGCTGTGGCGCGATCTTGTAGTCTAGTTACTGACTAAGGACATGTTCCTTAGACAGAATAGTTAATTCAGGGCCGGCCCTATGGCGGGCCGACCGGGCGGCAGATTATTTTTCAAGCAACAGCAAAATTTTTGAAAGTGAACAAAATATTAAATTAAAGCACTTTAATGTTATCACTGTGACGGGAAAAATTGCGTGTATAAAATGTCATTCAAACAAAAACTCTCAGAAAGTAAACGGAATGACAACATTGACCTACTTTCGATTAATCGATATCAAAATATTTATAAAATGTTAATAAAAATATTTTATCCACTATTTCACCAAATATTTGGTAATGGCTAATCTTCATATTAGCCTTTAGAGTTGGCGAATCAAAAAGTGAATACTCATTTTCGTATCTCAAATATTTTTAAGGTAGGCTTTATTTATTTTAATCGCTACAACCTTGTTCGATGACAAAATGATTGTTGAGACAAAAAAATGATCTGTGGAATGTTATCTACAACTTTGTTGCTGACACATTTTACCTGACCGAGATATAAAAAAAACTTCCTCGCTTACTACTTTTTTCAACTCTTATTTTAACAGCATTAAAATATTTTGTGCTCAACAAATTATTAAACTCTATGCAATTCGTTTTTAGAATCATAATGGTTAGCATAAGAGTCGCCATTTCAAGCTGTAAAATCTGATACAAAATTATATTTGTTTATTCAGTTTATTGTTTGGTAAATGCCAGGTTGATTGAAGCGCTGTTCACTCGACTGGCGTTGGGGTCCCGCCAGATTAGACCTTATTACCATCCAATGGTGAAAAAGAATGCACGGTTTTCGCCTAAGCATTGGATGGCGCGATCCAGTTATACTTCATCCAAGGCTCGGTCCCGTGCAGGGGCGGGCCCAGGATTTAATTTCGGGGGGGAGGGGGTATCCTATAAGAAGGGGGAAGGGGGTATTTACGTAGACTCACAATAACCTGTACTAATGTGAAGGTTGACAAATATCGCCGTCGCGGTAGACGAATATCGTCGTTGTGGTATACGCCACGGTAGCAAGTAGGCCTACCACGTGACAGTAGACGAATATGGTCGTCGCGGAAGGCAAATATGGTACTTTGGTATTATATGGAGGCTACTGGTTCTAGAGAGATTGTTTTGCTGGACACCAAATGTAACATTGGGAAGAACGTGCTTTAATTGACTTACTGTCTAAATTTGACTTAATTATGATGAACGGTATTTGTGTTCTGCCTCCCAGAAGGCAGTGATGTCAGCGAGGATTGAGTGTTCTCGTCCTCACCGCCGCTATCATCCACACCCGATCACCACCCTTATACAGCGCGCTGCGGCGGTTATGTTATGTTAGGTTATCATAAATATGTTAGTAGGACTTTCCTCGTTATGTTAAGAATCGAACGATACCAGATAAGTCATACTTTCGCCCGCCAAATCCCCTCCAAGTAGGCCCAGGTCTCGTCGTCGACCGGAGCGCGCGCATCATCTGTCAACAGGTTTTGGCAGCGAAAGTAGGCCTATGACTCATTTTGTATAGTTTGATTTGTATCGAAATGAGGAAAGTCCTACTAACATATTTATGATAACTAACTTAACATAACCGCCGCAGCGCGCTGTATAAGGGTGGCCTCCGTATAATACCAAAGTACCACAAAGATCATTGTCGCGGTAGACACAAAGCGTTGTTACGTCCAAGTGGACGAAAATCGTCGTCACGGTAGAGGAAAATGGTCATAGTTGCAGAGGCGGATTTGGAAATTTGCCGCCCCTGGGCTATCCAGATTTTGCCGCCCCCCCCCCACGAACACACGCCATATTTTGCAGCCAATTGCATTCTCATCAAAACGAAATTTTGGACAGACACCGCAAGGCAAGAGAGCACTAGCTGAAAAGAGGGATTTGTTTCCTTGACTTTTAGCAAGCTGCACGGCAAGTCTGTCTTACTCCATCAGTCCTTAGCCTGTTTGCATTTGGCGGGTTCCTCGCGCGGGCGATCAGGTGTTGCGAGGAAGCCGCGACCGACTGCTTAGTGCGGACACTAAATTCATCGCTGATACAGACACTTTGTTGTTTCTGCAGCGCTGCTGCAAGCCGCTACTACTAGAAAACACGTGATCACACGCGCGAGCAACCCGCCTGGTGTAAACGGGCCTTTACCGCTCTGTCTTTTTTGATTTTCCTAGTATCGTACCTAGCAGCGCCGCGCTAGGTGCACGAGGCGTTCTCGCCAAGCTACGAACGCCACTACCCCCAGAGCTGAGGGCTGACAATTTGGGGGCAAACTCGATTGCGTCTCGGAATCCCGCGATCTGTTTTCGGGAGTACTTGTGACAAAAAATACATTTTTTACAAGTACTAATGTCAGTGCAATAATGAATTTTTTGTTTGTTTTTTTTTAAATTTTTCTTCCCTCAAAAATCTGCCGCCCTGGGCTATAGCCCTTTAAGCCCATATGTAAATCCAGCCCTGCATAGTTGAAGACAAATATGAGTGCCGCGGTAGACACATAGCGTTTTGTAACTGTAGACGAGTATCGTCGCCGCGGTAGATAAAATATCGTCGTCGCGGTAAACGAGTATCGCGTCGCGGTAGATGAATTTGGACGTCGCGCCAGTAGGCAAAAATCGACGTCGCGGTAGGCAAAGATCATCGATGCGCTAGACGAGTATCGTCGTTGCGGTAACGCTGAGGCAGACGAATATGGTCGTCGTGGTAGACAAATATCTTTGTCACGTCGCAGTTGAAAATAATCGTCGTCGCGTCGCAGTAGACGAAATCCGTCTCCGCGTCTGGTAAACGAAAATTTTCTACGCGTAGCGTTAAGCGAAAATCGTCTTCGCGTCGCGCTAAACGAAAATCGTCTTCGCGTCGCGGTAAACGAAAATCGTCTTCGCGATGTGGTAGACGAAAATCGTCTTCGCTTCGCGGTAGACAATAATCATTGTCGCATCGCGGTACCCGAAAATCGTTGTCTTGTCGTCCAAAATTTCTGTTCTCCAAAATTTCCAAAATTTCTGTTCTCCAAAATTTCGAAGGGAGGGAATATATCCCCTTTATCCCCCCCTGGGTTCGCCCCTGGGGTTCTACTGTATAAACGTTTGAATTTGAGAACCTTAGTGAGACGGTGTGGTGACGGAGTAGTGAAAAATTTATATTCTAAGTCAAAGGTTATAACGTGTTAAATAGTAGACACATAATTAGTTGAACAAATACTAACCAAGATCGAGATGAGCAACAAGACGACTGCTCCCAGGGGTGTGATGAAAGCCATAGTGTACCACACTACCGCTACCTGCAACGCTAAGGACCTAATAGAACTATGTACAATGATAAAGTGCAGTTATTTTACAACGACATTGCTCAGCTCCGTTAGCTAATTGTGCCAATTAGGCCACATGTGCACTTGAATGAACAAATACATTAATTTTCATCGAACTAATGGAATTTCTTTACAACAAAACTTGTATAGGTTTTTAAAAACGCAAAATGACACGGTTTTTAGCTTTTAGCAGAATAACCTATATGCCGCATTTTAAATTCATAAAATTTACAATTTTATGAAATAAATGGGGCTAAAAGATAAATGATTCAGTATTTAAATTATGTATCAATACCTATAAAAGGCAAAGCCCTCACTCACTCACTCACTCACTCATTCACTCACTCACTCATCACTAATTCTCCAACTTCCCAATAAACCAGAAGGCTGAAATTTGGTACACTGATTCTTTAGGCATTAAATAGGAAAACTAAGTAGTTTTCATCCTGATCTGACCCTCGGACTCCGCCACAGACCCTCTCAAAGATCCCATATTATCCTTATGGCAGAATATAAATTGATGAAATGTTTATATTTAAACAGATGAGAAAAAGCAAGACATTTAGTAAAATGTCAAACCAGCTGTCAGGAAAAGAACATAAAATAAATCACTGACTAGAGATACTTAAAAACCGTCCTTCCTTTTAATAGCTGTTATTGAAAAGGCTAATGTTAACCATTTATTTTATCTACCGCATTTTAAAATTTGCCGGAACGGCTTTCTCTTTTTTGTTCAAGACAGACCCTAAAAAACCTTAGAATTTTTTTGACTCTAAATCAAGGCATTTATGTTCTTCATACAGTGCATATCGATTGATTTCTTATAAAAGAGGGTGGCGGCCTCTTTTTACCTTGCATTTGCCCCCCCCCCCACATGGGCCTCAGGCCTGTGCGTGGAAGTTATCAAGCAAACCCAAGGAGTGAGCCGGTACAGTACAAGGATGAACAGTACTGTTAAAAGTATGCGGCATCATCATCGGGACTCGATCCTGCGACGCTGCCGCCACAGAACCGGGGCCGAGTGCGCTACCAACTGCGCCACCAACTCACACCTCATACCTATGCTGTTTCATATACTTTCATGAAACAGAAAAAACTACAAACTCAAAAACCCAGAGGGCTGAAATTTGATACACTGTTTCTTTAGGCATTAAATAGTTTTATTCTCATCTGACCTTAAGGCTGCCCCAAAGGCCGTGTCAAAATTCTATAAAATCCCCATATTATCCTTATCCAGAGAAGAGGTAAATCAAATTAAACATTTAAACACATGTAAAAATCAATGAAATAAAGTAAAGTAGCAATTGACTATAGAAACACAGTACAGTAGCAACTAAGGTGAGGATGATGACACGATAAATCATTGACTATACAAAAACTGTAGGCAAGACCTTAACCATTTCAGCAATCTATAGCCCCCCTCGACATAATATTACGAATCAAGAGTTTACAGCTTTCTTCAACACGCTTGGACCTAGGTTTTTGGCTGGAGGCGATTATAATGCTAAACATCCAATGTGGGAATCAAGGCTTGTTAACCCTAGAGGAAGACAACTTTTGATGTCTATTAATAACAACAACATGAATTACTTGACGACAGGGGGGGGGGCCACGTACTGGCCCACTGATCCTCAAAAAACACCAGACCTCATAGACTTTTTTGTGACTAAAGGGATCGGACAAAATTATACTGATGTTAACTCGTGCCTGGATCTTTCCCCAATAATAGCGACGATTAGCTCAACCATAATTTATAAAGAACGCTCACCAACTCTTACTAATAAATTCACAAACTGGGATCAATTTCGGGACATTTTAAATGACAATTTATCTCTGAAAATACCCCTGAAAACTTCAGATGATATCGATGATGCAGTCGAGTTTTTTAATTCCACTATTCAAACATCCTGTTCCACTATTCAACTCCGAATATTCCTCAACAGTATTTGAATCACATAAATTATCCAGTTGACATCAAGCGGAGAATAGCAGAGAAAAGAAGGCTGAGAAGAATATGGCAACAATCCCGTAACCAAAGAGATAAAACCAATTTAAATAGAGCTTCTCAAGAGCTAAAACGAGCTCTAAAAAATCTTAAAAATAAATGGTTTGGTGAATTTACTGCTGATTTGTCCCCAACTGAAAATACAAACTATTCATTATGGAAAGTTACCAGGACAATGAAACAACCAAAAACCCCGGTACCCCCATTCTTAAATCTAACGGGTCTTGGGCCAGAAGTAACGAAGAGAAAGCGACGTTGTTTGCTGACCATCTCAGAACAGTGTTCATTCCAAATCCAAATTTAAATAACAAAGATCAAGAAATTAATGAATTTCTCGACTCCCCAAATCAAATGTCATTGCCAATAACACAGATTTGACCTTCTGAAGTTATAAACACAATCAAGCGGTTAAAACTACAAAAAGCTCCTGGCTATGATTTAATCACAGGAAAAATTCTCAAAGAACTTCCAAAAAAAGCCATTTTATTCTTGACACTGATTTTTAATGCCATTTTGCGAACTGAGCATTTCCCTGCTCAATGGAAAACATCTGAAATTATAATGATTCATAAGCCTGGGAAGCCACCAAATCAAGTTAGTTCGTACCGACCAATTAGTCTCCTCCCAATTGTCTCAAAAGTGTTTGAAAAACCCCTTTTAAATCGCCTTCGCTTTGTGATTGACGAATTGAACTTAATTCCATGTCACCAGTTTGGTTTTCGGCAAGAACATTCTACGATAGAACAGGTTCACAGAGTTGTAGACGTTATCAAAGAGGATATTGAGACCAAGAAGTTTTGTTCTGCTGTCTTTATTGACGTGAGTCAGGCATTCGATAAAGTTTGGCATACTGGCTTGCTCTACAAACTAAAACTTCATCTTCCTCATACATTCTTCAGTCTCATCAAGTCATATCTTTCCAATCGACATTTTAGGGTAAAATTTGGAGATATTTTAACGCCCCTACATGAAATTCAAGCAGGGGTTCCTCAAGGTAGCGTATTGGGCCCCGTTCTCTACACATTGTTTACTGCAGATCTTCCTGTAAATCCTAATATCGAAATTGCAACTTTTGTTGACGACACTGCTATTATAGCATCTCATGAAAATCCCGTGGTAGCTTCGGAAATGCTGCAAACTGGCTTAGATGACCTATCCGATTGGCTACAAAAATGGAGAATCAAAGTAAATGAAAATAAATCCGTCCATACAACCTTCACAACGAGATTGACAATTGTCCTCCCGTGACCCTAAATAATGTATAAATCCCACAAAGTAACGAAGTAAAGTACTTGGACATGATCCTCGACAGAAAACTTAATTGGAAAAGCCATATTTGGAACAAGAGACTCTCCCTAAATTTAAAATTAAGAAATCTATCTTGGCTATTAAGTAAAAATTCTAAATTATCAACAGAAAATAAATTACTATTATACAAAGTCATTTTAAAACCAGTATGGACGTACGGTATTCAACTATGGGGAACATCCAGCGAATCAAATATTAACATTATCCAGACTAAAGCTCTACGATTCATCCTCCATGCCCCGTGGTTCGTCAGTAACGAAGTACTACATAGAGAAAGTCGGACCCCAACTGTGAAGGAAGAAATCCAAAGGTTTAGCGCAAAGTATTTAACAAAATTAGAAAATCATCTGAACCATCTTGCACTAAATTTATTGGACAATAGTAACTGTGTTTATAGATTGAAAAGGTGCCATGTTTTGGACTTAAGTCATCGTTTTTAGTTGAACATGGACTTCTCACTTTGTTGTAAATTGCAAGGTTTGTTTGTTGGCTTTATCGCTGGATAAAGACCAACTACTGATTGTAAAAAAAATTTATCATATTTGCTTATTGTTCTATTTGTAACTGAACAGATTGTAAATTTAATAAAGTGTTAAAAAATTGTTGTTGTAGGTTATAGAATGTTTACAATCTTGCCTATTTTTAGAATTTTTTATTTTCATTCAACCTTTTTACATAGCTGTCAAAGTTTAATTTAATTTTATTTCTTGATTTACATGTATTTTAGTTTGTTTAACTGTTTGTTTATTTTTTCCTAGGCCAATTTTAATAAGTTTTGACCGCAATATGAAACAATCTCTCTTTTCAGAAGCTGACTTGCAGCAAGTAGTACTGGCTATTCAAAAACTCGCCTATTTTTCTTTGGAAATATTATTTCATAAGAAAATCTAAGATTATTGACCATGCCGCATCCATGACACATCCTCTCCCTGTTAATACATAATTAATTTGGAAAAGCCCCTTAGTAATATTTTAAGCTGCGCAATAAACTTCCAGTTGCAATATTGCATCAGGACTTTCCCTTTATTGCAGGTGCTATACTAAAACAGATGTTCGTTGACCATGTTTTCAGCACAGCTGGATTTTATGGTTAAGTTCGTAAGAAGATAATAGTTTGTTTACTTTAGTTTTGGCCAACTTACGTGACTCCTACTCTACTTACTTGTTACTTGTTGTTCTCCCACTAGAAGCACTGAGGTGCCGTGGTCGTATTGGCTGAAAAACTCTTCAATAGTATAATAAGGCCTCTTGATAAGATATTAGGATATTAGGCCTTTAGGATATTTTTAAACTGCTCAATGTCATCGGTCTTCTTAATTTCTTGAGGAAGTTTGTTGAACATTTTTGCGCACAGGTAGTGAGGGCAACCTTGACACTTGACTGGGACGGTGGCGTTTCCTGTAATCCAGCTACTTGGAGGTCACGAATTGTGGATAGTTATGAGTGATGGCTTGTGGACGCGGTGTTCCCTAGTGGGGATTAACGTCCGCACTATTGAGTACTCGTTCATGGGACCATCCTCATAATTAGACCAGTTCGTAAATTGTTAACCGAGGCGAAATCATGGTTCGGATCCCATTTAAATGTAGGTCCTTTAGTTGCCATTGGCTGTTGGGCTATTAATTAACAGTCCTGTCTAAGGAATATGTCGACCTTGGTCAGTAACAAGACTACAAGATCGCGCCACAATCATCCTTCACTCATCTGAAATTCATACTTGGCTTAAAATACCTACCTGGGTGGGTCGCCATTTCAGCTAATGTATCTAATGTATCTTGTGTTACATGAACATTTCCCTTCTGTCTTGTGTTGTAATTCTTTCTTTCTTATTCGCAGGCAGGACTAAATGTCATGATTCCTCTTTTTCACATTGTAATAATTCTTCATTTAATTTGCGTTATTTTCAGGGTGTATGTTTTGGTTGGATAACTGTTTTGTTAGTCACATAAATGAAGGACCCAAATCTTAGGGTGAAATCATTGACTATATGAATATGTGATCATTGGGTGGTTTGACCTTTGCAAAGAGGAAGTATTTGAGCATGTTTTTCGGGTCTTTGTGTTATATGAATGTATATCTTCTCTAAGTTGCTGACTTGGTAGATTGTTCATGATTCATGGTTTGCAGTACAACAGTGTAAATGTAGGAATTAACAACAGTCATTAAGTTTCACTAACAATGACTTGTAATGTTCAAGTCTGTGTGTATCAGTGATAATTCTAATAACTTTTTTGAAGTAAAACTATAGTAATTATGTATATGGCTAATATTACTCCAGAGTAAAATGCTATAGGAAATTATGGCTGGAAAAAGCTAAATATGTGGATGAGCAATTTATTTTTGGGGAGAAGTTAAACTTATTGCACCCTTGCATGTGTATCTCACCTTTTTATTGTACAAGGGCCTGTTGGCCTTTTTCAAAACTCGGTCTTAAAGTACTAGCTACCATTTACTATAAACATAAACTAATTATTAACACAGACTGAAAGAACACAATGGAAACCATAAATGATTTTGAGTTTTTCAGTTCTAAAGTCAATATTATTAATTAACTAACATCGTTTGTAAATAAGGCCCAGTAGTATCAACAGAAGCTTCAAGGTCCCTAATAAAATGTAATACCGTATTGTAAAAAAATGTTTTTATAAACAGTCTTGACCAATACTTATTAACATTGATCAAGCTTCTATGTAACTAAAGTAGCTATCTCTTGTTAGACTGTATATGTATATATCAAGCATTCTTGGAAGCAAGGGCCAAAGAAAATGGATTGTTGATCATTATTTGAGAGAAAACACAATTTGAAATAGAATACCATAATAAAAAAACTCAACTACTGTTAAAGAGTATAGATTTGGGCAGTTTTAAAGTAACCAAATGTCCCCAACGGATAGTCACACTTGTAGTCACATATGAAGGAGGGAAAGAGTAAATTAGTCTCCCAAATAATTTAGCTTTGAAGACTTTATTTTTGTATAAAACTACAATTTGTTAAAAAATAAAAACTAATCTAGATAATCTATTTATAACAAAGAAACCCAAATTAAAATTTACAAACATAAATTGTATACTTAGTTCCTATTCATAGTTTCCATTGATTAAATAAATAACTTCCGCCAAGGATAAACTTGACATTTAGTCCACCCCTTTTCCTATTTTCTGTGTGTTCCAAATAAGGCAGAAGATTTGCTTGAGACACTCATTCAAGATGCAAACTATATCATCCAAAAGACCACAAATAACAGTTAGTTTGGCACTTTTTTTTGACGTGCTTGATCATAAATCTCCCCCTAGCGGATTGCAGGTCCGGAGGGCTTCTTCCTTGTAGGGGATGATTTGGAAACAGGGACTTATCAGCTGATGCATCAGCCCCTGCCTCACAACGTCGAGTCCTGCCTTCAACATTTCCGTCGAGAGAAGGTAATCTGTAAAAAAGGGTTTTTTGTTATGATTTTGAAAGAAATTTTGTACTGGTAGGTAAGGATTAAGGTTACTGTGATTAAAAACTTAGTTGAAAGTCAGCAGAAAATCATTAAATAACAAAATGTTAAATAATTAATAACTCAGGGGGAGAAAAGGTACATTTTTTTGGCCGGGCGATATTTATAGTTTTATGCAAGAAGAATGGGAAAAATATATGGGTCCTGTAAATATAGCGATTTTTCTTCTGACATAGCAATGACATATTCACATCTACTTACAGCTATTATTTCTGAAACAAATCACAATTGAAGAGAAAGCAATTTGATTACGTATCTACGTTCACATCAGCTGATTAATAAGAAGGGTTAAAATTGAACCACCTGGTTTTGTTCTAGCCATCTTGGGCCTTGTATATTTGTTTGGATGTATTTTCATTTAAGTATATTAGAAATTTCTTACATTTTTGTTACTTTTCGGCAATGCAATACAATTTTCCTCAAGTCTCAAAAATCAACAACTTAAATTTGAGCCCTCTCCCATCAATCGGTAATAATCCAAACTCCTACAATATCGTAACAGTCACATATATATGTAAACGATTTATCATAAAAGATAATTATGTACCCAAATATAAACTTTCTTTCAATAAGGAAACCATATTTAGGATAAAAATATCTAGAACGTTTAGTCGAGTATAAAAATCAGTTTATTTGATTAGAAAAATACCATACTTAGTGTTTTAAACACAGAGAAAAATCATCCCAGTATTCTAAGCATATCAAACAATCTGTTTTTGTTCAGCCAGTAATATTTCTTTCATTTGCCATCTCTATAAGGAATAATTTCAAGGGCAGGGCTAATGTGCTGATGTTTGATGCCATATTTTGTAATTTCAAGGGCAACCTTCACCATTTCAAAATGTGGATGTTCATCTGAAAAATCCCAATAAATTGAGACAAAATTTGAAATTACAACATTTCAACATACTTTTTCAACAATAAAAAGGCAAAGGGAAATTAGGAATGTATTTAACATTAAATTATGTTGTCAACTATTCTTTAGATACAGAGTTAATAAGCTCAATTACTTCTTTATTATTTTTCCTTAAAAATTTAGAACAAGAAATTTCCTAAACACATAATTTTAAGAACAAGAACAAATAAATTAAGAATTTAAGAAAAAACACCATATTTTCTATTTTTATATTTTGGGTTACATGAAATAGTCCTTAAAGGCACGTATCATTGGTCGAGTACGAGGACGAGTTAGACTCGACCAATTAAATGTAAACCAGTCTTGTCAAATGGCGGGCGAGTTGACAATTCTAAAGTGTAGGAATCAGCAAGCTAATCCTAGCAACTGGACCGAGCTGACTCGGCTGAAGTACTCGACCAATGTCCTTAACTTCCTAAATTAAGTTTATTTTCAAATTTTAACCATAGGTATACATCAATAAGGATGAAGGTGAAAGTAAAACTAAACTTTATTGAGTTTTATTTAATTTTAAGTTTATTCAGGTTTTGGATCTGTTTGATCGCCCAAATTCGATTGACTAGCAGACTGATCGTCTGTTTGAGTATTTCTGTAAGGAACAATCTCAAAACAAGGGCTGACATGTTGATATTTGAGTCCATGAGCAAGAACATCCAACCCTGTCTTCAGCATTTTCATGGAGGGATTTTCATCTGAAACAGAGTTGGGTATTTAAGTATTTTGGGCACAGATTTATTTTGAGGGATTTTGTTTTTACTAAAAGTATAAAACTTTGACATTGAAAAATTTAGTTGGATCTTTTTATAGATATGACAGCGTTAATTAAGAGTCAATCAAAATAAAACTCAATAAATTTTAGTATTTTAATAAATGGAGGTTTACCAGGAATATTTCATAAGAATTTGAAATATAAAACCATAACTTTTATGAAATTTCAAAAGATTGAACACCATTGAAAATAATGAATTGGTTTTGTCACTTACAAACAGTAACGTCAAAATTGACAGAGAGTTCTTTTTCCTTAAAACTATATACTGACACTTGCCATAAATGTCAGAAATATAGATATTTGGATAAATAAAACTGTAAGCAATTCTTTAAAAGCCAATGTCTTTTTATAAACACCAAACGAAAAATCCATCCTAATTATAAATTCCTTTTTAGGTGCTACATTCTTATTGTCAAATCAAATTTAAGATATAATTTCTTGTCATTCTTAGTAAGCCTAAAATAGTGCATACAAAATGTTTTAAAATAAATATAGGTATATGATTTATAAAAAAATTTAAATTCTAAAAAATCCTAAGACTATAATAGAATTATTTTTAAAACAATTGAAAATCTGATTGAAGAAAAATGGGGATGACTTTAAATTGGTATGCATACAAACAATTGGAATTAAAGAGAACTGTTGGAATCAAACCCATGATGCTAAATTTGAAATCAATTCTCTTTTGAGTTGTAATTTGAGATCTTTACAACACAAGAGAATAGAGGTATAAGAGGTTTCTTTAAATTTATTAGGGCTTAAAAATTCTGCAAGGAAACTCCACTTTGGAGGAAAATACTTCAAACTTATATGCACACAAGCTTAGTTAAAACATTTTCAGGGTTCAAATGTTTGGGGTTTGTATATTATGGGTTCATTCACATAATAAATATGTAAAACTCTTTGATTTTACTCAACATTCTGGGAAAAATAAACGTCTGATTGAAGTTAAATAAGATAATTTAAAAACCGCTAACGAACCAAAAATTAAGATAATCTAAAAAAACTCCCTTGCTTAAAAAATTCATAAATTTTCCTCGGAGGTCCTTAGATCTCCCTTGTTCTAGAACCCCAAAACCCCCCAGGAGATCACACCCTTAAGAATCCAAATTTTTGAAGACCTATGCCAACCTTATACGGTAAAGCCTTCCCTCACTAATCACTTAAATAAGGGCCCCCTTTTTTGGGATGCACCCCTCCGAAATTATTTTTATTAACACTGCTACAGGGCCACAGGGGCAGTAGGGCTTTCTGTCTGACAGTATGCCTCTGACCGTCCAGCCACTGAGCTCAACCATGGGACCATGTGAACTGAAGCTGTTCACTGTATATAACATTTTCTCAAATTGTGACAGCTCCCATTAATGCACTCATTCAGAATCTAAACTGGCCAGCTAGAATCTCATTGGGAGCTTTACAAACATAGTACATCTATGTTGCCTCTTATGTTATGACTTTCAAAAAAATAACCAAACAGGCAAACCATCAAGGAACAGAGGTCCAGTCGAACTAAATTTCTTAATTTTAACATTGGGTTAACCCTTTGTCATCGGATTGGATATTTACTGCTATTACATATCAATAGCACAGCCAGCTCTGGCCGCCATCATAAGTGCGCGGAAGTCGGATTTTTTCCACAGCAGTTGTCATATGCGATCGAATGGCCAGCAGAGCTGGCTAACATGAAATCCAACGAACGCTCGGGTGTCCAGCAGGCCTGGCCGATAAGTGGGGTACATGCTCTACATAATATGTTATATAATATATCATATGATTTTGTTTGTTTTTCTAAATTTTGCATGATGCCTGTAGAGTGCTGTAAGTTAGTTAGGAGTTATTTAACTAAATAATCAGCAGCTTTGTAACATTAAATCGTAAAAATCCCTTACGATAACACTGTAGGTTTTCAAGGAAAATAATTCCAAGCTGCCGGGCCTGAGCCGCCATGATGAATGCCAAGTTGATGCGGGATGGGGCTTGGGCAATAGGGCTGGCTTTCTGACCGTCGGAACCAAGCTTTAGGGAAATTAATCCCAACTGGCTGCCGACTGTGTTTTGGCCACTCCTGCTGGCCTTACAATCGCATAGGGTTAAAATAAAATGAATAAATAAAAATGCCTTTTATATCCGAGCGTCTTTCAGTACAATACTGTTTTACAAAGTTACTCAGGTCACTATATCTAATTATTAAAAAATTGAGTTATAAAAACCATTTACAATTTCCTTTATTTTTCCCTTGAAAGCCAGGACCCCAAGCAGTTTAAGGCTTAAGAGGAGATCATTGTACAGCTTGGGGCCAAAGTAGGAAAACCCTCTCCTACCCACCTCCAGACACACCTTTGGAAAGTGAGGCAAGGCATCCTGCCGATTACTATGCTGAGCCACCCCTTATCGAACAACAAGTCTTTCCACCAGGCACTGAGGCTCCTGATGAACCATGGATGGGTGGATGAGGTTGCATGTCTGCATCCTCCCTACAACCTCCATTGGCAAAAGCCCTGCCTCCCGAAATGGAGTAATGCGCTCTTGCTTGTGAATACCGCAAACAAAGTGCATAGCGATGTTCAGTAGCTTCTGGATTCCAGACATTTCTCCTCCCGGTCATGCTGTTGCCATATGCAGGAAAACAGTGTCATAACAGCAGGTTAAGGACAAACTGGGCCACCTCGTCTTACTCACCCTTGTAGTTGCCGAGGTAGGCGATGTCGATGCACTTGCCCTTGAGGTTGTCGAACTCGGGCGGCCGCTCGGCGTCACGGTCCCAGCCCCGGCCCTCGTACACCTTCCCGTCCCCACCAATCACGAAGCTGCAATGGACATGCTGCTTTGAATAAACTAACATGCTCTACGTAATATGTTATGGGTAATGAGGGACATGATGAATAAGAGTTTGAAGTTTTGGTAGAGGAGGGGAAGAAATCAGCTATGTGATTACGCTACTAGTCTGGTAGCTAAAAAGTACTTAGCAAAAACAAAATGTGGGCTGATACAGGGTGTTTTTTTAAACGCAACCCAAAACTTTATTCTATCAGTGAAGGATTATTTCCCCCAAGATCCCCGGATTTGACCCCACTAAATTATTTTCTTTGGGAATACATAAAAAGTAAGGCATACGAAAACAATTCACAGGATATTCAGCACCTAAAAACAAACATAGCAAATTCAATGCAAGAAATTCAAAGAGGTACCTAGCAACACGTGTTCGCGAATTTGATGGAGAGAGCATAACTTTATACAAATGCTAGTGGTGGGTTGTTTGAGCCCATGATATAAATTAAATGTAATGAAACTTAAATAGGTTATAGGTTGTATAAAATGTAAAGCTCCATAAAAAATACTCATTTCATATTTATATGTGCATTATTAAATCTTAAAAATGGGTTGCGTTAAAAAAAAACACCCTGTATAGCCCCAGGGGGGGGGTTCAACATTGGTTGAGCCAATGTTTTGCCCTTTGAATAACAATCAATAAACAGGTGACATGTTTTTAATTTAGCATATAACCATTGCCATCTCTAGTACAAGGCCGCGGCGCTAGTAAATGGCAACATCGGGCCTAATGCTGATTTGTTTATCCATACTCTCTTATGGAACTTTTTTTTGTTTACATGGCTCCGGAAGGGTTTTTACTATGCAAAAAACCCTTGAGAAGCGGTGTTGCCAGGTCGAAGGCCGCGGCCTTATTACTAGAGATGGCCATGACATAACACATGACTGATGCAAGAAATTCATAGTTGAATCAATTGATCATCTGTTATTTTTTATTTCCCCTCCTCAAAAAATCCAAATTCATCTGGGTTCATTTGTAAACACCTAAACTTCATCATGTCCTACCTATAAGACGCCAGTTATTGATAAGTTTGTGGTATTTTAGAGAAAATTTGGTGTTTTTTTTAAACTTGTCTCTTTGTTTATATAAAAAAAGTAATCAATTTGCAAGTAACAAGTATCACCAATTAGAGCCAATTTTGTATGTAAAATAGAACATCCTAACAAACTTTTGAATTCAACTCACCTTTCACAAGGAAATACAATTTTTGAAAAGATTTACCAATTAAGAAGTAAAAATTTCAAATAATTTATATATAATTCAAAAATTTATTGTAAACTGTCTGTTAATTTAACATATGTTAACTTATTTGTTTATTTATATTATTTTGAAATAGGTTATCTATATATGACTTGAAAATGAACTAATGTGTCGAAACTAGTCGTCGAAATAAAAAATGTTTCAAAAAAGGGTACTTTGTTTCTTAACTTAATGATGTTAACTAAAATAATATATATATATCTATCTATATATATGTGTCTTTAAGCACGATAACTCGCGTAAAATTTGTCCGATCTTAATGAAATTTGGCATGGATGTGTAAAGTAGTAATTATTCGGACGAGATCGTGAACCAGCCCAATCGAACTACCGGAAGGGGGGGTAAAGGGGGGTAAATCCCCCCAAAAATGGGTTTTTTGAGTTTTTTACATAGAAAAATTAATTTTTTTTAAATTTAAATAAAAAATAATTTTTATTGGCACCAGTGAATTCAGCCCAAAAAAACAAACAATTTAGTATTTTGAATCATAGCTCTATGTCCATTGGTTACCGAGATATTGAAAGTGGTAAACACAGTACGTTGTCCCAATGTTAACCTTATGGGAAATAAATAAAATTCTATACCTCGCTTATTTCTCAACATATCTTGATAAAACTTGGTAAATGGCTTCTTCTAGTTCAGATCTACTAAATATTGAATTGAAACCACCCAGTTTTAATATACCCGTAGCAGCAAACCTGCATACTCATTCCCCATGTTATTCTTATGGAGCTTACAAAAACATGTCAAATCTCGCTATGTTGGATCGAAATATGTTGTTTGCACTTGAAATTCGCTGAGTATGCAGGTCTGCTGCAACGGGGGATTTTCACTATCTACTGACTAACAACAATACACTCAGATGAAAAAAATGTCCTCCCTAAGCGATCCTGTTGGCTGGTACATCATAAGTTCAATAACAATCAGATGATGTCTAATTTTTTTGGTAATTGTGCTTGCGTGCCGCTTTGGAATGCTAGTGTTGCCTTGCGGACAACAAAATGCATTACAACATATGACAAGTGTTGGGACTGTATTTTTTCTTAGACTGTTTTTACACATTTTGGATAGTGATTCGAAGCACGATAGTGGTAGTGTGTTAGTGATTATTAGCCAGCTTAAACTACTCCATGCAAAAGTGCTAATTTCTCCTCTGCTTTTCAGGGGTGGAACTAAAAAAATTAAAATTGGATGTCCCTACTTAGAGAATTCTGTATACATTGCAAAAGGCTATGTCTCATTACGCTACTTTACTAGCAGCTAGCGAAGTAGCATATACTAAGCAGCCAATGTGACTTAGGCAGTAGCAGCTACTAAGAGCAGCACGTTAGTGAAATTTTACTAGCACGGAGAGATGAACATGTCCAACTTTCTTTACTACTAATCTGCACTAGTGAGTTACGTGACCAACTAGCAGCTATTAGGTAGCGACCTGTTGCCCAGTGTGACAGCTTCAATAGCGGACTAGCAGCTATTTGCACCTGTGTTGTTTCTTGTGTATTTTGCATTATTTGTGTTCTTTTCTGCACTATTTCTGTAAAAATGAGTGATCTGAAGTGGGGTGGGGGAGACATACTTAATTTTTTGAACTTATTAGAAAATATCCGTGTATTTTGAACGTAGCATCGATAATGAAATAAAAAATAAAAAATATTAACTACACAAAATTTATTTTTAATTTACTATAGAATTTAAAAAATTAAATATTTAACAAATTTTATTACCCTGGGGAAGGTAACATAAACTTCTGACATTTTGCCCGAAACATGCCCACAGACGACATTGTCTTAAAAACCAATGGCATTAGCAGCTACTTAATAGATAGTACTGAAATTAAGCGTGGCAGGTTTTAGTAGCTGCTACTAGGTAGCTGCTAGTAAGTAGCCAAGTGTGACACAGCCTTAATGTCTACCAACTTGTATCGGATGTCCGGGAGGCCCCTCTCCATGTCGTATCGCTGGAGGTCCTGCATCAACCTGCTGCAATGCTCCAGGGTCTTGCACCGCTCCGTGGATGTGTAGGTGTAGCGGACGAAGGGCACGGGCGGCTCCAGGGGCGGCAGCTCACCGAGTGCCGGCTGGCCCTGCCAGTCAGGATTTGCCATATTAGGTATTTTGTGATATAAGTTACTTTCAAATTAGTTACAAAGAAATATTAGTTGAAAGAACCTAATATCTATATTAAGTTTTATATTATATTTCAGTTTACTGTTTTGAGAAGCTTTGGCTGAAAATTGAGCCTTAAACTGATAAAGGTTACCTGTTGAAAATAGATTTATGTCAATGTAAAAAATATTAAAATAAAAAATCACCTGGATTTAATACACTTTATGAAATTATTTGTTTATTTATTGCTGTTACAGTTATTATCAACAACAATAAATTTATGAAAAACAATTACTACTGTTTTTAAAACAATCACAATGTTACTGAATAGACCTATTTTGAAATTATTTAGACCTATAACAATTATTTTTATTTTGTATCAATTGATGAATTTTGTGTAATATTAAATACTTGTAAAACATAATATGCAGAATGTGATATCTTATACCCGGTTACCGCCTTGAATTATCTAGAAATTGTACTACATGGGTACATCAGTTTTAAATCTTATTAGGAAACTTTACCAGATTTATTTCGATAATGCAAGCGATGAAAGAGACAGAGTCGAATTGATTATATTGGTATAGAGTGTAGAATGAATAGGCAAAGATGTATTAGTATTAGTCAGAATCTCATATTAGTTACTTTGGAAATCAGTTACTTTAACATATCTAATACGAAGAGCCTAAAACTAATACAGTAGACCCCCTCTTAACCGACCTCGTTTTAACCGACGATCGGATTATCCGCCCTTGCAGGTCAGATATTAAAGATCGTTTTAACCGACCCTATTTTGACAACAGTTCGGTTTAACCGCAATTCCTTTTCTAGGACTTGCGGCATTTCCGTTCCCAAATCCGACGATGGGAACTTTACGCTCAACTCCACAGGTTGTTTGTTATAGGTTAAACTCGGTTAAAGTATTTTGAATACAGCATTCATTAATTTATTAAAGCCTGCAATAGGTGTTTTTCAGAGCCCATAGTACGATCAACGTCTGAGTTTTCGTTTTCGCATCCGGAAACCATCGTATAATTCATCAGGAGAGTAAAGAAAAAAACACGCACGTTGTGTGGGTGGGGAAGAGGGGGTAGTCCACTCGAAGTCAAAGTTTTTTCAATGGGTTTTTGTGACTTAAGTCTCCAGTAAGAAGCTATAAATCAACTGCCTAATCCGTAATAATGCGATGATTGCTTATTTTATAAAATGTGACATTTATACAGTAAATATTTTGAAAAATAGGTTGGTAATTATAGTTCATTTTCTAAATAATCCACAAACTGTTCGAGAATTATTTTAATGGAGCCCTATATTAATAGAGCTTTTATTTTTCGGTGTTTAGAGGATTACCCGCTTTAACCGTCCTTTTAAGTTATCCGACCTAGGTCCGGTCCCGTCAGGGTCGGTTAAGAGGGGGTCTACTGTATATTCAGCCCTACCTGCCAGTCGCCCCGCCCCACGAGCTGGATGAACATGGCCGGGTCGTCGTGGAGGATCGGCATCTCGGCGGCTCAGCTGTGGAAGGAGTTAAGTAGTATATTTCAATTCTATACTTCATTCAATGAGAGTGTAAAGTAAAGCCCCACCTCCTGCATCACCTGTAATATCCACGCAGGCTGAACCACATGAGTACCTGTTGTTACTGCTACATAACTCCAAAGAGCTTAAGTATTAACTGGAGGCGGAATTGGATGACTGTTAGTGTGTTAACAAAGCCAGTGATCTTTTTTTGCAGAGAAATTAAAATGCACGTGAGCTTTACAAAAAGTCAATAAATAGTTAGTTCATAGTTCATAAAACAAATAAAATGCATTGATCCATGCGTTGTTTATTATTTGTATCATATGGCTTGTATTTTAATTTTGAATCACAAAGTGGAATTGCTGTGAACCATCCCTGGGAACATGGACTGTCTTTTCCCTGATTGGTTCTTTTCTATACAAAAAATTATTTAAGGGGAGGGGCTTTACTTTACGCTCTCACTGAATAAACTATAGGAACTGAAGCAGTGCTTGTCATAGAAAAAAATGATATGTCAGGTCAAAAAATGAGAAGTAACAAAACCAACATTAGCCCCTTGTGATGAACTTAACAGATTTCTCCCGATGAGGATTTCATATTGTTCTTGCCACAGTAACTTGAACATCTATACGGTAAGTATCATAAACAATATGCGCAGTAGACCAGCCAATCAGCAACCGTTCTGCTGGTCGGTGGTGCGCACCAGCGACGGGACTACTTTTACACTTATTATTGCTCAAGTCGACCCACCAGCAAGTCTCACTGCAAGCCAAATTAGCACCAACCACAGACAGCTGATTTATTATTATAACATGTTTCTTAAGCTTCTAACTCATCTTTTATTTCAAGGTTAAATATTTATTTGTCAACAAATGAAGGCTATGTTTCATTCTAGTAATGAAAAATCTCACGAGATTTGGCGTAGTTTCATGAGATTTGCACGTGAACTTGCTGAATCTTCTTTCAAGTGTTAGACTACCATGATGTCACATCTTTTTCTTACTCTCACCTGCGCAAGATACCTACCGTATAAAGATTCTAGGTACTGTGGTTCTTGCTATTTAAAACAATTTAAGACAATCAGCTGATTGTCTCTGTGTCATTTGTGTTTGGGTTGGACAGACAGTTACCAACAATTATTGATGTATCGAACACATTGAACTATCGAATGGTAAATTGAGGTAGTTTTGCAATATACATTTTATCTTGACTAATCAGAAGGAAAATGTTACTGAAACCTCAATCGAGGCTATATTTCTACCCAATAAGCATTGATGTCACAAGCTTTGGCCCCACAGGCCTTTTGGAATTTATGTAACTTTACGTTATTGTTCTCTAGACTATGGTTTTACGACAGTAAAAAACGAACAGCTGACATGCTCGACTTCAGCTGATTCTTTTACTCCCTAAAGAGAAAAAGGGCTTCTTTAGCCCAGCAACACATATGTGATAAAAACTGCTATTTTCATTGCAGTAAAAAAAAAAAATTATTGGGCAACTACCCACTTCCAAGGCTACGGCGTATGTCCTATTTACCTTAACAGGGAAGAATTCCTGGTAGAATTCTCTTGTCATCAAACATATACAAAAATACAGTACAAAAAACACATTTCAAAACATCACTACACACAGCTCGACTTTTCAAGAAACCACACAAAACGTTTCCTTATATCTAGGCGTGTTTGAGAGTTGTTTTTATTTATTTGCCCAAAACCGAGCTGAACACCTGAGCAAGACTGCCATGGACTGTTGTGGAAGGAGTTATATTGGGTGTAAGAGTTGTTTGAATGGTTGGTGATAAATTTGCTGTTAAAAATGTATAACCTAAAGTTTTATCCATACCTTATGGATAAAACTTAGTGTAAATGTGGGAATATGGGGAAAACTAGGAATTTGCATAAAGAAGGGTAAAATTTACTAGAGTGTGCTACCTGAGTGATTAAAATTAATTTTATGATGGATTATGTGATCGAGTGTACATCCTTACCTTCAGACCCCATATTTCAAGTTGGTTTAGGTAAAGTAGAACCATGATAAGAAGACACTTGATAACACAAAAACCTCTATAGCAAGTGCATTTTTCAAATCCCTTCAAAACTGTAATTAAATTTATTTAATGTCTTGGCAAAAAGAACCTGAATAAGAAGAGTCCCTTGAAAAGAAGACTTCAGTATTCCTTCAATAGTATTCTTATCGAAGTTCTACTGTTTAACCAAATAATTTTGTCTCTAAAAGAGGTCAGCTTGTTGACTACCGGCACATTAAATAACTGTTTCAATAGAGGTTTTGTATTTGTTAAACAGTTTATTCAGCACAGTTATAATTTCTGTGCTGTACACAGAAACATAAAATTTTTCTGATTTCAGAGCTCTCTGTTAAGGTGTAATGGAAAATTGACAGGAAAAATTCCTTGTAAGGCGTAAAAATTTAGGAATTTTGGAAAAAATCCCTTCTTACGCCATGGTTTTGTACTATAAAAAAGGGAAATAACCCAACTTTTGTATCTCTCAGTACAATTGCTTGGCCTGGGCTTTCGTCAAAATTTCTTTTAGCTTTATATAGGTAGATAACATTAAGTAGGAATATTGGTTTCGTCTTGATAACTTTAATCCAGCACACTAAAAATTAACCTTTAAACAACTTGCTTTTTGCCCTTGAGGGTACAAAGCCCAAACCAACCAGTAGAAATTTACTGTTTTTTTTAATGTGTTATGGAAGATAAGTTAAGCTTTGCTCACTTATTTTCCTTCTAAGCTTGTGTGAGTTTCTGCACTTAGATGGTTCAATGAGAGATGAGACAGTAGTCTGAACACGAAAACAAGAGACTGTACAAACTTCCTCAACAATAGTCACAGAAATATACCAAGGATATATACTCCACAGATGATGAACCATCATTACTAAGGTTATGTTTTGCCAACAATTAAAAATTACATACTCCCAAAGAATGCTTGATTGATGTATTATAGATCCAGTGATTTTATGTCATAGCTTAATATCAAGTAATATTTTACCTGTAGCTTAAGATTTAAATAAATAAGCTTAGTTCTACCAACAGTTTAAAATATAGCAATACTTCTTAGACAAGAATATAATTAAAGTTTTAAAATCTCAAAATTTGTCTCAAATTGCCATTTTAAAACATATTTGTTTTAAATCCTTTTTTTAGAAAAAAATTTTTTTGTTGAAAATATTATTGTGGTTGGTGTTGTTATATTTAATAAAATTACATTATAAAACCCTATTCAAAATTTTCTCGAGTTTAATATTATTAACACTTATAAAATTTTATATTATTACATGGTTATATCATCAATACTTACTTAGTGACAACTTCCAGTAAAGATAGATTTCAATGAGTTTATTTTTACTATCACATTTTTAGCATTTCTCTTTACCAAATATTTGAAAGATAACATGGAATGTGAAACATGTTTTATCGATAGGATTACATATTTAGTTTTTAACTGAGCGATACAACCCAGAGCATCATTTATCATTACATCACATCTTGTAAAACGTTTTATCATTACATAATAAGCTTATTGATTGCTATTTATCAAGCTTTAGGAAATGTAGGGACATCAGAGAATCATAAATTATTGTAGAGGTATATTTAATAAAGGAACATCTCTGTAAGGTATGATTTTATAAGTCGGGTAAATGTACTTCTTTTTCAAGCCATATCTAAGTAAGTCAAAAGCTGCTCTGGTTTTTTCCCAAGGTGGATGTCTCACTGTAACAAATAAATTTATTTATTTTCAACAAATTAAAGACTTGCTAATGAATGATTTATTGATGTTCATTTTTGGAATTCACAGTCAACCGAATTAATAGCCCAGCACTAGAGAAGTTTGAATTTCCTATAAGAAAAACTAACACATAACTTTTATTATTGTCTCTGTAAAAACTCGAATGTAATTTTTAATTTAATACTAAAGAAATTAACATATCAAAATCAAGGAAAATTATTACTATTGACCGTGATTAACTTATTACCAAACATCATAATAGCTTCAGAGTGACAACTCTGAACAGACTCAAAGATTGTGATAAGGAAATAAAAAAAATCACAAATCCTTTCACAATTACGTTTTATTTTCCTCTTCATTTGTGGTAAAGGTTATTGGTTTATATGCTGATTTGATAAATTTTTTCTCTACGCCAATCTGAACTAAGTTTAATGCAGAAACTATCAGGTCCATAGGTGGCATTCGTACTGTAACAAAATTAATGGAGTGCTTGCTTGTGAAACATTTAATAAAACTTCATTACTATTATAAAGTATGTATTGTTCTAATGAAACACTTCATTATTATTACAAAATAATAAGGTTTTTCAGAAAACCCTAGGTATGATCAAACATTAGTTAATTCTCAGAACGTTAAAAAAATTTAATTATTAAAGATTGAGGTGGATTATAACCCTGCAATGTAACCTTAACTAAACCACTTATCTATATATATAAAGGAGAAGGGGTTTTCTATCGGACAGCAAATATCCAAAACTATAAGACCTAAAGAGTTGAAATTTGGCACATGTGCTCCCTTTGGGTCATTGGTGCACACTAAGAAACGGTTTTACAAAATTCCCAAAGGGTTTCGCCCTATGGTACTTCAAAGTTTTAATGTTAAATTATAGGGAAGGATGTAAGGTTGTCATGGCAACTTTAAAAAGTATGACAAATTAAATCCTAAAAAAAGACAGGTGAAGTTTTTATATTTTTCCACGGGTGAAACCGTGTTGATCAGCTAGTAAAATACTAAATTTAACAAACTTTGTTTACTCTGTGGTTTTATAGATGTTGTAGATTTATTTAAATTACATATTCCTAAGCTAGTAAAGAAACAGATCATTATAGTAAGCCAAATATTTTAAATTTGGCAGAGTTACATTTTGCTATAAAACAAAATATTTCCCTTTTGCTTCTCTAGTGCAAGCAGTAAATTATAAAAACGTAAGATAAAACCTTACAACAGGCTCAAAAAGGAATTCAGAATAATTTAACTATAACTTTTTACAAAAACTTGTAATTATTTGTCATTGTGTTGGATAGCTTACTTTGACAAAATTTTAATCACAATAATCTGCAGCATAGCTTTACAAGCCCTGATTTTATTTCTATATGCTTATATTTTCTGCTTATGTGATAACGATAACTTATAGCTAGCTAAAGTTTCTGTGTGAATGACAGAGTGGCTTCTAACCAAGGAAACACACGATTAGGTTATTAATATTGCCTGCTGATTACATGAGAGCGAAAATTATAAGATTTGGTGATCTATTTCTTTTGGTTTTTTGTCAAACACATAGTGGCTAGTGCTGCACTCCTGTTATTCATTCCATTATTAATGTTTGTTTCATAAATATCGTTTTTGGAGAAGAACCTCGTATCCCTTTCGTCCATAATCAACTTTTGTCCATTGGCACAGAAACTTTGGGCTAACTGTACATTTAAGAAGTAAATTGACTGAAATGTGATCAGCTGGCAAGGAGGGGGTAGAGGGGAGTAGACAGAAATGTTGAAACACCCAAAATGATATTACCATTACCCAAAATGATATTACACCAAGTTTAACCAAAGTAATTTGGGGCATAACAAAAATCAAATTAAAATAACTTCTTACATTATCAGCAGGCCTGGCGACAGGATTTTCGAGCCCCTGTGCAATCTTCAACCCCGGGCCCCCGACAACCTTTTTTTTACTTATTTCATATACCTTTGGGGCCCTTTTTCAGCCTTTCTGGCCCCCTGCGAGCCCGGGCCCCTATGCATTTGCCCCCCCTGCCCCCCCCATGTCGCCGGCCCTGATTATCAGTTGTGTGAAAAAACACATCCATGAAAGAAAATTGGTTTTACAATGACAATAATTTATAATTTTAATACTTGAATGAGGACTAATAATTAAACCCACCAGAGTAGTCGCCTATGTAAGCGATGTCGAGGCACTTGCCCCTAAGAGCCCCGTACTTGGCGGGTCTGTCGGCATCCAGGGTCCAGCCCCGCCCCTCAAACACTGTCCCCGTCGCTCCTATCAGGAAGCTGGAAGGAAAGATTATCTGCTTTTGATAAGGTTTGTTAAAGGACACCGAAGTAGGTGAAACTGTATCTGTCAGTGAGGCCATTTCTAGTAATAAGGCCGCGGCCTTCGACCTGGCAACGTCGCTCTTCAAGGGGTTTTTGCATGGTAAAAACCCTTACAGAGCCAGCTGATTTCATGTAAACAAAAGATATTGCCATAAGAGAGTATGGATTAACAAATCAGCTGAACCCTTAGGTGCACTGTTGCCATTTACTAGTGCCGCGACCTTGTTACTAGAGATGGCTATGGTGAGGCTCATGAACATTTTCAAAAAATAAAAAATTGTAAAAAAAACGCCCAAAATAATTAGTTACAAGGGAAGTCTAAAGATTGATCCCTTTAATGGGGATTAACGCCCGCACTATTGAATACTACGTTCATAGGACCGTCCTCATAATTAGACCAGTTTGTAACTTGTAAACCAGGCAAAATAGTTGTTCGGATCCCACGTTAAAATGTAGGTGTCCCTCAGTTGCCATTGGCCGTTGGGCTATTGATTAACAGTCATGACTTAGGAACATGTCACAAGACACAAGACTACAAAGTCGTGCCACAATCATCCTTCACTCATCTGTCATTGGCTTAAAATACCTACCTGGGTAGGTCGCCATTTTAACTAATTTAATTTCCATGTAATTGCTATTCCTTGTGCGTGCCCTTTCCTTTGGAGCTAAAGCGTATGCCAACGTACCCTTTGCACAAACCGCATGGCAACACTTTGGAAGCGGAAATAAAACCGCCTAAACTTACCATATACTTCATAAATGACGTACTTCGACTTACCATCTACTTCGTAAATGACGTACTTCGTAAATGACTCGGGCTATATTGTCAGAGAGTCACAAAAAACAGTACCATTGCTATAATCCTCTGGTATATGGGAAATTTTATGGAAAACTCCCGATGCCAAAGAATCAAATGGGGCTGTATTTGTCCATTTTGGTCCAATCCAGTCCTTCCCCTATTTTAGCAGTTTATGGATCAATCAGACATGGGAATTTCAAACATCTGGCGTGTTTTGAGATTTACACGGTTATTGTATGGAATTTTCTTCGTTTATTTTTTTAGATCAGGGTAAAATTACTCACAATAAAATCAAGTAGATCTATAATACTAAGAAACAGCTCAGCTTTGAATACTACAGTAATTAAAAGGATTAGGCCGGAGACACACACGGCGTTTTTTTTATCGCGCGATAATTTTTCCGCCACCGCCGACGAAATCGGCGTTCGTACACACGTGGCGGTAAAAAAAACGCTACGGAAAAATATCGCTAATCACAATACCATTTTAATTTTGAGAGACGTCTGTGGGTGTTTACCGAATGCATTTTACCGTAACATGCCGATCACAGAACTCCTGACGTCATCATCACGACACAATGTTTAGCGTGTCTTGCCGTCGACCATGGCGGCGGTAAAAAATCCGCCAAATGTATAAGCTCCCATTTAATTGGGAGCTTACATCAGCAGCGGCGGAAGTGAGGTTGAGAAAGAGGATCGCGCATCTTTACCAATCGCGGAAAATCGCTGAAACTACATAACCTTAATGTAACTGTGCGAGTACAGAAAAAAAACAAACGGCCGTAAAATGTAATTACAGGAATTTGCCCATCACGGGGCAAATTATGATTATTATTATGATTATTATTTTAGTAATAATCCTGCTTCATCCGAAACATTCGCTCATCCGAACAGCGACCGGTCCGATTTCATCCAGGTTTTTTGGGACTCCACTGTAATAAACATTGTCTACTGAAATCTGACCAGTTTCACTTGAATCTTGATTCTTTACATTTTTAAAGAAATCTCAGCAAAAATTATATGAAAAAGTTGTAATGGTCGCTCTGAATCCGGTAAGCAATATAGGAGTACTAATACATTATCCAATTTTAAACTCATTTTTAACTCATCGACTTTATAAGTAAGTCAACGATTATATGCTTACAAGTGGTATTTCGATATTTTCCACACCTTAACATTATGTTTTGGAAAAGCTGTTCTTGCACACTTTTATCTTAAATTGAATTTCATTTCAAAACAATTAAACTGTTTTGAAAAATATTATATATTATCTGTGGGGCTTTTCCCCGCTAAACAGCAAGCGAGAGCAGAGCGCCTACCGGCGACTGCGGGAACTGTCAGCATCAGCTGCAGTACAGCGTACACGGCCCCCAGCCCACGTCCTCCTGTCGCCGCGCCGCTGAATAATAATAAATTGTTAATTTGTACGTTAATTTTAACCTTTATTTGTAACAAACTATTCCAAAAGACTTATGTTGTAACGTGTAATTTTATTTATATAAAATAGTTGGCAATAGTAGTGGTGGCTGGTGTAATTGTTGTTACTTGTATGTAGACTCTCGCTTGTATCTAAATTATTATACCTAAATACCTACTCTACACTCGTTATTATTGATCGTTCACGCAGTCTTGGTCACAAGCATTGTTTTAAAAGTCGATCGCTAGGTAACTTAGCCTCGACTTGTTTTATTATACTTGGTAAGTATTTCAATGAATCTAGGCCGATTGTAAGCAGGGTTCTCAGACGTTCGATAATTATCGCATTTGAGCGATTGTGCGATAATTTCCCTTGCGATAGTTCTTCCTACCGTATACCAAAATGAAAGATAGTTTTTAATAGGTGGAACCGCTTAAAAGAAAATCAGATTTAAAATGAAAACCGGGCTTATTTTTTTAGGCCAGCTATTTTGCATTGTAATTGAACAAAGACATCCATAAGAGTCTCGTATTTTCTGCTGTCTGTCATATATGCAGCGAGCGGGCCAATGGTCTTTGTTTATGTTTTTAGTAGGGTTTACATGTTTTATGGTAATTTGGGTTTATAAGAAGTTTTTAATTTGTTTTAATACAATAAGCTCAGACAACTTCAACTTAAATAGTGCTCTTGTACGAAAAAATGAAAAAGACATTTTCTTTGAAGAATAAATAATGCCGAGTTAAACCAAAGATGAATATTATTATAGATAAACGTTAACTTTCGTAAAATTTTAACACAGTTGTTTACTTACATGTTTGAGAAAATCAGATGACTTTAATTCAGTGTTTTAACTAAGAATAATATATGCCCATTCAATTTCATTTTTTCCCTTTGCAATCAATCATTTATTTTATTTTTATTGTTTTCATTCCAATGTCTATAATTTATTTTTGTATTCATACATATGCTTATAAAAACATAAAATTTGCTGATATATTTCATTATACCATGAACATGGTTAAATTTTACATAATTAAATCGTATTTGTACCTTTTTACGATAATTTTGCAGAAATACGATAATTTTAGCAGCTGGCGCACGATAATGGGATTTGACGGCCGCGAAAAGAGCGAGGGACTTGTCGTCCACTGTGCGACAAAGAGATCTGCCGGCCGCAAAACAAGCAGGTGATTTTCCAGCCACGAAATAAGCGAGCAATTTTTCGGCTGCGGGACGAGTAAGCTGTCTCCGTCTGCGAAACAAGCGAGCGAGTTTCTTGCCATCGAAAATGAGAAATGTGACGGTCACAAAATCAGAGTCAGGCTTGACGACCACGATGCAACAAAGATTTTCCGGCAGTGATGCTAATGACTGAGAGATTTGCTGGCCCCGAAACGAAAAATTATCCTTTAAATTAAATGGTTCACTTTTTACTTAACCAGTTGGGGCGCCAGGGCTGACGTACGGGACATGTGCCCCCGCTGCCCCCCCCCTAGATCCGTAACTGAGACTACTGAAATGGATCTTTCTCTGATCACGGATCCATAGTCTTATAATTGTAATGCTTATTCAAATTTTCCTGTACATATTGTATCGAATAAATAATTATGAATTTGACTTTGAATTTACTTGTATCTGATGTCGGCAAGACCTTCCTTCATGTCCCGTTTCTGCAGATCCTCCACAGCCTGGAGACAGGCGCCGTCGTTGAGGCACTTTTCTGTCTCTGTACACGTGTATCTGCGAAGAGAACAGTCGATTTAGTTTCAGTTTAGTTCAGTGATGATAATTTAGTTAAATAACTATTCACTAGGTTGCAGTACAGGCATGATGCAAAATTTAGAAAAACACAAAAGCATAAGTTCTGGGTGGCCAGTCCTGCTGGGCACCCGAACGTTCATTGGATTTATAGCTTGTTATTAAAAAAGAATAGAATGATCTTGAGATTTCAGTTGATTTAGTAATTACTTAAAAGGTTCTATAGCTATAAAATACTCAATTTTAAAATTTTTAAGGCAATAAACTAAAAATATATCAATAGTGCTCTTGAAAATTCCAAGGCACTGAATATGTTTTGCACTTTTCAGCCATAAATAACATAATTCGAATAATTATTTAATTTAAGACTGGTTGGATTTTTGAAGGTGACAAAAGTCTCGTGGGAGAGTCAGGTAAATACAAAGGACTGAAGACCCTTTAAAAGGGAGATATTAATTTGTAACTCTCAAGAATAAGAGTAGTAGAAAGAGGGAAATAAAGAGGTCTAATGAGGGGTAGATATTGAAAGGACACTTGAAACATGAAGGGAAGCCAAGAAAAAATTTTATTTTGGCCCAACACAAAAAGCTGATGGCTATGGATTCTATCCCCCCCCCCCTCTCTGACAAACATCAGGCAAATATTTGATGTTAAAGTTAGCATGGATAAGGTTTATTTAGAATTGGAATTTGGAATTATTTGAAAAGAATAGGCGATTTAATTGAAACATGTAAAAAATGGTGCGTCCATACATAATTTTTACGAAATAGTGTGTATTATCAAATTTTTAGTTGGTTTTAGTTTGAGAACTAATTTTTTATAATTTATTTAGCTTCTGCAATTCCTACACTTCTTTTCTAAACTTATTACAATGATAAACAAGCTGCTACAAGTTTGAATATGTTTTAGGGAAGCATATAAATTTTATTCTCAGTTTAAATTGTTGAAAAATACCTGATTGATGGAAAACTTTCTTTAGCTACGAAAATACGGGATAAAATATTTCAACAATTGAAAAAAATACAGTAGCAATTGATAAACTACAGATTTAAATCAAACTATCTAGGTACTCCATATACGTTAGGACCAAAAATTCCTATTGTGATACTCAAATCATAAAATCACTCAAATCATGAAATCATAAAATTGTAAATTATCAAGAAATAAAATTTACTTTTACTTTGACTCAAATACTAAATTTGTTTCCCAAAAACTAAAATGTGAAGGTGTTAACTGATAACACAATTTCCAACACCAACAATTAACAATTTTATTTTTTAAGTTAATACAAAAGCAAAAGCTCATTTTCTTTTCAAACACCAGAACTACCCAACATGTATTAGTTATAATATTTTTTTCGTTATACTGCTTCAAAAACAGATGTTTTTAATGAATGTTTTCCGGACCTAAATACACTCTTTTTATTCCTAGGAATTAAAAGCTAATACCAGCTGACTCTTTATAGTCCTAGTACTATAAAAGTCAAAAAGTGCCGAGTACGTCGTAATAATCGAACAATATTCATTCGATTACAAATAATCGAAACATTGATCGTTATTATCGAAACATTCATTGTTGTCAGTTTAATCAATTTGTGAAACTCGCTCATTTCACCAATCGATTATTACATGCGTTCGATACGTCGATAGTTGTTCATTGTTGTCAGTCTGCCCTAACACAAATGAAACAGACAATCAGCTGATTGCTTCAAATAGCAAGAACAAGACGGTGGCATCTTGTGAAGGCATCTTTAAAGGTAAACAAGCTGTAACATTTTGGTTTTCTTAAGTAGTTTACGTATTGTATTGAGCAATATAACGAAAAATATAGTTCATCACACGGACCTAAAGCTGCTTTTCGTTACTCGGTCATTTTTCAACCTCGGCTTACAGCCTCGGTTGTAAAACTTGACCTTGTACGAAAAGCGTCACTTTAGGTCCTTGTAATGAAATATACTATTTCTGCTTATCTTTAAAGTACTGTAAATTTTACCTTACGTGGGTCACAGGCAGCTGAAGCTTCTCCAGTTTCCTGCGAGGTTCTCTGGCGTTCCACGAAAACCGGGCGTAGTAGGGCAGGACGAACTGGTGTTCCGTGTTGGAGATGTTGTTGGTCACCATGGTGATGAGTGCTGGTGTGCAGAATCATGCACTGTGTTGACTAGCACACCACCTGGGCAAATATTTGTGTGTGAGAGATAGGGTGAGTTAATGAGTGCGTGAGTGAGTGGTTGAGTGAGTGGTTGAGTGAGTGGTTGAGTGGTTGAGTGAGTGAGTGAGTGAGTGAGTGAGTGGTTAAGTGAGTGGTTAAGTGAGTGGTTGAGTGAGTGGTTGAGTGAGTGAGTGAATGAGTGAGTGTGAGAGAGAGGGTATGGGTCGTATGGCTGTGGATATGAGTTTCCCTAAACCCACTTTTTTCATCACCTAACTCTTGGTATGATGCGTGTGTATCCAGGTTCTTACATTAGCAAAGTTGTAAGTAGAGTCCCGCAAACCCGGACTTCGATAACCCGGAATTCTGGATAGCTCGGAAAGCCTGCCAAAGCAATAAAGTGCATTGAGATTCAAGGCCAGAGCACGGTGTGACACATTTAAAACAGTTTTAGTTTTTCTTTAAGTTTTTTTTTTAACTAATACAGTTGTTATATTTTTTACTATGCAATAAATAAATGATTTCTTATAGGAATAACAGAAACTATTCTTATTTTTTTCTTATTTTTACTCATTTCCCGATAACTCGGAATTTTCACAAACCCGGACACCGTTCGGTCCACATCACTCCGGGTTTGTGGGACTCTACTGTATTATCCTCTTTTTGTCATATTAATTTTTTTCCAATTTTAGTCAATTTTTAATTATTTTATACATAATGTCACATTTTTTTTATTTTTTATTTTTATTTGGCAGCAAGTTGATGCTCTTTGAAAATAAAATGTTACAAACTGATCGAACTCGTTTCCCCACCCACAGGCCTTGGCCCATGTGGGGAACCATATTTCATGTAATTTTGTATTGATTTTATGTACAAGCTGCTGTTTATGAAATTAAACGAATTTTGATTTTATTTTCATTTCAAAGTGATGTAAGATGTAGTAGTCATTGGGCAGTCACTATAGGTAGATCACTCGGGAATAATGTGAATATTACGTGGTATTTTTTAATCAACAGTTTACAGACTTGTTCAACAGTAAAATCTGAAACAGAATTTTAATTTTACATACAATTGCAGATGAAGAAAATCTAAACATTTGTGAGCAATTTTTTTCAGCCTTATTTTCTTGTCTAATTGAAATCTATGCAGATAATTCGAGTTGTGGTATTGTTGCATTAAAACTTTGAATTAAATACATAAAAAACCTGTAGGAACATAGGAAATGAAGCACCTTAACTAATTTATAAAGAAAGAAAGTAATCGTTTTAATTAATTTTGGTAAGTACTGTACGTAATTTTTCGAGGCTGACATATCAATTTATATTGGTAATTAAAAGCGCTTCCTCTTTATAGAAAGCCAATGGTATTGAAGATCACCTCTTCTACACTGAAAAAGAATTTTTAGGTTGGAGAGTTTGTAAGAATTTATACTGAATTCTTAATCCAACCATTAAAGTTCATGTTTCACTTTTATCTCTATTTTTGTTTTTAAACTGTATTTATTAGCGAATTTCCCCTATAGGGAAGAAGGTATTACCGTAGGTCTCATGGTAAGACCTAAGCCCAAGACCATGATGACTTTTAGTTTTGGGGCCCCCAGAAGCAAAAAAACACTATTCGTTCGAATTTATATATACCGTATATATGTGTCTGTTAGCACGATGGCGGCCGTAAAAATGGCCGTAAATCTTAATGAAAATTGTACAGACGTGCAAATGGTATACTCGGACGGGTTTGTGAACCAGCACGATCGGACCACCAGAAGGGGAAGTAAAGGGGGATAAACCCCCCAAAAATGAGTTTTTTGAGTTTTTTACAAAGAAAAATAAAATTTATCGAATTTATTTTTGTTGCCACCATTGAATTCAGCTAAAAAAACAAACAATTTAGTATCTTGAATCACTGCTCTATGTCCATTAGTTACCGAGATATTGAAAGTGGTAAACACAGTACGTTTTCCCAATGTTAACCTTTTGGGAAATAAGTAAAATTCTACATCTTGGTTACTTCTCAACATATTTTGATATAGCTTGGCAAATAGCTTCTTCTAGTTCATATCTACTAAATATTGAGTTAAAACCACCCAGTTTTAATATACCTGTAGCAGCAAACCTGCATACTCATTCCCCATGTTATTCTTATGGAGCTTACCAAAACATGTCACATCTCGCAATGTTGGATTGAAATATGTTGTTTTGCATTTGAAATTCGCTGAGTATGCAGGTCTGCTGCAACGGGGTTATTTTTTCTAAAAATAGTTTTTAAAAAGAAACAAAAACGGACCATCAGGCAAAAAATTCCCACCGCCGAGCCAATTTTGATGAGGAATTCGAAATGACTGTTCTATAAAGGTTACAAATATTGTTGACAGTAACAAATTCTACAGGTACCCAATTGCGTTTTAACAAGTGTATTTTATTCTAATAAATGAAACAAAGTTAAAAGTGGATATATAGAACCACTCGAATGAACATGATTTTTTTCAATTTTGGGAGGTTTAGAGCTTCTTTCAAAACGTAAAACTTATTTTTGACCGTCTTTCACCTTGTTATTGGAGAGAGATTTGTAAATATTTAAACTTCTTGGAATGTTTATGAAAGGATTATCACAAATCCTGTGATGAGAAATAGGAGCTGAATTAATACATTTAATGTTAAAACCAATAATTAAAACCGCCTCAGTCATTGCACAGTGATTTTGATGGTTCATATTCACATCAACCTGTGGAGCAGCCTTGTGCAAACGCGGCTTTGACACCGCGGACATTGTTCGAACCGCAGTCGCTGAAACAAGCGTTTGTTTTCACTCGAATATTTTTTTTATAATCGTCCCCGTCACAAAGGGTGCAACAGGGCGAACGACTCAAAGGCAAACTGCACGGCGCTTAATGTATTATACTGTGTTCAAAGGTGGACGAAAACTATACAACTAGGCCGCGTCACCACCGGTCTGACACTTAAATGGAGCCAAGTGGTAAGCTTCTTGGAGCGGGTTAGTTCGATGCACTTTATTCAGATTGCGTTGTAAAAACATGACTTTCTCCTTCTTCACTGATTCAGCCAATCAGAACGACGATAACGATCTGGTAACTTCCCGTTCCGTTTCCCTTATTTTCTGTCACGACGCGACGTGTACACAACCATAACGAGTTGGAATTAATTTGAGTGTGGGAAAATACCTAAAGTACGTTTGCAGAAAGTTGTTCTAGTGTAAGTTGTTTCGCGAAATACTGTAATGCGTGATTCATGTTGTGCTTAAAGCTATTGATGGAAAATAAATACGTAGATTTAAGTTAATTTTAATTTTAATTTTTATTTTTAATTTTTATTAAGTGCTTTTATGTAAAGATCTACGTATTTATTTTCTATCAATCGCTTTAAGCACAATAAGAATCACTCAGTACAGTATTTCGCGAAACAACTTGCACTAGCGGCAAACGCACTTAATCTAAACAAACCGGTAAAGTCATTAAAATTGAAAGTCTAGCAAACAAAACAAGAAAACGAAAATATAAACAAAGCAGACGACGACGATCGATATGTCGCATCGACGACCATCGATATATCGCATCGACGACCATCGATACATCGCATCGATCTTTTTAGTTCGTTGCACTTTATTCAGATAGCGCTGCTGTTCCCTTACCACCGAGTTAACATGGGAGTGCCATCTCTTTACGAAGTTCATTATTACTCTATGGCGTCACATTGGTCGAGTAACTCGGCCGAGTCTACTCGGACCTAAAGTAGTTTTTGTGGGTTCCTAAAGTTACCACAATTTTTAATTATTGCAGTGATAATTATTGTTAAAACAAAGAGACTTAAAGAAAGTGTAAAACCCACTATTATGTTTATTATTTCATAATCCTGACAATTATTTTATTTTTATGGCAAGAATTTACCTTGTGGAAATCATGTTAAACCTTAAAACTATTGAAAAGGATATTAGAGTTTATTCAGCGTGGAGATTTTGAGGCGCCTCCCCCACAAAGCTAATCTGCATTGATTTATTTTTTCCACACGGGTTTGTTAATGAAGAATATATTATTAGGATAAAATCGTTGGAAAAATAATTAGTTGAATGTTGGTTTATGAATTTCATCGAGCTCAATTTACCTTATTCAATTGCATACTAACTGCAGCCCGAATAAAACTCATTAATTCACTGACAGTTCTATAATACACTACAATAAAACCTACATATTTATTTATCCTCTCAACGGTTCCACCACTTTACAATTAATTGTTATATATATAACAATACATTCAGTATGGAATCTGAACTATGCGCAGTATAATACATACAGTATTACGATTATGATACTGTAAGAATGTACTGTGTACTAATAAAGTACACATAACATCGTAAATACAAACAATAGAATTGTTTTGAATTAAATAAACGCATCGATAAACTATTTAAGTGTATTTGGCTCATCAAAAACAGTTATCAGCTTTTGTTTTGTATTTATATTTATTTTGACTAATAACGATTTTATGTAGTATTGGTTTCAGTAATCTCGACACGCATTGTCAAATTAGTGCGCGCTTATTGGTCGGTGGCGATGCACCTATTGTTGACACGTGTAATCAGCTGATCGGCGGGAGCGAGAGTCTGCATGTCCATTATTGTCCATCGGCAAGCAGTTCTTTGTCGGTCGGGTGAACTTGATAATTGTGCGGGTGTGAAGTGTCTATAGTGTCGTTTTAGTGTTGAATTCACGTTATTTTGGATCGTGAAGATTATAAGGATAGTTACAGAGGTAAGCTTACATATCATAGATTCAATTATCTTACAAAAATTAGTTTATTTCAATGATTATGCAACTTCCTTCCTTCGTTTTCTTACGTAATGAAATATGGGCCATGATTTTATGGCAAAGTATTGCTATTGTCCAATAAAAGGAATAAAATAAGAAACAAAACAGTATCGGGTGTAATGAAAGATATTGGATAATTAGTTTTTTACAGGGTTAGGAATAATCTTGACTTTTAGCAATCTTTTTTGGTTAAACATTTTTTCATGACAAATAAATATGTGGAATTTATAGTCAAAACTAATTAATGCGAGACCGTAAAAGTAATTCAATTAAAAAAAAAAATTGCTTCTTGATAGCAATAAGTATTTTTTGAATAACCTCAATAATTTCCCACATTTGGTATATATTTCTTTTTATTTAACAATTATATTTGTTACATTTCTTTTTATTTGTCAGATAACTTCATAATAGCCCCCTCTTTTAAATTTTGCACAATGATTTCGTCTTGCGTTTAGGTTTATTGCCAATTAGAATTGATAATACAGTACTTAAGGGAACGTCGGTTACTGTCTATTACTTTCTTCTGCTTACAGCTATTCTTTTCATCGAGTAACTAGCTTATTAAGTTATGGGAACAGGTACCTTATGTGTTTTAGGTTTGATTTGACCCTTGGCTAACTGATTTATCATTAGATACATACATTAGATACATTATCTGAAATGGCGACCTATCCAGGTAGGCATTTTAAGCCAAGTGTGAATGACAGATGAGTGAAGGATGATTGTGGCGCGATCTTGTAGTCTTGTTACTGACTAAGGCCGACATATTCCCTAGACAGGACTGTTAATTAATAGCCTTTTTTTAATTAATAATTAATCGTTTATCAAATTAAAATATAAATTAAGTTTTAGAATTAAGTTACCATCCCAAACCCAAAATAAGTAAGTTATCTCAACTATTTTTGTTTATCTTAATCCTTTTAGAAAATACTACGTTCAAACACGTACGTACGCTCAACGCCAACTGCTACGCGCTACGCGCGCGTGCTGCTGCGCGCTACGTTCAACTGCTGTAGTTTTTATGCCTGTGTTTTTTAGAGGCTTTATGAATCAATTGCCGCTGATAAAAAACTTTACATATATACTAACGGTGTTTTCATGTTCTGTATACTTATTAAGCTTGGGAATTTGAAATAAACACAAGTCCCAAAGTCTCGAAAGCATTTATATTCACACATCGCTCATCTGCAGGTTCACTCTTTTCATTAAAACAATCCGTTATCCGTAAAATTTTGTTCGTACACACAGGATATTACCCCTTAACTAACAGTGGTCGTAAACTGTGTTAGGTATAAATTAAATTAATGCACAGTTATAGAGCTGAAATGTAAACTTACCAAAGGTATGTAAACTAACTACTACAGGGTTTAAACTGACAAAATGGCCCCTTACAGTTTATGAGAATGCTAACTCCAAAAAATCGTTAAAACAAAAAAAATTTAAATAATACAAATTTTTAAATAAATTGAGTAAACTTAGGTCCTTCTACCACCTCTAAGATGAGGTTTGCAAGGAAAAACCTAATCCGTCCGTTTGGTGATAGGCCTAATATTTTATTCAAAGATTTGAATTGGGATTTCTAACGTAGGCTGAACATTTTTGATAGAGTATTACTGACGTGTGTACATTAATATCTCTTTAGGTACATAGTTTTCCAAAGTTTTATTTTCACACATATTTTATGGTTCCATTTTATAGAACCCGAAAATCCTGTAGACCAATTATTGTCAAATGTTTAGTTGATGAACGTACGAAATGAAGCGAATCGTTGTATAAGCATACTCAAACACTCGTTGTCCGCGAGTGTGTGGGTTTGTACATAACGAGACAACTAAAAAACGGTTGCACCCTTCATTTTTAAGTTTTTCACAAGTGCTTAAGTTAACCGAAAATAGGCCATTAAATAAAGGAATTCCTTATACAATTTTAAACGATTTAATTTTAAAACTTAAAAAAGTACCATTGGAGAAAAGTTGCGTTTAGGCTTCTATGGGACACATGAGATGATTTCAGATAAATGAACTACAGAAAATAACTAGGCCTACAGAAGAAAAACTGCTCTTAATATTTTTGGAAACAGCTTGTTTTCTCTTCTGTAAAATAAATCTTTTTGTAGTTACAGCCTTTGCTTGTCAAGCAAACGAATGTACAAGCTTCAACTTCAACAGTAATTTACCTAACTTATGTTTACCCTTAATCTTATTTCTTGTTTAGAAATTTTTTAAATAATAACCATTGTTGTTTTCTTTGTTTCAGGATCCCTACAAACGGTAGGCAGGCCTCTCTGAGGTAAGTGGTCTTATTTAGATGTTCAAGGTCAATGCAGATTTCCCGGAGAACCAAATATTTTAGCTAGGCCTAGTTATTTGTTTTTTTCAGTGATTTTGGACGAGAAAAGAAGAAGAAAAGTACTCCAATGAAGAATCTTAGGTTCGGCACTGTGTGGGGAACAGAGTTGTAGGTTTTGTGTAGTGTGAGTCAAATTACTCGGCCCAGATCCGTAAGCCAAATGATAATAGTCTTATGGGTGGATATGGCCATATCATTTGATCCAACCTGTATGAGGGGGACGTGAGCCATTTTTATTTTTCAAGGGAATGTTTTTGCAAAATACATATAAAAAACATGTTTGGGGGGATATATTATGTTCAAGGTTAACTTAAATCAAATATATTATTAAGAACAATAGGTTTCTATTTTATGAATGCTATTTTTTATTAGTACTATTTTGAGTTGGTACATTTTTAGTTAGGAAGTTAGAAAGGAAAATTTAGCTTTTTTCTTACTTGGGTTTAGGTAGACAAATCAGGTTTAAATTATATTTGTATTTTAGACCGACAAATAAAGTAAAGCAGGTGCAGTAGGCAAAGTAGAGCAAAAAGATGAAAAAGTATAAGTGATTTGGGTAATCTAGGCAGTATTAATTGGCAAACTATCTTTTACAGTAAAAATATAAGGGGGTTGTTAAATTTTTATATTAGTTGAATAAAGAATTCTTTTATTATTTGATAATTTCAAGATTTGCAGGTTTATTATTTAGGTATGGGGGTATAGGTAGGTAGGTGTAGTAATATAGGGAGTTTAGTTATGTGTAGGTTACCTTCATACCTATACAACGTTGGCGAGACCTTCGCAGTTCTACGCAAGGTGGGTGATCTGTTTTTTATGTCTTCAAAATATTTGGTTCTCACCTATATTTGAATTGCCTCATGTTTGTTAATATTTTAATTGCCCAAGAGAAGACGAGGTATACTTTTTAAATACTAAACTATTAAGTCCTGAGGTTCGAGTAAATTCTTTCAGTATAGTCCGAGTCAGTTAACGTGGACCATCCATAAGCCCAATGCTAAAATTAACATTAGCCTTGTGGGCGGACTGGGTAATGTTATTTGAATTAGTCTATACCAGAAGCCAAAAATCCAAATATTATACTGTAATCTCAGCATTTTTTATAACAGACACAGTTAAAAAAATGTAAATGTTTGGAGAGGGCGAATATATTACAGTAAAAACAAAATAAATATTTTTACTAATGCTCGTTATAATGGCTTTTTTAACGTTTAGTGACAATGAAATAATTTTTTTTCAATGTTAATATATCAATATATTAAAGTTAAGGGTACGCTAATTAATTTGACTGAGAAATATTAAATTATATACCTTGTTACCTGACTTGGTTTACATGTGCTGATCAAATTCTGAGTTGTTGGCATTGCTGTTCTTTGTTCATTGAGTTGTTTGGTTTATTGCAAATGGATGATGTTTGTTCAGGTTCATGTGAAGAAGTTAGAAATTTGTTATTCTGCTGTTAATGTCTTTCTCACTTATTCTTGTCCAGGGAGTCTTCAAAGTAGGCATAGTTTGTAGTTGATTGTCTGCTTTGTTGTTCTTTAGGTTTTAGATTATATTATTGATGAGAGATATACTCTCTTCTATTGTTTTGTTGTTTTGTCTGTTTTGTTGTTGATTTAGGTTTTGGACTGCGTTATTGTTGAGAGTTATTTATTCTGGTGTTGGCTTGTTGTTGAATGTCCTCTTTGTTATTGCTTTAGATTTTTGATTGTATTCTTGTTGAGAAATATAGTATATAATGTTGTTGGATTGTTGCTCTTTGTTGCTGGTTAAAGTTTTGGATTTCCTCTTGTTGGGAGATTTACATTGTGCTGTTGGTTTATTGTCGATTGTGTGATTTGTTGATGATTTATGTTTTGATGAGTTGTGTTCTTGCAGCAGGGAAGGTATACAACCTGATGGTTTGCTGTTTAATGTCCGATTTGTTGTTATTAGGTTTTGGAATATTTTTTTGACTTTTATACAATGTGGGGTTTGTTTGTTTTCCGCGTTGCCTAGAATAAAGATCAGCACAGTGTAAACAAGTTCATTAAAAAAATAATTTAACAAAACAACTAGACGGGACAGCTCATTGCAAGCTTCAAACAAAGCTGGTCATGGACGCATACCGTTATTGAGGAAACCCTAGATATTTATATTTTTAACCTGAAAATTGTATACTGGCTTGTATAATTATTAATTAACTACCATATAATATATAATTAATTTACCTTTCTGTTGTTTGTATTATATTATCTATCTATCATGAAATCAAATATTTAGTTCTTTAAACTTTTTTAGATTTTGTTGAATACAGTACTCTTAATTTTAGAAAACCAGTCATTTACAAGAGTAATGTTTGAGATTTAAATTAATAAAACGCTCACTGATTAAACGCTCACCCCACTAAGCGTAGTAAACTTAAACATGGGATTAAATACCAATAACAGCAAACCTTTGTAAAAATAATTTTTTAGTTTTCACAAATTCTTAATAATATGTTTCAGTTTTTGACAGTTAAAAGGACAGATATTTAGCCCTATTGGGATTATTTAAAACTGTTCAAGGGTGTAAAATAAGTGTCTTACTTTAACAATCAAACACATAATCTTGATGAGTCATAAAGTTAAAAATCAAAAATATCCCCTTCTGACGGTTGAAGGTTTCCTTCGTGAACCTTTTGAATTATCTAGCACAAGTTGTGTT